>CM073437.1:52758459-54008459 GCA_037074515.1 Mimosa bimucronata | reverse complement strand
AGACATTAAAGCGCCGGTATAGGTGGCCCTATACCGGCGCTTTTTACAAAAAGCGCCGGTATAGGCCTTTTCAGTTTCAAAAAAAAATTAATTAAAACATACCTATACCGGCGCTTTTGGGTAATAAAGCGTCGCTATATGGTCACCTATACCGGCGCTTTGTAAGCACCGCTATAGGTCACGTGACCTATTGCGGCGCTAGCTATAGCGGCACTTCAAAAGCGCCGCTATAGGTGTTTTCTGTAGTAGTGTATATCTAATCAAACTCTAACAAACCGCATTATCCATAAGTTACAAAGTGTGGTTTATTTCTTAAATATGCAACATACGGGATCCACACTAGTTTGTTGAAAAAATGGAAGTATGTGTATTTTCTTTTTCGGTTTGTCCAATCTCTGTCCATATAAGAGATTTGAGCCTGAACTAAAAATGTTTTGAAATCTCAGGTTGTTGAGAAAGTTTGCTATTGTTAGACCTCCTAGGCATCACGCAGAACATAATGAAGCCATGGGTTCTCTCTATTCAATAATGTGGCTGTTGCATCAAGTTATCTCCTAGATGAAAGAGTAGGTATCACCTGTTATTATTCATGTCATCACTCAATTTAAGCCTTTAATTAGCCCTTGCCGTGAATTCCTCACCTTACATTTCAAGTCTTTCTCTCTTTCGTTGATTCTGTAAACAGGTGTCAAATGTGACTAATTGAAAGGATGTGAGGATCATGTCTTCTCTATTAAGTGATACCTCTGATCCTGATGGAAATTATTCTGCTGCTATTGAATTGAGTGCATTTTAGGGATTGAAAAGGAATTTTTGAAAATTTGTAAGGTTAATGATGTAGTTGCTCTAATTTTTTATTTGCTCTTGTGCTTGTCTATAGATGGCCTTGCAGTATCAAAGGTAGATTATGTGGTAATGTCTTTGAGAGTTCTTTGCTGGAATGTGTTTGTAGAAAGCATTTTTATTCAATTAATAATGTGTTCCAAAACAAACGTTGTTTCATATATGAAGTAAGATTCTAGGTTGTCCATAAAGTTCTGTGTACAAGTTTTGATTTTGTAACAGTTGTAATGGATATATATGAAATGTTGAGTTTGTATTGCTCTCTCACTGTTGTAATAGACATATATTTCTTATGTTATAGTTTCATAGTTGTGACTAATAACTATCCTATTTTACTTCAAATGTTTATATAGAGGCATTTCTTTGGATTGTGGGTGATTCCAATCCAAAAAATTTGCCCCAATTTTATAATTCCAATGTTCATGTAGGGGGCTTTTTTTATTGTGAATGATTCTCATAAAAAAATGTCCTATTTTTTTTTAAAAAAATTGGACTTTCCACGTCCCTTATTAGGCTATCACGTCACATATTAGATAATAAGGGACGTGGAAAGTCCAGGCCGGACTTTTCACGTCACATATGATAACTCTTGGAATTCATGTATTTTCAGCATATTTTCCTTGGGTTTTATTCAATCATTTATAATTTTTGGATACTCAAGATAGGAAAAGGCTCATTTGATTTTTGGTTGCAAATCATTGTTTATTTGTGTAGATTTTGATCATATTTCTAGTTAGTTTCTAATGTCGTTTTATGTAAATATTGTAGAAATATTTTGATACAATAACCAAGTGATTATAGCCCTCCACCAAGCTCCTAAGTGAACAAAAATAAGAGGAAACCAGAGCAGCCCAAGGAATAAAGAAAAAAGACAAGAGACCAGAGAAGACAGGACGAGGCCACGGCCAAACACACGGCGAGAAGCTTTGGTCTCTGCCCTGTTTTGACTGGCTCACCGTGAGCTCGCCACGGCGAGCATCACTTATTTCTGGCTGTTTTGGATAGTTCACCGTGGGTTTCGCCACGGCGAAACCCACGGCGAGCGGTCGCTGATTCTGCGTGGTTTGACAGTCTGAACTGAAATAAAAGGAAGGGTTTCGAGTCCAACCTTCATTCTTCACTTCTTGGGCATTCTTGGGGGTGTTTGGCTCTGCTAGGGCATGGATTTTGGTGGGGATTGAGCTTGGGCTTGGAGCTTTGAAGAGATTTGGGCTTCTTCTCTTGGTTTATCTTCTCCATCTTCATTCTCTACTCTTGTTCTCTTTTGTAATGATGTATATATATGCTCTCATGGAGTTGTTGGACATGAGTGGCTAAATACTTTGATTCTAAGATTATTTTGAACCCTTGTATGGATTAACTCTTGATTCCTCCTCTTATTTTGTGATTAATGAGATGTATGTGTTTATTTTACTCTTTTCCCAATGCTTCTAAGTGATTGATCACCATTTAGATGTTGGGTTCACTTGATTGATGCTTGAGAGGGCTAGATTGAGTGTAGAACTTGGGTAAAATAGTGTAAGAACTTGAAGTTTGCATGATGAATGGATGGTTTTGTTGGTAAGATAGAGATATACTTGCTAACCTTACATAGTCACATAAGGATTAGAGCTTGAAAATTGGGTTTTATTAATTGTAGCAAGAGATTGTGCGATTAATGAGATCAAACACTTGTTCTTGACTTGAGAGAGCTTTTACAAGTACTCTGTGAATCCTAGATTAGCACATTGTTTCGTTGAGAACATCTTTGAGAGGAGGTTAATTGAGCTTTAAGAAGTACAAGGGGGATACATAATCTTAGGACCCATTTTATACTTGAAGTGGAAGAATCACTTGTGTATAATTTTGTTTTCATTTAACATTTGTTTATTTTCGTAGTTAATTTCTCAATCTCAATATTTGACTTACTCAAATTGGGCGAGAGTGTGACAATCATTGCTTGACCGGGTTTTGGACCAAATCCTCGTGGGAACGATACTTTACTTATCACTTTATTACTTGGCGCGACCCGTGCACTTGCGGTGCGAACAACATATTAGATAATAAGTGACGTGAAAATTCTAGGTCAGACTTTTCACGTCACTTATTATATAATATGTGATGTGAAAACTTTGACCTGAGACTTTTCACGTCACTTACTATATAATATGTGACGTGAAAAGTCCAACGACACACTTTAAGAGAGGGCCTTTGTGAGACTATTAACTTCACATTTTTGTATAATTTGTGACGTGGAAACTCTGACATTCCACGTCACATATTTTGGGGACGTTGAAAGTCCTCTTTTCCACGTCACATGTATTAACGTCACTTGAAAAAGTGATGTGAAAACCCCAAAATAGGTGACGTGGATGCCCTTTTCTTTAGTAGTGTAATAAGGACCAAAATGTTTCTCCAAATTAGACTTATAAAAATTACCAAAATGGTAGTAAGGAACTTTACCTATATTAGCGCCACACATATATCTGTGTGTCTGGAACGCCTCCTTTTTTTATGGTCCTTTTATCCTCTTTTTTCTTAATTTTAACCATCAATCAAATCTGATGACTGAAAATATATAAGGAAAAAAAGATGTAAGAATAGAAAGATAGTTTAAGCTAGAAAAAAGGGATGAGAGGGATAGTTGGAGAGATTTGTGGGCCAATATTTTATAATTTTTTAGCCATTAAATTTGATGGATGGCTAATATTAGGGAACAGGAGAAAAAGACCATAAAAAAAGGAGGCGTTCCGGATACATGTAGGCTTTAAGAGTTCAAATAAAACAAAAACCTAAAGAGAGAAGCTCTCTTCTCTTCCAAGTCGACAGCCATGTGTTTGTCCTCATCTTGGTGCCGTCATCACGGACTTTCCTCCTCGCCGCCTCATCCCATTCTCTCTGTCTTTTGACTTCCAGTCTTTATACTCTTTTTATTCTCCTACTTTTTCGATTTACCACGATAAAAGAAGTGTTATGATAAATAGGAAAGCATGTAAACTAAACTTACTACATATTATAGCCTGGTGTGTTCTTAATGTATGTACAAGGATAATCTTTTTTGTTGCTACTCTGGCCGATCGAGACTCCGTACTCGGAAATTGGCCCCCTCTGTTCACCAATTGAGGTGTCGATGTCTTGAAGCTCCTGTATATAGTAAAGCTTCTTGGTGGCGTGAGATGGCAGGAATATATATAGCTGTGACATATATCTAATCAGCATTTGTATTCCATTTATGAAATTGAACTTCTATGTTGCATGTATTGACAAGTGCAGGCATAAAAAAAGCTGATGAAGTGCTATGGCCTTTCAGATTTAGGCTGGTTGAGGATAGGACCATCTATTAGATCCACCTTCTTCTTTGCTTTCATAGTCTATTATGTTTTAAGTTTAGGTACAGCTTATTTAAGTTTAAGTTTTGTTCTTGTTATGAATTATCCAAGGCCCATCGACGATTGAAATGTACTGTTAATGTACTTTATTTTAGTTGAGTAAATTGCTGGGGAAAAAAATATTAACTATATATTGTAAGTCATCTTATCTTATAATATATATTGTCTTGTTATGGAAAAAAAGAGTTCAGATACAAATTAAACGACAAAAAATACATTATGACGACATAGATCATAACATGAAACAAAATACAATAAACTGATCAATAATTTCCCGCCGATTTGAGCCAGAGCAAGCAAAGTATGAATCATGTGCAGAATAATTCCTAGAGAAGCTCATGTAGAATAATAGATTAGAAATCAACGGACGGAATCTCGTTGGGGCGGAACCCTAGTTCAAGACTGGCTTGCCATATTTTGTCAACGCTAAACATGACATCTCCACACTCATTAACGTTCCAATCCTTCAAGGCATGCAATATTCCAGCAATACGCGATGCACTCATCACCCTTCTTGGTAACCAGTTCTGTCATATAATGAAATTCTTTACTTCCTTAAATTTTTGTACATTGTGTGTGTGTGTGTGTGTGTGTGTGTGTAAATTAGTATGTATATATATGTGTGTGTACAACTGACCTCACAAGAGTGCAAATTCTGAAAAGTAGAGGGAGTTATCATAGAAGGTGTGGTAAGATAACAACAGTCTTTGCGCAATTTCTTTGGAGGGAGCTGAGTCAATGGTATGAACAATGATCCTTTTGGTGCCTTCATTTGTTGGTCTGCCTTCCATTTCTCTCCCACTAACCATATCTGAATCAATCAGTTGAGGACAAAAATTATTAAGTTTATGTGTAAGCCAAGTTATATATATATAAAGTCAAAAGAGGTTGTTAAAAAGTTAATGGACAAATGAGGATTTTTACCTTTGCATTGTGGGATGTTGAATGAACCAAATTCTTTCTCAACTCAAGGCTCATCCTTAGTTGATGATTCTCAAAGCTCTCTTTGAACATTGCTATTACCTGCAGGAAAGAACTAAGTAATTTTGGATTCTGTTTATATGATACATTTAGTTCAAATTTAGCTATGACATGAGTGGATAAATTGTTATTGTTTGCAATAATTGAAGCTTGCATCAATACAGTAAATTATTTAATCTTCCTCAAATAAACAATACACACACACACACACACACACACAAATTTAGACAATTATAAGTGAAACCAGGCATACCTTGATATTTCTTTGACATAAAGCACTTGCAATAGCATGAGAAACCTTGGTATAGGAACCGCAAAGGATGACTTGTGCTGTTTGTTTTGGAATGCTATTAAGAACTATAGCCACCACTAAGCTACTTCCATCCACAATCTTCACCTTTAGTTGTGGGTACCTTTGTATATAAATCTCTCCACATTTATTGAGCTCCTCTCCCTTCATCCACACAAAAATATTCAAGTCATTAAAGCGGTTAGAGTTTCAACCGAGTGAAAGTTCAAAGAGTGTATTTCAACCATATCAAGTTGCACTCGAGGCTAAATTATAGGGGCTAAATGATTAAATTATTAAATATTCAAACTTGCCTGATTTAGAAGACCAAGACTCAAGACCTTAACCCCACTTAACTCTGCCTCTAGTATTGCTTCTTCTATCAGTTGGTTCAATGTTTCTTTCTGGGACTTGGAAATATACTGCAAAAGAAATTGTTTTTTACATAACACAAAAAAATTAATTAGTCAAATTAAATTATTCTATTTCCTTTTCTAAGATAACTCAATGAATAATAATGATGCATACTTGCACAAAGAATCTTGGTATGACCCATGATTGCATGGTGAGATTTTGGAATGTGTTGCTCTCCAGAACAAAGGTTTGACCATAAAAGAGAGTCATGAGAGAAGACCAAAGAGTTACAGGCCACATCAAGAAGAAGTACCATTTTGAAGTTTGGGGTTCTGAGGCTACAGTAGCAAACCCCAACCGAAGATGATAGATTGAATCTGGAGTTGTGAGATGCGTCAGGTGCACAACATCTGGCGAGGTTTCTGTTCTCTTCAAAGATGTTTCATATGTAGTTTCTGTGGATTTGTCCACAGTTCCATAAATGTAGTCATATACAGGCATGAAAAGACAGTAATTGGTCCTAAATTGAGTATGATGCAGAGAATGGAACCTACACACCAACAATTTAGTGAGGTGAACAAGTGAATTAACTAAATTCATCCAGTTGTTAATGAAATCAAATCAAATTCATGCTAATTTGCCTATGGTAGGCAATTCCAGTCATGCCCTAATTCGGCTAACTGAATTCATTCAGGTTAATAAAATGGAAAAATATAAGATAAGATTAATATTATTATTGGCCCTTACAATTTGATTGAATTTTGATTTTAATATATGTAGTTTTAAATTATTGATTTCGATCCTTATAGTTTCAGAAAAACTTGATTTGAATTTAATTATAATAATCAAAATCAAAACTTGTTAATAGTACATAGATAAAATGTTAAACTTAGAGCAATTATAATTAAGAACTAATAATAAACACAAACAATGATATTAACATAAAATAAGGTTATAATATTATGAGCACGACAAAATGTTGTAAGATAAAAATTGGTTAACCTTTGCATGCATAGTATGAAAATTCGTAATTTATAGTATTATAAAATTGAATGTTTGGCATAACTTTTTTTTTTTTTACCAATCTTAAATGATTTATTAAGTATTCTTTTAAAATAATAATAGAATATTTTATAAAGTATATACTGTAAATAATTTTGATGCAGCATGCAACTGAGTTGGTTTAAGTCATTCAGTTTTTTCCTCTTTGTCAAATCATGTCATTATCACATTATCCCAGTTTGCTTAGCTGATTATAACTTTCAAGCATAATTTACTTGCCTTGCTATTTAAAAAAAAAAACGGTTTAGTTATTAGTCCCTTCCCACGAAAGAGATAATTACTTGCAATTAATGAATAAATAATTTGTTAATCTATATTCTGTCGTGTCTCAGTTACACCAAACAGTCACTACGTGGTATTTTTCCTGCCAATCATCTCTCTCAATAATATATGAAATTTTGTCTTTAAAATCGATAGAAAATACGTGTTTAAAAATGCTAGATCTAGAAGGATATGAATTTGATTACTGATATTTTCTGTACATACATCTAAAAATTTGTCAAATCCTTCAAGTCAATAAATTTTTAAACAAGGACTCTTCATGATTTGTTTTTCCTATCCAACTACCTAATGTCATTCGCAAGTGTTAACTGATGAATTGGATCAACAGAGTCATGCCACATGCATGTTGCAATTACTCCACGCATTGAATCCAAATCCGAATTTGCCACACTTTTTTAAAAGTGTATCTATCATTTAATATAAATAATATATGTGTTAAAAATATAATGTCTTTCATGTTTTGAAGGGGACACACCTTATTAGTAGTCTTTCTCATACTAAATATAAGATATATTTACCTACTTTGATTAGATTAAGGATATTAATTTAGTTAAAATCATGTGATATTAGCAAAGCATCCCAAAAATCTACATTTATCTTTCCCCCTCTCTTGTTTATTATGAATCGGGATCAATATGAGTAATTTGGAGAAAAATTAGGAGAAATTAAAAAGATGTTTTATTTTTAGGACCAAATCCACCTCCACCAGAAATAAGTTCTATGTATTTAGGAGAGGAGTAATAATTTTGAGAAGACATATGTGTTCAATATCTCAAGGACAAACATACCCTACTCTAGCTGCTATTCAACAATTTTGATTTGAAATATAATTAAATGATTAGGGATTCAGAATTGTTAGGTTTTAAGTATGACAAGACTCTTATAACGTTGCCTTTTATACGTCAAAGATTCGAATATACAACAGATATATTTTATCTCATTCATTCATAGCCTAATAATGATCCCATTATGTGAACACATTTTCAATATATATATATATATATATGATCGAATTAATCATTATTTTATATTAAAATTTTCATATATCAAATTGCAAGAACAATTGTATATATAGAGAGAGAGTAATGTACTTACGAGGGGGTGTACATGAAATACTTTAAGGAGGGGAAGAAGGAGAAAAGAGAGTTTGGAATGAACTCCAAGTTGCAATGGCCCAAGTTGTTCATGAAGTCAATGAATGTCAGATAACCTGCAAATGATGCTATTGATGCCGTCCTTGTTATCGCCGTAGTATACAATGGGATAGCGAAAAGAGTAAAGTATGCTATGTGCTCGCCAAATGGATGTATTACAGCTGTCCAAACGAAAAAAAATTTGAATTAAAATCATAATTATGACCTTAAACTTAAACTAACACACATGTTCCTCTTATTCTGTTTTTTGGTTCAACTCTTATTCTTTTTTTTTTTTTTTTTAGTTACAGTTCAACTCTTATTCTATCTGTAAAGTATCTCCAACATATTTAACTAGCTAGAATCAACAAAAATTAAACCTAAACTAAAACCCATATCATCTATTAAACGAAAAATTAAAGGTAACCTTATGCATTAATATGATAAATTTAATGAGATGACTTACATTAAAAACAAAAAAATGATTTCTTAATTTATGCTATACTCTCTTCTGATCCTAGCTATTTCTAAGTTGGAGAGAAGATCTTTTTTGTCATGTACAAATTTGCATTCATTCTTTATTGTGTGAACTATTATATTTTATGAAAAATATCACACACATATATATTAAATAGAGACCAAGTTAGAAAGTTATTAAATTTTAGAATAAAGTTAATGAGATTTAAAGTTTTTCTTAATTTTATTGAAATATAAAAGTATCTTTCAAATAACACATACACATAAGGCCCAGATATTTAAAGATGTCACCTTAAAGTTGAATGTTCAAATTTAATTCGAAAAATTTTAAATGATAAGTTAGGTTCAAGAATTCATTAGGACCAAGATAGTTGGATTCAAACACTTTCCCTTGAGTGTCTACATATGAGTCAGCATAGAATTTATGAGAATGAAATAGATCTGAGAAAAGATGATATAAGAAGTTCAAGAAAATTTTAATATCTTAATAAATTTACTCTTATGAGTAGTATATATAATTTGATAAGAAATTCAAGAAAATATTGTTTATAGAACAAAACATTAAGATCTGGACAAAAAAAAAATTAAGAGAAAATAAGAACATTCATATAATAAATTTAATAATGTGACCTTATTTTTTTATTTATTTTTATTTATTTATTTATTTATTTATTTTGCGCCATGTCTTGTTTTGCCCGAACTTATTATTGTGTAAACGATCACTTTTTTTTATGAAAGCTATTTTGAAAATTTACTAAATTTTAAGACAATTTAAAAAGATATAGATCTTTCTTAATTTCATTAAGGAAAGACTCATCTATTGATACCTATACTTTTATTCAATTTTGATTTTAGTATATGTGTTTTTTCATCTTTTAATTAAATCATTAATTTTTCTCAATTACCATTATAAGTTCCTCTAACTATGTTTAATTAATATAGTTAGCATTTGTATAGGAGTTAATAGTGTTTACAAAATAAAATTAAAGCATTAAATTAAGCTAAAAATACACATAGGTATCAAAATCAAAATTAAATAAAAATATATGTATCAACAAATATGTTTTCCGTTTCGTTAAAACATGAAAGTTATGTTTATAAATAAGGCTACATGAGTATACATATATATACACATACACACAAGGGCCCAAATATTTAAGGATGTCACCGTGAAGTTGTTGTGTTCAACTTTAATACGGAAAGGTTTTAACTTTAATTGATAAGTTAGGTTCAGGAATTAATGAGGGCAAGATATTTTGGATTCAAACTCATGCCCTTCGGTGGTCAATATGAGACAACATAGAATTTATGAGAATGAAATAGATGTGAGAAAAGATGAGATAAGAACAGACAAGAGATGGGTTCAGTGATGATGAAGGAATGGTGATGAGAGTGGTAGCGAGAGTAGAGAAAATGGTGATGAAGAGCTCTGTGCAACCAATAGTAAAGAAACTCCACTGGCCCTGCATGCAGAAGTGCTGTAATAATCACTCCATCTGTTCTCCAATATGGTAGATTTGAAGTCTCCGGTACTACCATAAGTCCAATGTAAAACAAAAGTGCATTGAACACGATTTGATCATCCCTGCAAACAAAAAAACAAAAAAAAATCAACAATAACATTCACTAAAATAACATATCTCATAACTAGTTACTTTGCAAATCAACAATAACAACACTCTTAACCTCCCTCCAGATCGTAACATAAGTCGTTCTCTAAAAGAATTTTGTGGTTCGTAATGTAAGTTACTTTGCAAGAGTTTATGTAGGAGTAGATACTTTATTCCCAATGTGTATTTATTTTCTCATTTTTCAGTTAGGGACAAAGAGTATATATTTTTTAAATTTACGGAATTTATTATGGGTACAAATGAAAATAGGAACAATTTTTAGACAATTTTAATGGTATAGACTTTAATGGGTTCCATTGAATTATTTGTGAGTGACTTCGATGTAAAACAGAAAAGAGGAAGGGGATGAAAGAGGAGAAAAAGGTAAGGAGCGGCAAAAGGGGAGGAGAGAACAATTGAGAAATGGGAAAGGCAAGGGAAGAGACGAAAGAGAAGAGAGAGAAGGAAAGAGAGAGCTGTAATTTGAAAATTCAATATCCAAATTATCTGCCATCAAAATGAGAACTCTATTACTACTTATACTAATAATAATAACAACAACAACCTAATCAGAGTCTTAAAAATAATGAGAAATCCAAATAACCCAGAAATAATAATAAAATGAAATGAAATGAAAATATATAATTATTATTCTTTAACCCCTATTCCGTTAGACATATTTTATGGACCAAAGGATATAGCTGAATAAACCTCGCGGGTTTTTTTTTTTGGGGGACCCCACAGGGCATCTCACACCATTCAAGGTGACAATTAGATATTCTAAATAATACTCGCCTGTATCCTTATTATAAGAGTCTGACAACCAAATTTTGTTTTTTTAAGAAAACTGGTAAAAGTAATTAAATATGTCTGAAATATATATCTTTTTATTAAGATTACCCTTATTTATGATGAGATTATTAATAGAGAGAAACATATCAGCATTAATGAATATGAAAGAGGGTTAAGGGAAAAATAGGAAAAAACACATTAAATGATGAGATAATCCAATGTGAGCTCTTATATTTTAAACTAAACAAATTCAAATTTCGACCTATTATAACAAGGACACGATGGAGTAATGTCTTTATCAATGTGAAAAGGATGAAGGCCTAATTTTTATTTAAGAATGATGTCAAGCTTATGTAATTTAAAGTATCCTCTTTCTTTCAGGTAATAAAAAAGTGTGAATTAAATTTCGTTTTATTTAAGGCTCTCATGATGGGCCACTAATTGAGTTCGAAGTTTAGCAGAATTTAATATAAAGCATAGACTCTTAAAGCCGAGGGAGACAAACACTTAAAGCCTTGGGCTCCAGGCATAGTACAAGGTTTGGGGTTGGACCCAATGGATCCATGGACTCAGCGATGAGTTAGAGACCTTTATTATGACCATTCTTGATGTGGGTTATGCATCTCATAAGAAGGAGAGAATACATTTAACATGTAAGAGTAATATTTAAACGGACAATAAGAGCATAAAGTTGAGACAGTGGATATGATGAGGATGATGGAATGGATGTATAGTTATATGAAAAAATGAGAAGGTTCATGCAAGAGTTGGTGTAACTCCTATTGAAAAGACAAAATGATAGAAAACCTTTTGAAATAGTTCAATCTTATGTATGGTATCCTTTGTAAAGACCGTTAAACACCATCCATCCATCCATTGATATTATTGAATGAAACCTTTTTTTGTTAATAATATATTTAAAGAATTGGCTGTTGATGTAGCACAATGACATTATGCAATTAATGGAACTGACTTTACTGAATAAAATAAGGATTATTGTTGTTGTTGTAATATGTGAGATGACTCTCATTTCAAGAGAGGTAGTTAAAATTAAGTACTATGAAATTGAGGTGAAATTCACACAAATAGAGTTAGAGATCACTGAGAAAAGTATACAAGTGATGAGAAAACAACAATAAACTCATCGTCCTATGTACATAGTTTTGGATCAAGAGATGCTATGAAGTTTCTTTCTAGATTTTCTCTAAATTTTTTTTAAAAATAAAGTATTTAAGTCTCAAGAAATTAATTTAATGACATTCAAGCTCCTAAATTTTTTCTCAAAAAAATATCTGAGTTGCAAATACACACACACACACATATATATATATATATTTAAATAGAAAAATTTATTGCATATAATTGTATAGGCGTAATATATAAGACTTAAACCATCTTATTCACACTTCCAAGTTTGCAGCAGTTTAAATTGAATGCAACTTCTCTATTTTCAGAAACTTTTGGAAATTATTATTATTATTATTAAACTAATGTTTTTGAACCAAATATTGTTGTCATTTAAGAAAACCTCAAAATTTCAATCATGCATAAACATTACTATAGTGGACCCCACCAAATTTAATTGATTATGAGAGGAGGAAGAAGTTGTTGCTTCGCCGCCTTGACGGTATTAATAAAGAGATGGGTCGTGGAGGAAGAACTCAACATTTGGAGGAGCTTCAGATGTCTCTTTGGCAACAACTGGAACTTACATTAGATCAAGAAGCTTTTTGTGGGCCCAAAAAGCAAAGAAGGAACTGGAGTGTTGATGGTGATTGTAACACCCGGTTATTTCATGCACAAGCAAATAGCCGTAGGAGAAATAATCGGATTGATGCTTTGAAAATAGATGGTGAAAATTGGTGTTTTGATTCAGAGTTACTGAAGTCATACGCAACTCAATTCGAGGAGGTTTTAAGTAGAGAAGATTTTTCTTGCAATATTTCTTATCCAAATCTCGAGGATTTTCATAGGAGAGTATGTGCTCGTCCAATTGAAGATAATGAGGTTAAACAAGCAATTTTTAGCATGGGAACCCTAAAATCTTCAGGACCAGATGGTTTTAATGCTCTTTTTTTTACCAATCTCAATGGGATTTAGTTGGCGGCTCAGTGGTGAGGAAGGTGAAAGAGTTGTTTTCTAATCCTCAAGGTATTTGTAAGTTAAATGAAACTTTGATTGTTTTAATCCCAAAAAGGGATTTGAGACCCATTAGCTTGTGTAATGTTATCTACAAGGCTATAACTAAGATTGTGGCAAGTAGGATAAAATGTTTTATGTCTCATGTAATCTCCTCAAATCAGTGTAGTTTTGCTCCGGGACGTCATAGCTCTGATAATATCATTGTGGCCCAGGAGGTTATTCATTCCATGACGAATATAAAGAAAAAGAAAGGGTTTATGGCAATAAAAATTGACCTTGAGAAGGCATATGATAAGCTAAATTGGAAATTTCTCTTGAATTGCTTACAGGAGCTGCAAATTCCTAGTAACTTAATTCAAGTTATTGGAAGTTGTATTCAAACTCCTAGACTACAACTGCTTTAGGATGGAAGTAAAGCTGATATTTTTCAAAGCTCCAAGGGTGTAAGGCAAGGGGATCCTATGTCTCCTTATCTGTTTGTCATTTGCATGGAGAAGTTGGCTCATCTAATTATGGATAAATGTGAACAGAATATATGGCGACCTATCAGACTAACAAAAACAGGTCCTCCTATATCTCATTTGTTTTTAGCTGATGATATCCTTCTCTTTTCTGAGGCATCTCTTAATCAAGCAGAGCTAGTTAGAGATTGCTTGGAGTATTTTTCTAAATGTTTTGAGTTCATAGTTAATGCATCTAAAACAAGAATTTTCTTTCCGAAGAATGTTAACCATAATAGAAAGGAGGAAATCAGTGCTACCCTGGGATTTACTCAAATAGGTGATCTTGGGAAGTATTTGGGAGTTCCGCTTATTCATAAAAGGGTAGGCAGGGAAACATTTAGTGAAGTGATTGATAAAGTGAAGACTAGATTGTCATCCTGGAAGTGTAATTCTTTATCATTAGCAGGAAGGGCCACATTAATTTCTTCAATTTCTTCGGCTATTCCGGGATATTGTATGCAGACTGCTCATTTTCCGATTAGTGTGTGTGAATCTTTGGACAAAATGAATAGAAGATTTTTATGGGGAGGTTCAGAGGACCGTCGAAAAATCTCTTTGGTTGCATGGGACGATGTCTGTAAAGAGAGGAAAAAGGGTGGATTGAGGTTAAAGCATGCAGGATTGCAGAATCATGCTTTCCTTATGAAGTTGGGCTGGAATATGATGATTAAAAAAGATGATTTATGGGTTAGAGTTATCAGGGATAAATACTGTTGTGGTAACGATATTATCCCAAGGATTAACATGGAGAGACAAGGTTCAAATGTGTGGACTGGTATACGGAGACATGGAAAAAGGTTGAGGACAATACTTTGCAAAATACAGTATCAAGTGCTATTAAATGGAACTTAGAGCGTAATGGGCTTTTTTCAGTGAAGTCGGCGTATCGAATGCTTGCAGGGGAGAAGGAGATCCAGAATAGAGGATGGGAGAAGCTATGGAAAATTCGTGCACCCCAACGGTGTAAGAATTTATTATGGCTTATGATGTGCAAGAGTCTTCTAACTAATGTTTCGAGGTATAAGCGTAATCTTACTATGAACACCTCTTGCCCGCTCTGTGGTATAGCATCTGAGGACACCATACATGTGTTTAGGGACTGTTATTTTGCGGAGTCTTTATGGCGGAAGATTATTCCTCCGCACTGATGGAGATATTTAAGTAATGGAGATTTGGATCAGTGGGTGATGGCAAATATAAGGTCAAGATCAGTAGAAGACAAGGAGTGGGCTGCTCTTTTTACTATTATTTTTTGGTGGATCTGGAAACGCCGGAACTTTGTAGTATTTGAGCAGAAATCAGTGTCGGATGAATCTATTTTGGCTTGTGCTAAAGCAATGGCGGAGAGCATGAAGACATTGAGGGGAAGACTTGCTGGCACCGGCATTAATGGTGCAAGTGAGATCCATGACACGACGGGGTGGAAGCCACCAGAACAGAACTGGATTAAAGTTAATGTGGACGGTGCATTCTCTCACGTTTTGGAAGTGGCAGCATGTGGGGGGTCTGATCAGGAATGAAAATGGTGATTTTATTCAAGGATTTATTCATAAACTGGAGGATGGGGACGCTTTCTCTGCTGAGCTATGGGCCTGTTTGCTTGGTATGAAGCTTGCCTGGGACCTTGGGTACCGCCGGGTGGAGTTGGAATCGGACTCAAAGGTTATAGTTGAGCTTTTGAAGAATGACGTGCATGAGAATCATCAAGACTTTGATGTAGTTATGGAAGCTAAAAGGCTAATGAGCAGGGACTGGGATTTTTGTATTTCTCACGTGAATCGTGAGTCAAATAAAGCTGCTGACTATCTTGCAAAATTGGGAATTGCAGCTTTTGTTGGCTACCATAGGGTGTTGCAGGCTACTCCTGAGTTAATAGGCATTGTGCAGTAGGACTTTGCTGAGGTGTCTTCTTTTTATCAAAAAAAAAAAAGAAAGAAAAGAAAACGGAGAATCCATCCAAACAATTCATTCGCAACTCACAATATTTCCATATATGTTACCCTTACTTAATGAAAACCCACAAAGATTATTTATTACATACACACACACACATATGAATTATGATGAGGAAGAAGAGTTACCAGTTGGTTTCTCTATCAAGTTGATCGAAATCGAGGCTCCTGTCTAGGATTCTTTTTTTGCCTTTGGAAGTTTGATAACGAGAAAAAGACATCCAAATCTGTTCATGAAGCATTCTCAATAACATATATGGAAATACGAGAAAGTATCCAACGTCCCTCTCCTTTCCCTCCTTCATTATCATATTATATGTGCTATGTGCCGCCCACGGTGCCAATATCAACCACTTAATGCAATCAAATATTATATATATCAGCCACATATATATAAACAACATAATAATGTTCCTGCATGGAAATGAATAACGTAAGAAACCTTAAAATTCCCGAGAGGCTTCCAAGGCCAGTTGGTCAGAATGCCTGGGTTTGTTGCCATTTTTTGAAAACCCTGAGATTTTTCGAGAGAAAATATTATATGTAGGAGAGGTTGCTAGCTGTATGTGTGTAAAAAGTTGGATATATGGTTGGTATTTATAGATGCACAAGTTTGTGGGAATGTAATGATCTGTACAATAGAAATTGATGGCTTTGGTTGATGATAATGACATTTATAAACTACTTCGTTTATTGGTTGTTAACAAGGAATAATAAGATATTCCTAATTTTTCATTTGTAATAAAATGTATCCCTTGTATACTCTGTCATACAATAATAACAATACCATTTTGGTCCTCATTATAAGTTTATTATTTGTAGATGAAATTTTTTGTCATGAATATAAGTCTACTAAAAGGTTGGCTAATATATTTTTTTAAATTTTACCATTAATTTAAAGTATATGTAATGATTTAACATGTGATAATTGAGATTAGTTAAAATAAAATAATAATATTATTCAGACTATCCGAGTGCTATACATATCTTATGCCGTGCAAATTAAAAGATGGAATGTATCTGTATACTCTCTTTTTTATCCTGATGCCATGGATTTTTTTATTCTTTTTTTTTATAGTAATGAGTTTATCATTCTTGTTAAACTCATTAGTTGATTCTTTGATTTTAGTGTTTTTATTGCTCTACCTGACCAAAACATGTCATGAGTGATTTAAATTATTACTAGTTGTAAATTTGGTTAAACTCGAAGTTTACACATTGAATTTACCGTTTGTATGTTTCTACCATACGAATAATTGTGTCCACTTGCTCTAAATCTCATATAAATTATATTTAGGGTTAAATGTCATATTTTCCCCGGAAGTATGTATGGTGGATCACATCTGTCCCGAAAGTTTTTTTGGGTCCAATTTTGCCTTGGAAGTGTGCAAAGTGGATCATATGAAAAATGGTAAAGGGCGAATATGATCCACTTTGCACACTTCCGAAGCAAAATTGGACCAAAAAAAACTTTCAGGACAGATATGATCCACCGTGCATACTTCCTGGGTAAATTTGATCTTTAACCCTTATATTTATTTTACCACTATTCAATAAATTTATTTATAAATTTTATAGAAATTTTTTTATTGAACGTGATAAAGTATGAATGATGATATATTTAATATCAAATATTCATATTTAAAATATATTTAAGTCAAATTATTGTTATTTTTTGTAATTATTATATAATTATATACTTTAAACGCGTATTTATTAATAAAAGTAAATTCTTACAAGTTTACGATTTAAGTCTACGATCCAATTTTACATTCTTATTACGAATCTACTTAAACTTATGATTTTAACAAACCTTGCTATTTACTCTTTATATATATGAACTCTTTTTATGGTAATGTATTTATATACCCTAACTTCACTAATAGTGTATTTTTTTTTGCCATCTTCACTAATAGTGTATTACTTACATAAATAAGGAGATGTTTAATTCCGTTATATTAATAAGTGTATAATATGGTTTCTGTAAAAATAAGATCATATATTGTCGGCGGAAAAAAAAAAAGATCATATAACCATGGCGCGACCGAACAGGAGTAAATGTTGTTAGATATTTCTTTGTGAGTGGGCCACGTTGAGCAAACTGATTGGATCTCTTTATGAATTTTTAAATATTCAAGCAACTTAGAAGTTCAATGGGGTCGCTGTGCTCTTACTATGACAAGTGGCGAGTCTCATGTCAGACTGCCAAAAAAAGCTCGTTAGACAAATTCTATCAGCTGGTTGTTTTAGGAAGTGCTGTAAAATCTGTTTAAATTAGGGAAAATTAATTGGAAGTTCCATGAAAAAAAAAATAATTAAGATAAGATCCCACAGAGTTGTAAATAACAACTTCTGACTTGACAGTATCATCTTTTAGCCTGATGATAACAACTCATAGGATATCATCTTAATTATGTTTCTTTCATGAGACTTCTATTTAATTTTCCCTTTAAATTATCCTTAATCAATTAATTTTCCTAATTCTTAATCAACACTAAACCATTGGTTTATTTGGTCCGAAGACAATCAACTTTCTCTGCCTCCATGTGATATGTCATCCCAAAAGGTGAATTTTATCATTTTACATCACAATCACAATTTACCATATCTAATTATTTTCATAATTAAAAATGAATGGGATAAAAAGAGAATATTAAGAGAAAATAATGAAAGGGTATATAGCTAAAATCAACAAATTCTGAAATCTATTATAGGGCCTCTGAATCTAACTATGGATTTAATGAAAGCTTAGACTCAAATCTGGATATGGGTATTTCAAATTGATTACAATGAGATTTCCCTAATTAAATTGTTATTTGTCAATAATATACAAAATGTACCATTTTTCTAAACCAGGACTCTTTAATAGAAGCATTCAATAGGAAGCCATAAACTGAGAAATGTTTACATACTTAAGAAGTGTCACGATATATATATATATAAATATGATCAATAAAAACATAAGAAATCATCATTTCAATACTTAGTTGATGATTCATTTGAAACAATTTACAATTTTTATTATGGTTTTGTGAAAAATAAACCTCTTAATTAATTTTTTTTTATAAAACAAAACATGTCTAATCGGATTAATAGGTTTATTTTCTTAAAAAAAATGTGAACTATTTCATATGTATCATTAGCCAAATGAATTAAAATAAGATTTATACAATATTTTGGTCTTTATAGTGTTCCCTTATTTTAGTTTTCGTCTTTATAGTTTAAAACTATTGGTTTTAGTCTTTCAATAATGGGTATAGATAAGATTGCTCACATTATTTGAATGCTTTAAAAAGAAATAAACTATAGGCACAAAAATCCATGGTTTTCAAATATAGAAACTAGAACTAAAATGATGGCAAACTATCAAGCAAATAATAAACTACTCCTTCCGTCCCATAATATAAGATCCATTGTTTTGAATAATCTTGTCCCACAATATAAGGTCCTATTTGACTTTATTTGAGTAATAAATATTTTTTTCCCATTTTACCCATGCATTAATTTTCCCACACATTCTCTTTCATCTTCTTTTCATAATTACCCCATCTCTTACTCATTCATAAATAAGGGTAATATGGTATATTTCCTACACATTTATTATTTTTAACTAACTCTAACTAATTTTTTAGGAACCCGCAATTCGGTTAAAAAGACCTTATATTGTGGGACGGAGGGAGTATTAACGTAACACGATATGAGTTGTTGTGTTTCTATTGAAGAGAGTTTAAATAATGTGACATTCTTGAAGTATGCAAGTATTTTTTTTTTAATAAAAACAATTATGATATTTTTTTTATGATCACAATTATGATATTGATTATGCAAAATAAACAATTTTTACATTATAAGATAGATATTAGACTTATATTTAGATTTAAGTAAACCAGAACTCTTATACTATACCAAGTCTATATCTTGAGACTTACGTTAGCAGGGAGTGTTATTTTTTTTTTTTATCCATTTGCCAAATAAGTATTGTTTATTGCGATATTTGGAGATAGAAAAGAGAACATACCATTCCTAAAATTGATCAAGAAATTAATTAGAATCACTTGTGAAAAGAACTTGCCGACGGGTAGTGTTTGTCCGCAAGAGAACGTATCGCGATGTAGTATAAAATTATTGTTCCAAAGCCTAGGATTTGTGTTTGTTGGAATTTTAAGAGTTTTAATGGGTGTGTCAAATTGGGAGAAGTCCCACATTGCTTGGAATAGAGAGGATATAAGGGTATATAATGTACATTGTGTCCTAACACAAGTAAATGGGCCTAAGGAGGAGTGGGTCTCACGCGCACAAGGATGGGCCATTGAGAGGCAAACGTAGTGGAAATCCGGCTATTTCCCCCGGGCGCGCGTGGTAAATATGAATTGGGAACTTTTTACTTTAATGTTTTGCGAAAAATACAACTAAATATTTTAAATGGCTTACCAGAAAACCTTATATTTTTGGGATTTTCATTTTTAATACCTTGGATCTTCGGTTACATGGGCACAGAGGATCTTAACATCTGGATTAATTTCCTAAACGTTTGTATCAATGATGGCAACGTTCAAATCTCCTTCTGTGCTTCAAACGTTTGCAAAACCGTCGTCTTTATGGTGATAATCGTAGCTAAAGATTTATGGTCATTAATGTGTTTAGATTTGGCCCAACGTTCATATGCATCTGTTGTTGCCTATAAAAGTTTTTCTGAAGGCTTAAAGCACCCAACTCTTGAGTTTTCGAGCTACTTCTTTCCTCCTCCTCTGCTTTTGTTTCTTACTGAGTTATTGCTCTCTTTCGCTGTTCTGTTCCCTTGCTCTTGCAGGAAGGATCTGTTTAATCTTGGGGAGTGTCGCATCCAGGCTAGCCGGTGGTTGCGGAATAACTCTATAGGACAGTATCCTTGAGGAAGCGACTCAGATTGCTGTGGTTCTGTGCGTGCTGCTGCCAACAGTGTTTGCCCAAGGTTATAAAGCATTTAAAATGCTCTCTCGAGTCTAAATCAAATTTATATACTTCTTATTAAACTTGTTCAATCTCTTATTATAAGTTAATGAAAGTACTCCTTAAGATCCAATCTTAATCTGATAAAACTATGTCGATAGATATATCTCTATTCTACCAATACAAACCATCCATTAGTTGATTTAAACTTCAAGTCTAGTCTGATTTACTCAAGTTCTACACCAAAACTATATCTCGATATAATTTAAATGATCACATTGCTCTAAAAGGCGATCTGTCAAATAGAGGCTTTAGGAATAAAGCAAATCAACACAAATAGTCATCAATTACTAAATGAAGAAGAAAAATTAGGTTTTAATCTATGCAAGGTTTGAATCAATCTTAGAACAAACGCTTTAGCTATTCATGAATGGGTTAAACCAGCAAATACAAAGAAATATATGTCCAATTCGCAAAAGTAGTAAAGAATTAAAGTAAAAAAAGTCTACTACCGTAAGTCAAGTCTTTATAGGCCAGCAGAGTTGCGTAAACATACTTTTTTTTGGCTATTTCTATTATTTATTTTACTTGAACTATATCCTTACAAAACAACTCAATCAATTAAGATTGTCAAATTTCCTACAAAAAATTAGGAATCAAAGTATTCATAAACTAATCATTCTTTTTTTATTACAATATTCATTCTTAAAGAAGAGCAAATTGAAATAGTGATCAATTGCGGACATTTGTAATGACATAATTATATTTTTTCTTGGAATGTGAGAATAAGATAAAATTCACTTATAAATATAAACAGAGATACTCCTTTCTCCCAACTCTAACGTGGTATGATTGTTGATTAGATCAAAATCCTATACCACTCTATTCATTATTACAGGTCTAACCATCACAAAATTTTTGTTGCTAAATATAAGTCTAGTTTGGGATTCACTAATACTACTGTGATTATTTTACCCCTATATTGGAAATAGAGAAGATAAGAGAGAAGATTTATAATGTATAAAATATTATTTTACCACCAATGCTTAAATAAGGGCAAAGTTGGAATTTTTTTAAAAAAATATGACATATTTAATGCTATAACATGAAAAAAAAATTTGTCCAAAATATAAGAGGTGATATGCAAAAGTCAAAGTAATAAGTACATGTTTTCCATTTATTCCCTTATATATTAATAAATGTAAGGAGGAAAGAGAAAATGTGTATAATAAATGAGTCAAGGTAAAATTGGAAAACCTTATTAAATCGACACATAATAAATGATTTCAATATGTTTTTATTGGTATGTATAAAAAAATTGACTATCTCTTATAATAAAGATAGAAAGGGAGTATATACGGATTATTTATGGCGTACTCAACTTTGTAAACATTAACTGACAGTCAAGCATTGGTGAGAAATTATTGGAGTTCCAACATCCAACGAACAACTAAAACTCCAGCACTAACGCATTAATTGACTGAGATTCAAAAATTATATGACCTTTGGTGCGGCTCTCCGTGCATCAACGATTCAACTCCAACTTTAGAAGCCAGCACCCAGCAGCACATATTTTTAATAAGCGAACAAAAATTATAAGATATACAGAGATGTGACATATTAGAGGAGGTGTAATTGGTTCTAAACATAAGATCTCTTTCTTTTTCTTTTTTCTTTTTTTAATTAAACAACGCCCTGTAATCAGACGCTTATTGGCAACTGACTATTCGAACTTGAGGGATAGGACTGTTGCCCGCATAGGTAAGGTTGTCCCATCTTCCAATGAGAACTCTTTCCGAGATATATCTCATCTTTATTACTGGTAGCAAGCCCAAAATTATCCGTATTAATACTCCTTAATAATAAATAAATAAGAGATGGAGGGTGGAGATAAAGGTAGATGGTTATGGTGCATTGCTAATGTCATGTGATTTTAACTAACTTAATTAACATCCTTAATCTAATCAAATTAGGTAAATATGCCTTATATTTAGGATCAAATGGAGTAATATTTTTGGGTTTTTTAGGCTAGCCCGTATTCCTTGGTGAAGTTATAATATTTTTCTTATTGGAAAACGAAAGATTAGTGGTAAAATATAAATATCTATATAAGAGTATAAGGCAACTTTTGGAAGAAACCATAATCCATAGTATAATTACTCATAGAGTTATTAACTACAATTTTTCAATTTTATTACTATTGTTTAGTGATGATATTTGATACATATTGAAGAGGACCGAAATTGGGATTAATCGATGTAATGCCGCCTCGGGCCTCGCCCTTCAAGAAAAATAAGGAATAGGGGGATAGTGGAAGTTACCCCGGGTGTCGTTCTCTTTAAGAGTCCAATGCAAATGATATTCTAGTAACTAGAATGCAAACTAATTAGGCGGGTAAAAAGCATTGTATTGATTTTTAGTGTAAAATTTGGTGTGAAAAGTGTGATATGTGCAAAGGAAAAGTAAATATTGGATTAAAGGGAGATTTGGATTCAAACGGGGATGAAATCATTCTTGATATATGGAAGCCTTGGGACTCATTTTTTTTCAAATGAACCGAGATGAATCCCTATGGGCTAGGCCTAAGTTAACTTAATTAATGTCAGAACCCCGCGCATGCATTACTTAATTTAACCTAAGTTAATTAAGGTCAAAATCAAGAACTAATCAATCGTGAAGACTTTAAACCCACAATTTGGGCCACGCCACAATTGCTCTTAATTTCTCTCCAAACCCTAATTCATTGATGGCCACCTAAACAATGAATTATGGCCAAAAGAGTGCTTGCCTAATGTCTCAACAAAACCAATTAATTCCTATGATATTTCATTCATGTAAATCACTTGACACTTTTAATCCACTAACCAAGCCACATTTATTTAGCACAAAATATTCACCAATAACATAATAAAATCATGAACCCATAAATTTCATTAAACTCAAAACTAATGTAACACAATGTCAAGCATCCAACAAGAAAGAAACGACATAAAGATAGTTTCTAACCCTTATATATCATATAGAAATTAAGAACACATCCAAATTCCATAAATATACTCCTAGAAACCTAGAAAAACATAAATATAAGAAGAGGAAGAACGATTAGAACTAAAACTCCCATAATTATGCTCCAAGCTCATCCCTTGGCTTCCACCATCAAAAACGGGGAAGCCTAGCAGCTCCTTTTCATGAGAAAAGCACCAATAAAGAGGGGGGAAGTGGCTGCCATAGAGATCTAAAAGAGAAATTAAAAGGGGGAAGATGAAGGAGTGGAAGAGTGTTAGATGAGAGAAAATGAGAGAATTAGGGTTTGGGGTTGTCTAAATCTACCAAAATGCTCTTCAAATTTCGACCTACTAGCTCCTCAGATCGGGTGGGTCTTTGGTATGGATCCGAGTCGGCCCCAAAATCATATTCTGATTTTGCATAATCACGAGTTTGTCATTGGTTCGCCGTGGGTACCTCCCTACCTTTTTCTGCCACTTAACTGTGGCAAGGTCACAACTAGCACACAAATTCTCTGCCTCTTCAGCCATTGTTCTCTGTGGCCTTCGTTGTGAGTAGCCACGACGAACTCTAATTTTCATCTTTTTCATTGGCTTTCTTCTTCATCAGGTATTCTATTCTTTGGTTATCGAGGCGACCCTAAAAGTAGAAATAAGATGGAATAAGGACCAAATAACCATATAAATCAGTTAATACAAATTGATTTACAATTATGGCTAATTAATCCTAATCTATCTCATGCTTATTTCACCTAAGAGTCTAAGATGATGTTCATTAAGTACAAATGGACCAAATTTACTTCTCATTTATGTTAAAAGCCTCAATTTTAGCATAACAAAATCATACAAATAAGATATTTGTCACATACATACCCTTTAGATATTGAGAAAGAGGAAAGAAAGATTTGAATAAGTGCACGGTTGGAAGATATTTTAATTCAAAATAAATTTAACGAGTTAAATATTGGGAAAATTCTAAATAAATACCCCTCGAATATCAAAATGACAAAAAGGTACCACCAATATACAAAAAGACATATAAAAGGGATCGTTCCCAATTTGGGATAAACAATTTTAAGGCAATAAGACCAAAATGCCCCTGTCTCCATTCACTCTCAAAGTGAAGTGGTTAATGACTATACTAGAGTGGTTAATCACTATATTGAAGTGGTTAATTGCTATACTAGAGTAGTTAACGACTTTCACAAATATAAGAGTATTTGAGCCCAACTAATGAATCAGTGAAGTAGTTAATGGCTATACTGAAGTGGTTAATTGCTATACTAGAGTAGTTAACAACTCTCACAAAAATAAGCCTAACTAATTAATTGGAGAAGTAGTTAATGGCTATATTGGAGAGGTTAATCGCTATACTGAAGTGGTTTATTGCTATACTAGAGTAGTTAACAACTCTAACAAAAACAAGCCTAACTAATGAATCGGAGAAGTAGTTAATGGCTATACGAGAGTGGTTAATCGCTATACTGGAGTGGTTAATGGCCATACCTGAGTGGTTAATGGAGACAGGGGCATTTTGGTCTTTTTGCCTTAAAATTGTTTATCCCAAATTGGGAACGATCCCTTTTATGTCATTTTATATATTGGAGGTACCTTTTTATCCTTTTGATATTTGAGGGGTATTTATTTGGAATTTTCCCTTAAATATTCTTCTTTGGTTCCAGTGTGATGGTTGGTAAATGATTTACTCTACATTTTAGGCTTGAATGAGCTTATAGGTTTCATCAAGAGTTAGTCCTACCAGTCCTACGTAAAAAGCAAATAACTAACTTACAAAGATAAAATAATTAGTTTGAAAGCATACACTCTTCATGAGTAAGTCACCAAAGTGTACTTTTTTCAATAAAATATCCCAATTATTACGAATTTAATGACTCTCATAAAGCCAATTTATATAAAATGAATTGTATGAGGGGGGCTTTTTAATAAAGCAGAAATATTAATCTATTATATTTACAATCAAGAGAATGTTCTTTAAATTATCTTATATATAGGGTCGATAGGATTACATAATTCAATAAATTATTTTGTTATATGGTTCAAATATAATTTATTGTCAAATTATATAGTTTAAGATAAGAATAGTTAAATCATTTTATATAAGTGGTGTGCATATGTGATTTGTAGTCCATCCATCATAATTAGAATACTATTCTCGTGCTTCACACGAAATTTGATTTCACGTGATTATCAAATGTAAATGTGCTATGCAGATATAAATATCATATATTGATGATTACTTGATATTTCAAAAAAAGTACCATTGATTTTAGTACAGATCATGCCCTATTTCCTCAGGGCCCGTTTGATTCACAGAAAATATTTCGATGAAATGTAAATGAAAGGAAAGAGATGGAAATGAAATGAAGGTGGACTCGTTTGGTACACAAAGGAAAGGAAATGAATGAAATTGAAAATTTTATATTTGGTTGGTTGAAAATTTGGGGTAAGAAAACTCAGAATTCTATTCAAATGACCATTTTGCCCTTAATGAGTATTTATTAATTAAACTCACTAATATTAAATTTTAAAATTATATTATCATAAAAATAAATGAATAAATTATTTTTATTAATTATAATTTCAATAAATATTAATTTTTAATAAAAAAATATTTTTAGTAAATACAATAATCACTTAGACTTTAATTTTAAAAAATATTGACATCGTATGATTAAAAAATAACTACATTATACTTAAAAGTACCACCAAAATAACTCTAGTATATATAGAAGATACTTATCACCATATTTCACAAATTAATTAATAATTAAGTGAAATGAATAATAAATTAAACAATAAAAAATGCCTAAAATATAATTAGATGATGAGAATTTTGTGACTTCAATTATTGGATATATTGTAGCCAAAAAATTTCTCACACATATCCTCATAAAGTTTCAACGACTTCAATTTAAACCAAAAAGCAATTATCTCCTATTTTCTTATCCATACTCTCTCATTCGAATGTTTAAACTCACGTCTTAGATCTCAAATACTTTTTATATATTTTAGATAATTACAATAAATAAATATAAATATTAATTTTGAACATTAAATAAAATGTGAAAAAAAACATATTCACATCATATTTATATTTACGCAGCCAAATCGATTTTGAGCTCTCAAATTCGAATTCGATTGCCCAAATTCGATTTTGAGCTTCTTTGATTGCCCACATTTGAATGTAGCTGTATCAAAATTTATGGGAAATCTCAACAATAACCCAATACCCATATTATATACACAATTTCACAACCAAAATTTTGAGCTGCCGCACACAGCTAGGCTAAAGGAAGAAAGAAAACAAATAAAAACATGAGAAATCACCATTAATTGCATTTGAATAAAAGGAAAGAAAAACCTAGACACTTCCAAATCTATATCGTTCATTCCTCTTCATATTCCTCCCAAATGTTCAGATTCCCGCTTGCATACTAACCTGTGCTATTCTTCTCAAAATCTCTACTTGCAATTGAATGTAAAATTTCATTCTCTTTACCCTCATCTTTAGATACTGATTCCAGAGCAAAGCAATAAGCAAACGTCAATCAAACACATTGTGTTTAGCAATGAATTGGGAGAGAGTGAGGAAGAAGAAAACCATGGTACAGTGGAAGAAGGGGGCAGGAAATTTTCTTTTTCTCTGTCTTCTTCGACGCTTACGCACGCTCGACCAAACAAAAAAAAAAGCAGAGATGAAGATGAAGTCGCAGGAGGAGACAGTGAAGAGCATGGGGTAAGGGTAGTGTTGTCCTTTGTCTCTTCAATCGTAGTATGGAAACAAGGTTCCCACCATTTCCAAAATGGTGGGAACCCATTTTCCAGCCTTTAAAGGAAAATGGGGCGAGGCAGGAAACGGAATCGTCAACCATTCCAGCAACAAAACGAATCTGTGTGATGGAATCTCTGCCATTTTCCATTTCTTGCACCTGATTTTCATGAAGCAAATGGGTCCTCAGAGTTGGAACAGCTCATTGCTGATGCAACTGAGATGTGTACAACAAATAAAATATCCACTAAATAATTACTGGTAAATGATATCAACCAATGACAATTAAATTCAAAAGGCTTTCATTCTTTCATCGTGTATTTAATACTATTCCATGATAATTCATCATTGGATTGATTATTTTTCTGTCTTCAATGAAATTTTAATTATAACTTGCATATCCTTCTATATTTGCCACGGGTACTTGCACGATTTTTGTCAACTTTGTTGAGTACCATATTTGGAGGATTATCTTGATTGAGGGAGGATCGGACTTATAACATTTTGAATTTCCTGACTCAAATATATTACAATTTTTGGCTTTGTAATTCTCCAAAAAAATTGTGTTTTTTTAATTACTTAAAAGGAGAGAAATAAATGGGTAATATTTGCATTAACGTGATATGTAACCTATTTTATTAGGGATGTTTTTTAAGTTTTAACAGAGTGTTTGCTATAATGAAATACAAACAAAATTTCAATTGTGAACCAAATGTTGGATTTTTTTTTTAAAGGTTAAAGTTGATATAGAACTATGGTGAAAGCGTTTGTCATTTCTAGAAACTAGGAAAGAATGTGGATCTCGAGATAATCCATTTGTAACAAGTCATTAGTAAAATTATACCAGAAAATACTTTAATGTGTTAAATCTTCTTAAAAATATTTTCAGGATTCTGTATGTACTTTAACTTTATTGTCAAATATAGAATAACTGGGAAAGTGTATTTTTTATTGAGAAAAATTCATTTTTATTCGCACTTAATTTCCTTTATGTTATTTTATCAACTCACAATGTATTTTAAATTATTTAAGTTCTTTTATGTTTTTAATCATCAACTCTGATCTACTTCCAGCTAGTCTCACTTTCATAATCATCTAGTTTTTATTTGATTTATTAATATGACGTTAACCAATTATAAAATAAGAATGAGCATTATACATTTCTTTTGTATCATAATTATTTTTACTTTTATTTTCTTAAATATTAATTAATTTTAAACCTTTTAATCTCTTATTAATATATTTGATGATTTTCAAAGAGCGATATTTAAATAAAAAATTATTTTTAATTAAAAGATGATATTTAAGAGAATATAGTTATTTTTTATTTTTTATTTATTAAAATTAGAAAAATAAAGAAGTTAAAAAAATAAATATAGACAATCTTGATCGAATGGGTTTTGAGATGCTGGTTAAATACTGGCCCTAAATATAGACAATCCAAATCTAATGGGTTTTGGATATATAGGTTAATTCCAAAACCATTCCCCACTTACGAATATTGCGATCTGTCAAAAATTAGAGGGGCGCCATTATTTTGCAATTTGAGACTCAGCTGATCTACTAACAACATGATCCAATAACTATTTTCATTCAATGGTCCTATAAAAAAAGATGATTACTGGACTGAAGACCAAAAAGAATGAGGGCTTTTGTCCTATAACTTCTATATGAGCCTTTACTTAACATCTTCTCCATCAGGCAATAGCTCAATGCTTCAAGACCTTTCACAGATTCCAATACCTTCAATTTCGGATACTAAAGCTTTGATCTTGTTAACACAAATAACTATGTCTGAAATAGAAGAAGCCATTTTTTCTCTCCCAAGGGATTGTGCTCCAGGAAGTGATGGATTCCATGCTAAATTTTTTCAACTGAATTGGAACTTCGTTCAACAGGATATATGTATTAACAATGATTTTGTCTTTCTTTCTTTTTCTTTTTCTTTTTGATATAAAATAAATCAATAATATCTATATTATATTACATGAGGTAAACAAAGAAAAATCACATAAATGAACTAAATGAAAACCAGGTGGCATATCCATAGAACATTTGACCAGAATATCATCAGCTTCCATGTTGTGCTCTCTATGAATGTGTTGAATATCAATCATCCAGTCCCTCTTCAACATATGATAATTTTCAATGATTAAATTTTAGTTTTCGTGAATATCATTATTGCCATCCTTGACTAGCTTAATTACCTCTGAAGAATCAGTTATCAAGCAAACCTTCTTATGATTCCCATCCCATGCTCTTCCAAGACCCATAAGACATGCTCAAAGTACTACTATTAATGGATCCCCATGATGAATATTAAGCATGAAAGCTTCAATAAGATTCCATTTTTTATCTTTGATAATGCCTCCACAACCTGCCTTTCCCTCCTTGTGAGAATACGCTCCATCTACATTAACAATTACCCATCCATCGATCCCCAGTTGAGATTGCATCATATGAGGTATACTAATTCCTTTTAATTTGGCTTGGCTCATATGATTGTTTGCTGCATTAAAGCTAGACAATATAGCCCTAGCCCTTAGCAAAATTCCATCAATTCGTGAATCTTTGTTGTCAAAAATTCTTTCATTACGTCGGTTCCAAAGCAACCGACATACAGTGACAAAAAATTCTTTCCAATGTCCCTCACACTCTCCCACCTGTTCATTGAGATTCATAAAACACCACTGCCAAATATCACAGTTGAAGAACTTGAACTTCATATTGGACTTCACAATTGAAAGACACAATGACTTAACCTCAGCACAATCACGTAAAACATGCAAAGAGTTTTCAACATCATGAGCACACCAGATGCATGGAGCTGTCTCACTTTTGACCTGAGATAGTACAAAAAGTATCCAAACACCTCTTAACCACTTCCACCTATTCCAAGGATGCCTCCACAAACAAGATAAGATTGTCTGCAAAGAATAAGTGAGAAATAGGAGGACCTTCTTTGTTAAGCCTGATGGGTTTCTAAGTCTGATTGTTTATCTCCTCTTGAATCAAATGAGCAAGTTTTTCAATACAGATAACAAAAAGATATAGAGAGATAGGATCACCTTGCCTTAAGCCACGAGAAGGAGAGAACTCTTGAGTCTTACTACATTTTCATAAAATTTGCATTACTGGAGAAGTTATGCAATGATACATAACATTCGTCAAATTTGCTGGAATGTTAAGCTCTTCAAGGCAGTTCATTATAAAACTCCAACAAAGCCAATCATATGCTTTTTCTAAATCAATTTTGATGGCCATGAATCCTTTCTTGCCCCTCTTATTCCTCATGGAGTGAATGACTTCCTGAGCACCAATAATATTTTTTGATCCTAATCTTCCAAGAACAAATCTACATTGATTAGGAGAAATGATGGAAGGAAGAAGTTGTTTAATTCTATTGGCCATAACTTTGGTAATAGTCTTGTAAATGACATTACATAGGCTTATTGGGCGAAAATCCCTACTTGTCTCAGGTTGCTCTTTCTTAGGAATGAGAATGACAAATCTCTGATTTGTAATGCTTTTATATGCTTAATTTGAGGCAATTAACATGATTAAGATGCAAGTTTGGTTCAATAATGCTAAATTGAATGTCTTAAACTCTCAAGTGAAATGAGTATAAAATTAGGATTAATTAGCCATAATTGTAGATTAATTGCATTGATTAATTTATAGGGCTATTTGATCTTAGTTTGGTCTTATTTTTACTTACAATGTTGAGCAAGGACCAAAGATCGGATTTCGGGCGAAGAAGAAAGGCTTTTTAAAGGGGCAAAACCATCTGGAGTTCGGCGAAACTCACGGCGAAAATAGCTCCAAGGAGGCAGAGAAGAATGCAGCTCGAATAGGCCACAAATTCCAGAAGCAAACCTAGTTGGCGAACTCTGCGAATTCTGCAGATATCAGCTAGCGTTTTCGGACTATAAATGGATCCAACCCAATACCCACTCACTTGACCCGACTTGGAGACATAAAACTCGAAAGTTACAACACTTTAGGGCAGATTTGGTTCACATTCACACCCTCTAAGCCCTAGCTCTCTCTTCTCCATCTTCATCTTCATCTTCTTTTCTTCTCCTTCCTTACATTCATGGCTTCCACACCTTACTCTCTTGTTGTTGGTTCTTCCATGGAGAGTAGCAGCTAGGCTCCACCATTCTTGGTGGTGAGAGCCAAAGGGATGAGCTTAAAGCTTAAATCGGGGAGTTTTTCTAGTTCTAATCATTCTTCCATTTGTTCTATTTATGCTTTTTTAGGGTTCTAGGGGTGTATTTATGGCACTTGGTTGAAAGCATTTATGTCATTTGGTTAAGTGTATTTATGGCACTTGGTTGAGTGCATTTATGTCTTTAGGGTTAGAAACTATGTTTATGTTATTTTCTTCTTGTTCAAATGCTTGACATAGGTATTTATTAACTTTGAGTTTAATGAAATTTATGGGTTCATAGTTTTATTATTCTCTTTGTGAAAATTAGGTGCTAATGCAAGGTGACTTGGTTAGTGGATTAAGAGTATTAAGTTATTTGCTTGAGGGAGATGGCATAAGAATTAATTGATTGTGTTGAGACATTGGGCAAATACTCTTTAGGCCTTAATTTATTGTATGGGTGGCCATCAATGGATTGATGTATAGAGAGAAATTTAGAGCAATTGTGGGGTGGCCCAAATTGTGGATTAAAAGTCTTGCATGATTAATTATTTCTTGATTTTGAACTTAATCAACTGGGGTTAAATTAAGTAATGTGAGGGATTCCGGCATTAATTAAGTTAACCTAAGCCTAGCCTAGGGGGGTTCCCCTAGGGGTCTTTTGAAAATCAACTAAACTCCCTAAAAACCTTTATAAACAATGATTCCCGAAGCTTTCATCCATCAAGAATGATCTTTATCCCATTTTCATCCAAATCTCACTTTTTAACCCAATCTTTTACTTTGACTTTTGAACATACCACACTTTCATACCAAACTTCACATTAAAAATCAAACAAAAATGCTTTTTACCCGCTTTCTCAAGTTTGCATATTAGCTATTAGGAATCAAATTACACTAGGCTCCTTGAGATCGACACCCGGGGTTAGCTTCCACTATCCCCTTGGGTTTAATTTCTTGGAGAGCGGACTCGAGGCGGCACTGCACCGATTTCTTCCCATTTCGAGGCTCTTTAGAGAACAATAAGAGTACTGTTAAAATCGTCTAAAAGTGAAGGATTAATGAAGACATTTTGCACAAATTTTCGAAAAGAAGGACCTACAATCTCCCATTGAGTCTGGAAAAAGAGAGCATTCAAGCCATCTGGACCGGGAGAATTCAAGGACCCTATGTTAAAAATGGCTTGCTTAATTTCATCACCCGAAACCTCTTTCCCCAAATTAGTCAATTAAGCCACATCTACAAAAGGGTATATACGTCTTCCTGATAAGCGAGGATGATGATCATTTTCTTCTTCAAAAAGATTTTGATAAAATGACATGGCCTGAGTATCTCATCTTTATCAAAGATCCAATCTCCCGCATCATTCCTTAAAGCTTCAATCATATTCCTCCTTCTTTGCATATTAACTCTTGCATGAAAGTATCTTGAATTTCTATCTCCATACATATACCAATAACACTTTGCCTTTAAAGAAGATCTTCTTGTAATAAAACATCTTCTAATTCTCGCCAAATTTTATGAACCAACAAATCTTTGGAGTTTCTATTAAAGCATTGATTAGCAGATCGATCTAACCCTTCTAAACAGTTCATTATATGCCTCAAGTGCCCAAAAACTTCACGGCTCCAATATGAAACTGTGAATTGAAAATTAGAAATATTCTTAAACCATTTCAAGTTCTCATGCCATGATTCTTTTACAAAATTAGAAAATTGGTCATGTAGAACCCACGAATCCACAAATTTAAATGGGATATCTCTACATTCATGCCCATTATCATCTTCACCAATCTAAAATAGAATCAATCTATGATCTGATTTAAAAAATGAAAGATGGAGTACCTTTGCATTTGAATATTTTTGAGCAAATTTTGAATTAATAAGCATTCTATCTAGTCTGCTTTCACTCCCTCCTCTTTCTCAAGTGACAAAGGGTCCATTGCATCCCATATCAATGAGTCTTAACTCCTCTACCCAAGAATTGAAGTCAAGATCAATAAACACCCATATTTTGAAGTAGATCTGCGATCTTGAAGAGACAACGTAAAATCCCCTCCAATACACCACGGTCTTTGAATCAGAGAGCTTATATTTTTTAGACTAGCATAGATTGCAGTAGGAAAAGATTTGAACGATCCATTATAACAGTATAAATGAACAAACTGATCATTTGTCACCAGCACATCAAATTTAAAGTTATCGTCATTCCAGAGAACCCAGATGCCCCCAGTATAACCTTAGGCATCCACCACCTCCACAATAGTAAAACCCAACCTTTTAGCTATAGAACTAGATTTAACTCCAATAGATCTTGTCTCTAAAATAGTAACCATGTCAATTTTATGTTTATTAACTAACTCACGAAGTAATCCTGGAAAACTTTGAGAGCCAGTTCCTCTACTATTCCAAAAGAGACAATTTATGAAAACATGACACAAGGGGTATCAATGCTTATAGGACCCCTAAGACTGAGAGACAAACACTGACCTTTCACAGTATTCCTTTCCTGCGAAATAGAACCCCAACTATAGGATTTACTAAAAGCATATAATTTAAAATGATGTGCCATCTTACCCGCATTTGAAGCATGATCATGATCATTATTCAATTTCATTGATTTATCAGGAAAAAAGTGTTTCCTTTTCTTCTACCCAACCATAGACTCATCATGTGAAGAAGTTATTCTTGTCTTCTTTATGGCAGCTGGGCCCCTCAAAACATCAAGAAAATCATGCACAAGACCATTCAAACTGGATGTACCTTTCCTCTTTTTTATGTTACATGAAAATTTAGCCACCTTGTGATTAACTCTTACTATTATTAGCCCCAAATTTTGAAATTTAAATTTCTTATTGTGAGGCTGTAAGTGGAAATTGAGTCACTACAAGAAAATATGACGCTTGTCACGGTTAAAATATGATGTTTTTCATGGTTTTAACCGTGACAAACATGAACCATCCATGGCAAGCTGATTTGTCACTATTTTTAAAAACTATAACAAAGATAACAAAAACCGTGACGAGCAGAGATCTTTGTCACGGTTCAAGTACGAAAACCGTGACCCTTTGTCACAGTTCTGACAAGATAACCGTGACAAAGTGTAATTTTTATTAAAAAAATGGAAACATTTTTGTATTTTGAACAACTTAATTTAATGAGAGACTTAGTACTTTTCTTCTTGATAAAGGATTTTCTAGAGGAAAATCAGATACTACATTATTTATCAGGCATAAAAATAATCACATGCTCATAGTCCAAATTTATGTTGATGACATTATTTTTGGTGCAACTAATGAAAAACTCTGTGAAGATTTTGCTAAGACAATGCAGGGAGAGTTTGAAATGTCTATGATGGGAGAACTAACATTCTTCCTAGGCCTGCAGATAAAGCAAAAGAAGGATGGCATCTTCATATCCCAAACCAAATATTGTAAAGAAATTCTCAACAAATTTGGGATGGATCTATCTAAAGAAGAGGACAATCCCATGAGTGCCTCTGCCAAGTTAGATGCAGATGCACCAGGCAAAGTAGTAAATCAATCTCATTATAGAGGAATTATTGGTTCTTTACTTTATTTAACTGCTAGTAGGCCTGACATCCAATTTAGTGTAGGTTTGTGCGCTAGATATCAAGCAAATCCTAAAGACACCTGCAATAAAACAATTTAAACAATAATTAGAAATTACTAAAGATAATATTTGAATTAAATGTGTATAAAATAAAAAGAATAAATGATTTAAATAAATTACCATGATTGAGAAGAAAGAGCACCAGAAAACATCCCTGAGAGGAGATAAGAGATGATTTATTAGAAGATGTTTTATTAGAAAGAGCACCAGAATTAGAAGATGTTTTATTACAAACTAATAAATCCGTACACAGTTTGTCACGGTTGTATTAAAAAAACCGTGACAAAAGATACGTTTGTCACCGTTTTTTAAGAGAACCGTGACAAACTAATAAATTTGTACACATTTTGTCATGGTTTTTTTAAGAGAACCGTGACAAAAAACCGTGACAAACTAATAAATTCGTACACATTTTGTCACGGTTCTTTTAAAAATATCGTGATAAAAAATACTGTTAGAATCTTAAGTTTTGATGAAGACTGACCCCATAGATAGCATAAGTAAATAGAATGTAAGTTACCTTTGAATTTAATGAGTAAAATCTGTTAGGTAACAAATCACTATCGCTAGAGCTAAAGATCAACTTAGGATAACACTAAGAATAAAAATCTCTATCGCTAAAGTGTATCTCTATAGCTAATAGACAGAGCCATAGCAAATGAAGACATAGTAATAACCAAGTTAATATCTATCGCTAAGTCATTCACTATCGCTAAGAAAGACCCTATCACTAAAGGCTCATTAAGAACATGGATAAATAAAAGGAAGAATAACTAGCTGAACAATGAACCATGTCCTTGAGCAAATGGAATCAGCTAGCGATAACAGGTTAAGCTATCGATAACAGTACTTCAGATAATAGACATTCCAAAATAGCTAGTGCCTGAGAACAAATGAATTTGGTGATAACATAGTTGCTAGCGATAACACATTCAACTATTGATAATAGGATACCTTAAAATACTTTTGAATAATCATCTCAGTATCCTTAAAGTAACTAGCGATAATGGGATTGCCTATCGATAGAAGAATGTTTGCTGATATGATATAGCTAGTACGCTGAACAATTGAACCAAGAGAACATGCTAGCCTTAATATCTATCATTAAGAGTATGCCCTGATGACTTAGACAATCTTAGCTGATATATATTGTCTCTATCTCATTGAGCTAATAGACAAAGCTTGCGATAGCATCTGCTGTGCATTATATAGTTACTTGTTTAGCTAACAGCTCAAGTGCAGGATTTACTCTATGCAGTTAGCGATAGCAAAACGTGCTAGCGCTATTGAAAAAGCTGCTATGCAGGTACAGTTTGTACGGATGCTCAGAACGCTAAGTCTATCTCTCTCTTAGCTCACCCTACACAAGAGTAGTTGAAGCTAGAGTAGAAAGTTAAGCCCGATGAAGAAACTGCATTTAATGCCAACGGCTATGAGCTCCCAACGACTAAATTCAAACAGCTTCTTGAAGATGAACGCTAGGGCAAAATCTGAGAAGAAATATAAATACAGAACTCGAGCATTTATGAAAAAGACGACGAAAAACGAGAATATTCACGAACTCATTCATTGCTCTCTGTTTTCTGTATTTATTGTTTTTAGAGATTTTATCTGTACTTAAGTGTTTATCACAATCAGTTCATTAAGTGAACGTATTTATTGAAATCCTCTACTGTTTGAGGTTGTTCTGAAAGCTTGGTGCTTTAGAATAGGGATATTACCTTACAGGTAGTAAGGGGGAGTGTTTAGAGGGATTCTAAAACTCTGTAAAGGTTGACAGGTGAACCTATGTTGTAAAACCTGTGGTTAGTGGAACCCAACAAGGTGTTGGAGAACTGGACGTAGGCAGTGTTGGCCGAACCAGTATAAAGTTTTCGAGTTGCATTTATTTGTTATCATTTTAATTTTTGAAAGCACAATTCACCCCCTCTTGTGCGATTGCCTCTTTCACTTGGTATCAGAGCTTGGTCTTCTTTGATTGATTCCAACGAATCTTAGAAGTAAAGATCATTATGGCATCGCTTGAAAATATTCTACCTGAGGGCAGCTTCATTAATAAACCTCCTGGCTTTGATGGGAAGCACTACACTTTCTGGAAACTAAAGATGAAAATCTACATCAAAGCAAATGGATACAAGCTCTGGAAGATCATTGAAGAAGGAGATATTGTGCCTAAAGATCCCTTGGGCATTCCAAAGGCTGAAGATCAATTTACAGAAGAGGATATTGCTAATCTAGAGCTGAACAGCAAAGCAGTCCTCATGATCCAAAGCGCTCTCAGTCAAATTGAGTTCTTCTGAGTAAGCCATCTGGACACTGCTAAGGAAATGTGGGAAGCTCTGCAGATTGCCCACGAAGGAACCACTGGAGTTAAAGATAGACGTGTGGAAATGCTAGTTGAAGAGTTCCACAAATTTGAAATGGCTGAAGTAGAAAAGATAAGAGACCTAGAGATCAGATTCACTCATCTCATCAATAATCTTGCTGCTTTAGGGAGGAAAATTACAGAAAAAGAGCAAGTCAACAAAATACTGAAAGTTCTGAAAGGAAACTGGCTCATGAAGGTCACTGTTATACAAGAAATGCAGGGAGAATCAACTAAGTCCATCACTGCCCTGTTTGGCAGCCTTGCTGAATATGAGCCAACCCTGATAGCTCAAAGGGAAGCACAAGGAAATTCCAAAAAGAAGTCACTTGCTCTTGCTGCTTCAGAGAAAGATGAAATTGATGATGATGATGAAGATCTTGATGAGGAGGACATAGCTCTTATGGCCAGAAAATTTAAAAAGTTCTTTAGAAGAAGAGAAAGATTCCAGAGGAGTGGTCTTAGCTTCAAAGACTCTCAGAAAGACAAAACTCCTGTATGCTTTGAATGCAAGAAGCCTGGTCACTTCAGAGCTGAGTGTCCCAGTCTTCAAAGATTAAAGGAGAAGGAGAAAAAGAAGACTTATGGAAAGAAGAAAGCTTATGTGTCATCCATCTGGGGTGATAGCTCTGATGAAGAAGGTAGCGATAGCGAAGAATGCGCCAACCTCTGCCTAGTTGCTCGAGAAGAGCAAAGTGATTCTGAGGTATCTGACTCTGAACCTTCTTATTCTAAACTTCAAAATTTATATGATGAAATGCACATAGAATTAATGAAACTTGCTAAAGAAGTAGTCAGGTTAAGAAAAGAAAACAAAGAACTTCAGAAAAATTCTTCTTCACAAAAAGTTCCTTCGTCTCTATCGATAGAAGAGGAGCTATCGCAAGCTCCCAGAAAAGAACTTTCGTTAGCGGAACCTCTATCGATAGCAACTCCTTCAACTTCTGAAAATTGCTCCAACTGTGAAAAATTATTGAAGGAAAAGGAAAAGCTTGTTAGAATTTTAAGTTTTGATGAAGACTGACCCATAGAAAACATAAGTAAATAAGAGAAAGTTAGCTCTGAATTAAATGAGTAAAAACTGATAGGTAACAGATCACCATTGCAAGAATAAAAGATAGATTGTTGAATAAAAGATTCAAATATAGCAGATGGAAACTTAGCAGAACAATAAGAATGAATATCTCTATCGCTAAGTATATCTCTATAGCTAATAGACAAAGCCATAGCAAGTGAAGACTTAGAAATAACAAAGTTAATATCAATCGCCAAGTCATTCACTATCGCTAAAGAAAGAACCTATCGCTAGAAGCTCTTTGATAACTCAGCTAGCAGAAAAATAAACCAAGACCTTGATCTAATGAAATCAGCTAGCGATAACAGGTTAAGCTATCGATAACTAAAGTGCTTCAGATAATAAACATTCAGATAGCTAGTGCCTGAGAGCAAGAGTCAAATAAGCTAACATTGTTGCTAGCGCTATCAAGTTTAGCTATCGATAATAGGATACATTAAAATACCTCTGAATACTTGCATTTGTATCCTTAAAGCTAATAAGAAATCAAGTAACTAGCGATAATTGGATTAGCTATCGATAGTATAATGTTGTATTGGTATGATATTGCTAGAACACTAAGTATTGAACTCAAGGGACGTGTTAGCGATAATGCTCTCATCTATAGATAGAGAAAGCTTTCAGTATACCATATATTAGTTGCCTCTATCTCATTGAGCTAATAGACTAAGGTTGCGATAGCAACTTCTGTGCATTAAATGATTATTTGTTCAGCTAACAGCTTAAGTGCAGATCTCACACAATGAAGTTAGCGATAGCAGATCAAGCTTGCGCTACTGAAAAAGCTGCCAGAAAGTACAATTCGTACAGATGCACAGAACATTGAGTCTATCTCTCTCATAGCTCACCCTACGCAAGAAGTAGTTGAAGCTAGAACAGATGGTTAAGCCCGATGAAGAAGCTGCATTAAATGCCAACGGCTATGAGCCCCAACGACTAAATTCAAACGGCTTCTTGAAGATTGAACGCTAGGGCAAAATCGGAGAAGAGATATAAATACAGAACTTGAGCATTTATTGAATAGACAACGAGAAACGAGAATTTTTTACAAGTTCATTCATTGCTCTCTGTTTTCTGCAAGAGTTTAATTTAGAAATAACTAATTCAGATACTACATTATTTATCATGCATAAAAATAATCACATGCTCATAGTCCAAATTTATGTTGATGACATTATTTTTGGTGCAACTAATGAAAAACTCTGTGAAGATTTTGCTAAGACAATGCAGGGAGAGTTTGAAATGTCTATGATGGGAGAACCAACATTCTTCCTAGGCCTGCAGATAAAGCAAAAGAAGGATGGCATCTTCATATCCCAAACCAAATATTGTAAAGAAATTCTCAACAAATTTGGGATGGATCTATCCAAAGAAAAGGACACTCCCATGAGTGCCTCTGCCAAGTTAGATGCAGATGCACCGGGCAAAGTAGTAAATCAATCTCATTATAGAGGAATTATTGGTTCTTTACTTTATTTAACTGCTAGTAGGCTTGACATCCAATTTAGTGTAGGTTTGTGCGCTAGATATCAAGCAAATCCTAAAGACACCTGCAATAAAACAATTTAAACAATAATTAGAAATTACTAAAGATAATATTTGAATTAAATGTGTATAAAATAAAAAGAATAAATGGTTTAAATAAATTACCAAGATTGAGAAGAAAGAGCACCAGAAAACATCCCTGAGAGGAGATAAGAGATGAGGAAAGAAGAGGAGAGTGCAAATGAATGAGTAGGAGGAGGTTTATATACTAGAATCGGTCTGTAGTTTGCCACAGGTTTTTATAAAAACCATCACAAACTAATAAATCCGTACACAGTTTGTCACGGTTGTATTAAAAAAACTGTGACAAAAGATACGTTTGTCACCGTTTTTTAAGAGAACCGTGACAAACTAATAAATTTGTACACATTTTGTCATGGTTTTTTTAAGAGAACCGTGACAAAAAACCGTGACAAACTAATAAATTCGTACACATTTTGTCACGGTTCTTTTAAAAATATCGTGACAAAAAATACTGTTAGAATCTTAAGTTTTGATGAAGATTGACCCCATAGATAGCATAAGTAAATAGAATGTAAGTTACCTTTGAATTTAATGAGTAAAATCTGTTAGGTAACAAATCACTATCGCTAGAGCTAAAGATCAAATTAGCAGAACACTAAGAATAAAAATCTCTATCGCTAAAGTGTATCTCTATAGCTAATAGACAGAGCCATAGCAAAAGAAGACTTAGTAATAACAAAGTTAATATCTATCGCTAAGTCATTCACTATCGCTAAGAAAGACCCTATCGCTAAAGGCTCATTAAGAACATGGATAAATAAAAGGAAGAATAACTAGCTGAACAATAAACCATGTCCTTGAGCAAATGGAATCAACTATCGATAACAGAGTACTTCAGATAATAGAAATTCAGATAGCTAGTGCCTGAGAACAAATGAATTTGGTGATAACATAGTTGCTAGCAATAACACATTCAGCTATTGATAATAGGATACCTTAAAATACTTTTGAATAATCATCTCAGTATCCTTAAAGTAACTAACGATAATGGGACTGGCTATCGATAGAAGAATGTTTGCTGATATGATATAGCTAGTACGCTGAACAATTGAACCAAGAGAACATGCTAGCCTTAATATCTATCATTAAGAGTATGCCCTGATGACTTAGACAATCTTAGCTGATATATATTGTCTCTATCTCATTGAGCTAATAGACAAAGCTTGCGATAGCATCTGCTGTGCATTATATAGTTACTTGTTTAGCTAACAGCTCAAGTGCAGGATTTACTCTATGCAATTAGCGATAGCAAAACGTGCTAGCGCTACTGAAAAAGCTGCTATGCAGGTACAGTTTGTACGGATGCTCAGAACGCTAAGTCTATCTCTCTCTTAACTCACCCTACACAAGAGTAGTTGAAGCTAGAGTAGAAAGTTAAGCCCGATGAAGAAACTGCATTTAATGCCAACGGCTATGAGCTCCCAACGACTAAATTCAAACAGCTTCTTGAAGATGAACGCTAGGGCAAAATCTGAGAAGAAATATAAATACAGAACTCGAGCATTTATGAAAAAGACGACGAAAAACGAGAATATTCACGAACTCATTCATTGCTCTCTATTTTCTGTATTTATTGTTTTTAGAGATTTTATCTGTACTTAAGTGTTTATCACAATCAGTTCATTAAGTGAACGTATTTATTGAAATCCTCTACTGTTTGAGGTTGTTCTGAAAGCTTGGTGCTTTAGAACAGGGATATTACCTTACAGGTAGTAAGGGGGAGTGTTTAGAGGGATTCTAAAACTCTGTAAAGGTTGATAGGTGAACCTGTGTTGTAAAACCTGTGGTTAGTGGAACCCAACAAGGTGTTGGAGAACTGGACGTAGGCAGTGTTGGCCGAACCAGTATAAAGTTTTCGAGTTGCATTTATTTGTTATCATTTTAATTTTTGAAAGCACAATTCACCCCCCCTCTTGTGCGATTGCCTCTTTCAAATACGTTTGTGATGGTTTTTTAAGAGAACCGTGACAAAATTTTAAAACATAATTTTTTAAAATTTTAAAATTATTTGTCACGGTTCTCTTAAAAAACCGTGATAATTGATACGTTTGTCACAGTTTTTTCAAGAGAACTGTGACAAACTAATAAATTCGTACACATTTTGTCACGGTTCTCTTAAAAAAACCGTGACAAAGTTTTTATGTTTGAAAAAATAAAAAAAAATATTAAACTTTGTCACTATTTTAGAGTTCTAAACATTGACAAAGTGTTTCCCTCTATGTGGCGGGAAGCTTCGCGCCACATTTGTCACAATTGTCTTCCTGCAACTGTGAGAAATTTGTCAAATTTTTTATTTTTCTATTTTTGTCACAGTTTTGGCACAAAACCATGACAAATTGCATATATTTGTCAAGGTTTTAATAACCGTGACATATAAACCATTTTTTTTGTAGTGAGTCCACCTATTTTTCTCTTTCTAGAAGGAGGAGATTTTCCTTTTTCGGCAGCAAATGTAAATGCCTCTTTCTTTTTCCCATCACTATTGAACTTGTCTGGGCTGCTTCACCTTTTTTAATAAAGGCAATACATCAGCAGGATGCATTTTGCTCTTTGAAGGAAGACCATTTAGGCAATGATTCAAGACATTGAATATGTGAGCAAAATCCCATCATCTCTCTCTTTGAATGCAACGTGATTCAAAAAATTGAACAAAGAAGGTAAAAATATGGCATCTCATATTTTTAATATGATAAATATTATTATCAGAATATGATATGACCATAAAAGAATATGATAAGTCATCCCTGCGAGATCTTTTAGCCAGAGGAGAGCATTGATTGACAAATAATTTTCTTTTCCTTGACAAAAAGGTCTTAATTTTGCCCACACAGAACTTGGAATGAACCCAATTAACATCTTCTTCATGTGGATCAAAATAACTTTCTGGGTTGGAAGAGAACTTTCTTAATTTTGTCTTTCTGGAACTATGAATTCATGCTAAGGTCTTTTAATAAGACCATAATCACCCTAATTCGTAAGGTAGATAAGCTTGTCACCCTCAAGGATATAGTTTGTGCAATGTGATTTACAAATCAATATAAAAAACTTCTTGTGAATAGGTTAAAACATCTCATGGAGAAATACATTACCCCAAATCAAAGTTTTTTGTCTAAAAGGAAGGCTTATATGAGACAATATCTTGCTTGCTTGTGAAATAATGAACCAAATTCACACATAAGGGAAAGGAAGGAAGAATTTGGCAGCATTAAAAATAGATTTTGCCAAAGCTGTTGACCATCTCTCATGGAACTTCATTTATGCAATCCTAACTAGGATGAATTTTCCACTAAAATGGATAAGGCTCATCAATCAATATATACTAAACTGTACAATATCATACCCTTTTCAATGGAAACCTTTCCAAACAATTCTTTCCATCAAGAGGAATTCGATAAGGTCATCCTTTATCACCCTACATCTACATATTGTCAGCAAATGTCTTATCCTGTATAATCACACACATGGAAATGATGAATCAATGGAAGGGAGTTAAAATCAACTCAAATGCAAAACCATTTTCTCATCTCTTATATGCTTATGACTCTTTACTCTTCTCTGAGGCAAATGGAGAATCCATACGATTAGTTTAATATGCTCTAGATGTTTTCTGCAGATGGTTTGTTTAGCAAATCAATAACTCTAAATCCTCAATTATCTTTAGTCCAAGTGCCCAACATGATCAGAATGTGCATTTCACTCACAATCTAGGAATCAAATTTGCTAGCATGTTAGGAAAATATCTTGGGACCTGGTTGGACCCGGGCATGAATAAAAAAGAGGTTGACGATCATGTCTTGGAGATTGTTGAAAGAAAAACTGCATCATGGAGAACTAAGCTGCTATCTCAAAAGCTTTAAAACTTTAACTTGTTAAATCAGTTCTATCTGCAGTGGACATACATATAATTTCATGTATGTTCATCTGTGATGTGATTGATTATAGATGCATTAACTTCTTCTTGGGGACTTCTGGTGATACCCAAATGATTTATCTCGAAAAAAAAGATACACTATTTCTGCCACAAAATGAAGGTAGTTAGGTATTTGTCCAGCAAAATAGTACATGAGTCTTTGGTATTTAAGCAACTTTGGAGAATTATATCATTCCCTCAAGGATCCTTCTTAGGAGATACCCTCAAGCTCAAATACCTTGATTGGACCAAAGAGCAGTTTTTAAGAAAGGCTTATAACTCATCATGGCTTTGTGAGAGAATGATTCAAAGTACTGATCTCATTACATCTCATTTGCAATGGGCGATTAGCAATGACTTCTCTATACCTCTCAATCACCCATTATGGTGGCAAGTGCAGCATAATCTTCCCTCATCAGACTCTCATTTGATGGTTACAGCTTTATTATTGCACAATTCCAGTTCTAGTTCTTCTATATCATGGACTGCAGCATTGATAAGCCAATTGTATAATCAGAACATTGCATATCTAATATGCGAAATTCCGAACTCTGGTCACAAATGAACAAGATAGAATTATATGGGGTTTGAAAAATATAATACTCACTCTGCAAAAGAAGGATTCAAAATCTTGATGTCTCAGCAATATCCAGGTCATGAAGATGTCTTCTGGAAATTTCTTTGGTCCATCTCACTCCCGATAAAATATCTCTTATTCATATGGAAAATCTTGCATGATGCAATCCCAGAAATTGACGTGCTTCATTCCTATCACCTAAACATGTAGGGATTCTGTGTTTTGGCTACTCCTATGATGAAACATTGTTTCATTTATTTTGTAAGTGCCCCTTTGCAAAATCTTTGTGGTTTCACTGTCTCGAAATTAGATTAATGGTCAGAAATTTTGAGGATTTCAAGGGATGGCTAAAGAAATCTTTGCAACAATTAAATGAAGATTAGTTCACAGATAAAATACACATCATCATTATCCTCATAAACATGATATAGAAAAGAAGCAATACTAGAGTTCATGAACCTACAATTTCTTTTGTTTATAGAGCTACAGAGACAATTCAAATTGCTACGCCAAATCAAGGCTGAGACATCATTTTGCATACTGTCTTTTGAAAGCTCTGACAATAATACTACTAGATGAGGGGCTAGATATATAACATTGGAAGGATCTCCAGTACAGTTGGAAGCTCATTATCCAGAAAAGGGAAAGGTCAGCGATGTAAAGGTGATCAAATGTGGATTTTCTTTGACAGCCACATAATGGTTCGAATATATGTTTGACTTAAATGCATTCAGTTTTTGCTTCTCTGGATCTACAGACATAGCTATATTGTTCAAAATGAGGACTCCAATTTGACCATTTCAATGGTTGATTTGAAACTACAATTCTTGATTGAGCAGCTGCATCTTTCCAGCAACATAGTTATACGACATATTGCAAACCTTCTCATGCAGTTTAAACATTGTTCAGTCTTTTACTAACATTTCATTCCGCATTCTTGTTTTAATATGTGTACTTATTTTGAAACCAAATTGTAATACTGCTTATTTCCTTTAATACTCTGTTTCAGTCTTAAATATAGGACCTATTAACAAATCATTGAATTTGTATGGCTTTCATAAGCTAATTTGATGTAATTAATATAATTGAAATGGAATATTTGTCCATAAGTGCTTAATAATAATAATAATAATAATAATAATAATAATAATAATGAGCTGGTGCTTCCCCATGCGTTGCTTGGGGAATATTGATTTTAGGGCGTATGGACTTTTAAAGACATGTTATCTACTCAAAATAAAGTAATATAAGCCACCATTAAGAATGCATGCAATTACTTAACTAATTAACAAATAATTGTAAAGATAAAAAAAACGCACAGGGAGTGTTGACTTTAGGGCGCATGGACTTTTAAAGACATGTTATCTTCTCAAAATAAAGTAATATAAGCCACCATTAAGTATGCATGCAATTACTTAACTAATTAACAAATAATTGTAGAGATAAAAAAGAAATCATAGGCAACATGTGTTAAATAATGATAAGTTGATAAATATATATGTTACTTTCTATCACTAAATTTTAATAAAAAAACTGTAAACTTGTAGGGGAGAGAAGCTCACAAAATAAAATATAATTCATCAAAAAATCTTTGAAATGAAGGCTTACTTTAATTTGCAATGTTTAGAACATATCATTATTTTTTTCTGAACTGAAATATAGGCTTATTCTTGCATTCCATAGAAAAATTGAAGCATTATTTTGATTTGTCTCACTCGCAGCATGCATCTTTTTTTATCTTTATAAAGTTAACTGAGCTTGTGCAATACCTAACTTTATAGATGCATTGACATTGAAAAACATGTTGTTAATATGAAATGAAAGATAAGGGAACGATTAAGTATGCATGCAATTGCTTCCATAATCAAAATATTTCTAGAGATAAGAAAGAGAATCAGAGGCAAGGTGTTAAATGTTGGCAACTTGGCAAAGAGAACATTACTTCCTATTTTAACTTTTTTAACCTATAGCCCATCTTATGTTATACAAGGAGTGAGGTTATTGTAATTAATTGCATATTTTAACTTTTTTAACCAATGATTTCCAAGGAATTCTATTTCTTTAGAAACATAAATCACATTATTTTGCATATAAAACAAAATATGAAGCCATAAATATAAAATGTGTTTTGATGAACAATATGACTGGGACTTGAAAATATGTAGTCATTTTAATTAAATCTTAAAAATAACTCACATTCCCACATCAATCAAATATCTTCGAATCAAAGACAATTATTGAAACCACTGCACCATTAATATATGCTCTTTCACAAATAAATACTTCCTCTGTCCTTATATATAAAAACCTAAAAGTTGAATAGTTTTTTCCCTTTTTATAAGAGTTTAGTTCAATTTATCAAAGTATTTAGAGAGTTTTTTTTTTCATTTTACCCAATTTCAAGTTCAAAACCAAATGGTGATTCAAGTTAAAAAAAAAAGCAAATGGTGATATTACAAAAATAAGAAAAACATCTAATAGCCATATTTCAACCTTGGACCCAACATACTCTTTCTTTCAACTCCATTGAGTGCTATAAACCTTCATCAACACCATTTATTGCTTCATTTTCATATGGGAATTACACAGACATAAGAAGTATAGAGTGAACACCCGCAAATTGTAACAGAGCTAATCACTCATGAACAAATAAACTAATATACTTGGAAAATTTGGGAGGTTAGGTATCACAGGATTTTTTCTAATGAAACATACACTGTAGAAGGAATACTGCCAGATATCAAATCCATAGATCACAACACTATAAGAGCTTTTTAGTTTTTAGAGGTCGCTTGTAAATTCTCAACTCTAAGCACCGTTGTACAGTTAAGTTATTGAACTTAAATCCTTTTCCATTGGAAAAAAAACCAAGATACTGAGATTAGAGAGAACAGTTTGCCTTCATGACTTTCTCTGTACTCTCTCCAAAACCATAAGCAGATCTGCTTTCTCTCCTTCCACAGACACTTGTGAGTCTTACAATCTGGGACAACAACATCCAAACATGAACAAAAAAAAACCCCAAAAACATTCTTGCATTACTTGAATCAATAAAAGACTGGGTACAAATTTGATTTCACCAAATATTACCTCGCAATGACTGTCCCATCATGAAATTAATTGGAAGCCTGGAGGACAAATGACCAGTGGGTTAATGATAGGTTTCAAGAAGAAATTCTCAAAATGATGGAGAAGTCAGAGAAGTTAGCAGTAGGAAAGAAAATCAAAGAAAACCAAGATTTACCATATTGCTTTACACGGGGCTTCAGAGATAGAAGAAACATGGGTATAGATGAAGAAAAATGAAACAAAAAGAAAGGAAAGATAAGAACTGAAATAGCAAATCATCAACCAATTAGATCTCTCTCTTATACTTGCGCCAACAATGATAACACTCCTCCTGTGATTTTTAAAGAGTTCTTCTCGACGATGGAGGCACTATTGCGCAGCAGATAATATGAAGAGAAGGTTTAGGGAAGGAAGGCAGAAAAGAAGGAGAGAGAAATCGAAGGCATGGGAAGGCATGAAGCTCCTGAAGAAAGAGCAATTGAAGCCATGGGATAAGAAGTGCAAAGATGATGAGGGGCGGTAAGAGAGAGTTGTCTAAGGAAAAGGCTTTATTGGTGGATGGAAAAAATGATGGGACAAAGAGGGGAGAAATTTGAGTGAAGAAGAAGGGAAAAGGATTTGAAATTAGGTTAAGGGTAAAAAATTCATCCAACACTAAATGTTTTTTTGGACCAAAAATACACATGAACTTTTAAATTGGGTCAAAAATCACATTTATAGTTATATTGCAAAAGGAAATGTTTGGTGCTGGATGAACCATTTTACAAAATCATATGTGTATTTTTTGGTCCAATTTGAAAGTTCATGTGTATTTTTGGTTCAAAAAAAATATTTGGTGCTGGATGAACTTTTGACAATTTCCCGTGTATTTATTGTAAGTACTGGCTGTCACCCAAGAGGGGAGTGAATTGGGTGATAGAATAAAAACTGAGAAATCTCCCTTTTTCAGAATCACAGCTAAAGTAATAAGTAAAGCTCTTTAAGATCTTTTTAACTATTAAATGAAAACATTATGATACATGAAATGCTCAATCAATTGTGTAAATCAGTTATGCTGGAAATATGAGAGTTAAGGGAAGAGGAGATGCAAACAGAGATTTATCCTGGTTTGGTCTATTCCTTTGACCTATATCCAGTCCCCAGGCTCCATCTAAGATTTCCAATCCACTACCTTCTTGTTTGAAACGGGCACAAGAGAAGCCTTTACAATCCTACAAGTTTAGCCGGGTACTTGTGAAGCCTTTTCTTCCTCAAGTTTAATCTGGGTACTTGAGAACCACTCCCCCTTACAACATGTAAGATTACACCCTCTCTTAAGATCCCACTATCTTAAGAGAAATCTTACTTTATAAAGAATACATGTATTTCTCGTTCACTCAATGAACTGATAATGTTACACACTGAAGTATAGAAGATCTGATTGATCTGAGAGTAGGTAAATCTTAGAATGCTAAGAATGAATATGTTAAAGTGTGGCCATCTCTATCTCTTACATTGAACTTGGGCACCAAATGCTTTTATAGTCATTTCTAGAATTTTGCTTGTTGGAGAAAATATAGCCGTTGTGTTTGTTGAAGATGAGAGATGATAAATCTGATGGAGTGTTGAACTGATGGTGTTCTTGTGTAGCATTAACTCTCTGTATTTAGTTTGCTTATGTTCTTCTCTCCACATTAATTGCAGAAACCGTTTGTTGTTTCAAACAGCTTAATTCCTGAGTCAGAGAGGTAATGTAAACTTCCCAAAATAGGCTTGAACAACTTCTATACTTGAAAGCTTAAAATAGGCTGACAATTTAGTTTGAATTAAATCCTATCGCCACATAGATTACAGCCTCTGATCGATTATAGGGTCTGGTGTCTGATCGATCATGTATAGATTATACATCGATTAGGACCTGCATCACTAAACATGAAGTTAGAAAATATCTTGACTGATCGATCACAGGGAATCCTTGATCGATTAGACTTATCCAATCGATTGCACTCAGATTACATTCAGATTATATTCAGATTATAGCCTTGGTCTGATCGATCACACATTTTCTTCTGATCGATTAAGCCTATCTGATCGATTAGAAATAGATTATGCTTAGATTAGATATAGATTAGAGCCTCATCTGATCGATCACAGGGAAGGCCTGATTGATTAGACTACAATGATCGATTATGCCTTTGCTCCTTAATCGATCATGGTTAGAACATGGTTAAATCATGCCCTCGCCTCATCAAATAACTAGTTCTAATCGATCTCCACCTTTGCTCCTTAATCGATCATGGTTAAATCATGCCCTCGCCTGATCAATCAACTAGTTCTAATCGATCACTACCTTTGCTCCTTAATCGATCATGGTTAGATTAAAACATTCATTTTTCCTCACTTGATCGATCACAGGGCATCCTTATTGATCATGCAGCCTTAATCGATTATGTTTCTGTTACATCAAATAATCCAAGTCTTTCATGATCAATCATAGGACATTACTCACAAACTCTCTGATCAATTATACGACTATGATCGATTAGTCAATCTATATTACATATCACTGATCGATTGGGCATTATTCAATTTAAGGATAAACTTTGAAAAATCATAACTCTCTCAATTTAACTCCAAATCTAGCATATAATATATCCATGGAAAGATAATTAAATCTAGTTTTTAACGAAGAAAGAATCATTGCAAAACTCATTGAGATTCAAAATTTATAATTAAAATCGTGACAGTCAGTTTTATGCATAATGACAAATTCCTAGGCAAACTTTGAAAATTCATATCTCCCTCATTTAAAAATATTTTAAAGTGAAACTTGTGTTCATAAAACATTTATTGAGTCTAGTTTTATATGAGACAAGTTTCATCCCAATCAGATTTGTATTTGGAAAGATATGATCCAAAACATGACTGCCTGTCTGATGCATGACATGGAAATATAGGGCAGATTGAAAAATTCATAGCTCCTTCGATATAAATAATTTTAGGGTGAAATTTGTGTCCATGAATCTTGTTGGGAGTCTAGTTTCATACAAAACACGTTTCATCTAAATCGTAGTTATATTCTATAAGATATGATCAAAATACTAGACAAGGGTCAGACTGAACGAAAAATCAGAGTAGCCGTATGATCGATCACATGCATATTGTGATATGACTGTAGCATTTGATCGATCACAAACACCCTCTAATCGATCAGACACCTACTGTTTCAATTATTACCATTTTTTGATCAATTGTGATGCTTTGATCGATCACAAACACTTTGTTATGATCGATTATGCATGGGAATTCATGGTTTGATGATTTAGACTTCATTTGAGCTTCTTTTTAACATCCAATTGACCATAGAAACTTCTAATATCAAATCTAACAACTTGATTCTTGATTTAATCATTCAAATCTTCTTCAATCTCATTAGTAATCATTCTACATAACCAAAGACTCCAATATTGCTATCAGGAGAACCACTCAACATTCAAAGTAGGAATTACACACTTCATACTAACTTTTTGCATATTATAGTTAAATCTATATTTGACATCATCAAAACTAATCATATCCAACATTTTTGACCCTTTACCCTTTGAAATTTGAATTAGACGAGGGACTTGTGAAAAGATGAGGAAATGGCTGGCACAAAGCCCAAGCGTAAATAAAAAATTTGATAAAAAGGATAAGGCTCGGATGAACAGTTTTTAGAGTCAAGAGCCAATGCTAAGCCACATAAGAGTTGGCTCATAGGCTTTGATTTAAGATATATAAGATATAGACCCTTAAGTGAAATTAGCATGAAAATAGGATTAAATTGCCATAATTGAAGATCAATTAACATTAGTTGATCTTTAGGGCTCTTTAATTCTTATTTGTTGCATGTTTTACTTGTATGCTAGTCCAACCAAAAATTGAGGAATATGGATGAGAAGATTCAATAAAGTTGGGGCAAGAAATGAAATTCAAGAAAAAAAGTCGAAATAAAGTTTCTGGATAAATTGTGAAAATTACAGAAATAACCCAAGACTTTCTAAACATTGTAGAAAATCCCCTTGTTGGCCGTGGGACCATACAGTGAAGGCCACGGCCATTTTCTGTAGACCCCACAGCGTGGCCCATAGTGAACTCACGAATTATGCACTTATCATCTGAAATTTGCAGCTGACCTGGTCAAATTTGAGGAACCACTCTTCTAACTTTGTTGGAGGATGCTTACACATGACTTAGGGTTCATTTTGGTGTAGACTTGGGAATCCTAGGCCAATAATCTCTTCTATTCTCTCATTTATTCCATTCCCTTTCATTTTCCACCAATTTCCTTCATCCTTCCACTATGGCTACACATTTTGGGGACCCTCACAGGGCATCTCACACCATTCAAGGTGATAATTAGATATTATAAATAATACCCCCTTTGGTCCTTATTATAAGAGGCCGACAACCAAATTGTGTTTCTTAAGAAAACTAGTAAAAGTAATCAAATATGTATGGAATATAAATCTTTTTTCAATATTACCCTTATTTATGATGAGACTATTAAGAGAGAGAAATATATGAGTGTTAATGAATATGAAAGAGAGTTAGGGGAAAAATAGGAAAAAACACATTAAATGATGTGACAATCCAAGGTGAGTTCTTATATTTTGGACTAGACCAATTTAAATTTCGGGCTCTTATAATAAGGACCAGATTGAGTAATGTCTTTATCAATGTGAAAAGGATGAAGGCCTAATGACGTGTTTTTTGGTTAAGAAAATGGGAAAATGACAAAAGAAATCCCTTCCGAATTTCAAAATCTCAAATAGGTCATTTTAAGTTCACTACTACAGAAAGAGGCTATTGCAGCACAGCAATAGCAGCGCTTGCAAAAAGAAAGCGCTGGGGTAGGTTGGGGTGGCCTATACCGACACTTTATAAATGAAAGTGCCGGTATAGTGGTATACCTATACCGGCATTTGTATCACAAAACCGTCGGGATAGGCTATTGGGATATTTTTTTAATATTTAAAGCCTATCTCAGCACTCAAATACTGTGAGCGCCGGGGATAAGCTCAACTTTGATATATTAAAATTTGTTCTATAGAAGGCATGATTATGGCTTGACATTAGTTTTTCTTTTAAACGTTCTTTGCAGTTTTGATTTTATTCAGCCTTTTCTTGAATTTTTATTTTTTTAAAATTTATTTCAGCTATTTTTTTAATCTTTAAGTTCTATCTCGGTGCTTTATACGAATAAAGCGCCGGGATAGGCCCCAGGTTTTTTGTAATTTTTTTATAATTTAGTTCATCTTTATTAGTATTTTATTTTGGTTTGAATTTTTTTTAATTTTTAAGGCATATCCCAGCACTTTATAGGTATAAAGCGCAGGGATAGGCCATAAATTTTTTTTTATAATAATTTTTTTAATTTACTTCATCTTTATTATAATCTTATTTGGTCTGAATGAATTCTGTTGTGGTCGGCTGTGGAAATATATTGCGTTGATGATTAGAATTTTGTGGATTATCCATTTCTATGTTAAAAAGAGAGGGCCTTGAGCCTGGGAACGTTCATTTTTAGCCGTTGTGCTGCCGAATTTTGGTTAAAAAATAAGGTAACATCATAAGGTAGCTACCTAATGAGTAAGTCATGTACATTAATCTTACTGCCACTTTCCTTTAGTAGGTTGGTTACCATGTTGGATCAGAAATGGATGGCTTGTGATCGGCGTTCAAAGGAATATATAGATGGAGCAAAAGAATTCATTGAATTTGCCGCTTAGCATGCAGAGAATTCTAACAGAATTGTATGCCCTTGTATGTCGTGTTTGTATGGAAAGCGTCTCCATCCTCTTGACTTGTTGGGCCATTTAATCTGTCATGGAATCGATCCGTCTTATACAAGTTAGACAAAGCATGGTGAGACGTATGACTATTCTGTCGGAGACTGGGTACCTGATGTTAGTAGCGCTTCAACTGTGGTTGACACAGACATGTGTGATGAGAGCGATGATCTTGAAGAAATGTTGAATGTGGTGGGTGAAGAGGATCCTAAAATGTTTTAGACGCTGAAGAGCGATGCAGAGATGCCTTTGTATGTGGGTTGCAGCAAATACACAAGATTGCGTATGGTGCTTAAATTGTATAACCTGAAGGCGCGATACAATTGGAGTGATGCAAGTTTCACCGCGCTGCTATCCACTCTGCGAGATATACTCCCAGAAGGGAACGTACTCCCTTTGAAAACATACGAGGCAAAGCAAATTGTCCGGTCGACCGGTATGAAATATGAGAAAATACATGCATGTCCTAACGACTGTATTTTATTCCGGAACCAGTGTGCGTCATTGGATAAGTGTCCTAAATGCAGCACATCTCGGTATGGAAAGAAAGGTAAGATTCTTTCTAAAGTCATGTGGTATTTTCCGATCATTCCAAGATTCAATCGCATGTTCAATAATGCGGATGTTGCGAAACTTTTGACATGGCACGCTGATGAGAGGATTAAAGACATCAAGCTTAGGCACCCCGCAGATGCCCCCCAATGGAAAAAAAATTGATTAAGAGTACCCTGAGTTCAGTGAAGAACCAAGAAACCAACAGCTTGCATTGGCAACCGATGGAATCAATCCGCATGGAGTTCAAAGTTGTAATCACAGCACATGGCCGGTGATTCTAATGATATACAACCTCCCCCCAAATTTGATCATGAAAAGCAAATTTATGATACTTTCCATGCTTATTTCAGGGCCTAGACAGCCCGGTAACGATATAGACATGTACTTGGATCCTTTGATTGAAGACCTAAAGCATATGTGGGATATGGGTGAGACGGTTTTTGATGGCTGTAAGGAAGAAAGTTTCAAATTGAGAGCCATGTTGTTTGGCACGATAAATAATTTCCCAGCATATGGTAATTTGTTCGGATATAGCATCAAAGGATACGGTGCGTGCCCTATATGTGAAGATGATACCCATTCGATGCGACTAGATCACTGCAGGAAAAATGTTTACATGGGACATCGGAGGTTCTTGCTGTTAAAGCATCGTTGGCGGAAGTGAAAGGAGGCATTTAATGGGATCTCAGAAGAAGGTAGGCCACCGAGGATATTGACCGGGGAAGACGTTCCTGAAAAGGTGAACGTGATGGAGAATTATTTTGGCAAGCCTTTTGCTAAAAATGTATTGACAAGTGGCTGGAAGAAGAGGTCCATATTCTTCGAACTCCCATATTAGAAGTCCTTATATGTCAGGCACTTTCTTGATGTGATGCATATTGAAAAAAACATCTGTGATAACCTAATTGGAATGTTACTAAATATGCAAGGAAAAAGTAAGGATGGTGTCAATTCAAGGTTAGATATGCTCAAGCTGGGAATAAGACAGGAGTTGACACCTGTCAAGAAGGGATACCCCACTTATTTACCTCCAGCTGCTTACACCCTTTCGAGGAAAGAGAAAAGATCATTCTGTGAGTTTCTGAGTGGAATCAAAGTTCCAGAGGGCTACTCCTCATGATTGACACATCCTGATGCAAAATTTCATGAAGAACCTGAAATCTCATGATTGACACATCCTGATGCAAAATTTCTTACCGGTTGGCATACGCAACATTTTACCCAAGAAACTGCGGAGCACGATCACTAGACTTTATATGTTCTTCAAGCTCATTTGTAGTAAAGTGGTTGATACAACAAAGTTGTAGGATTTGCAGAGGCAGATCGTTTGTACCCTGTGTGAACTTGAAATGTATTTTCCCCTTCATTCTTTGACTTCATGGTTCACCTTACTGTACACTTGGTTAAAGAGGTTCAACTATGTGGTCCACTATTTGAGATGGATGTTCCTGATTGAGCAGTTTATGAAAGTTAAAGGGGTATGTCAAAAACAGATATCAACCAGAGGGTTGTATTGCTGAACGATACATCGTTGAAGAAGCGAGTGATTTGTGTGCCGATTACTTATCAAATGTTGAATCTGTTGGTTTGCCGAAGTCTCATCATGATGGGCGATTAACCGGGAAAGGAATAAGTGGGTTCAAGTTATTACGCATTTTGAATGCTGAAAGGGAGTTGGCGCACTTGTACATTCTTCACAATACTCCTGAGGTTGAACCATTCATTGAAGAACAAAAAAATCTCCTTCGTGAAATACACGGTGATAGGAATGAGAGTTTGATCACAAATGAGCACAACAAACATATCATTACATGGTTCAATGCACGTATTTATCAGCAGGTTGAGCTTAATGCCGGACGGTTGGTGAAAGATTGTTCTAGATGTCGAAAGGACCGGGTTTGCACGTATTTTCTTATACCAGCTATGCAATCAACGGTTACATATTCTATACAAAAGGCCAAGATGAAAAAAGCACCATGCAAAATAGTGGAGTTACACTTGTTTCCAAGGGGTGGCATATATCTAGTGCAAGAGATACAAATCCCATATATGCCCAGATGTTGTACTTTGGTGTGATTGATTGCATTTGGGAGTTAGATTACACCATGTTCAGAGTTTCTGTGTTCCGGTGTTAGTGGGTTAACAACCACAGTGGATGGCTATTAGATGAATTTGGGTTTATATCGGTCGACCTTTCTAAAGTTGGATATAAGGATGATCCTTACATTCTATCGTCTCAAGCAGCACAAGTGTTTTACGTTGCAGATCCTTCAAGAATTGTTTTACGTTGATAATGAAAGTAGTGATGATGATATGAATGTGATAGAAGATATTCCTTGCTTTGAGACATTACTGTCAGAAGACTTTGATGCAGATGGGTATGATGACAAAGATGAGCCCATTTATGTAAGATGTGATCATGAAGAAGGCATTTGGGTAAACACAACTCTAAATCCAACAAAAAAGAGGAAGCAGAAAATTGTAGACAATATAACAAAGAGGAAAAAGAGGCGAAAGCCTTCATATTGATTTCAGTTTGTATGTATTTATGTTTTACACTATGAATTATTTCATTTAATTCACATACACTTAGCATGATTTTATGTATATGCACTAAAATCATGTCTTGTCTATTTTTTTACAGGAGAATGGATCCCCCTAGTGACCAGGAGGAAGAAGAACAACCTAGTGGCCAGGTATATATCACTGAAGGTAGAGCAAGACATTAGGTGAGTGTTGTTTGTGGCAGGACCCTTATGCGCAAACTCCTCATACGTAGAGCTCAGGGAGTAAAGACAAGACTTAAATGGAATCCAAATAACCAAGCTACCGGAAAGTCGGCGAAGCTCCTCTCGGGTTACATTGGGTGCACTGTTCGGGAAAAAATCCCTATTACTATTACGGATTGGAGAAGAGAAGGCGACAAACATGAGGAGGTTTGGTTAGAGATTCAGGTAAGCTACATTTATACAATTAATGGCATATATGTCATCATAACATTGTAACTAACGAATTTAATATGATTTTTGTTGTTATAGACTGTCTTTGATATCGACGATACTCACAGGGATTATGTGCTGAAGAAAGCTTCAAGAATGCACCGGGGATATCGTTCCACCTTGACCACGTATTACCTGAGAGATGACGACGAGGAGATCGTTACAACGCCACCATCCTTATATGCTGGGTCAATTACTCAAGAACATTGGGATGAATTTGTGCAACAATGTTTGACTGAGGAGTTCCAAGAAAGAAGTAAAAAAAAATAGCCAAGCGACTAAGAGCTGTGAGTATCCGTATATGGGCGGACGAAAGACATTTCCTGAATTGGAGAAAGATATGGTATGTTAGTAACGCTTTTAGTTCCAAAATTATGAATAAATGTTTGTGTGGTTAATTTATACGTTCACCTGGTTTACCATGACAGATTGAGTAACAGGGCCTAGACGGTAGGCTACCACGGCATGACCTCTAGGTCAGAGGTCACTAGAAGGCAGACGGTACCATTGTTCAAGAAGAGGTTAGAAGAGTCCATGAAAGATGTGTAAGTCATTCTCTTGGAATTTCTAAAATTTTTCTAAATGGTGACTTTGCTAAGTTAATAACTAATAATCCTTCCTCCTTGTTATAGGTTTTGTCAACGTAAGAATGCCCTGACGAGGTCAACAAATTTGGCAGTGACGATTTCCTCAACAGAAGACTTGATCGCCTTGAGTATTCGGGCCCTATTTGGGGTGCAGGTGTAGGCGTCACACCCTTATCTTACTTTGGGCACAAAAAGAGGGCATTAAAAGGCGATGTTAGAGCATTGAAAGATGAAGTTCTTACTATGAGGGAGGAGATACTTGAGATGCAACGACGCAACGAGAAAATGGAATGACGAAATGAGGAAATGCAAAGACGACACGAGGAAATAGAACAACAGAATGAAGAAATGCAGCAGCAACGATACGAGAAGATGTTTGAATTCTTCCAGCAAAGCAATGTTGCGTCACAAAAGTCCAAGTTCGTGCAACAAAGTCACGTTCCTTCCGTCGAGAGTCCAAGCATCAGGGATATCTGTACGATGCCCAGGGCCGACATTCCTCAGGTAGTTCATACATTTTCTACTAACAAACTAGTAGTGAGTCTGTTATATTATCGATTGTGACCTAATGTTGACAACTCTTTCGTAAGATGAGACAAAGTGCAGGCTGTATACGGATCAATCTTTCAGTGAGGTAGTTGCGGTTGGCAAGGTCTACAACACTTCGAGCATGACCATGCACAACTCACCGTTACCTGAAAATGCATTAAGGGTATTGATTGAAAACTCTTACAATGACTGGGCACAGTTACCATTCCCTACTCCTGATTTGATGACTAAAGTCGGAGAGGTTATCGGTGCATACATTGCTTGGCCCATTGGTTTGATTGCGCCAACACCACAAGTAATTATTTACTATTAACATTTCCAATAGCATTCATTATTTTTGAATAACGCTCTTTTATTTACATGTTTTTACAGGGTACCCAATTTATGGGAAAGAAAGCACAAGTGGCTAATGTCAAAGGTACCAGTGGTTCAGCTGGTCAAATCAAGAAAAAGAGTACACGTACCGATCCGTTGCCACAGGTGATTATTTGCTAATTAATTTAAACTAGGACTCTTCTTAATTATTGGAATGAATTTTTAAACTTTCTATTTACACAGTTTATAGGCACCAAAAGCTAAGGGTAAGAAAAAAGTTCAAGTGCCTGATGCTGTAATTGAAGATACAAGCGTCGAAACGCTATATCGTGCTCGGTTGCGAGCATTTGCAGCTACCGTACCTCCTGATGCTATTGCCTCAATTCCTTTCAAGAGGTCTATATTTGACGAGGCAAATTTCACTGACATTCTTTCTAAGGATCAGGTAATGGAGGTGCTTAACCAAATATGGGTCGATGCTACGGTTATCAATTTATGGATCAGGTATATATGCGTTTCCATTGTGGTTTCATTCAATGTCACAAGATTTACGCTAATTGGGAGTTGGTATGGTTTCTATGAAGGCATCTGCATCAACATGTCATGATCGCCGGGGAGCTACTACTAATGAAATACTCTATTGCAGCGCAACAATAGCTGCGCTTACAAAACGCTAGTGATGGGATAGGTATAATATGACCTATACCAGTGTTTTAAAAAAGTGCTGGTATAGGTATAAGCATATTCCAGCACTTAATAATTTATAAGCGTTGGGATAGGCCCCAAAGTATTTAAATATTGTTTAAAACAATTCAAACAAATTTTAAAAATACACTCAAGCTTTTTAAAAACAGGAAAACAATTTAAAAAAATATAAGTAGGCCAATCGAAATACTTATGACGTCATAAGCGTTGGGATAGCCCTAAATAGGTATTTTTTAAAAAAATTTCCTTTTTTAAAACGAATTAGTATTTTTAAAATTAGTTTTAGATATTTTTAAATAAAAATTAAACCACACGCACCAAAGTATTTAAATATTGTTTAAAAAAAATTCAAACAAATTTTAAATATTCACTTAGGCTTTTTAAAAATAGGACAATCATTTAAAAATATATATGTATACCTATCCCAACGCTTATGACGTCATAAGCGTTGGGATAGGCCTAGCTAGGTATTTTTAAATTTTGTTTCCTTTTTTTAAAAAAAAAATCAGGATTTTTAAAATTGGCTTTATATATTTTTTAAATGAAATTTAAATCACAGGCCCCAAAGTATTTAAATATTGTTTAAAACAATTCAAACAAATTTTAAAAATACACTCAGGCTTTTTAAAATTAGGAAAACAATTTAAAAATACCTATTTAGGCCTGTCCCAATGCTTATGACGTCATAAGCATTGGGACAGCCTAAATAGGTATTTTTAAATTTTTTTCCTTTTTTAAAAAGAATCAGTATTTTTAAAATTAGTTTTAGGTACCTAAAGCAGCACTTATTTCTTTTTAAACGCTGCTTTAGGTAATTTATTTCCGCTATAGGTATTTTTTTTAAAAAAATAAATTACCTAAAGCTGCGCTTATAAAGAAATTAGTGCCGCTTTAGGGTACCCTAAAGCACCGCTTACTAAATTATAAGCGCTACTATAGGTGTACCTATTGAAGTGCTTACTAAGCGCCGCGTTAGGATTAATAACCTATCGCAACACTGGCTATTGTAGTGCTTATAAGTGCTGCTATAGTGCCAAAATAAGTGCTGCTATAGGATATTTTTGTAGTAATGAGCACGTTTCATTCGAATTCATAAGCCCTTATTTGATAGCACAAGTTGCGGGCTCGAAACGTGAGGACCAGTTCAAAGTGATTCAAAGGCGTTTCTCTTTAAAGGCAACAACCAGAACTTTATTCTTAGCTCCAATTAATACAGGGTAAATCTATACGTATTATAGCTTTCATTGTATTTTTAGTTCTGAGGATCATATATATATATTGACATAAGATTATAAAACATTTTAGGCTACATTGGATTTTACTTGTCATCAATCTGATGGCATAAGAGGATCCCATAATTTACTATTTTGATCCTGTGGAATCTGCTCTCCCAGATAATCGCCCAGATTTGATGCGTCTCTTCAAAGAGTAAGTGAATGTCAACATTATTTGAATGCGTTGTATTATTTGTCATTTTGTGACCAATCCTAGCTAATAAAATTAATTTAATTTGTCTCTTTTTTAGAGTATTGACTAGTTTTTGATCCTCTATTAAGTTGAAGTATTCCAGAGCCCCTAACCCGAAAGATGCTTATAAGTGGCAAACTGTCCAGGTTTTATAAAGTTATTCAATTTTTAAAACAATATATCTAGTTAAACCATAATGTAAATGTTTCTTATATGATATATTTGGTGGTTTTTTTACAGTGCCCCTACTAACCCAATAACAACGACTGTGGGTACTATGTGATGCAGTACATGCGAGATATCGTCACACATGATCGACTCGGCATCCCACTGACAGTAAGTTTTATATTTTTCCAACTCTAATTGTGTTTGTACTTGTTAGACTTCAAGTAAATTTACTTGTCATTTAAATGTGTTTGTGCAGTATTACCCAGACTCTCGTTGCTTCATCTTGTCAAGGGAAAAAATTAATGCACTAATTGAAGAATGGTGCACTTATGTATGCCCTATTTTCTCCAACATTCACTACTACAGAAAACAGTATTTACGTTCCCATTTCACATCTCTTTTTAAAATATGAGATGTAAAAAAAAGGCGGTGGCAAAATTGTAAATATATGAAAAAGTTTCAACATCTCTTTTTTAATTATGAGACGTGGATTCTCCGAAAAAAGGCGGTAAGTATGAAATAGGATGAAAAAGAAAGCGGGAAAAAACTTTCCACGTCTCATAAAATTTATGAGACGTGGAAAGTCACATGTGTCACATATTTTCCACGTCTCACTTAAAAGTGAGACGTAGAAAATGCTTACTTTCCACATCTCATAAATTTTATGATATGTAAAAAACCTGTTGCACATATTTTCCACGTCTCATAAAATTTATGAGACGTGGAAAGTCACATGTGTCACATATTTTCCACGTCTCACTTAAAAGTGAGACGTAGAAAATGCTCACTTTCCACATCTCATAAATTTTATGATATGTAAAAAACCTGTTGCACATATTTTCCACGTCTCACTTTTAAAAATGAGACGTAAAAAATGCTCACTTATTGTAGTTTTCACGTCTCATAAATAATATGAGACTTGAAAACTGTGCTTTCCAAGTCTCACAAAAGTTGTGAGACGTGAAAAGCAGGCTAACTAAAGGCTTTCCACATCTCACAAATCTTGTGAGACGTGGAAAAGGGTTTTCTACATCTCACATTTTTAGTGAGACGTAGAAAACTCTTCCCCAATATATAAAAAAAGCTCCCTCAGGCCCTAATCGACCCCTACAACCCATTCTTCTGCAAGTGAGAGGCTGAAGCATAGACGGTGAGACTTCACCTTCTTCTCCCTCAAGCCCTCACCTTCTTCACGGTCACCATCTCCCCATCCTCTCACCTTTGAAAATCTCCGCCATTGCCATCTCTTCTTCTGCTGGGGGCATTCGAGCTGAGAGTGTGTGAGAGAGAGAGAGAGAGATTTCTGCGTTGCAAGCACCGGCAATGTTGTCCGAGGAAGAAGCCTTGTCTGTCTTCTTCCCCCTTCGATTTCTTTAACTTGAGAGGTCTGATCAAAAATGCCGCCGCCATTAGCTCACCTGAACCCTTCTATTCGCTCCGTCGACATCCCTGAATCTGAGATCATGAAGCCTAATGGTATGGAAATGGAATTGTTTTAGGTTATGCTTTTTAATTTAATTTTTCTGGTTTCTACTTGATTTTTTTTCGGTATTGGTCGATTTTGGATGAGGTTGTGATTATTTGTGATTTTGATTTGTAAGCATGGGAGACTTACAAAGCGGACTTTTCGATAGATCTAAAGAAGCATCATGCTCCAGAGACATTTATGGACAAGATCGCTTATTGGACTGTTAAGTCTCTTAGATGGCCTACTGATATATTCTTCAAGGTGTGCTTATTGGACTATTTGGGGTTTCATTTATGTCTCTTGCTCTTTTATTCTATCATTTTATTTGTCTATCTCTATGTTTATATTTGCCTCACAGTTTGTATATTCAGATACATGACTAGAAAAGGGCAGCCCTTGTGAAAGAGAGAAGAGGACTTAGTGTATATCTTGTTACTTGTAAGTTGGAGAAATTAGGTATAGTTATAGTCTACTGGTTGTAGTCTGAATCTGGCAAGTTTGGTTTTCGCTGCTGGATTTGACATTGGAACCTCAAAAACTTAGAATTGCATTGTGAGCCCTGACCTGCTTGTTTTTCACTCGTGATTATTGGCATACTTGTCTATTATCTTAGAATGTTGTGCCTAAAGAATTGAATTTGATAAAACTTTCTTAAACAGGTAGCTCAATACTCCTGACTTGTGGTTTTGAAAGCTCAGTCCTAAAACCACAAGAGTTTTTTGGGTCTAAATTGAGAAAAAGTTTGATTTAATATAATTAGAAGAAAAATAGAGTAATACATGGTGATGTATGTTAAATCTTGTTGAGTTTGGAATTTTTTTTTGGAATTCCTTATTCTTCCTCTTTTGTGGCTCGATTCTCTGCCTTGATTGGGTATGTTATGGAAGATAAATGATATAGTAGAGCTTATATATGTGGTTGCATGTCTAAGGTATGCTTTGAATGTGAAATTTGGATTTTTTTCCCTTTCTACCTTGTATTGGTCCTGTTTGGTGATGAAGAAAAATTAATGGTGTTGGGAGTTAAATTGGAATAATCACCTTGCATGGTAAATTTTTGTTGTGTAGTTTTCCTTTTTGTTCTAGTTGATTTTTCTTTACTCTTGTCTCTGTTGTTTCGGTGTTACCTACAAGAGAAAAGAGTGATGGCGTGGTATGGAGGCAGTAGGGAGAGATTACAGGAATAGAAATAGAATTTAGTTATGATGATGAATGTTGAGTTGTTCACATAGCAGATGAAATTCTAAAAATGAGCATGATGATTTTGTTTTGGGTGTTTCAGATAAGTTTAAACTTGAAATCAATGTCTAATGACATATAATTTTAATGTGTGTTCTGCTTAGTTGATTTCTATCCCTATATATGTGATTGTTGTTGTTTTTCTAATAAATTTGATATAGATGAGACTAGAGGATGTATTGGTACATTAAACCATGAAAGTTTGGTTAGAATGACTAATTTGTAGCTATTGTTCTGATCTGAATTTTGATTTCTGTGTTGGGTGAATATACTAGCTGAAATGATGGGTTGAAAATAAGGATTTTGGCAGAAAAGTTTTATGTGGGTAATAGAGGGACTTTGAAGTTTCCAAGTTAGGTTTAATTTGAAAGGGTGATTGTATAATAAGTAAATTTAACAAGAGGCATGATGAATTATGGAAATTATAGATTGAAGAATGGGAATTATATGATGATTATATTAATCTGAGAAATGAAGTTAAGGTATGTATTTAATTGCTACTAGGCATAGTAGGAGAATCCAATAATATATTACGTATCCACCTGCTTGATGTCCTTGTTCCTTCTGATATACATGACATTTGACAAATATCAATACTTTTGTTATACTTGCTAACTGTTGTCTTACAGACTTGATGATTGGAAAGACCCGTCAGAGGAAGCACTGGAGGGTGGCTAAGGAATGTAAGTTTTAAATTTTTTCTGTCTCGTTCTTTGTTTGATTGAGGAAAAAATAACTCAAACTTTACATTTTTTTATCAGGAGCAGAATGACATCAAATTTCAGTTTAGTGCTAAGATTAGAGTCTGCACTTTAATTTCAGAGCAAGAGGTTGCTTTTGGTTTGTTTATGGTAATGATTTTGGCTGTCACTGATTTTGGACCACTGTGATTGATTCTGAAACTATGTGGCTGATCCCGATAAATCTGATTTTCACTTGTTTCTCTTTGCTTGTGCTTTCTGGCTGTTGGAAATGATTGTGAAATATGAAATTGCTAGCTGTTTGAAGGACATGGCTAGTCTTTCTTCTTAGCCAGTGCCTCTTGAATTGAATGAAACTAATAGATACAGCAGGTGGTTATTTCCCCTTTAGACCAAATATTTTTGTCTAAAGGCGTGGAGGGTTGAACTGTTAACACTCAGACTATGTATGAGTTACTTTTTTGAAAAATATGAATGAAATTTCCTCTTGGAACCCTTGCAACTATTTCTGCGCTGGAAGAGTTCTTCAACATCTTGTTAAAATATTTATTGTCGGCAAATACATTAAGTGTACAAGGAGTGTAGATACTTAGGCTGCCCATTTGTTAACTCATATACGTGGTTTTCTGCAGTTTTCTGTTGTTGAGTATATCATGATGTCATTATGGATGCATTTTGGGCATGCATGTTTGTCCCATAGGAAGTTTGACATTGACAAATTAGTCTCTTGTGTGGTTACATCTTTTTCTTGCAAGAAAAGTCTTTATGAGTAATCACTGAAGTTTTGATGTGTTTGTTTATGGATGTTCTGATGCTACCATAGTTATAGGAACTGTTGGTAAGGTAAATGACTAGTAACTCTGAGTTCTGATTTTACAAGGAGCTGAGTGGATATGCGAAAAATAGAATGTGTATGAAATCTGTTTCTTTTGCTTGCTGGGAGAGTAGAACACTGTGAACGAGTTCATATAATTGTGGCAACAAAACGTATATGTATAGCTAACTGCTGTGAGTGTGTTTTCTTTCTGGGACTAAACTAACAACCTCTCATTGTAGGTGATAACCATAAGCTGCAGGTGAACTTACTCATTTCCTATTGCAAGATTTATGGACTTGGACGATGGTGGGGTCAAACCAACCAGAAAGGAAATCTATATGACTTGGACGATGTAACGCTGCTAGATGGTAAACGATTGGAATACTATATGGGACTTTTTGGGGTTTTTGATCTTATTGTTGGTGGCAATCCTTGTAATAACCTAGTAGGTAGCAATAGGGTTAGCCGAGATGGTCTCAAAGTTAAAAAGTCATCTCTCTTCTTTGATTACTGTCGTATTTTAGAATTGGTCAAAAATATAATGGCCAAAGGTAATTGATTTTTGTGAAAAGATCACCTCTGTTTAGGTCAGTGACTATGATCACTTCTGTTTCTTATTTGTATCTAATTGGAGTATTGGACTAATATTTGTTTGGCTATAAATAATAAAATTAGTTCATTTTTTCATTTTAAGTGTTGTATTTCTATTATTCCGATAAAATATTTGGGTTTTGTTGGATTGCGGAACATCCTAATTAAAAAAATATCATTTTTTTTAAAAAAGACTTTACACGTCTCACATTTGAATGTGAGACGTGGAAAGTGAGGCTTTTCACGTCTCATTTTTTAAAAAGAGACGTGGAAAGTTAGCATTGACCACTTTCCACGTCTCATTTCTTAAAAAGAGATGTGGAAAGTTGGCACTGGCCACTTTCCACGTCTCGTTTTTAAAAAAGAGACGTGGAAAGTTGGCACTGGCCACTTTTCACGTCTCACATTTGAATGGTATAGAGCTGCTGGTTTTTTGCACTGATGCACGAGGGTGTGAAACAAACATAAATGAAATATTTTAAAAAAAATACCTATAACAGTGCTTTTTTATTAATAAGCGCTGCTATAGGTATTATTTTTTTTTAAAAAAAAATAATTCCTATAGGTATGACCTAAAGCTGTACTTTTGAGATTATAAGCGCCGCTTTAGGTTACCTATAGCGATGCTTATAACACAAAATAAGCACTGCAATAGGTCATATGACCTATTGCAGCACTGGCTATAGCATCGCTTAAAAGCGCTGCTATAGGATATTTCTGTAGTAGTAGTTGTTAATGGTTGTTAATGTCTATCATGAAGTTGTTATTGTGATGTTGAAATTCAAATGTATTTTTTTTATCATTTTCCCCGAAGAAAATTGTCAAGCTTATGTAATTTAAAGTATCCTCTTTCAGGTAATAAAAAAGTGTGAATGAATTTTCGTTTTATTTAAGGCTCTCATGATGGGACGCCAATTGAGTTCGAAGTTTAGTAGAATTTAATATAAAGCATAGACTCTTAAAGCCGAGGCTACAAACACTTAAAGCCGTGGGCTCCAGGCATAGTATAAGGTTTGGAGATTGGACCCAATGGATCCATGGATAGCTCAGTGATGAGTTAGAGACCTTTATTATGACCATTCTTGATGTGGGTTATGCATCTCATAAGAAGAAAGAGAAAATACATTTAACATGTAAGAGTAAGAATTAATCGGATAATAAGAGCATAAAATTGAGAAGGTGGATATGAGGACACTACTACAAAAGAGGGTTTTCACGTCACAAATTTCGGGCTTTTCACGTTACTTTTCAAGGGGACATAAATTCAAGTGACGTGGAAAATTGAACTTTTAACGTCACACAAAAACTTACGTGAAAAGTCATATTTTTTACGTCACAAATTACAAAAATTGTGATGTTGTTTGTCCAAAATTAGATGTTATTGGTAGGGAAGATCAGAGAAACCACGTCACACATTACTCAATATGAGACGTGGTTTCAAGAAACCACGTCACACATTGGTACACAAATACCTATTGTGACATGGTTTCTGGAGAAACCACGTCACACATTACCAATTTGTGATGTGGTTTTTTGAAACCACGTCACTATTAGGTAATGTGTGACGTGGTTTCCATAAACCACGTCACACATTTGTAAATATGTGACGTGGTTTGTTTTTTTTTATAAAAAAATGATGCTTTAATTAACTTCTTTTGGTTTCCCAATCTGTATTAATTGCAAATGTCACAGAAATAGATACAATGCAGATCAACAATATACATTATTCACACAACATGTATACATAGCTATATTATAACTAAATCAAACTAAACATATATATACACACACAAAAAATCCATGTTTACACAACTAAGTATTTTGTGCAATGATCACTTTTTAATCAACCACAAATGAAAGAAAAAATTTAGCAATACGTTCACGAAGTGAATCAAGGTCTTTGTCGTCAAATGAGTTGTTTCCATCATAAAACTGCAACAATAATGGATGCTATGATTAATGCAAAGTTAGATAAATAAATCATATATTTATGTATTAATTGTATCAAGCTATAGATAAGAATTTAATTTATACCTGTGTAAAGGATCCGGTACGATCACTCTCAATAATGTCACACATATACTTCATGACGTAATACCCACACTCCTTATTCGTCGGTTGCTGGGGGCACTTTATAAATCACAAGAAATAGTATAAATTAATAACAAAGTAAATAATATCTCAATTGACTAACATTGAAGGAATTTAAATCAAAAGTACTTACTTTAGGTCTTTGTGTCACGATGGCATTATCCATTTCATCGGTTTCTGCTGCAAAATGCCATTGTTGAATGCCCCTAAAATGGGACTAAAATTAGCACATATACATGAAAATAATTTATGTAGCCCAAAGTAAAAAGTCATTAAGAGTACTTACTTAGATAAGAGGGTTTTATAATAGGAGGTTATGTTATATCTCAAGGGGTCAAACCAAACCAGACGATGTTGTATGGGGCAAACGACAACTAATGACCAGTGTTTACTGAAAGACATTAAAAATATTATGTCGACACAGAAACATAACATTTGTAAATATGCAAATAATGAAAAATTGTCAAAAGGTAATAACCACACTTACTCTTGAAGAATAGGCGCAAAATAGATAGATCCCTGATTCGCTGACATTTGATGTATGACATAAGCCCGCATCTCGTCCTCATACTCTAGCTTATCCTCGTCGGTGTTAAAATCATCTCTCCTCACCAAGGCCATTGGACTGAGGAATCTGTATTGTCCCCTGCCTAATTAGTTGCACAGCTGGTGGAAGTACCTATCGTAGAATAATTGAAATTATAAAAGGATAGACATAAAAATATTGCACAGACATAAAAAGTAACAGTCATTTACAAATTCGCTAATTCGAGCCAGGCGAGGTCAATTTCTTCCATCGTCAAAAACTCCACGATATCTCTGTCACCATCAAGTAGAAATTCATATGTACGATAAGGACTGACTACTCCTGGAGGCATCCTAACGGTAGTGGAGTGCAAAGTTGGCTGCATCTCCTGCAAGAGTTGGAGAGAAGGATATTCATCTGAAAAGAACTGCAGGCGATGAAAAAACCAATGTTATATATTCTTACTAACTGTAATATATGAAACAAGGAGTCTCAAAAATTAAGTGTACATACCACATCAATCGGCGCCTTTTGTGGAGTGTTGTGTACAAGTCATCTAGGCCACAGGATGAATGCCCCGATCGCCTCGTATAGTTTGGTGACTTCGTTATCGGGAAAGGGTATAGCTGTCCCCCCTTTTTATTTAGGATATTTGTAATAGACACCTTCACTTAGTCCTCCCCAATAAGCATATTATGTATGAAGGAGGCGTTCGGGAACTGGCGAGCTTTTGCGACCGGGTGCAGGCGAGGGAAATCGTGATGGAGATAATACTCCACTCCAACTTCAGGGTCATTGTCTGGTGTGGGTTTTGATTCATTCTCACGAATTGATCCTAACGGCACAGTCTGATTGCAGTTGTCTTTGCAGCTTGGATCGCCGGTAGTAGGGGACTCCTACAGGAGATGAGAATATACAGAGTGAGCCTAATTGATAAACCCAGAATTCGGTAATTAACATATATAGGAGATGGTCAAACCTATTGTCTTTGTTGAGAAGAATTTGATGACAGTCCAAGCTGCAAGGTAGACGCTCTTAGTTGTGCCTCAATCTGCGCTCGGATCTGCTCCCCCATATAACCCAAAAGAGCTTCCTGGACCTTTGTGGCCACCTGCTCATCGAACTGTACTGCCATATGCTGCTGGGATAAAGCAACTCGCTCCTCCAACTGAGCCTCCATCTCCACCCGAGCCTTAACCACAATCTCCTCAGTAGATTCTGTATGGGTGGATCGTGATCTGCGGCCGAAATACTTGGTAAACCTTACAGTCCTAGGCTCCCTGAGTACCTAGCTGGGGCGATCGGGCTTCCCAATTTCCGTGGCCAGGATGTCCATCCGCCCAGAAGATGTGAAGGACCCTTGAGTGATCTACTGCTCAAGTTCTTCCTGTAATGACTGAAAAATTCTTAAGTTGCAATGTGCTATAAAACCACAAGTTAAATGAATAAACAACCAAGTAAAATACTTACAATCCTCTTTGCAACCGCTTCAACCTACGGATTAAAAAAATTGGCAGAGCTTCCTCTTGTAAATGTGACATCCAAAATTACATTTACAATCCAATTTCAGTTCAGTAAATACAAAATCATACCATTACTAATTTAATGACAGCAAACACACAAAATCCATTGTAAATAACAGAGCAGCAGCAACATTATGAGCATTAAAGACAAATATCCCAATAGACCTATCAGCAAATGCAAAATCCATTTAACTAAGACTAGACCTTACAAAACAAGAGGTGAAATTGTACCAAATTCAATCGAAGTATGTAAGAGGAGGAATATGAATCAGAGGAGTGGTGGTGCCTGCGACGTCAAAAAATTTTGCACAAAGAGCCCCAATTGTGGAGGTAGCACTAGCAATCTTTAAGAAGTTATCTCCTACATAATATCAACTTCAATCAGTGAAAAAAGCCCATATGGTTTTACATAAATAAAAGCCCGAGCAAGAAAAAAGGAAATGATACAAATTATTGAATCCTTGCACCTTTTACATACTCCATTCATTTAAACCTTGAACACTCAAAGTTCTAAATGAAGCCAAATCAACATTCATTTGGATAAACAGAAACTCCAAACATAAATAATCATGCCCACTAAAAGCTAAAGAAATCCATGTTTGGAAAATATATAGCATGCCGACTCCAATAATTAAAAGGCTTCAATATTAATACATATTATAAACATCAACAATCCCTAATCGATTTAAAAGTCTAAATCAATGATTCAACACTTATACTTTTATACATGAGAACCTTGGAACTGATTTTTAACTTAGTAATTAGCACATGTACTATTTAACAAATGCCCACGTTTCAACTAACCCTCCTGTTGCAAAGAATCACAAGATTGTTAACCCAAATACTTTCTAACTTCAATTTCATTATAGTCTGATCATATCAACCCATTTCATTATATCTTTGGAATCAATATAATCCCAAAAAATCATCACTTTAAATGCTAACTTTTTAAAACATAATAGAGCAAGGAAAAGAGTTCGCAAACCTTAGTTCTTTTGTCACCAAGCACATTTTAAAGACCGTTAATTAAACTTTCTTGGAATATAATTTAACGAATTGGGACACTTCTTCCAAACTTAAGTGTTCTTAAACAATGGTATTCTTTTAAAATATCACACAACTTCCTTATTGTCACATTAAAGAACTCTATCAAACAACTTGCAATTTCCTGATATAAATATATCTAAACAGAACAGAATAATGAAAAGGAAATGATGAACTTTGATTCTTGTGATACCTAGAACCCTTTATGAACCCTAAACTTATGCACCCTCTACTCTTTGCTACCTTATTTATGAGTCTACTACATGTTTTCTTTAAGAATTGTGAACCAATTTAACATTTAAGAACTCCAAAATACAAATATACGTAGATTTGTTTTGATAATGCAGTTACTTAGTTCATACCCATTTAGAGTCTTCAATTATAAACCAAACTTTGAAATTGCAAACAATCAATTGCACACACATTACCCATATTCAAATAAATCTTATTAAATTCAAATTCCATCAACATTTTAGCACTTCAAATCCTACCTTGTCATCTTTGAATAGTCATTTAGCATACGGAGTTTTCAAAATAGAAAATTTTACTAATTTATAATTTAAAATGTTAAATTAAACAGTAACCATACACTTCTTCAAAATTCCATATCTTACTCTCTAAAACATCACATGGTGAGTTTAGAATCAGTTTCTAATCTCATGATTTGAATTCGACAGATTTCCAACACCTCCAAAATCAATCATTAATCGAACATAGAATCCAATAACAAAACATTATTAAACTTCATGTAAGCCCTCAATTTCAGAAAAGTAACACACGTGCAGGACTGAAACGAAAATCCAGAAGCAGAGCATGGCAGATCTCAATTCAATTCATAATGCCAATCATAGATTAAACAAAACATTAATCATATTTTCATCATAAATCAATAATAATCCCTGGCCGAAACAGAGGGAACAGAGAACTAGGGAACAAGAATTCTAGCTGACAGATAGGGAAGAAGAAGAATAATAATATTTAACCACAACAATCACAGAGGAACAAGAATTCAATGAGAACAGAAATCGGCGGAACAAAAGGGGAAGAAAAAGAACAAAATTCTCAAAATCACAATTACTCTTCTTTCTCCTCACCGAACTGAATAGAGAATAAGGGAGGTAGAATTTTTTAATCCTCTCTAAACAAAGAAATCGGTCAAACAGAGGCAGGGGAAGAAGAAAAATTCCAAACCTTCAGAAATCAAACTGCATTGTCACATATCAACTCTATTCTACTTCTAACCATGTTTAATCAAGATTTCATTAAATTTAGACCCAAGAACAGCCCAATAATTGCGTCGGTGATCAGTGAAGGATTTGGGGATTTTGAAGAAACTCAACCAAACATCAAACCCTTACCTGAATTGCGTAGGAATGAGAAGAGAAAGGTCACCTGAGCTCAAATCTGGCTTTGTATGTGCCGTGGGAGCTCTGCGCCACCATTGAAGTTTGCAGGAATGAAGAGAGAAACGGAGGGAGCAGAGGGAGATTGAGAGAAACAGAGGGAGTAGAGAGAGGGAGAAACAGAGATGAATGACGGAGGAAGAGAAAACGAGATGAATGAGAGCAAAGGGAAATCAAGAAGAGAGCTGATGGTGGGGTTTGGGGGAGCTGAGGGTGGGTTTTGGTGAGCTTAGGGCGATGAGGGAGGGAGAGAGCTAAGAGCTGGTGCGAATCTGAATTTTTTTTAAGGGGGGGAAGGGATAAACGAAGTCACACATTTGTTATGTGTGACGTCGTTTATTGAACCACGTCACACGTTTGTTATGTGTGACGTGGTTTGTGGAAACGACATCACACATAGCAAATGTGTGACGTCGTCTCGAAAGAAACCATGTCACACATAACAAATGTGTGATGTGGTTTCTTTCGAAGTCACATATTACCCAAATATGTGACATCGTTTCTCACTCATTTTCAACTTAATTACAACAATGCCATCGCATTTTTTTCCATGTCAGTTTTATAATTAAGTGACGTTAATTGGTGACATCAAAAGGGATTTTTGTAGTAGTGGGATGATGGAATTGATGTATATTTATATGAAAAATGGTAAGGTCCATGCAAAAGTTGGTATGGCATCTATTGAAATGAGAAAATGATAGAAAACCTTTTGAAGTGGTTCAATCTTATATAAAGGACATAGTTGGAAACACCATTAAAAATGATAGAAAAGACAATATATATATATATATATATAATACCACTTTGTTCCTTATTATAAGTCTAACTACCACAAATTTTTTTGTTCCAAAATATAAGTCCACTTTGGGATCAATTAATGTTAAGGTGACTATTTTACCCCTATGTTGGAAATAGGAAAGATGAGAAAGAAAGCTTATAATGTATAAAATATTATTTTAACTCATATTCTTAAATAAGGGCATAGTTGAATTTTTTTTTTGAAAATATGCCATATTTAATGCTATAACTTCCACTCCTTGGTATGTAAAAAATAGTTAGGATGGACTTATAATAAGGAACAGAGTGGTATATATATATTGTAACAACGTAAAAATTTATTGGAAAAAAGAAAGACATAATAATTAAATAATTAATTGAATAATTAGGACGGTAATAGAAAAATAAAAAAATATATATAGGAGGAATAAAAGATAGGGAAAATTAATTACAGTTTCATGTAAGGAACTTAATTAAAATGAGGTCCTACGAAATCACGTAATTAATCTCAGGTCCCACAAAGTTGTTATAGCTTGCTTAAAAGTTGTTATTGACCAAGTGTTTAAATGTTGTGATCATCATGCCAAAAAGTTGTTATTGTAGGCCAAAAGATTATTATCATTTGGTCAAAAGTTTAGTGATCCTCAAGTCAAAAGTTTTTTGAATACAATAAAAATTTTTTGGCCTGTAATAACAACTTTCCGGCAGGAACCTGAGACTAATTACGTAATTTCATGGGACCTCATCTTAATTAAATTCTTTACATGTGACCTGTAATTAATTTTCCATAAAAGATAATCAGATCCCTTGTTTATATTTATATCCAAAGATGTAAGTTTAGGGTAAAAGTTGAATGGGAATTATGAGATCATTGATCTCTCATGTCCTCCATATCTTTTTGTATGCTATTCGTAAAATGATAAGGATGAATAGATTATGCGGGAGGAAAAGATCATTTTATCTTAATGATTAGATAAAGGGAAATTAATATAAAAAATAAATATAAACAAGCCATAAAATTGAAAAAAAAATTAAAATCAATCTAAAATTTATTTCTTGTTAAAATGATATAATAAATTATTTCTGATTTTATTTTTAATGACACTACTAGAAAAAAAAACTTTTAACGTCCATTATTTTGGACTTTTAATGTCAAAAAATATAGGGACGTAAGGAAAAGTGACGTTGAAAATATTGATTTTTCACATCCGTTTTAAAATGGACGTTGAATATCATATAATTCACGTCCATTAACCAATATTGAACGTGAAATATCTAAAGTAAGGGTATTATCCACATCCACTCAGACAGAATGGACTTTAAAGATGGCGAAAATGAAGCTTAAAGTTGCATCTTTAACGTCCATTCTCACAGAATGGACGTGGATAATACCCAATTTTGTCATAATCCACATCCAATAAATAGTTAATGGACGTGAATTTGGCAATTTTTTTTAAAATAGGATGTGATTTTGTTTATCTATCTATCTATATGTACCCATTTTAAAGTTGAACCTGCTATCACACCAAACAAATAGAAACATAGATACGTTTCACTTAGAGAGAAGAATGGACACATTTCGTCAAAATCAAGTCTCCATACAATTAAAAGTAAGATAGATCCAAATACAAAAAAAATGCATTATAATGCAAGTAAAATCCTATCTATTTTTTACTCCAAAGCATATGTTGAATTAACCAACCAGCTAACTTATCCCAAATTTCATCAATGACATCTTCACCAAAAGGGACATCTGTATCAAAAATCTGGACAAAAAAAAACATAAAATAAAACATCAATTAGTTTATTATAATTAATAAGTAAAGCAAACAATTGTAAGTAGGTGATGCAATTATAAATTGATACAAACATTAGTCAAGTTTCCATGAAGTCCACTCATGATGATGTTATACATATATCGTATAACATAATATCCACATTCTTTGTTTCCAGGTTGCTTAGGGTACTGTAAATTATACAAAAATATATCAATAAACAAGCAATATCATTGGATATATCAAATTAATTCAATCTGAATGACTTACTTTAGGGAAAACCCAATTGATAGTGTTACTTCCACGGCCTGTACTACGCATGTAATGCCAAGTTCTTATGGCCCTAAAATGAAATGACCAGAACCATACAATTTAGACTCCCTCAGATTAAAAAAATAAAACGGAAACCTTGTGCAAAATGAAATTGAACGAGTCCAAAAAGAAAGAATACAAACTCAGATTCTGTGTTTTCAGCTAGTTCAATGGATTATGTATTTGCTGACACCATAATTAAACAACTACTTCAGCCACTCTTAAATTGTGAAATTCACAGAGAGAATCGGCAGAAAATTTAAAAACCAATAGTTTAAAGATTTCCCCTAATTCGCAAAAAATAGAGCATACAAAAGAGAATGAGAGAACGAAAAGAGAAAGGTACCTCGAATGACTTTTAAAGCGAATGGCGTCCTTCAAAGCTTCGTCCTTCGGCCAAGGGGATTTGGCGTCCTTCAAAGCTTCGCTTAGCCTAGCAAACCGAATCACTACTGGGAGCAATTTAGCAAAAATCAGTTCAAAAGATGCCCAAAAATCTCAAGTTCCAGAAAAATACATAACCCAGAGTCAATTCTCAAGTTCCAGAAACAAAAACATAGAGATAAGCACCGAAAAATACATCACCCAGAGTCAATTCTCAAGTTCCAGAAATCAATTATAGGTAGGTACATTAGCAGCCAAAGTATATCATATATAACCCAGAGTCAGAAAGTTTCAAGGAAAATACATATTCTCGTTGAAGCCAACAATGAGATGGAAGAATAAAATATAAGCACCGAAAAAATACAAATCGTGCCCAACATACAGATCAGTCCAGATATCAGGTAAATAGGGGGGAAATGGCGGTGGACAGTCAATAAATCCCAGAATAACGGCAAGGAAGAACGACGATACAAATCCCAGAAATCCAACAAAAGAGAGTCAATAAAATGAAGCAAGGAAGAACGGCGGTGGACAGGCAAGAGAAAAATCACCACAGACGCTCACATGAAATGAACAAGGTATAAAGTTGAACAAGAGAACAAGAGATTTGGAAGAATCGCTATTGCAGAATCAGAATCAGTTTTGGAAGAATCGCTATTGCAGAATCAGAATCAGTTTGGAACCAGAATCGTCCTTCGCTTAGCCAGAATCGACTAGAATCGTCCTTCGCTTAGCCAGAATCGATTAGAAACTGGGGGGATTCTTCGCTATTGACTGCAATTCTTAGCCAAAATCGTCCTACTGACTGCAATTCTTCGCTTAGGGCACGCTCATTATAATAAATTTAGGGTGTTGGCCGAAAAAAAAAGAAAGGGAATTTAGATCTGAGTGCCAAAAACATAACCCAAATAAGAGTTGGGCGCCAAAAACTGAATTTAGGGCAAATTTTTCAAGTCCATTTTTATAAAAATGGACGTAAATATTCTAAACATAAAATTACAATATATGCCACCGCCTTTTTTTGTACGTCCATTATATTAAAATGGATGTCAATTATCTTTTATTTATGAAAAACAAAGTCCATTTTTACAATAATGGACGTTGTTTTTTCAGAATTTAATTACAAGTATGCCACCGCCTATTTTTAACGTCCATTGTAAAATAATGGACGTTAATTAGGGACGTGAAAAGTGTTTTTTCTAGTAGTGTGATATGGAGCGAATGCATCAAAGTGAAAATCAATCCTATTTATCTACTTTCATGCTCTATGGTCGGGTCCTTGTAATGCTCTTGTACGTTTTAGAAAAAAAATAGTAATAATCAGATTTTTCCCCAAATCCCTTCATCTCCTCTTCCTTATTAACTGATATGGGAAATAAACAATTTGGGTTTATGGAACCTTCACGATCATGTTCCATTCTTCTCCATCAAGTGTGCCATCCTTTTTCTGTCGTCCATCTCCCTCGTCCCATTTTCGGGTTGCTGTTCTCTATTTCCATTTGTGCAGTATGGGTTCTCAAGCTTCTCACTTTTCCCCATCTTCCTCTGTTTTAACGCCATTACTGTATGGGTGTGATAAGAATGTCATCTTCACTACTTTGGTTCATCTCTTGTGTGTTGACTCTATGGTATGTATGTATACTTCTTTTTGTTTATTCTCCCTCATTTGATTTCGGAATGTCAGTTTTTCTTTTGATTTTGTGAAGATGGTTTTCCTTCTCTAATGGTATTGTGTGGGAATTATATGTATTATTGTTTTACAATTTATTATTGGTGTTTGAGCTAATCTGTATCTAATTTTGGTGATTAAATAAAGTTGGATTAAAACTATAAGTATAAAGTTCATGGCTGTAATTTTAATAAAAGCATTGTTTGAGAACATGAAAAAAAAATGCACATTAGGTGTTCGATAAAATGTATGAGAATAGAATTTGAATATGGATATTGGAATTGAATGGAACATTGAGACTTTGTGAAACTACTATGATGTTTGAAGTTGCTTGATTAATAATATGATAAGATGATTGTTTATGACCTTGCTTTCACATGTGGTGCTTGCGAAATTGAGTAGATGAGGCACCATAAGACTGTTCAAGTTTATAAGTTGTTTTTCAATTATGGATATGTGAAGTTTGATCATATGCTCAAAAAGAAATTCTCACGGAAGTGAGAATGAAATCTTTGAGTGATATTGTTGAATAAGATATTATAAAAGAGTTAGTCGTCATTCTTCTACATTAAAATGTGGTTATCTTGTTTATCCTTATGTTATCATTTGGGATACCTATGAGTTGGTTGATTGTGCTTGCTAAGTTGAATAATGTTGATAAAAGATTTAAACAACATAAATTAACCTATAAAGTTTTAGATATTGATTATGAGGGAATAATATAGGAATTTAAATTTATTGTCATATTATTATGTTTCAAAGTTAAATACATTTAAATAATTTCTTCACTATTTTTTTAAATGGGACGTTATTGATCGGAAAATATTTTGGTCTCAAACAGTGTAGCCGATCTTATACTCCTGTTAATCATTGAAAGGCTTTAATGCTAAATTGGAGTTGAAGCATAATCTTGAAAGACCTCCATCTCAATGCAAAGCCCAAACTTATGTACTATTGTTACTATTTCGTAAATTTCTTTTAGGTGCCCCATGTAAGCTATAATTAGGATCCTAGCCTTTATTATATATGATGTATAATTGTTAGTACATAATAGATTTCCTTATGTAGAATTGTTGCTATTTATGTGTGTACTGTTGTGGAACATACAGGAGGTCATATTTGCATAGAAGGTTTTACTAAAACTTCTAGTGATAGTTAATAACTTTGTGTAAATTGAATGTATCTAAACTCTATATTTTGTACTATAAATTTGTCTATTACTATGAATGAAGAAATCTATTCATAGGTAAGGCTTAAGGGATGTGGGTTTTTCTCATATTCCTAGTCTGTCAGACCCTAAATTCTCGGGGCGTGACTTATATAGTGTCCTTTGTAAGACGCCATTGACAGCTATATGATTTGTAGTGTTTTTACATACTTTAATTGAGGCAATTAATATAATGAAGATGCAATTATGGTCGGTTTGTGCTTAATTAAGATCTTAGACCCTTAGGTGATATTAGCATGAAAATGAGATTAATTAACCATAATTGGATATTAGTTTGCATTAATTGATTTCTAGGGCTATTTGATTTTTTTTCTATTATATTTTCACTTGTAGAGTCGGCCAAGAGCTAAAGGACAAAGGATTCCAGATGAGAGGAAGCCGAATTGGAGGGTGAAAAAATGGCATCCTCGCCGTGGCATGGTGGGCCACGATGAGGCAAGGATTTTACATCACGGGAGCCCATGGCGCACCCCACAGTGAGGCCGCGAATCAGCATCCTAGACCTGATTTTCTTAATTGACCTGGATCCAATTTAATTACCCACTTTTCTTGACTCGATTCAGGAGGTATGGTCAAATTTGAAGATCATTTGAACCAGATTTGGATATTCCAAAACGTAAGCCTCTCATTTTGTCTCATCTATATCTCTTCCACTCTTCCATTTACCATCTTTCCTTCCTCCAAATTCGTGGTAGCCACTTCCTTCCTCCTTCTTGGTGATTTTCTCATGGAGGGCAATAGCTAAGCTTTCCCATTCTTGATGGTCGAACCTAAGGGATGAGCTTGAAGCATAATTAGGGGAGTATTAGTTTTGATCCTTCTTCCTCTTGTATTTATGTTTTTCTAGGTTTCTATGAGCATATTTATGGCATTTGGTTGTATTATTAAATTTCTATATGATGTATAAGGGTTAGTTACTATCTTTATGTTGTTTCTTTCTTGTTAGATGCTTGACATTGTGCTAAATTAGCTTTGAGTTTAATGAAATTTACAGGTTCATTATTTTATTATGCTCTTGGTGAATAATTTATGCTAATTCCAAGGTGTCCTGGTTGGTGGATTAAAAGTGTCAAATGATTTGCATGCATGAAATAGCATAATGAATTAATTAGTTGTGTTGAGACATTGAACAATCACTCTTTTTAACTTTAATTCATTGTTGGGTGGCCATCAATAAATTAGAGCTTTGAGAGAAATTAAGAGTAATTGTGGGGTGACCCAAATTGTGGATTTAAAGTCTTGAACAATTAATTAGTTCTTGATTTTGAGCTTAAACAACTTAAGTTAAGTTAGTTAATGTACAGGGTTCCGGCATTACTTAAGTTAACCTAAGCCTAGCCTAGAGAGGTTCCTTTAGGGTCTCTTTGAAAATTAACAAGAAACTCCCTAAAAAGCCTTTTGAAGAATGAGTCCCGAGGTTTTCACCTATCATGAATGATTTCATCCAATTTGAATTCAAGTCTCACTTTAATCCAATTTTTAGTTTGTCTTTGAACATATCATACTTCTCAATTCAACTTTATACCCAAAAATCAAATACAATGCTTTTTACTCACTTTGCAAGTTTTAATTAGTTGCTAGGAATCCATATTGCATTAAGCACCTCAAGATAACGACATTTGAGGGGTTAGCTTCCACTATCCCCTTGATCCCTAATTTCTTGAAGGGTGGGCCCGAGGAGGTACTACACCGATAACCCCAATTTCAGTGCTCTTCAACCATCCATCCATTGAAATTGTTGAATGAAACCTTTTTCGCTAATAATATATTTAAAGAATTGGTTGTTGATATATACAATGACATTATGCAATTAATGTAATCGACTTCACTTACTAAGATAAGGATTTTTGATGTAATATGTGAGACTCTCATTTCAAGAGAGGTTGTTAAAATTAAGTACTATGCAATTGAGATGAAATTCACACAAATAGGGTTTGAGATCACTGAGAAGACTATACAAGTGAGGAAAACAACAATAAACGCACTGTCCTATTATATAGTTTTGGATCAAGAGATGCTATGAAGTTTCTTTCTAGATTTTCTCTTTCAATTTTCTTTAAAAATAGTATTTAGGTCTCAAGAAATTAATTTAATGACATTCAAGCTCTTAAAATTTTTCTCAAAAAAAATCTGAGTTGCATACACGCACACACACATACATATACATATATATAAATTTAAATAGAAAAATTTATTGCATATAACTATATAGGAGCACTATTGCATATATCAATCTGGACCAAAATCTTCAATCTCTGTGAAAGAGTTTCATTAGAGAGTCACAGTAAAATTTGGGACAATAGTTAGGGCTATGCTTCCATTATTAAGGGTAGTAACTAAGGCACCAACTAGAGTATGTTGGTATTGTTTAAAGGAGTATCAAGAAGGGCAATCTTGGCTGAGGTAGGTAGGTCTTTTCTGGTGTGAGGGGTAAGAACTAGGAAAACATCACGTAGATGGAGATGGGTGTACCCCTGTTGGAGATAAGAGCTGATAAAGGGTTTAAGGAATCTTAAGAGTAACATATGGCATTTTTTTAGAGAGGAGAATATAGATATTGTTAGTAAAGGTAAGTAAGAAAGAACTCTTCTATCATGGAACAAACCTCGTCCTCCGCCATTGATTAATCTACCCGCCTCTCTTCTATCCTCTCTATTACTAATCTTCCCTCTTCAGTTAAGCGTACTTTGTCAAATAAAATAGACCATCTAGTATAATTCACCCATATCCTAGATACTGCCTGTGTAAACCCTACCGAAATGCCTCGGCTGAGGCCTTACTCCTTATACCACCGTGAACGCTCCACTTTCTGCCATCTTCTTACTCTTATCAGAGGAAACCATATCAGAATGGATCGGGTTCTCAATGGATCACTCCTCCAGCTCTAACAGAATCTTCCTTAGATCTCACCCTATGGGATTTACTCAAAGAATTAGGTCATGATGACCTAGTTGCCAGCGATTTCCCTTTGATGAAAGATGTGAACCTTCTTTGGCTCTTCCTATCATAAAACCACCTTTAGTCTATACTTCTCCTATTGTTCCTTATATTGCCATGATGAGGTCTGAAACTTATGAAATATAGTTTCCTCCTCTTGAAGTCCACACTCAAGAAACAATGAAGGTCACTCGATGACCTTATATTGTTCCTACTGAAGTCTCTCCATATGGTGTAAAAGAAGCTTCTCCTGTGGAAGAAGTCCTTAATTGGCATATATAATGCAGTAAGCCAAAATAAGTTCCTTCATCATATTGATTAAAAGATCAATCATCTAACGGAGACGCTTACTGGGCAAATTGGTAACATAGTAGAAGAAGTTAAAAAGCTGCATGAATGACTAACTTTTGAAGCCAGAAGGCTTAACGCAGAACTTTGCAACTATACTGACCACAAATATTTTGGTCCATAATTCTAAAGGAAAGAATAGGAACTTGCTAGAATACAAAAGGATTTGAAACAAATTGAGACAGATATGGTCAAACTACATCAACCTCCTCAACTACCTTTAAACCCCTTAAGTTTGTTCCCATCCTCTTATCCTATTTATTCACCACCTCTCACTTCAGTTAGCTATGATAATCTGTACCCTCCTTATCAGCTTTCCAAAAAATTATACTAACCTGAAAAATCCATTGATATAACTGTTGTCCAATACACTGGATATCAAACCATTATAGACACTATTTTCACATGTCCACATTTTACTATACGAGGAGAAAGACCACCTTGGCCATTTTCATACTACCCAGCCAACTCATTTCACCTCCTCCCAACCTAGTATAACCAGTCAATCCTTTGTCGTCCCTACCACACAACCTAGCACTAGCTCAAGAAAAATAATTGCTGAAGGTTCTCCAGCTCCTTTCAGGAGAATCTCCACTCTCAACTTGTATGAACCCCTTTCTAAAACTGAGGATAATTCTAGTTCTATTTCTAATATTCGGATGGATCAGACTTTTCCCATATGAAAAAACATCTTGCTAACCTCAGCATTGCTATGGTTGATCCTAAGTTTCTTGAGGTGAAGCTGAGGTATCTTGAAGAGCACCAAGGATCTCAAGCTTAATCTTTTTCAGGTGAGTACTGGTGAAAAGAGGCACCTCATGAACATCATTCTCCTTTAGGTATCAGATATCATTCTTTTGAAGGATGAATGATATTAGTTGAGGAAATGGGAGAGGGGTCTTATCACTGGAGGAATTTCTGAAGGTCATGAATTCCTCTGTCAGAATTTGTCCAAGATTCAGAGCATCGCCTTTGATCAGAGCAGGTAGGATGGGGTTGTCTATCTTCTGCAATTGACTCAGGTTGCCTGCCTTGTTGACCATACACCTTGAGTAGGCATAATGAATCAGTCTGTTGTACAAAGTCATATCTGCAGGTTTTACACTACAAGAATCCTTGGCTTTACCAGAGGGTTGATAGGTTCTCAGGACATCTGGCTCCAGGTATTTCTCCTTCTTCTGCCACTGGTTACTGAGAGGGTTGGTGATGTTGAACCACTCATTAAGAATTCTAAATTAAATGAGAAAGTTTTGCCATGGATAATGGAAGTAACGTCGATATCAACCACTTCATTCTTGGTGGTATGAGTGCTATTAATCTCCATGGAACTACAGAAACTCCTCACCACTTGTTGATTGTAGGGCAAATTGATCTTCAGAAACTCCTTGTAGTCCTTCAGCCAGGGAGACAAATCCACTCCCAACTGGTGAATGTGGTTAATGTCAAAGCAGCATGTTCTCTTGTTAATGCTCCTATGCTTGTATAAGTCACTCACAAGAAGTCCCCCTTCTGTGACAAAGTTATCTAGAGGAACAACTGCTTCTTCTATGATTCTGGCCTTTGATTTCCCCTTGTTCTTACTAGATGTGATAGGAGAAGACTTAGACTGGACCTCCTCCATATCAGATTGCCTCTGGGATGTATTGACAGAATCAGTGAAGGTCACTTGCTTCTTGGATGAAGACTTGCCCTGAGAAGAAGATTTGGCCAAGTCTGCCATACCCTGTACTTTGAACCTGCTAGGATAAGATCTCAGAGTGATAGATGGATCATTTAGAGGCAAAGGAAACCTTTCCTTCTATACCTTGGGTATAAAACGAGGAGATTTCTCTATGGGTTCTTTATGGGCTTTTCTCTTCTGGCTCTTAGAGGAGGATTTGGGGGATTTTGAACTGGGCAGGATCATTTTAGGAGGCATTTTGGCTATACAGAAGTGACTGGGTGTGATTCAAACTCGTGACTGATGGGGTTTAAAGGATTTTGAGTGAGAGAGCATGATTGTTGCCTAGGGTTGGAAGATTTTGTTCGAAGAGGAGTAGATTGGAAATGTTCGCAATCGATTGGATGTAGATCTCTTCTGTCGCTGGACAGAATTTTCAATCGATTGATATCATAGCAATCGATTGATATATGTTGTGGTCGAATGAATTCCACGCTGAGTAATCGATTGACTATCGATTGCCCCTTCCCAAGCTTCAAATTGGTGATGATTGTAATCAATAGGTCCCATGTAACAATCAATTGGGCATGTCTAATTGACAAATCTCTGATTTGTATGGTTTTTTTATGCCTAAATTGAGGAAATTAACATGATTGAGATGCAAGTTTGGTCTAATAATGCTTAAGTGAATGTCTTAAACTCTCAAGTAAAATGCGTATAAAATTAGGATTGATTAGCCATAATTGTATATTAATTGCATTGATTAATTTATAGGGCTGTTTGATCTTGGTTCAGTTTTGCTTCCACTTGCAGGGTCGCCCAGGACCAAAAGATCGGACCCGGGACGAAGAAGGCTAAACAAAGGAGCAGAGGAAACTGGATCTCGCCGTGGCCTCGCCGCGGCGAGCAGACGGCGAGAAACCTTCAATTTTGGCAGAAAAGACTGGAGCTCACCGCCACCTCGCCGTCACCTCGCCCCCACCTCGCTGCGGTGAACTGCGCGAATTCTGCAAATTCTAGTTCGCGTTTTTTGGCCTGATTTGGGTCCAACTTGAATACCCACTCACTTGACCCAACTTGGGAGGCATAAAACACGAAAGACACACCCCATTAGGTCAGATTTGGTCCACAAAACACACACCCAAACCCTAGTTCTCTCATTCTCTCATCTCATCTTCATCTTCCACCTCTTTTGCACCCCAAATCTCCATGCACCTACCCTCATTTCTCTTGTTGGTGACTTTTCCATGGAAGACAGCAGCTAGAGGGCACGAATCCTTGGTGATGGAGACTAATGACTTGATCTTGGAGCTTCATTAGGGGAGTTCTTGTTCTCCCACTCTCTATTCCTTATGTTTAAGCATGTTTCTAGGATTCTAGGCCTTGTTTCTTCATTTGGATGTAATTTTTATGAATTATCTTTTGTTAGAGAGTGGTTGAAACACTTGTAGCTTGATTCCATTTGTGTATGCTTGAAATTTGTTCTTCATTTACTTAAACTTTGTTTAAATGTATGGATTCATCATTTTGAATGAATGTTTTAGTTAATATTTGTGCTATTTGAGGATTCTCATTTAGTAGACCACTTTGTCAAGCATTTGCATTTGTGAATTGGCTATTGAGTTTGTTAAGTTGCATGAGTGGCATTGGTCTTCTATCCTTGTGTTTTAATTTATTATGTGGGATTCTAGTAATTAATTGAACCTTAGGATTAATTAAGTGGCAATTCGGGAACCCAGTTGTCAAATTAAGAGCCCCTTGCAATTAATAAATTCATCTTGGTTTTTAAGCTTAATCAACTCGGTGTTGGAGGGATTAGTAAGCAGGATTCCGATACTAATTCACCCAATTCGAGCCTAGCCTAGAGGGATCCCTCTAGGGGCCTTTTTAACTAACCAAAGAGCTCCCTAAATACAAATTGAAGCAATGATTGTCTTAAGTCTTTATTCACCAAGGGTTACTCCACCCCATTTAATCCAAATCTCCCGTTAAATCCAATCTAAATACTTTCTTGAACATACAACACTTTTCGTACAAACCTTTCTTTTACATCTCAAATCAAATACAAAATGTTTTTCCCCTCCAATTAGTTTTGCATCTAGCTATTAGGTCATCATTTGCATTTTAGGCTCCACAAGAGAATGACACTTGGGGGTGGCTCCCACTATCCCCTTGGTCTGTAAGTTTCTTGAAGAGAGGGCCCGAGGCGGCACTACACCGATTTCTTTCCATTTCAGTGAGCTCTTCACCAATCGATTGATTTTGTTTACACTCGATTGGGATTTTTCACCTTTACTTAATTCCTTTTACCTTGATTTCCCCAATCGATGTCCAATCGATTGATAGTCATCCTCAGCAGTCGATGGCAAATACTTACAATCGATTGGCTTTCCAATTTTCTGCAACATGACCTGCAAAGAAATTATAAGCCACTCTGATGCCTAAGTCAATACTTTATCATCAAAATTTAATAAATTTGAGAGGGTTAAGAGATTGATACAAATCTTACAGCTCATTGGGATTTACCATTCCCAATTCCCTTCTGATATACATGAATTGTTCAGCTGCCAAGGGTTTGGTGAAGATATCTGCTAGCTGCAAGTGAGTGGGAATAAGTTCCACCCTAACATCCTTCTTTTGCACATGGTCCTTGATGAAGTTATGTCTGACATCGATGTGCTTAGTCCTTGAATGATGCACTGGATTTTTGGACAAACTGATTGTGCTAGTGCTGTCACAGAGGATTGGAATTTTCGGAAATTCCATTCCCAGATCCTTCAATTGATGTTTAAGCCATAGGACTTGAGCACAGCAACTTGAAGCAGCAATATATTCAACTTCAGTGGATGACAATGACACACAGTTCTGTTTCTTGCTGGCCCATGTGACTAAAGATCCTCCAAACTGACCACCGGTACTCATTCTATCAGGTTTGTATCCAGCATGGTCTGAGTCTGAGTAGGCCTTGAGATACTCCTGAGTTCCATTGGGATACCATAATCCTAGTTCCTGAGTTCCAACTAGATACCTCAGAATTCTCTTAACACATTTATCGTGGGATTCCTTAGGTCTAGCTTGATATCTGGCCAAAATTCCCACACTGAATTGAATATCTGGTCTGCTGGCAGTTTGGTATAGGAGAGAACCAATCAGACCTCTATATGTGGACTGATTGAAGTCCTTTCCCTCTACATCAGCAACCAGTAATGCTGTGGAACTTATGGGTGTGTCTTCTTCCTTGGATAGATCCATCCCAAACTTCTTCAAAATGTCCTTCACATGCTTGGTTTGGGAGATGAATATTCCATCTTTTTTTTTTCTTAATTTGAAGAACTAGGAAGAAGTTCAGTTATCCCATCATGGACATTTCAAACTCTCCCTGCATAGTCATAGAAAACTCCTCACAGAGAGATTCATCAGTAGCAACAAAAATAATATCATCTACATAAATATGAACTATAAGCATGCTTTTCTTTTTATGCAGAATAAATAGAGTAGTGTCTACTTTTCCTCTTGTAAAACCCTTATCTAATAAAAAATTATTTAATCTTTCATACCAGGCTTTTGGTGCCTGCTTAAGTCCATATAAGGCCTTTTTCAGCTTGAAAACGTGATCAGCTTTAGAGGGGTCTTAAAAACAAGAGGGTTGTTCAACATATACTTCATCCATAATATAACCATTAAGAAAGGCATTCTTTACATCCATTTGATAAAGTTTGAAATTTTTTAGGGATGCAAAAGCTAATAAGATCCTTATTGCTTCCAGTCTTGCAACTGGGGCAAAAGTCTCCTCATAATCTATGCCTTCTTCTTGGTTATACCCTTTACCTACAAGTCTTGCCTTGTTTCTGACCACAGCTCCAGATTCATCAAGTTTGTTTTTAAAAACCCACTTGGTTCCAATAATTATATAGTTCGATGGTCTCAGAACCAAGTCCCAAACTTGACTTCTTTCAAATTGATTGAGCTTTTCTTGCATAGCAATTATCCAGTCACAATCCGTTAGTGCTTCTTCTATGCAACAAGGTTTAGTTTCAGAAATAAATGCTGAAAAGTGCATTTCATTTTGAATCTGGCTTCTGGTTTTGACACCTCCACTAATATCACCAATTATTCGCTCAGGAGGATGATCCCTATGATGTCTCAAGGCTGAGGGACCTGCTAGTTCATCATGAGGATCATTCTCATGGCCTTCTTCATTCGGTAATGATATTGGTTGTGTTGAGGCTTTAGCTTTGTTTGAAAGATCAGATTCTTTTTCTAATAATGGCCTTTGTTCAGAGTCAGTTTCATCAAATACTACATGGACTGACTCTTCAACAGTAGAATTTCTCTTGTTAAATACTCTATAGGCCTTACTTCTGTTAGAATAACCAATAAAAATTCCAGAATCAACTTTAGGGTCGAATTTACCTATATTTACCTTTCCATTGTTGTGGATGAACCATTTGGAACCAAAGACTTCGAGATGGCTTACATTTGGCTTTCTTTCTTTGTAAAGCTCATATGGAGTCTTATCCATACCCTTTCGTATGTAGGCCCTGTTTGATATGTAGCAAGCTGTACTCATTGCATCTGCCCAGAAAACTTGAGAAACTTCTATTTCATTGAGCATTGTTTTGGCCATTTCAGTGAGTACCCTGTTTTTCCTTTCAACTACTCCATTTTGTTGTGGAGTTCTAGGTGCTGAGAAATTGTGATTTATTCCATTTTCTTCACACAGCTCCATGAAGTTCTGATTCTCAAATTCTCCTCCATGATCTATCCTAATTGAGTTGATTTTTTGTCCTTTTTCATTCTGCACTTTCTTAGCAAACAGATAAAAAGCATCAAAAGTATCATGCTTGGAAGAAAGAAACATAGTCCAAGTGAACCTAGAATAGTCATCCACAATCACAAGTGTGTACAGACTTCCTCCTAGACTCTTCACCCTTACTGGACCAACTAGATCCATATGGATCAGTTCTAGAGGTTTAGTGATGGAGACTTCCTTCTTAGGTTTGAAAGAGGACTTTGTTTGTTTCCCCTTTTGGCATGCTTCACACACTAAATCAGTTTTTACTTTCATGTTAGGTATGCCAATGACAAGATCCTTCTTAACTAGCTTATCTAATTGAGACATGTTCACATGAGCTAATCTTCTATGCCACAGCCAGCAGTTATCAGAATTACTTATAAAGCATTTTTCAGAGAATTGTTGGTTTAAATCAACAGTATACATGTTAACATTCCTATTAGCTTTCAACCGATACTTAAGGCTAGATTTATCTATGGTTAATTCTTTCTTATCTACTATGAGGCATTCATTTGAATCGAAAATTACCCAGTTACCTCTGTCAGTACTCTGACTGACACTTAATAAATTATGGCAGAGACCTTCCACAAGGTAAATATCTTTGACTGCCCCAATTTCTCCTATTCCAGCAATTTTTCCTGACTGGTTTCCTCCAAAACTAACTTTGGCTCCATCTTTCATGAGCAGATTGTCAAATTTCTCTCTGTCACCAGTCATACGTCTTGAGCATCCATTGTCTATGTACCACTTGTTCTTGTTGGATGCTTTAAGACAAACCTGCACATGCTAAGAAGCTTTAGGTACCTAAATTTTCTTGGGTCCTTTGGAATTAGTTTGATGCCTTTGATCCGTATGGACTTTAGGCTGATGTGTCCCTTTGGGGACCCATATTTGTATAGTTCAGATATACCATATTTCTTAGGATAACATGTAGATTCAGTATGTCCCTTTCTATTGCAGAAATTACAAAAACTAAATGGTGATGAATATTTTGAAGCTTTTCTGAAAAACTTTAAGTAAGGTTTTTCTTTAGATGCTGGCTTTCTCCTTTTCAGGGACTTTGGTGTTGAGTCATAACCTATGCCAGTTTTATCTCTAAAGGCCTTTTGATTCATGAGCATAATATCAAGAGCCTCAGTGCTCTTAGTAAATTTCTTTAAATACTAGAGATCCTTTCATTTTCTTTTGAAAGTTTTCGCAGCCCTTGCATTCAGAATTTTCATCCCGTTGAGAAATAATCTTTGAAACTTGTATACAATTTGATTCCTCAATTTTCTTTACAAGTTCCCTATTTTTCTTTCTTAGAACAGTTATTTCTTTTGCCAATTTCACAAACTCTATGTGTAGTTCATTGTAAGTATTTTGGAGTTCATGAAAAGATGAGTCAGAATGATATACCTCAGTGTCAGATTCCTCTTAAGCTACCAGGCAGAGATTGGCTGCTTTCTCTCACTAGCTTCTTCATCTGTGCTATATCCCCATATAAAAGAGACATAGGCTTTCTTCTTGCCCTGGAATTTCTACTTCTTCTTCTCCTTCTCCTTAAATCTCTGAAGACTTAGACATTCTGATTAGAAGTGTCCAAGCTTCTTACATTCATAGTATACAGGCCATCTCATCATCATCAAGTTCCTCTTCATCTTCCTCATCCTCATCATCTTTTATGGGAGATGAGAGAGCTAGATTCTTTTTCTTTTTATCTCCATAAAGCTCTCTTTGAGTTCTGATTGTAGTTTCGTACTCTGCCAGGCTTCCAAATAGAGTAGTGATAGATCTCATTGATTCACCTCGCAATTCTTGAATGGTAGTGGCCTTCATTTGCCATTCTGGTGTGAGGATCTTCAGAATCTTAGACACCTGCTCAGCTTGTGTGATTCTCTTTCCAAGAGCAGTAAGATTATTTATCAGGTGTGTGAATCTGATCTCCATTGCTCTGATAGGCTCTCATTCTTCCATATTGAAAAGATGAAATTCTGAAACTAGTTGCTCAGATATTCTTTCTTTGACTCCTGAGGTTCCTTCATGAGCAATCTCCAGAGTGTCCTACATTTCTTTAGTCGTTTCTAGATGACACACTCTGAAATATTCCTTCTGGCTGAGAGCACTTTGAATCACTCGAATTGCCTTGTTGTTCAACTCCATATTGTCTTTGTCATCATTTGTGAATTATGTAGGAAGTTTAGGCACCTGAGCTCCATTTTCAATTTTCATTGGCATAATGTCTCCATCTTCTATAATTTTCCAGAGCATATACCCATTTTCCTTGATGAATGTCCTCATTTTCATTTTCCAGAAAGTATAATGTTCTCCATTGAAGCCTGGAGGTCAGTTAATTGAGCTACCTTCTGGGAGAAGACTGTCATAACCTGCCATGATAGATCTTTACTTCTCTTGATCATTGGATCAACTTGTTCTGAGAAGACCTGCTCTAATACCAAATGTAATTTGGCAGAAATGCACAAGAGGGGGTGAATTGTGCTTTATAAAATTTACGCTGAATGAATCAAGATTTATACTGGTTCAACCCAAACTCTTGGCCTACGTCCAGTTCTCCAACTTTTCAGTTAGGTTCCACTAATATTTTCAAGATTAAATTCACGCTCTTGAATGCCTTTACAAGTTATCACTCCGTAAGAACTCTTTCTTACAGATCACTCCCCCTTACACCTTGTAAGAATACAACCCTTTCCTCTAGGATCCCACTATCCTAAGGAAATCACTCAACAAATAAGAATTTCAGAAAATAAAAAACTTGCTCACAAACTTGAGCTGATAAGATTACAAGCTGAAGAACAATTGAGAGAACTTTGATTGAAGTGATTACTGTAGGAAATAGGTTGTTGGATTTCACTTAATGCTCTCTACCAACCAACTTCAACTTCAACGCTTTTATAGTCCTTTGAGATTGATGAGTCTTCTGTGTAACAGTCTGTGAAGTCAGGAGAGAGATAAAGATCTGGAGATTGATGATAGTTATGAGATGCATTTAATGCTCCAGAGTAGTTTTGAAGTGCGTTTTCTCTTTCTTTCTCCACTGATGTTCAGAGTAGTAATCCAGACTCTGTGTTGCTGTGAGTAATGGCTCTATGGTTGTGTTTCTTTATGTCCAACGTAAACTGCCTAAAATGGCAACAAGTACATCTTGCAATATAAAGATAGTTGGACATAAGAAAAGAAACAGATTTGAAAATCTCTAATTTCCAATCGATTGCAAGAAGTGTCAATCAATTGATGTCTCTGGCCGCTAATCGATTGCCTTCAGGTTGGGTAAGATTGCTACCTGCATCACTCGATTGAAATGTCAGCTATCGAATAAAAACTAAATGAGTCAATCGATTGCTTGGTTTACCAATCGATTGGCTTGTACCAATCGATTGATTAAGTTTCAATCAATTGCATATATCTTTGATTCTCTGTAAGTTCCCATCGATTGCTCATCGATTGCATATCGATTGTTATCCCAATCGATTGCTTTTCCATCTAATCGATTGATCACAGTCTGATTACTTAGAGAACTTTTGTGCATCAAACAATTGTTCAGTCTTCCTACCGGTTGATAGACCCCAATCGATATGCAATCGATATCCCATCGATTGCAACTGTAATTCTCCAATTGATTGCAGGTATGTCCAATCGATTGCTTAACTTAGACTTTGAGAAACAGTTTTCGAAGTATTTTTCTAAGTTAAGATCTCATGATCCTAAAGCCTAAGTCATGTTTGGTTATCATCGAAACTATAGAGTTCAACACCCATTTATCATTTATTTAGGGCATATTTAGAATATATTTAGGGAGTCATCAATGCTTATGTATGGGTATTTTAAGAGCATCTGAGAGAAAATTAGGTAAATCTGTTATATGAGTTTAATTTGATTATTTTAAAGAAAAATATGATAATTTACTAGAAAATTTACTTGGCATGATTCCCTCACATTTATGTATGTTTTGATAGGTAAATATAGATATCCTAAGAAAGGAATGAGAAGAAGATCAAAGGAAAAGAGTGGAGAAAGTTGGAGCTCATTTGGGGAAAATAGCTTAAAATTGCTTTTGGTGTTACGACACTGCGCTCAGATGTCGCGACATTGCGTGAAAAACCCTTAAATGTACAGCTTGAATTTTTGTCCTTTTTAAACACCTAGGGCACCAAAATTGACAGAGAACCAGCCCTCTTCTCACCCTAGAACCCATAGGAATGATTAGAGTCATCTATGCACACAAATACAGAGCTATGTTTGCAAAATTGGAGGTTAAAAAGAGTAATTAGAAGATTTTCTTGCCTTACGGTAGTAGACTTTTCTTGTTTTCTTCAATTCTTTACTACTTTTGTGAATTGGACATGGTACTTCTTTGTATTTACTGGTTAATCTATTCATGAGTAGTTAAAGAATTTGTTTTAGGATTGATTCAAACCTTGCATGAATTGAAACTTGATTTATTTCCTTTTCTTTTAGTAATGGATGACTATTTATGTTGATTTATCTTATTCCTAATAATTCTATTTGATTGGCAATTTTTTAGATTGATTTGTTCATTTAAATTATTCTCGAGAGAGATAGTTTAGGTGTAGAACTTGGGTAAATCAGATTAGACTTGAAGTTTAAATCAACTAACAAATGATTTGTTGGTAGAATAAAGATACATCTATTGACCTAGTTTTGTCAGATTAAGGTTGGATCTTAATGAGTACTTTCATTAATTTGTAACAAGAGATTGAGCAAGTTCAATGAGAAGTATATAAATTTGATTTAGACTTGAGAGGGCGTTTCAGCTGCTTTAGAACCTTCGGCAAACACAAGTTGTGATTTAAAGACTAAATGAAGGGAAATTAATTGATGGCAAAAAAAAGATGGCAAAAAAGAAGGGAAATTAATTAGGGTTCATGAAATACAATGGTGAGAATTAATCCTAGGCTTAGTTCATTGATAAGTTACATCTTTCTTTTGCATTTCTTTACTTCTATCTTAAAATAGTTTTCAAAACCTGTTTTCTAAATGAATTTGATTAGTTCAACTTAGTTGAATTCATTAGCCTGTTGTTTGATTGGGATTTTAAAACAGATCTTCATGGGAACGATAATTTTATACTACATTGCGATCCATACTCTTGCGGGCAACAATCTTCCAAATCAGGGAAATGTTTTCTTTGTGGAAAACAATGCCATTTTGCAAAAGCCTGTCCTAACAAGAAAAATCAAAGAGGAATCAAGATGCTCCAATCTTTCAGTCATATTGTTTCAAATGATGATGATATCGAAAGCATTCTTTCAGTCATACCTTCTAATACTAAATATGTCCTTCCTTTTTCTGATTCTGATTCAGACTCAAATTCATCTGAGGATGATAGACACATTGGATATCTTGAATCCCATAGTCTATCCAATGATCTTATTGTCTTCTCTACTTCAATTCAATCTAAAGGTATGTCTCAAATAGACACTACCCCCAAACTTACTATTCAAATCAATGTCCTTCTTTTAAAATATGACAAGCCTTTCAATGCTACAGCCCTTGTTGATACAGGTTCTTGTGCCACCATTATCAAACCCCACCTTTTACCTAAAGAATTTTGGGCTTCTCTTAACCACTCATTTACCACAAACAATCAACACCCTTTTGACATAGAACTTATTTCAAGAAAAAAGATTGGCATACGATTCTATCCAAGATGTTTCACATTGGTCAATGTTTTAGGTAGTTATATTCTTGACAAAGATCTTCTCCTTGATTTTGATACCTTTTATTGAACCAAGCACTTATCTATTTCCCCTAAGGTTTCAAATATAAATTTTTTTTTGTTCAATTCACCTCTATCCCAAGCATTCTTGAAATCTCCCAAGTCCATTGTGATTATGAAAAAAAATAAAAGATGATGTGATACGATTTTGTGTAGATAGACGTTCCCAATTCCATCATTCTTCTCCTTTGTGAAAAAATACAGAATTTTTCATTCATCTTCCTTTCAAGAAAAATGAAGATGTCAATCCAACAAAAGCCTCTCATTCGGGAATGAATCCTTGTAATATTCGCTACCTAATTATACCCTTTAATACATTTTTAGTTACCATTTAACAATTACAAAATTATTTAATGACTAACTATGTTAGAAAAAGAAGTTTACTAAAACAAACACTAACATAGTTAGAAAAAGGCTTTTCATCATTTGAATAAAAATACCCAATTTAACTACCCTAACCATGATAAAAAAAAGATTCCTAATATCAAAAGGCTATCATGGTTAGAAAAGAATTTAACATAACATAAATACCCTAACCATGATAGAAAAAGGATTCCTAATATTAAAAGGGTTATCATGGTTAGAAAAGAATTAAACATAATATAACAAAAGATTATCCATGTTAGAAAAGAATTTCTCTAATACGACAATGGCTAACATGGATAAATAAAGCCAACCTACCACCTGACTAATCAACCCATTCACAAACACCCAATAACATATTTGACCATTAAACACTTTTACGAAAAATATCTAAAACCATTATAACTTCAAATCTGTTAGCCATTCAACGTTTTCAAAGCATGCAAAATCCTAATAGTCCACAATAATACTAAAATAGTCGAAACACCAATAAAGTTTAGACCGGTCCTTTAGAAACAAAATAACAAGTTACCAAAATAATTATTCTAAAATAAATCCTCAAATTGGAAAATAAAGAAGCACAACGTGGAAATATAAGCGGAAGCAAAACAAGTAATATGAATCCCTATTTGTGGCAATATCATCCATCAAACCAGTCCAGAACTCACTAGCTTAGTGAGACGGTCCCGGATCCTTCCCTTGTTTTCCTACTGCGTTGCTAGAACCTGTAAAAATAGATAAAATGGGGGTAGACCCAGGTAACCACTAACTGCTCGCCTACGTGTGGTGTGTGCGAGCAAGGTGTTCAGTGGAGTATTACTAAGTATAATTGACTTGGAACCATGAAGCAGTTAGCATTTAGATGCATACAATGTCATAACATATATTCCCACATCAATTAACGTCATGAAACTATTCCTCATAAAATCACATACTCACATTCATATATTGCAATCCAATACATAGACAAATAAAAACAAACAATCAATAACACCGTTATTATACGGTCCAGTAAGGACTCACAACCCTCGCCTGAGACAGGGGCGTTCTCCCCAATTCGTCTTTCCATTTTGTGTTAATTAGTCCTTGTGGGCCTACAAGGAACCTCATCACGCGATGGCATTTTTATTTATTTATTTATTTATTTGGTGTTCACACAATCAGCACAGCATGTCATAAATGTACATATCCAACATATGGCACAAGGCCCAGTCCAAGGAATTCTCAGATTGAATCATGCAAATATATCAAATAAATACTATAAATTTCCAAAAACATACAAGTTCACACCTTCATGCCATTTAAGAATACATACTCCTCTAAACAGGTTATATTATAAAAATAAGCTTTCAAAATTCATGTTCATCAAGACTATAGCCAATCCCGAAATTGTAAGTTTCAAGTACTCACTAACCCACACACACACGCAAACAAACAGAAGTAGTTACCTCCGTAAAGTTAGACCACTAGTTACCGTAGGCGCGCCCCCCGTGCTCAACGTCAAGCAAAATCAGAGTCTACAATTAATATTATATACACGCACCTAATTAGTAACTAATCAAGTACTACCAATCATAACTTAGGGAATTAATCCTAAAATGCTCCTAATGCCACTTACGTAACAAATTGTAATTACACGGCTAAATTGAATTAATTTTTTTTAACCCACGTCAAACCTATTAAATCACAAGTATCCTCAAACTTGCCTATTCGATCTTAAACTCCAAATGTCCACACTTAATTCTTAATAATAATAACTTTCAACTTTCCTTTGCATTTTTAATTGAACCCAAAAAAAAAAACCACAGAATAGTCATAATCCGAGATTCCTAATACATCTACCCTTTAAGCCTTTGCCCTTCCTTCCTTAAACAATTAAATTAACTACATTAAAATATCACACTCCATCTTCAAAATATGATCATCAACTTTACTTACACCATCACTCCCAAAATTGTTAAATTTCTCTCCTGAAACACAAAGTATTTAAGACTAATAGCATTCTAAACTATTTCCACCCCCCTCTTCATTTGGATAATTAAAACCCCTTTGAAAATACCTGCTTTATAAGCCTGAATTTAGTTTCATAAAAGAAATCATGTCACTTCCTTTTGCAAGAAATTGAAAACTCTTCCATAGCCAAAACCAAATTACCGTGACTTCAACCAAATCAGAAAAACAAACAACTCCCAAAAATAACTTCTAAGGCAGCCACTGAATTACCACAAGAAAGAGGAAATTGCTCACCCCAAACCGAAGACAGAAAAATGGCAAGGGAGATATGAAGATTCGAATTGCAGTTTAAGAAAAAGGAAACGAAGGAAAGGGACGGCACTACGGTGGTAAGCGGCGGCAAAGACGGCGGCAAACAGCGGTGGATTGACGGCGTTCAACTCCTCTCTTTGCTCTCTTTCTTCTTGACCGGACAAAGGACGAAGAAGAGACGAGCTCTCGGCGCTAGTTCTGCTCGATGCACGGTGTGTATGTGAGTGTGTGCAACACTGAACTTTGAGGAAGAAGGGACGAAGCACGATGCAGCGGCTGGGTGTGTGTGTATGAGTGTGTGTAACAGTGCACGATGAGGGAGAAGGGATGCACGGAGAATGAGAGGCCGAGTGTGTGTGTATGCGAGGAAGAAGAGATGAAGCAGGTGTATGTGCAGCGGCGCCCTTGTGCATGAAGAAGAAGGAACGTGAAGAGTATATATATGGAAGGGGAATATTAGGGTTGTTAGGTAAGGAAAAATTACTAAAGTGCCCTAAAAGTTGAAATAGTTTACAATTAAGGCCTAACAAGTTATATTATTTTCCTGAAATTCATTCTTATGTTAGGTTAGTAAATTTTATTTCCCTTAAACTTCCTTCAAGCTTTAAAAAAATAATTTCCCTAATTTTGTAAATTAGGAATAAATACCCAATCATTCACTCTTAATTTATATTGGAAATCAGTTTAAAATCCTCCAAAAATACCTTAAACTTGTGAATTTATTTATAAAGCTAATGTATTTTTTTTTCTAGAGACACCGAGAACTTTAAATGACTACTTATTACCTCTTTCCTAAATTTGGGAATTTTACAAATTTATTGGTAATTTAAAATTCAGGATGTTACAATCCTGATGATCTCCTTCTTGCCAAAAAAGAATGTAAGGCATTGTTAGATCAAGGATTGATTGAACCTACCACTTCTAATTGGGCATGCCAAGCTTTTTATGTTGAGAAAAAATCTTAGAAAATTAAAGGAAAAAAGAGGTTGGTGATTGATTATAAGCCTCTTAATCTGTTTTTACAAGATGACAAATTTTCTCTACCAAAGATATCTACCTTAGCTCTATAATTACTGATGTAAAAGTGTTTTCAAAATTTGATCTCAAAGCAGGGTTTTGGCAAATTGGTATCCATCCAGATGAAAGGTATAAAACTGCTTTTTGTATGCTAGATGCCCAATATCATTGGAAAGTCCTCCCCTTCGGTCTCAAAGTAGCCCCATCTCTCTTCCAAAAAGCAATGCATTTCTCAACATTCATTTCTAAAGTTGAACCTTCTTGCATTGAAGAAGCACTAACAGATTGTGACTGGATAGTTGCTATGCAACAAGAGCTCGATCAATTTGAAAGAAATCAAGTTTGGGATTTGGTTCTTAGACCTTCAAACTATCCTATTAATGGAACCAAATGGGTTTTCAAAAACAAACTTGATCAATCTGGATCAATGGTCAGAAATAAGGCAAGACTTGTGGCTAAAGGATATAACTAAGAAAAAGGCATAGATTATGAAGAGACTTTTGCCCTATTTTCTAGAATGGAAGAAATAAGACTCCTCTTAGCCTTTGCATCCCTAAAAAACATTAAACTTTATCAAATGGATGTAAAGAGTGTCTTTCTTAATGGATATATTATGGAAGAAGTATATGTTGAATAACCTTCTGGTTTTGAAGATTCTTCCAAACCTTACCATGTTTTCAAACTTAAAAAGGATCTATATGGACTTAAACAAGCACCAAGAGCTTGGTATGAAAGACTTAGCAATTTTCTGTTAGAAAAAGACTTTACCATAGGAAAAGTGGATACCACACTATTTATTCTACATAAAAAGAAAAACATGCTTATAGTACAGATTTATGTTGATAATATCATTTTTGGTGCTACTGATGAATCTATCTGTGAGGAATTCTATAAGATTATGCAGGGAGAATTTGAGATGTCTATGATGGGAGAACTAAACTTCTATTTAGGTCTTTAAATCAAACAAAGGAGAGATGGAATATTTATCTCTCAGATTAAGTATGATAAAGAGATCTTGAAGAAGTTTGGAATTGACCTATCAAAAGAAGAGGACACACCCATGAGCTCTCCAGCATTACTGGATGCATATATAGATGGGAAGGACTTCAATCAATCCATGTACAGAGGATTGATTGGATCTCTCCTATATTTAACTACTAGCAGACCATATATTCAATTCAGTGTAGGAATGTGTGCCAGATATCAAGCCAATCCAAAGGAATTTCACCACAAATGTGTCAAAAGAGTACTAAGATATCTGGTTGGAACTCAGGAGCTGGGATTATGGTATCCAAAGGAAACTCAAGAGTATCTCATGGCCTACTCAAATACAAACCATGGTGGGCATAAGACTGATAAGAAGAGTACCAGTGGTCAGTGTGAGTTCCTTGGAGGATCCTTAGTTACATGGGCCAGCAAGAAGCAGAATTGTGTCTCCCTTTCATCAACAGAAGCTGAATATATTGTTGCTGCAAGCTGTTGTGCTCAAGTTTTGTAGCTCAAGCATCAATTGAAAGATTTGGGGATGGAATTTCCAGAAGTCCCAATTCCTTATGACAACACAAGCACAATCAGCTTGGCCAAGAACCCAGTTCACCACTCAAGAACAAAACACATTGATGTCAGACATCACTTCATCAGAGATCATGTTCAAAAGAAGGATGTCAAGGTAGAATTTATCCCCACTCACTTACAACTAGCAGATATCTTCACCAAGCCTATGGAAGCTGAACAATTTATGTTCATCAGAAGATAATTGGGAATGGTAAATCCCAATGAGTTGTAACGCTGTATCAATCTCTTAATTCTTCTTAAATTATTTAAATTATGTTCTTGTCTTGATGATAAGGAACTAACTTAGGCATCGGAGTGCCAAAACAACTTTTTGCATGTTTTATGTTCAAAAGGGAAAATTCATAGCCCAATCGATCAGAGAACTCTGATTGTTTTGTGATCGATTAAACATCAATCAGAAGGGAACAACCTAATCGATTAGGGAAAGAAGGTAATCGATCAGAGTTACCTGATCGATCAAAAGGAAGGGGTAATCGATCAGGCATCGATTATCGATTACTCAGCATGGAGCCAATCATTACAACCATCCCTAAATAATCAGACATATCCAATCGATCAGACACCAGCCTCTCTAATTGATCACAGGGCACACGTGATCGATCAGGCGCCAACGGTAACTTTTGCAACGTATATATTTTCTAACAGTTTCACAACTTTTCACTCATACTTTCTCATATATATTTGACCCATGTAACTGTTGCATCATTTATCATTCACTTGCATTCATTTTCAATCATTTCTCTCCTTCTCTTTCAAATCCTAATGGCCTGAACCATCACCTCCTCTCATTAAACCTCTCTGTGATAGTCGTAACTGAAGCCATCCACCATTCGAAACACCATCAGTCGTGACTTTCCTCTGTTTCAAACCATCAGTTGTGTCTCCCAGCTCTCTATATAAACGTATCTATGGCACCCAAAATGATTATACCCAAACATTACAGAGCTCAAGTCATTCCTGATAAAGTTCCTCTTCCTTTAGACGACCTCGCTTTAACCTATAGACAACCTCTCTTCCCTCAACTTCTCAACCCTTTGCAACCATTCCAAACACTCGAGCCCAAGCCTCCAAGTCCAAAAGCAAGAGTTCTGCAATTGTAAAGGTCAAAGAATTGATTTCTGGAAACACAGAAGTCTCAGTGGATCCCTCCTATGCCCAAGGTCCCACTGAAGAGCTATCAGAAGACATTGCAAAAAGAAATATTTATAAAAGGTGTGGCTATATGGACATTGACTACCTGGAGAAAAATGGCTACCCTGTGTCCAAGTAGATGGAGCCATACAAAAGTGGATAGGGCTCAAGAATCTCTACAATGGAAGGTGATCAAAGCCTTCTATTTAAATATGAAGATTTCTGTCACTGAAACTGGAAGAAAGCCTACATGGATGAGAGTATCTTCTTAAGTCAGAGGGAAGATATTCTCCTTTGATTGGAAGGATCTGAATCAGTGGCTTGGCATAGACAAGCCAAGGTTGAAGGCATACAAAGTTTGGCAGCAAAAAGAAAAATATTCAGAGGTTGAAGTTATGAAGGCCTATAATCTAGATAGCCGAGTGGAAGGGACCCTCAAACCAATTCAGATGCCATCAATCCACAGAGTAATCCACTATGCCTACTCTAGATGTATGGTGAACAATGCAAGGAACTTCACTCAGATTCTGGATATTACAACCCAGTTTTAGCCATGCTCATCAACAAAGTCCCAGTCAATCCAGGCCAACTAATATGTGAAGAATTTCTTAGGTTTGAGAAATCCAGGACTGTCAAAACTCCTCTCCTATTTCCTCAATTAGTATCTTTCATCCTGTGCAATAACCTTACTTTCTGGCTAGAAGGAGAGAACACTGTAGAACCCGTAAATGTAATCTGACCACTCTGAAGAAGATGAGTCTACTACCTTTTGGCCACCAGAATGTCCCAACACCAATTCAAGAGAGAATTCCTGAGAAAGGAGGTCAACCTCAGAAGGCACATGAAGAAGAAGTCTATTCCTCTGCCTCTTAATCATCTGAACCATAAGTTCCTGCGTCTTCCAAAAGAGCCTTCCTCTCAAAAGATATGATCAATCAGATTGTAAACAAAGTCACAGCAAAGGTTATGGCAGAAGTGACCCTGGAGAAATAAGCTATGGAGGACAGGCTCTTGAAGAGGTTCATGGCATCCCTCAATGATACAGTGGTCAAATCAGTCCACGAAAGTGCCCTGACAATTTTCAAGGGGTATGATGCAGTGGTGGACATACACAAGTTCCTCCACAACAGAATTGCTGGCCTAGAAGAAATTCTCAGGCAGACTCTTGAAGTTCCTGGCTTACCTTTAGAACCAGTTCCTGGCCATGAAACCCATCAGGTATCCCCCATCCACTTCTCTCCTCATTAGTTACCTCCTCCTTCTCATCCTCCTTCTCTATTCACTCAAACACAAGCCACTCCTAAAACTACTCCTCCCTCATCCAAACCTTCCTCACCTTCCAAACTCACCTCCTCAGACTCATCTGACAACCAAGATCCTCCTCCCTCACCAATGAACATCTCTACCTCACCCTTCATTCCTCCACATACCTCATCAAAATCTCCTCAAACACAAGTCACACCATCCTCAGAACATCCCCAAATCCATCCTTCAATTAACATCTTGGCCAGATCCAGCACAAACATATGCCAGAAAAGGCAAAGCCGTAGTTATAGACACCTCTCCAATATCTGTCCCTTTTAATAATGCCAAAAAGGGGGAGAAGATCTTGAGTGTACCAACCCAAGGGGAGAGTAGTATTGTCCAAGAAAATTCTGTTGAGGCTGCTACAATCCTTTCATCCATTGCCTCTGATATGCCCCAAGTTCCTGAGGATGCTGCAATGAGTCAAACACTTGAAGAAATCCATGACTTGGTAGAGGGAATCAAACTAAGCATGGCCAAAGAAGGCATGGTGGAAGAACCATCAAATGAAGAAACTAAGGCCACCAATGTTCCTCCAGAGGATGATGATGTGGTATTAGAAGAAGACTTGAGTATGGCCATGGTCCTGTATGAAGGAGACCTCAGCTAATATCAGTAGATACTTGGCCCTACATTCATCATAGAGTGTAAGAGATGATGCAGAAGGATCTGCAAGAATCAGAGTAGAATAAGAACAGAAAGCCAAGGTTGAGTCTGAAGCCAAGGCTAAGGCAGAAGAAGAGGTAAAGGCCAGGGCTGTAGCAGAAGCCAAGGTAAAAGAAGAAGAGGAGGAAAAGGATAAAAGGCATCAAGATGACCCTCTCAAACATGTGATTCCCAGCTGAGGTGTTAGGAAGATGGTGGTCTATAAGAAGCCTACCAAACCAGTACTGAAGGATCTTGTTCAAACTGCATCAGAGTTCCTTCATTTTGGAGAAAAAGAAAGGGCTAGAAGCTCAATCTATGGTCAATAGAAAGAGAATAAAGATGACTGATCCCAAGCCTCCACCTAGAACAATCACAACAAGAAAAGGATCCAAGGCTGCAAAGAGGATTGTGATTATAGAACCTAAGCCTACCCCAAAGACTGCAACAAAAAGGAAGGCAGCACCAAGAGGAAAATCATCCAAGCCTCCTCCTAAGAAGAAATAGAAGCAGCTAACCTACTTTGAGAGGATGCTTGAGAAAATCAAGCATGCTTCTCCTCCCAAAAAGAAGAAGAAAGCTCCTGCTAAGAAGAAGAAGGCTGAACCTAAGGATGAAATTCAATGGGAAGAGCCCTCAACTGACTCTGGGAGAATCAGTAGTGAATATGGGGACTATGATCAAGATACAAAGTACTGGAAGGATTCAAGTGACTTAGACTAAACCAGAGAACCACCCTCACTTGCATCAACCATTTCTCATCTGCATCATTCATCTTTTATCTATTTTATTTAAGAAGATGTCTCCCATAATTGTCATTCGTCTTGTTATTATGTTTCCAAGTTGTATGGCATGACTCATAATACTATAATGCCTATGTTTATCAGTTCATATCTTTTGTTCAATATGTGCTTTCTGATTATCTTTAATTATATCTTATGTTTTGTCATCATCAAAAAAGGGGAGAATGCTAGAATAATGAGTTTTCATGATAACTAAACATAACTTAAGCATAAAGAAAGGTTGGACATAGATCAGGAATAACTTAGGAATAATCTAATAGAAAATGCTAAGTATGGCCCAATCGATAAGGATCAGATTATTCGTTAAAAACTAAGGCATTGATCGATTACATATAGATCAGAGACAGATCAAAATTAAGATTAGGAGTTTGAATCATAGGCGCCCAATCGACCAGACACCCTTGTTATCAATTAGGGAAGTAAAAATGAACTAAGTAATCTCAGCGTGATTGATTTAAGAAATTAGAATAATTTAGTGTGATCGAACTGTTGCATCTAATCAATTAGGTGTCTCCTATGATCGATCAGATAGCTCAAAGTATAATTCAAGTCTAATCTAAGCTTGATTGATCAGAGTAGTATAATCGATCAGTGGAAAGTGAGTAATCGATCACAAAAGCATAATCGATCAAAGAATAGTAAGTAATCGATCAGGGAAAAACATGTAATCTGAGTATAATCAATTGTACACGCCTAATTGATCATAGACCCCTATGATCAATCAGACAAGATATCTTTCTAAATTAATTCAGGTTATGATTGATGTATGATCAATATGTGATCGATCAAATATGAGGTAGTGATCGATGTGGCGATATGATTTAATTCAAACTGAATGGTCAACCTATTTTAAGCTTTCAAGTACAAGAGTGGTTCAGATCTACTTTGGAAAGTTATTGTTAGACACACAAAACTGCCATTAGAGCCGTTTGACACAACAACTATGTTCTGCAATTAATGAAGAGAGAAGATCTTAGACAAACCAAGTACAGAGGGTTTAATGCTACTCATAACACATTCATCTCAACACTCCATCTATAATCATCTCTTATCAAAGATCAAGTAACGGATATAACTTCATCAACGGGCAGAATTTCAGAAACCAGTATAAAAGCCTTGATAAAGAAGTGGGTAAGAACATTGATTGCTTACATTGATTACTCTTGTTAGTTATACTTACTGCATTCAATACTTACCAACTCTTAGAGATATCATTCATTATTCATTGTACTTCAGTGTGTATCACAATCTGTTCAGTGAGTGAACGAGTTTCTGTAATCTCATTTCAAGTGAGGATTACTCTTAAGATAGTGGGATCTTAAGAGTAGGTTATAATCTTACAAAGTGTAAGGGGGAGTGATCTGTAAGAGAGAGTCCTTACTAAGAGGTCACTTGTAAAGGCATTCAAGAGCCTGGTTCAATCTTGAAATTATTAGTGGAACCCAACTGAGGTTGAAGAATTGGACGTAGGCCAAGAGTTAGACCGAACCAGTATAAGTTTGTGTCTTAGTGTCCTAAATATTTAATTAGCACAATTCACCCCCTCTTGTGCATTCCTGCCACTTTCATTCATTAGCCTATTGTTTCATTGAGGTTGTAAAACAAATCTCTTTGGGATGATAATTTTATACTACGTTGCGATCCGTACTCTTGAGGGTGAACAAAAACCCATCAAATAAACTTTAACTCCAATTGTGCTTAGTTTACTCAGAGGGATCAAGAAAAGACATGCTTTAATGTCACAATTCATTTCATACTAGGCATACATATCCAATTTTCTACCTATCATCAAGCCAAGCAACTAGTTTCAATCATTGAACTTTCACACCACTTTCAAACAAGCTCACAATCAATTCATCACATAAATGCAACAACTTAAGCTCACAATCAAAATTAGTATATCCCTGTGCACTCATTATTCACAATCAAATTTTTTCAAAAAATACAACCTTCCCCCCCCCCAAACATAGAACAAACAGTGTCCTCACTGTTGAACAAGTAAAGGAAAGGAGCAAGCATGAAACAATCATAGACGCATCAAGAGGTATAACCAAACAACGTGCATATATATACTGTAAGACTAAATCCAAACAACAGGTATCAAAAATGGGGAGCCAACAGTAGCTCCAAATAGAAAAATTGTTCATCAATAGCTCAATTCAACAAGTCTACAAATAAAAATATAACACATAAAACAAAACAAAACACATAAACAAACTAAAACAAAACAAACAAAAGCAACATAGATCAATGCTTTGGCCCATCCCAAGAACTATCCTCATCCTTAGCTACATCTGACTCATCACCCTTATCCTTAACAGTAGCTGATGGTGCCTTATTATGCTCTGTCCTCCGTCTCACCTCTTTGGCACCCTTTTTTCTGATCTCATCACCGCTATCCTGCATCCCAGACTTCCGTGACTACTTTCTCAACTTCTGGACTATGTAATCTTAAAACCATTCTATGCGAAGCCACCTCCAATTCTGTTGGGCCTCAAATTTTGCAAACTTAGCAGAGAACTCTTGGATCTTAGCATGAACTGTATGGAGGTCAATTTGAGGATTTTCTGGTATCTCTTCATCCTCTCAGTATGAACAAGTCAGAGATGAGGTGTGGGAAAAGAAGCACGGCTCCCTTGCAGGGCTAGTAAGTGCAATGGTAAATGCTATCAATCATAATATGCTCTACCTTGACGCTCTTGCCCTTGATAAAGAGGTAGACGAGGAGAGCCAACTCTTTAGTAATGTTACTATGATACTTAAAGGGTTGCACATTATATGTGATGAAATACAACTATGCCTTAGCGTCTGGAGTAAGAGCAGATTGCTTCAGATAGCTAGTTGCTCTGCTTGCTAAACTAGCCAGGCTGCCTGGGCCTAATCAGCGTGCTCTCAGTATCAGGCAATGGATAGTCACTGACGTACGCCTTTGTATGCTCATACTTGCACTCCTGAACATCAGGCAGGTGGTAGAATTGACGGATTACTTCTAGAGTATAGAGAAAATCACCAGAATCATGGCATGGCACGCTTTCGATAAAACCATTTGACATCTTATTATAGTAATAGTGTGTCAAAGCTTCATTACCTCTGTGCCTGGGGCCCAACAATCCTTCAAAATTATAATGGTTGGCGTCTTGGTTGTTGAACTAGACCAAGTCTATTTTCCCTTAAAAATGGTCTTTCCTTTTTCCCTTGGGAGGTCCTTCCCCTTTTTCTTTGTCAGGAGTTCCTTTTCTTGTCTCTTTCACCCCCTTTTTGAGGATTCTGCCACAACTTTTCTGTGAGGCATGATCAGCAGAAGAACACACAAAAACAAACAACACAAGAAACAAGCACATTTAACACATAAAGAAAACAATGAATTAACCTAACTAATCCTATCAAAATAAAAATCCTAAAAGAAAAATTCCTACAAGAAAAATCCCCCAAACTTGAACTAAACTAAACCTGTAAATTTTATCAAATGATTCCAAGCCTAGGTCTTTACTGCCCTGTCCTCAAGCCAAATTAAATTTGAGAGTTCATAAATATGGCCCAAAGAGTGTTAGAATAATGAGTTTTGAAGATAACTAAACAAAACTTAGGCATAAAGTAAGGCTAGGAATTGTAGTCGATTAATCGATCAAAGACCCCTGTGATCGATCAGGTTCAGATTACAAGTTAAGAAACTTAAAGCCTAATCGATCAGGATCAGATTAGGTTCAGATTAGAAGTTAGAATTGTTGTCGCCTGATCGATCAGAGACCCCTGTGATCGATCAGGGACTCTGAGTAATCGATCAGAAAGCATTAATCGATCAGAGGAAACAAATATAATCTAAGCCTAATCGATTGGAAAGCTTTAATCGATCAGAGGAAACAAATATAATCTAAGTCCAATCGATCAGGGTTCCCTTGTAATCAATCAGGAGAGTAATTTCCTAACTTGATATTTAGTGATGCATGTTGTGATATATGTGTAATCGATGTGTGATCGATCAGAAACCATCCCCTGTGATCGATCAAAGGCTATGATTGAAGTGGTGATAGGATTTATTCAAACTTAATGGTTAAGTCTATTTTAAGCTTTTAAAGTACAGAAATGCACAGACCTACTTAAGGAAGTTAACGTTAGCAAGCAATCTGCTCATTAGAGCCGTTGGACACACCAACCACTTCCAACAATAAATGAAGAGAGATGAATTGAAGCAAGACAAGTACAATGGAGTTAATGCCTTCCAGAATACAATTCTAACACTCCATATCAGATTAACAAGCTCTAAGGACATGCAACGGCTAGAATTTTACAATGGGCAAATTTCAAGAAGAAGTAGGTTAAGAACATTGATTGCCATATTAATTATTTGTAACTGCTGCATTCAATACTCACCAATCTTTAGAAAGTTCATTGATTGATATTCTTCAGTGTGTAACACAATCTGTTCAATAGAGTGAACAAGTTTTCTGTATTTACAATCAAGTGAGGATTACTCTTAGATAGTGGGATCTTAAGAGTAAGGTGTAATCTTACAAGTTGTAAGGGGGAGTGATCAGTGAAGAGAGAGGCTTCTTGCTGTCACTTGTAAAGGCATTCAAGAGCCTGATTCAATCTTGAAGTGTTAGTGGAACCCAACTATAAGTTGGAGAACTAGACGTAGACCAAGATTGGGCTAAACTAGTATAAATTGTGTTTCACTCAATTTTGATTTTAGAAAGCACAATTCACCCCCTCCCCCCCCCCCCCGCGTGCATTCCTACCAATTACAAAGAGCACAACCATCAGTAGTTGCATAAGGGAACCACATTGTCAAATATTTCCACTAAATTGTACTAAAGAACAGCTCATATTTTGAATAGCAAAAAGTGATACAATGGCTATCACAAATTTCCAGGGTTATCAAACTCAAGACCGGTCTTGTTTAACACAAGACTTAGGGTTCAGCTGGCTCGGCCATGACTCGACCAACTCGGAGAGACCCGGGACTAGCTCGGGTGACTCGCTGAGTGCAGTGAGTCACCGAGTTAGTATTTGCAACCTCAGATTCAAATAATGAGAGATGAATGAGAGGATAAACTATCAGTATGGTGGAAAAAAAACACATTAGCGGAGATCTGAAATCTATGAGTTCCTGTGACGCTGCTACTTCTTAGTTCTTTCTCACTTTCATCACTCTAGCGGAGGTGACAAGAGTTCTTTCTAGGCTTCATAGCTCACCGGAGAAGTCCGAAACAACAATCCTTTTTTTGGCTCGTTAAAGAAGGAGGAAAAGGTAAGAGTGATAACTAAAAAGTAAAAAATAAAATGTTTGAAGAGCCATTCACACTTCTCTAAAAAGATTCAACAGAGAGTCTTGAGAGGAAAAATATTCAAGAGAGAGTCTTGTGATTTTCATTTTTGAGTGGCTCCATAAATTTTGTCAGGTGGCTATACTGATTGTTTTGAGAAAGGAATAGCATCACGTTGGGGAGAGAAAAGAATTAGAAAGAGGCAAAAAAAATCCATTATATGTTTTTGGAAATAATTATCTATTTAATATATAAATATTATGATCAATTATAATCAAAATTATATTAGTATTTTAATTACTACGGTCTAGCTCCCGAGTCAATTTATAACTGACCCAATAACCCTTGACCCACTACCTCACCCGTTCTAGACTCTAATCCTGGTTTAATTACTTTGCAGATTTTAAATGTTCATTTCACAATTAAAATATGATGCACATGACAACAATTTTAGAATCAGAATTTAGTGCACATATTTTCAACCTCGTCTCAGTCTAAATAACGAAGTGCCCAGTTCAAGCCTAATTCAAGCAATCCAACCAGGTGGCTCTAAGGGTTTCCATGCATACCTTTCATTAGCAAACCAGCATTACAATAAGCCAAAATGGCAAGAGGCATCAGCCTAAACCAAGAAAACCCATGTTCAAGCCTAAATTAATAAAATTCTTCAAGCTTTCCTAAATCCCCATTAATCTACACTAACTAATTGAATATTAATCAATTATAAACTAAAAATAAGGTAAACTTAGGAAAGAAAAATACCTAAGTGAAGATATTGGAGACATATTCGGATTGAGAGGGGTGGAAGGCTGAAAATCGAGCCTAGGCTTGAAATATGGGAGAAAACAATAAAGGTGGTGATCGAAGATGTTGTTGCCGGTGTCGAGCAAGGTGGAGAGGATGGGTGGTGGCCGGAAACGAGAAAACAGAGAGGGTGGTGGGTGGCATTCGAACGAGAGGGGAGAACAGCGAGGTTAGAGTAATTTTGAGAGTTAGGAGATGATGAAGAGGGTGAAAGTGATTGTGGGTGAATGTGAAAGTGAGAGTGGGTTAGGATTAATAAAAAGGAAAAGACAATAGAGAGTGTAGCAAATGTGGAAGAGGGATGAATGTGGTCACAATTTGGGTCAGGTGCAAAAGGGGTGTGAAGGAAAGATGAAACTAAAGAGGGGTAGACACATCTTTTAAACACACATTTATTTATTTATTTATTTATTATATTTTTTTAATATTACTGATGTTGCTCGCTATGAGTTTGTTGTGACGAGTTCACAGCGAACACGCTGAAAGAGGGCAGAAACAAACCTGGTTCGTTATGGGTTCACCGTAGTAAACCCACGGCAAACACACTAAAAGAATGGCAAAGACAGCATGTGCTCGGTATGCGTTCGCCAAAGCAAACACACTGTGAACTCATCAAAAGAGCATAGAGAGAACAAGTGCTCACTGTGGTCTCACTATGTGATGCCATGACGGGCACTTTATTGTAGAATGTATGCATAAGTGTTAAAAATCATAAATGCACACACCAAGCTTCTAGTTACTAACATATATGCAAAATAGCATAATTAACACCCCAAAAGTCATCCAGATTTTATGCCACACCAAGAACACACATCATTCAAGTTTAAAGAGCATTGCACACCATCAAAAATCACACACATCAGTAATTCACCCATATGATTTAAATTACACAGCAAGCACACTAATGTCCAGAATCCAAATCAGCACAGATTTCTCATGCAGGTAGTTTTCGTATACTCAAAATTAAGTCTAAGGTGAAGTTCTAAGTGTACTCCCCTTTGTAGACCACTTCTTGTCTTCCAAGTCTAATAGTGCTATCCCTTTATATCCATGAGCAATCCAAGAATTAGGGGAAACCATTCTTCCTAAAAAAAAGGAAAATCAAGGATAAATCTACCAAACCTAAGTGAAATGACTCAATAATAAAAATAAAGCAAATGAGTTTAGAACTTGGGTTGCCTCCCAAGAAGCACTTAATTTACAGTCTTTAGCTAGACTCTTCACAGTTCTATGTGGAATTCAAGAGTAAAATTGAGGTGGTTTGGCGATCAATCTCTCCTTCCCAATAATGCTTGATCCGCTGTCCATTGACTTCGAATCTCTCTCCACTCTTGCTTTCAAGCTCCACTTGGCCCTTATTAAATGCTTATATCACTATGAATAGTCCTGACCACTTGTACCTGAGTTTGCCTGGGAAAAGCTTCACTTAGAGTTGTATAAAAGGACTTACTACCCCGGCTCAAAAATATTAGCCTTGATGTGCTTGTTATACCACTTATTAGTTCTCTCTTTATAAATCTTGGTATTCTTATAGGCATGGAACTGAAATTCCTCTAGCTCATCAATTATAAGAGCCTCTTCTCACCAACTGCTTCACCATCAAAATTAAGCTTTTTGATAGCCCAAAACGCACTATGCTCAATCTCTATGGGAGGGTGGCGGCCTTATCAAAGACTAACCAATATGGTGACATACCAATCGAAGTCTTTAAGTAGTCTGGTAAGCCCATAAGGCATCATCAAGCTTCATCGCATAATCCTGCCGTGTAGCATCTACCGTCTTATCAAGAATCTTCTTAATTTCCTGATTAGAGACTTCAACTTGCCCATTTGTTTAGGGATGGTAGGCTAAAGCTACCGTATGACTGACCCCATACTTCTTTAAGAGAGTACGAAATTGCTGGTTACAAAAGTGAGTACCACCATTACTTACAATAACTCTTCATGCCCAAAAACAATTGAAGATATTCTTCTTAATGAATTCCATACCACTTTGGCATCACTAGATGGAGCAGTGACTGCCTCAATCCATTTGGACACATAATCAACTGCTACAAGGATGTATTGGTTATTGAAAGACTTGGGAAATGGTCACATGAAGTTATTCCCCCATACATCAAAAATCTCAACCTCTAGCATGTTGTTGAACCGCATCTCATCCCCCATGGAGATGTTACCAAGTTATTGGCAGCGATCACAATGCATGGCAAAATTTTGTGCATCTTTGAATAGAGAAGTCTAGAAAAACCTAGATTGCAAGACCTTAGTAGCTGTCTAGTTTCCACCAAAATGACCTCCATACTCCGATGCATGGCAACAAGCGAGGATATCCAACTGCTCATACTCCGGTATACACTGGCGTATCATCTGATCGGCTTAATAATGGAACAAGAATGGTTTCTCCCAACGATAGTACTTGACATCATGTAAAAATTTCCTCCTGTGATGATGGTTCATCTCCTCTGGCACAATCCCACAAACTAGAAAATGCACAATGTCGACGTACCATGGTGTTTCACCAACTACTACCATGAATAATTGCTCATCTAGGAAAACCTCATGAGTTATGGAGTCTTCATCTACTTGAGCATCAATATTCAATCTAGATAAGTGGTCAGCCACTTGGTTCTCACACCCTTTTCGGTCGACAATATCAAATTGAACTCTTGGAGAAGCAACACCTAACGTATCTACCTAGCTTTAGAATCATTCTTGCTGAACAAATAGTGCAAGGCTGAATGGTCTGTGTGAACTATCACTTTAGAACCAATCAAGTAAGGCCGGAACTTTCCAAAAGCATACACCACAACTATAACTCCTTCTTGGTTGTAATATAGTTCTCCTGAGCACTGTCAAGTATTTCACTTGCATGGTAGATGGGATGAAAGAGTTTCTTCCTTTTGTAACCCAATTCAGCTCCCACGGCATAGTCACTTGTATCGCTGATTGCACCATATTTTTATACACATTTTATGATTAAAATCTTTGGATTATCGCATGTTCTTGGAGTAATTGCACCTAATTGGGATGAATTCTGACTTTTCACTACAAAAAAAGGGCTTTTAGTAGCGGTTAACTTAGTCGCGGAACACTAAAACCGCTAGTAATTTTACATTAGTAGCGGTTATAAGCACAAACCGCAAGTAAATCCAACGGTTTGACCACAGAAGTAGTTAGTAGCGGATATTAGTAGCGGTTTAGGGGAAATAACCGCAACAAATTTGGCGCGCTTTGGCGGGATGACTAGTGGCGTAAATTTAGTCGCGGTTCTGGAGGGGAAAACCGCTAGAAAATGAATGGCCGCTGAATTAGTGGCGGTTTTCATACATTAGTAGCGGTTTCGCGCAAAACCGCCACTAATTCAGCGAAATAAATGCAACTGCATTTATTACTGGTTGATTTAGTCACGGTTTCAGCGGCGGTTTTAGCTAAAATCGCGACTAATAGTAGCGGTTCTTGCAGAACCGCTACTAAAAGTGAACAGTTTAAAAAGGCTCGTGCCTTTTCAGAGAAAAGGCACGAGCTTTTTGAGAAAGAAAGTGACCTGACGTGACTTCGACTAGAAAAAATATCAAAATCATGGTGAAAAAGGGCGATCGCAATAAGAGGCCTATGACCGCTGAACAAATGGAGGCTGAGGAGCGGCTACGTAAGGAACTGGCTGAGCAGGCCGAGAGGGATCGTATAGAACAAGAGCGCATCCGTGTGTAGAACGATCCGATTCCAGAAGATGTAATCAACGCATTCTGGAGCGGGGGAGAGGACTTCGACGAGACTGGAGGAGGAGCGGATTTTGAGGATATGGAACGTTGGTTGGACGGTGAGGAATTTGACGAGGCGGGGCACCCTAAACGATCCTCCGGAAGGTCCACCGGTTACGAAGTGCAAGTTCAGGGTAAGGAAATTCAATTTTTATTGTTTTTATGAGATAATTATAATTTTTTATCGCTCATTAAATTGAAATTGTTCCCTAATTTTTACAGACCCTTCTGGTAGCATAAGTGAGAAGAGGTTGACGGTGCAAGATGCGATGAACCTTCCGAGCGGGCACAGAGTTATAGTTGAGTGGGACGACTTGACCAAATTACCGGTTGGGCAAGGGGGGCAACTGTACTCGAGGTTCGTCGGGGGTGTAGGCCAGAATTATCAGCGATTTCCGATTGACGCTTTGGACTGGAGGAAGATTGACGCGAACTCTAAAAAGTTCGCGTTTGACGAAATTGTTAAGGTTTGTTGAATTAACTTTGACCTTATTTATTGTTTATTATTTATTATTTTTTATTTCTTTTCTGTTATTATTTGAATTTGATTTTAATAAATATTATAGGAAATATATTTATTATTTATTATTTCTTTTCTGTTATTATTTGAATTTGATTTTAATAAATATTATAGGAAATGTATTTATTATTTCTTATTTGTTTTATGTTATTATTGGAATTTGTTATTATTTATTAATTTCTAATTAAACATACTTAAATTTAATATTTTACAGAGGAAGTTTGATGTGAGGGACAGCCGCAAGACTTGGACAGAATCAAAGATGGGGGACGGTTGGAAGAACAAGCGGTTGGATATGTTCAAAGAAAGAAATCGGGGTGGGAGTAGGCCGATTCAGGAGTTGGTCGATGATGTCCCTGGTGGCGTCCCTGCGGATGCGTGGGAGAGATATGTGGGTTGGAGGAGGGGAGACATTGGGAAGGTATAATGAATAATATTATTGAATTGATATTGAAATATCATATTGAAAAATTATTTTTGAATTACTGATTATTATTTAATTTTATTTTATGTTAACAGAAGAGGTCGCAACAAGGTCTTGCCGCGAAGGCCCATCAGAAGGTTCATCATACGGCTGGGACGAAGCCGTTTTCGGTTGGGTACAAAGAGATGGTATGAAGGAATGAAGTTTCATTGTTTGATTTAAAAATAATTTATCTTTATATATTAATAACTGTTTGTATCTTAATTTTCAGGAGGAAGAGACTGCGAAGAAAGGGCAGAAGGCTACCTACGGTCGTTTCTACCAAATAAAGCACAGACACGCCGACGGGAGCCCAACATCCAGGGAGGCTGAGGAGCAAATTGTAAAATTTTTATTTATTTATTTATTTTTATATTATTATATTTTTAATAACAACGACATCAAAATAAAATTGTTAATATGTTTGTATGTGCAGGCTAGGATTGAGGCTGCGGAGAGAGAGATCGCCGAGTCGCAGGGGGACAATGTAGACCCCACTGCCTCGCTAAGGGCTGCCCTAGGGCCTCAAGAGCACCCTGGCCGGGTTCGCGGGATGGGATTCGGAGCCCGACCTACGGTGGTGTATGGCAGGTCAGGCGACCCAGGCAGCGCCCAGTCTACAGCTTCGAGCCAACCATCAACAAGTGGGCCGATTAGGGGAGGCGCAGAGTTTGAGGCTCAAATGAGGGAGAGACTCACTCATGAGATTACAAAACGGGTGACTGATCAGGTGTATGACCGACTGGACTCCTGGGTGCACGACGCCAATAGCACGTTGGAACGGATACAGCGGATGTTGTACCCGGATCGATCTCCTTTGCGAGTACCACTACCTCCTCGTCCACCGAAGCATCCTCGCAACCGTTCTCCGGAGCATCAAGACGACGATCAGCCTCCTGCGGCGTAGCTCTAGGGTTTTTTTTTTATTAGAATGTTTATTTTAGGATTTAAGTTGAACATTTTTATATTTAAATGTTTGCTAATTTGAATATTAGTTGTTTAAACATTTCATATCTTTAATGTTGCATAATTTTGTTAGTTGTTAATATCTGATTTTATTTTTTACTTTACAAATGGCGATAATTTGTTTTAACAGTTCAACAAAAAAGTTTCTCCCTGACTTACTAAATAAACCGTTGTTATTTGTTTATTTTCTTATATAGTATTTGAAAAAAACAAGATATAAATAACATTAAAAATACAAAATAGCACATTTAGTAGCGGTTTCAGAACCGCTACTAATTGAAGAAATATTAAAAAAATTAAACTTAGTAGCGGTTTTAAACCGCCACTAAGTTACTAATTATAAAAATAATTTAATATTAGTAGCGGTTCTAGAACCGCTACTAATGTATACTCAGACACATCTGCCACCTGTTAACTTTCCAACTGTCTGATTGAGTTAGTTGCGGTTTTAGTAGCGGTTAGAGAACCGCTACTAATGTCTAAATTTCATTTTATAAGCCCTTGATTCTTTCCAATTCATTTTCACATTTCATTCAAACTATTAAGCTCTTTCCTTCTTTGATAATATCTTCAGTCATATGATGGATAAATCTTGGATAAGTTTGCCACGGACGTCTCCCCGCTATTTGGTTGGTGTTGACCACTTTTTAGATTTTGCTTTCAACCGCACCGGTGTTAACAATCAGATATTGTGTCCTTGTCCGAAATGTAAATTTAAGAAGTGGCATCCCAGAAATGTTGTGCGTGAGCATCTTATACTGAAACAATTCCCATCAAATTACACATTCTGGGGTATTCATGGCGAGAATGATGATGATGGTGGTGAGGTAGTTGCTCGAACATCTCAGGTTGGAATGCAGATCGACGATGACGATGATGACGACAATCATGTGGATCCATTTAACGATGTTGTGCGTGATGCTTTCGGGGTGCAAGGTGACGGCATCGGGAGTCAGGAAGGGGTTGAAGGACCACTCCCGGAGTTTTTTCGAAATGAAGCTGCAAAGAATTTTTTCGACCTTATGACGGATTCAGATAAGCCATTGTTTCCAGGTTCTACTAAAAACTGCCTCTCATTTCGTTTCTAGTTTTGTCACATAAACGTTCATTTTAGAATAAGAATAATGTTTATTCAGGGTGCAGTAAATATTCAAAACTATCATTTCTTGTCAAGCTCTATCATATCAAGTGCTTGTGTGGCTTCAGCGATAAGGGGATGTCGATGGTGTTAGAATTATTGGGAGATGCATTCTCTCAGGCAGAAATCGCACCATCATTCTACGAAGCAAAGAAGACTATTAACAAGTTGGGATTGAACTACACTAAAATCCATGCCTGCCCAAATGATTGTATGTTGTACTGGGGAGAAGACGCCGGGTTGGACAGATGTAAGCGGTGTAATGCGTCTCGGTACAAACAGGCGAAGAGGGGTCGAATAGCAACCAAGAAGCCTGCAAAGATTCTAAGATATTTCCCCCTGACTCCACGACTTCAGAGGTTGTATGTGTCATCCAAAACGGCGGAGCACATGCGGTGGCATTCATCAGAGCCCAACGTCGATGGGAAGTTGAGACATCCTAGGGATGCTGAGGCTTGGAAAGCGTTTGATGCTCGATTCCCGGAATTCGCCAGTGACCCGAGAAATGTACGCCTCGCTCTCGCATCAGATGGGTTCAATCCGTTCGGGAATCTTAGCACTACGTACAGTATATGGCCTGTGGTATTGATACCGTACAACTTACCCCCTTGGATGTGTATGAAACAGAGCTCATTCATTCTTTCGATGATTATTCCGGGGAAGAAAGCTCCTGGAAACGATATAGATGTCTACCTTCAACCGTTGATACAGGAGTTGAAGGAACTTTGGACCAACGGAGTTGAGACGTATGACGCTTACAGTAAGACGCTCTTCACACTCCGTGCATCGTTGATGTGGACAGTGAGCGATTTTCCCGGACTTGGCACATTGTCTGGTTGGAACGTGCATACAGGCAGAGCTTGCCCCAACTGCAACTTTGACCAAGACTCGGTCCGCCTTCCTCACAGTCGCAAGTGGTGCTTCATGGGTCATCGGCGGTTCCTTCCTGGCGGTCATAGGTTCCGGCTGCAGAAGATTAGATTTAACGGATTGCAGGAAATGAGGGATCCTCCTACGTTTTTGTCTGGCGCAGATATTCTTCAACAGCTTGAAGATGTTCATGTAGAGTTCGGGAAGACAGACGGCGTTCAGCCTGGGGGAAGAAGGGGACGCGGCCAGTCCCAGGGGGAAAACGTGCAGCAATGGCGAAAGAAGAGCATTTTCTTCGAGCTCCCCTACTGGAAATCTAATCTACTTCGCCACTGTCTTGATGTCATGCACATCGAAAAAAATGTGTGTGACAATATTTTGTACACTTTACTCAACGAGTCTGGAAAGTCCAAGGACCATCTCCAAGCAAGGAAAGATCTGATGGCGATGGGAATACGTGAAGACGCATGGCCGGATGAGAATGACAAGTTTGCCCCAGCCTCATTCACACTGACAAGAGCCAACAAGGAAGTCTTCCTCTCCACACTTAAGGACATCAAGGTCCCTGATGGTTATTCAAGTAACATCTCAAGATGTGTGGACATGCACTCTAAGAAGATTGTCGGGTTGAAAACCCATGACTGCCACGTTTTGCTCCAGCAATTCCTACCTCTGGCAATTAAAAGCACATTGCCCCCGGAGGTGTCTAATGTTTTGGTTCAACTCAGTTCTTTCTACCGACGGTTGTGTGCAAAAGTTTTGGACAAAGCAGAGCTGGATCAATTGCAGGAAAAAATTGTTCTAATGCTCTGTCATATGGAGATGATATTTCCCCCGTCTTTCTTCACGGTCATGGTTCATCTCACTGTACACCTCGTTCAAGACGCAAAGATGGGCGGCCCGGTTCAATACCGCTGGATGTATCCCATAGAGAGGTCCGTTGATTCATTTTTCCAGTGGTTTCATGATTTTGTTTCAGTTACCTGATTGTACTTGTAATTACAGATACTTGGGGAAATTGAAGTCGTATGTGAGGAACAAAGCATCTCCAGAGGGTTCTATAGCAGAGGGTTATTCTGGTGACGAGGTGTTAACATATTGTTCGCGCTATTTTGATGATGACATCGAGACTTCATTCAACCGCCCTCCTCGTGTCGATGACAGCCCATCAAATGTCCAGTCACCTTCCAACACATTATTCCCGCCAGTCGGAAAGCCAGTTGGAGGAAGTCAGTATTACAGGCTCACTCCCACTGAGAGGTTGCAAGCACACAGACATGTCTTGACAAATTGCCCTCAAGTGGAGCCCTACATTCAGTAAGAATTTTAACACTATATACACGTATCATGTTATTTTTTTTATTTCCAAACCACATAACCCTCTGATATGTTCCATTGGAATTTAGGGATTTCCGCCGCTATGTTAAACGCCAACTACGAAGCCGCACAAGGTCATCTGCCGAGGTGGACAAAAAGGTCCATCGAGAGTTTCCGGATTGGTTTGCACAGAGGATACTCAATGACAACAACCCCCATGCGCCTGATATGATAAATCTAGCAACCGGTCCACTCGACCATGTCAGGAGATATACGGCATACAACGTCAACGGCTTCAAGTTCTGCACCATTGCAAGGGATGAAGGTTCTCTCACCCAGAATTCCGGAGTCTTTGGCACATTCAGAACAAGGAGTTATGCCAGCTCACGGGATACAGACATGCGATTTGGAGGCGTATCATACTATGGAAAGCTCGTGGACATCATCGAGCTTAACTATCAAGGTCATTTCACCGTGCCTCTCTTCAACTGCATGTGGGCAGACACCAGAACTTCTCGAGGCATTACATTGGACATCTTGGGCATCACGTCCGTAAATTTCTCGAGGCTCATTCACACAGGGGAAATGGCAGATGATGAGCCGTATATTCTTGCCTCACAGGCGCAGCAAGTTTACTATGTGGAAGATCGGACACATAAAGATTGGCACATGGTGATTCATATGAAGCCGCGTGACCTCTACGACATGGGTGACGAAGATGATCTGGAACTAGGCAGCCAACATTTCGAACCTGAAAACTTCGACAACCTCATTTCTGAAGAAGACGGTCATTTACAAGTAGTTAGGTGAGCATTTTCACTACAAATAATTTAAACAAATTTCAACACCTTTAGCAATAGAAATTTATATATTTGTTTATGTTCTTTTTAGGCAGGAGCAAGAAGAAGATGATTGAAGCAGCCAACCATAATTATTTTTTCATTTTATAAAATTTTCATAAAAATGTGTATCAAACGTTCATATATCATATTTTTTTTAATGTAGGTTGAGGTTTTTTTTTAATTAAAGACATTTAGTAGCGGTTTCAGAACCGCTACTAATTCTGCGGCCAAATATTAGTGGCGGTTCTAGAACCGCTGCCCAAACCGCTACTAAATCGCGCACAAATCACTATAAATATCCACCCCCTCCCCTCATTTTTCTTCACACATTCATTCAATTATTCCTTCTCCTTTTCCATTCAATTTATCCTCAGTCTGACCGTTAATCCCTTTATTTTTTGTTCTGAAAACAATTTATCTTATATTTCTTATTATTTAATGTGTTTTATTTTCTATTCTGAATTAATTTGCTAATTTGTTTGCTACTTTTTTTTTTCAGGTAACAATATCGAATTATTTCCCATTTTTAGTAATAAAAATGTTTTAATTTATTATTCATATTATTCTTATAACAAATATAATTACTTGTTTATTTTTAACTATTTCTTTTTTATGTGTTTGATATATTGTTTTTTTATGTATATGGTTGTTAATATAGTTGAGAAATTTTTTTTATTTTAACAATAAGAACATTTTGTAATACATTAATTTATTATCATTGTTTTTTGATTACATTTGATCATATGATTTTGATTATTTAATATCTAATCTGGGCGTTTTTTAAAATCCTTAAACTTTAGTAGCGGTTTTGAACCGCCACTAATAAATTGGATATTTTTTTATTCTTTTTAATTAGTAGCGGTTCTGAACCGCCACTAATAAGTTGGACATTTTTTTATTCTTTTTAATTAGTAGCGGTTTGAGAACCGCTGCTAAAACCGCCACTAATAAATGGGCCAATTTTTTTTTTAATTAGTGGCGGTTCAAACCGCCACTAAATTGAGAATTGAATTTTTCCACGGTTATGCTAATTTTTTACATTAGAGGCGGTTATCTTTTATTTAGTAGCGGTTTTGCAAACCGCTACTAATTAGTAGCGTCTTTGACTTTGTTAGACGCGGTTTCTTTAACCGCTAGTACATGTTTGTCACGGACGATTTAGTGGCGGAAACAAGAACCGCTGGAAACATGTTAGTAGCGGTTAGAACCGCTACTAATCGTCATTTATAACCGCTACTAATGCACGCTTTTTTTGTAGTTTGCACATCTTGTTGGGATTTACTCTGATCAAAGGGGCAGTTTGGTCAAAATTTGCATGATTTATTGATTTATAAATCTTCAAGGACATTTGATGCTACCTCTAGTTCATTCTTATGTGCAGATGATAGAAGAAACATGCCCAAACTGAAGAAAAAAATAAAAAAAATCAAGAGCACATGGCTTCTGCCCCTCGCCGTGAGCCTCCCACGGCGAGGCCCACGGCGAGGACCCCTCCTCCTGAGCCCTTTTCTGCCCCTCGCCGTGAGCCTTCCACGGCGAGGCCCACGGCGAGGCCAATTCTCGTGCTTCTCCTCTGCCCCTCGCCGTGGGCCTCCCACGGCGAGGCCCCGAAAACTGGTGTTCTGCTGTGCGTTTCAGGAAATTTTGGGGGAGTATATAAGATAAAAATCAGACATTCCTTCATTGTTCTAAGCTCATCCAGTCCGAAAATCACCCTCTCTGCTAGGGTTTCATCTCCATCTCCATTCTTCATCCAAATATTCATCCTCCCACTCAAATTCATCTCCATTCTTGTTGATTTTCTTGTTCTTTCTCCTTCCACCTTCCATTTCCACTCCATATTTCCTTCCATCTTCTTCATTCATGGAGGCTATCATCATGGGTCATCTAGGGCACGAATTTGAAGACATGAGAGGCTAAGTTCTTGGTGCTTTGGTGGTGTGAAGGTGGCTCTAGCTTCATGGACCAACATAGGGGAGTTTCTAGTCTACAATTTCTTATTTCCTTTGTATTTGGCTTCTACTCTTTTGTATTGGTCTTGTATATGGATTTAAGACTTGGGATATGTGATTGCTATCCATGTTTGTGAACTATATTGTGTATGCTTTGAATTTAATGTGATTGAGATATAATTTCCTATCTACTTGTGGTTGTATTCTTGGTTGTAGCCATTTTAGTGGTTGCTAGTGGTTATAGTCAATTTCTTCCATGCATGAATGTTGTGATTGCACTTCATGAGAGTTAAATTGTATTTGGTTCAAGGCATTTCACAAACCAAGTGGATCTTAACACTAACCCTAAGTAATGGCTATGAAAGTGGTTGCTAGATTAGTCATTAATTAGGGCTAGTGGACCCCTAGTGGTTGCTTGGGGATTTTTCAATTAGACTTGGTAAATTAAACTCCCTCTAATCATTTTGAAAGAAGCATTTGAGTCACCGAAGCACTACCAAAGCCCGTTTTATCAAATCACCCCTAATCCAAACTCTTTTCACTTTGGTTCAAGGCATTTCACAAACCAAGTGGATCTTAACACTAACCCTAAGTAATGGCTATGAAAGTGGTTGCTAGATTAGTCATTAATTAGGGCTAGTGGACCCCTAGTGGTTGCTTGGGGATTTTTCAATTAGACTTGGTAAATTAAACTCCCTCTAATCATTTTGAAAGAAGCATTTGAGTCACCGAAGCACTACCAAAGCCCGTTTTATCAAATCACCCCTAATCCAAACTCTTTTCACTTTTCACTTATCAATCTAAAATACCAAAAACAAGTAACTGCTTTTGTTAATAGCTTTAGTAAATGAATCTTCAAACCAAAACCCCCATACCCTTTTTATCGTTTTAATTGCATTTAGTTAGCTTAGGTTGTTTAGAAGGACTCCTCAAGTGAAACGATCCGGGATTGTGCCACTTTACACAATACTTGGTAATTATTGTGATTTTAACCCCAAGGCGCATTAGGCAAAGGTTAAATCAATCGCACATGAGAATGAAAAGGAGGCCCCAATCGGGAGCCATAATTATAGGAGCAGCGACTAACCTCTTTTTAGGCTCCTCAAATGCCTTAAGACAATCATCGTTGAAGTCAAAAACATCTTTTCTAACTAGAGCACATAGAGCCTTGGTAATCTTGGAGAAATTTTTGATGAAACGGCTGTAGAACCCTGCATGTCCCAAGAAGCTCCTCACACCCTTGACATTGATAGGTGGAGGAAGTTGCTCAATCATCGAGATCTTAGCTTTGTCCACCTCTAAGCCATTTTTAGAGACTCTATGGCCTAACACAATACCCTATTTCACTATGAAGTGACATTTTTCTCAATTGAGAACAAGGTTGGTCTCTTCACATCGTTGCAAGACTTAGGCCAAATTTGACAAGCACTTATCATAAGAATCACCAAACACCGAAAAATCAACCATGAAAATCTCCATAGTGTGCTCGATCATATCAGTGAAAATGGCCATCATACACCGCTGAAATGCAGCTGGTGCATTACAAAGTCCGAATGGCATGTACTTGATGGTAAAGGTACCATAAAGACAAGTGAAAATCACCTTTTCTTGGTCCTCCAAGGCTATAGCAATATGATTATACCCCGAATAACCATCTACGAATCAAAAGAACTCCTTACTAGTTAGCTTGTCAAGCATCCGATCAATGAATGGGAGAGGAAAGTGATCCTTCCGAGTTGCAGAATTAAGCTTGCGGTAGTTTATACACACTCTCCGCCTGGTGACAGTCTGAGTAGGGATGAACTCATTTTGAGTGTTGGCCACTATAGTCATACCACTCTTCTTAGGCACACATTGGACTGGGCTCACCCAAAAGCTGTCAAAAATTGGGTAAATGATACCCACATCAAGCTACTTGAGAATTTCCTTCTTCACCACCTCTTTCATATTAGGATTGAGCCTTCTTTGATACTCAATTGAGGTCTCATGGTTGCCTTCAAGGTACATATGGATGTTAGAATCTTAAGTTTTGATGAAGACTGACCCATAGAAAACATAAGTGTAAGTTACCTCTGAATTAAACAAGTGAAATCCAATAGGTAACAGATCACTATCACTAGAATTAGAGTCTATCGCTAATAGACAAAGAGCCATAGCAAATGAAGACTTAGTAATAACAATGTTAATATCTATCGCTAAGTCATTCACTATCGCTAGAAAGCATTCTATCGCTAAGAGTTCATAGATAAGATGGATAAATGAAAGGAAATATAACTAGCAGAAAAGTAAACCAAGTCTTGAACTAATGGAATTAGCTAGCGATAATAGGTAAGCTATCGATAACAAAAGTGCTTTAGATAATGATCATTCAGATAGCTAATGCCTGAGAACAAATGAGTCAAAAGAGCTTAGTGATAACATAGTTGCTAACGCTAACACGTTTAGCTATCGATAATAGGATACTCTGAAATACTCTTGAAAAATCATCTCAGTATCCTTAAAGCTAATGAACAAGCAAGTAACTAGCGATAATGAGATTAGCTATCGATAGAAGATTGTAAAGATGACATAGCTAGTATGCTGAACAATGAACTAGAAGAATATGCTAGCGATAATGCTTATATCTATCGATAGAAAACGTCTTATGAAAATCCTTAGCTAATATAATCGTCATTCATCATTGAGCTAATGGACTATGCTTGCTATAACACCTGCTATGCATTATATGTTTAGCTAACAGCTCAAGTGCAGAAATTACTCTATGCAGTTAGCGATAGCAAAGCAAGCTAGCCCTACTGAAAAAGCTGACATGCAAGTACAGTGGCAGGTAGCAGCAGGATAACGTTACTCACAGACTCTGTCTCTCCTGTCTTATCCTCTGCAAGATTAGTTGAAGTAAGAAAATTATCAACGGCTAGTTCTCCAAGTCTCCAACGGACAGAAACTTTTCAAATCCTATATAAAGACTTGAAGACATCTGGAACAAATGATGCACACACAACGCATATATGAAAACAACGATGGAACAGGGCTTCATGCAGAATTGTAGATTACACTGACTGAAAGCAAAACCAAGTGAGCCCAAAAATGATGAGATGAGTGCATTAGAAATGAAGAGCTAGAGCAACCATAGTTCAAATCTTTAAGCTCTAGAATTTGTATTCCTTCATCATATACAAGTCTGTACTTAAGTGATTATCACAATCTGTTCATTTAGTGAACTTATTACTTTGATTGAAATCCTCTACTGTTTGAGGTTGTTCTGAAAGCTTGGTGCTTTAGAACAGGGATAATACCTTACAGGTAGTAAGGGGGAGTGTTTAGAGGGATTCTAAAACTCTGTAAAGGTTGGCAGGTGAACCTGTGCTCATAAAACCTGTGGTAGGCTTCTCGTGTGCCCGGTTTAAACAAGAAGATAGTAGAAATCTCAAGTGGAGCCTGAGGACTGGATGTAGGTCTGGGTTGACCGAACCAGGATAAATTCTGTGTGCATTATCTCTTCCCTTAACTCTCTTAGTTTCCAGCATATCTGCATTATATATCTCTGGTGCATTTAATAGTTTTGAAAAGCTTGCTTTCATTGTATTTTAAAAAGAGAAGTTTTAAGTTTTTATTCTATCACCCAATTCACCCCCCCTCTTGGGTGACAGCTAGTTCTAATAATGGAAGGGCTAATACCCTTCATATCGGCAATTGTCCACCCAATGGCCCTTTTATGAACCATAAATACTTCTACAAGTTGATCTTCTTGTTGGGATGTCAAACCGGAGGTGATAATGACCGAAAGAGTTTCTTTGGGGCCCAAGTAGACATATTTCAAGTAAGATGGTAGAGGCTTCGGCTTAAGTGAAGGTGGTTCCTCTAAGGAATATTGTAGTTTACGTCTCTCAATGGAGGTAAGATCAAGAGTCTCAGATAGAAGGCGAGACTTAGGAAAGGAAAATGATGCATTCATAATGGCCATACATCCTTCAACATCCTCTTTCTCCACATTAACCCTAAGTAACGTAGCTTCAATTAAATCTTCAACACAAGACAAGTTAAACTCTTTTTGAACCACATGATTGATAAAATCAATGGAACAATAGTCAACATGCACAAGTGAGGTCCATATCAATTGGTTCATATTTAAGGTGACTTCCTTATCGACTACTCTCAAAGTCAATTCACCCTTTACCAGATCAATCAAAGTTCTAGTGGTTGCCAAGAAAGGTCTACCCAAGACCATAGGCATGTCTTTATCCGCTTCAAAATCCAAGACAATGAAATCGGCTAGAAAAATGAACTTATCCACCTTGACCAATACATCTTCAATAATACTCCTAGGGTAAGAGATACTCCTATCAGCTAGTTAAAGAGTGACGATAGTAGGCTGGGTTCTCCCAATCCCATAGTGTTGAAGATAGAATCAAATCATTACCTAAGAACTTATCCCTAATGTGGCAAGGGATAGAAAAGCTCCTGGGATCCTTCAAATTAGGAGGAATATGCTTGATCACATCATTGAAACTCTTAGTCATAGCAACAGTCTCAAATTCATTAAAGTGCCTCTTCTTGGTCAAAACATCCTTCATAAACTTAGCATACTTGGGCATTTGTTCAAGAACCTCGGCAAATGGGATTTTCACATGTAATTGCTTGAACATATCAATAAGTTGTCAGAATTACTTATCTTCTTGATTCTTCTTGAGCCTTTCAAGAAATGGTGGCGGAGGTGCATACTTGGGCAATGAAACATAGGTCTTCCTTTTCTTATCATCAAAACCCTCAGGGCTACCTCTTGCTCTCTCAACACATCATCCACAGATTCTTTAGCTTGCTTCCTCTTCTTACTCTCCTCTTCTTCATCACAAGTTGCTTCCTTACCAACTTCCTCAACATCATCCACATTAATAGTTGCCTCCTTGGCCTTTGGAGGCGCTTTACTAGAACTAGGAGCATCATCAATCTTCTTACAAATCCTTAAAGTGATCACATTAATCTCTTCCTTTCCTTCTCTCTTAGGATTCGGGACGGTGTCACTAAGTAAGCTTTGTCTTATAAGGATACTCATTTGGGCTGCAAGTTAACCCATTTCAACCTCAAGATTCTTGATGGCTGCATCATGAAGTGAGGACTTGGCATTAGCGGCCTCTTGGTTAGCTAACAATTGACCAAACATCTTCTCAATATTAGCTTCATCAAGGGCTTTGATTGTTGTTGTTTTTGCACAAAGCCGGGTGGAGCAATAGGTCTACTTGAGGACATAGCTTAAGTTGGATTGAGACTTAGACCATTCTTTCATGAGAAATTTAGATGGTCTCTCCAACCTCGATTGTAAGTATTGCCAAAGGGGTTGCCTTGTGGGGATGCGATTTTGTTTGCCCATGTAGTTAAGGGTCTCAAGAGTGTACAAGCAATCCTCCCCTAGATGATCTTCTCCACAACTACCACAGAATGGGCATTTACGAAGCTTGTACACCTCTAAGTAGGTGATTATCAATCTTCATCTCGAATTTGTCAAACCACGTAGTCGTAGCCTCAAGTTGAGTGGCTAGGTCACTAGATGATCCACATAATTTGTTGACCCCATGAAATTCACGCCATTTTAGCACATTTTCCTATAGTTCATAAACTTTTTGGGTGAATCTTTACATATTTTGGTGTACACATGATAGGAATATTTCGGGTTCAAGTCATTGAATTCTTGATTCAAATGTGAATATTTTACCCTCTTTTATCAACTTTGGTTCTTGTCATTACTTGTTAGGTTGTTGAAGGCAATCAGTTAAACCACATTTGAGTTGCATTTAAAGCTAAAGGCAATGGGCTATAAGTGGAAAAGAAGATTTAACACAATCAAGAAAGATAAAAAGATGAGTCTATAGAGAGTTATTGGTTGCAGCCAAAAGCACAGGTAAAATAACTGGCAATCAACCTAGAAAATTCCAGGCAGAAAGTTATTAGCTGCGGCCAAAAGTACAGGCAAAAGTTTTGGCTACAGCCAAAAGGTTGCAGAGTGAAACATTGAATAGATTAGCTCGAAAATTAGGTTTTAAAACAACCCCCGACTCATACTCAAACATAACGATTCAACTTGGGACTTCTTTGGGGTCTACTTAGGAGCATTTCTAAGCTAGGGTTTGAAGATTTTCAAGGAGAGTCAAGTAGAGATTTGAAGATTTGAAGGGATTCAACCTCATTTCCCTTGTTTTTTTGTGTTATTCTTTCTTTCTTCTCTGAAATTTTTGCCATGGCTTTATTCATTTTCCATATTTGTGTTTTTCTCGCCATGAGTGGCTAAACTTCCATTCTAGGATTATTTTGAACCTTTGTATGGATTAAGACTTGATTCTTCCTCTCTTTTGGTAGTTAATGATATATATGTGTGAATTTTATCCTTCTCTTCATGCTTCTATATGTTAGGCCACCATTTAAATTGATTTGTTCATGTGGGTTTGACTTGAGAGAGCTAATCCATGGCCATGTGTAGAACTTGGTTAAAATCATGCTTGGCTTGATATTTACATGATAAATGGAAAGTTAGTTGGTAAAATAGAGATATCTTTACTAACCTTGCATTGTCACATTATGGTTGGTTTTCAAAGGGATTTTCATTATTTGTAGCATGAGATTTTGCATTTTAATGAAGGGATAAGGGCCTAAAATGCCCCAGAAGTATCCACCAGGGGGCACCTAGTGTGTGAAAGTTTTTTTAAGGGCAAATATACCCAGGAAGTAAAAAAAGTGGGCAATTGCATAACTTCCAGGGTAATTTTCCCCTAAAAAAACTTCCAGGGCATATGGGTTTTTGCCTGGGTTGGGCAGAATTTCCCTATTTTGTTGACTTCAAAGGTATATTTTCCCCTAAAAAAACTTTCAGACACTAGATGCCCCCTATTGGATACTTCCAGGGCATTTTATGCCCTTATCCCTTTTAATGAAAATATGAACTTGATTTTAACTTGAGAGAGCTTAGTCAAGTGCATATGAACTTTAGACAAACACATATATGAAAGTGGCAATCACACAAGAGAGGGGTGAATTGTGCTATTTAAAAATCTAGGAATAATTAAAATAACACAGCCTTTATACTGGTTCGGCCAACACTGCCTACGTCCAGTTCTCCAACACTCAATTGGGTTCCACTAACCACAGGTTTTACGAACACAGGTTCACCTGTCAACCTTTACAGAGTTTTAGAATCTCTGTAAACACTCCCCCTTACTATCTGTAAGGCAATATCCCTGTTCTAAAGCACCAAGCTTTCAGAACAACCTCAAACAGTAGAGGATTTCAATAAATGTGTTCACTTAATGAACAGATTTTGATAAACACTTAAGTACAGATAAAATCTCTAAGTAATAAATACAGAAAACAGAGAGCAATGAATGAACTAGTAAATATTCTCGTTTTTTTTATCTCCATAAATGCTCAGGTTCTGTATTTATATCTCTTCAGATTTTGCCCTAACATTCAATCTTCAATAAGCCGTTTGAATTTAGTCGTTGGGAGCTCATAGCCGTTGGCAATTAATGTCGCTTCTTCATCGGGCTTAACTCTCTGCTCTAGCTTCAACTACTTCTTGCATAGGGTGAGCTAAGAGAGAGATAGACTCATCGTTCTGTGCATCCGTACAAGTTGTACTTTCTGGCAGCTTTTTCATTAGCTAGCTTGGTCTACTATCGCTAACTTATCAGAGTGAATTCTGCACTTAGACTGTTAGCTAACCAAATAATCATATATTGCACAGAAGTTGTTATCGCAAGCTTAAACCATTAGCTCAATGAGATAAAGACAATATAAGGTATATCAGAGCTTTTCATATTGATTATAAGATGTATTGTCGATAGCATATTTTCTTGGATCAGAAAGCATTACATTAGCATAGAATTTTCTATCGATTGCTAATCCATTATCGCTATTATATTTCAGGATACAATTTTTTTAAGTAATCAGAGATATTTCCAGGCATCCTATTATCGATAGGCAAGTATGATAGCGCTAGAATCATGTTAGCTCATTTGACTCATTTGCACTGAGGCATTAGCTATCTGAATGATTTATTATCTGAAGCCCTTTTGCTATCGATAGCTTAACCTATTATCGCTAGCTAATTTCTTTTGCTCAAGAACTTGATTTATTTTTCTGCTGGCTGAGTTATCAATGAGCTTCTAGCGATAGATTTTTTCTTTAGCGATAGAGAATGACTTAGATTTGATATTTACCTTGTTATTTCTAAGTCTTCACTTGCTATTCTTCTCTGTCTATCAGCTATTGAGATTCACTTAGCGATAGAGATATTCATTCTTTATTGATCTTGCTAAGTTATCATTTTTCATTAGAGATGGATCTTTGATCTGTTACCTGGCAGATTTTACACGTTCAATTCAGAGGTAACTTTCACTTATGTTTTCTCAGGGACAATCTTCATCAAAACTTAAGATTTCTAACAATATATTCATGGAAAATACCATTTGAGAGGGAGATCTTCATGTCTTATGAAATGCAAAGGGGATAAGTAATCCTAGACCCCATAATCCTTTAAGTCAAAAGAACAATTGTTTTTATCACTTTCTAGTTTTTAGAAACATAGATTTCAAACTTTCATTGCACAATCAAAATTCTTTTCTTAGTTCAACTTGATTGAATTCACTTAGTCTTTTGTTTGGTCAAGATTTTAGTCCAAATCTCTGTGGGAACGATATTTTACACTACTTGCGATCTGTGTACGTGTGGTTAACACTTGATGGCAAATAGAATTGCATAATGTTGGTAGCAATATCCTCAAATAATTGTTGTAGCTCGAATCACTTCATCTTGCTCACCCCTCCATTGGAAGCTGAGTTCAACTTCACTTGGTTAGCCTCACTCGACACTTTATGGAAAGCTGCTAGAAGAATTAATTTTTATTGACCATGGCTACGGCAATTTCTCCACAAATCTTTAAATCTTTCTCAAGCCTTATAAAAAGTCTCATTGGGCTCTTGCTTGAAATTAAAAAGCTCTCTTCTTTAGGTGGCTCTCAAGTCTGTATGTAGAAACCTTGTTTTGAACTTGGAAGCCAAAGTGTCCCAATTGGTAATAGAGTTTGCCAATTGAGAGTTGAGCCAAGCTAAAGCCTTGCCTCTCCTAAAGACGAATAGGCATAGGCAAAGTGCAACATTGGAAACCCTGGCAAGCTTAAAATTCCCACATAGCTGCACGAACTTGGTAAGATGCTCAACTGGGATGTCTCCCTTAAGACCATTGAATGTACCCATCGTCTGAAGCATTTGGATCATCACCAGCTTTACTTTAAAGGATTAAGTAGTGATATCCGGGTACCAGATGCTAGAAGAGTAAGTGAAAACTTCTCTCTCTCTCTCTCAGAACTCCTCCATAGAAAGGTCTTCTTCACCATTTTGGTCAGCCATACTGTTAAAGGAGTCAATAAATAGTGGTGCAGGATTTTGAATTTGTGGTTTTTGACGCTTTTGTGGACCGAGTTATAGTTGACGGATTGGTTGCTGGGTATTTACGTCAATAACCACTTGCAAATCTCCATGCATACAACTGGAACCAAGACCTACAATCACACAACAATCCAACAAGTAAAAAAACTTACCAAAAGAAATAAACAAGGTAACTTAAGTAGTTTTATTTCTAACACAAAAAGAAAATAGAAACAACACACAAAGTCCTCGAAATAAAGGTAAAATGGTACTCAAATGCAACAAAGCACACAATTAAACTAATCAACAGGAAAAATGACTCAATTCACAATCCCAGGCGGTGCTGCCATTGACTTAATGGCCATTTGCGGTCTTTAGCGTAAGTGAACGGATCGTCAAAAAGTAGTATAGTAGAAAAAGTGTTGTTCCACAAGGATTGTGGTTTAAGTAAGTCAATTTGTAATAATTACGCTCTTAATTGGAAAAGAGTAGGAAAATTTTCAGAAATTTAGTTGAAATAAAAAGTGAATTGTAAATGTTGACAAAATAGAAAAATGGTAGAAAACATACTTGTTTGAGAAAATAAAAGGCCTAGGGCTACTTATCCCCATTTTATTTTATGAACTGATTAAATTCCCTCTGTATTAGCATCCTAATGAAACTATGTGTGAGTCTAAGGTTCTTTTTGCATTTAAAAATGCTTTCTCAAGTCAAGATCAAATTTATACTTGCATTAATTACACAATCTCTTACCACAATAAGTGCAAGTTAAGATTCCCAACCAACCTCCTAATGACAATGTTAGGTTAGTAAATATATATCTACATTACAAAGTAATCATCCACTTAAAACCATAAATTTCAAACCCAACAGAATTTCATCCAAGTTCTAAAATAAAATACACTTTCTCAAGTCATATTTCATTTAACAAAGCAAGTGGTGATCAAGCACTAATAGAATAAAGAGTAAGATGAAAATCCACAAATAAATTTCATTCATAGCATAAAAAAGAGGGAAATACATAGTTTAATCCATAAAATGGTTCAAAGTAACCCTAGAGAAGGGTTTTAGTTACACATAAGTGAATCTGAAACAAAAACAAAAGCTAAACAATGGTTCATTTCAGAAAAATGAGGAAGAATGAAAACCAAGAAGGAAGAAGCGTAAATATCTTCAATATTCTCCCACTACTACAAAAATGCCCTACTGCAGCACAACAATAGCAGTGCTCAATAACTACAAGCGCTGCTATAGATACTTGAAAGCCTATCCCAGCGCTTTATAAAACTAAGCATTGGTATAGGTGAACCATATCCCAACATTTATATCTTGTATATTATAAAGCGCCGGGTTAAACTCAAATTTAATCTATTAAAATTTGTTTTATGTAAGGCTTGATTTTGGGTTGACTTTATTTTTTCTTCTAACTTTTATTTCACGTTTTGAATTATTAAACCATTTTTCTTAATTTTCTAATTTTTCAAACAATCAGATATCTTTTTTATTTTCAAAATAAGAAATATTAAAAATTAAAATTAAAAAAATCGTTTTCATGGCCTATCCCAGCGCTTTTCACGGATAAAGCGCTGGGATAGGCCTCATTAAACAATTTTGGGACAATTGCATATAAGTCCCAAGCAAGAGAATTAATTTCAGAAAGGTCCCAAGGAGTTGTTAATGATAGCTATTAACAACTACAATAGCCTTAGTTAACAAGTGAAGGAGTTGTTAATGGACCTGTCTGAAATTAATTCTCTTGCTTGGGACTTATTTGCAATTCTCCCAACAATTTTTTAATTTAAATTTTTATTTGTTCTCTTTTTAATTATTAGATTTTTTTAGAATATGTTTTTCAATTTTTTTAATTTTTCATGGCCTATCCCAGCGCTTTTTACGTATAAAGCACTGGGATAGGCCTCATTAAACAATTTTTTAATTTAAATTTTTATTTGTTCTCTTTTTACTTATCAGATTTTTTTAGAATATGTTTTTCAATTTTTTTTTATTTTTCATGGCCTATCCCAGCGCTTTTTACGTATAAAGCGCTGGGATAGGCCTCATTAAACAATTTTTTAATTTAAATTTTTATTTGTTCTCTTTTTACTTATCAGATTATTTTAGAATACGTTTTTCTATTTTTTTTATTTTTCATGGCCTATCCCAGCGCTTTATACGTTTAAAATGAACTGGCTATGTTTATTTTAGATGAAATTTATCCGCTGTTCCTGAACTTAAATTGCATCCACTCCATCTCTACTTCACTGTTCCGTTTGGACAGTATGAGTGGAATGTTATGCCTTTTGGGTTGAAAAATGCACCTTCTGAATTCCAGAGAATTATGAATGAGATTTTTAATGACTATAGCCAGTTCATCATTGTTTATATTGATGATGTATTGATCTATTCTCATTCAATTGATCAACATTTTAAACATATAAATTGTTTTATGAAGATTCTAGATTTACTAATTAATTTTTTATTTAAAAGTTCCTGAATTTCTTTTTTACAGGTTTCAAGAAGCTCAGAAGTCATCTGGATAGGTCTTGATTTTGTTGGGATTTGAGCTTCTAAGAAATTTGTTTCATAGGGCAAATGAACAACATGTTTTTTACGATTCCAGAAAGCATTAGGTAGATCCATGCAAATATTTTGGTGGATTTTATCTAAGCAGTCTTGAATTCGTTGTTTAACTTGTGGCTGAGCTAGCTGTGTTTCAATTTGTTTAAAAGAGATGTCTTCTCTTAAAAAGTTTATTTGCTGTTGTTTTGAAGAAAGAAGATTTAATTCTTTTATTCTAGGTTTTTGTGTAAAAGGGAATGTAATTGTTTTCCCTAAGTGCTCAAAAGATATTCCATCTTGACTAGTTAGATATGGGAATATGGAACCAGCAAAGGGTTGTCCCAAGATGATTTGATTCCCCATATTTTTAACTAATATGAATGGTTGTTGAACACGAAATCCGTTATTTTCAATAACAACATTTGTAATTTTATATTTAACATCTAGGGGTGTTTGAGCTACGCCACTAAATCTCTCAGTTGTTTTTTCATAATATTTGGTAGGAACAATGCCTTCATTAAAACAATTAGAAGCTGCTCCTGTATCAAACAAAACATGTTGTTCTAGGATAAATTCGTCATTGATAATGATTTTAGCAAGGATATGAAATTTTGGGATTAACATTTTAGAAATTAAGTTAATAAATGTTTCATCATGGTCATCAGTTTCATGACCTGAAAGAGGTTGTTGTTCATTTGTTTTATGGGATTCAAGCTGGATATCTTGAATTTGGGATATTGCAGTTGCATGTGTTTCTTGTTGAAGTTTAATATAAGAGACCTCAGCCTTGAGATTATGTATCTCATGCCGGAGATCTTGTATGGTTGCGGGTTTAACAGAATGTTTGAACCGGTTTATAGTTTCTGTTAAATCATATTTATTCGAGATTAAAGATGGTTTATTTTTGAAAGAACTCGGGTTTTCATTGAGAAGTTCTTTAAATTTAAACAAGTATTCGCCCTTTTCATTATCAGGAAGTTTAGTGATAATGTCAAGGAGTAAATCTTGTTCTTTAGTAATGACATTAATAGAAGAAGAGGATGATTCTTCAATGTCATCGTCCTGGATATTGTTTAGATCCTCTGAAGAGCTTTTGGTATCATCTGTCTCAGATTCGAGTAAAAGATTATTAATTTGATCAAGGATTGGTTGGTCAATATTCCTAATCTTGTTAAGTTTTCGAGTCAAACGACAGTATTTTGAAATGTGCCCTTGTTTGCCACATTTAAAACATTTTATTTTAGTTTGAGAAGGATCATTTTTGGGTTTAGATCTAGACTCTTTGTGTAGCGATCTAGACTCTTTGTGTGGCCACCTAGAGGTTGTTTTTTGTTTATACTTGTGGTAGGTTGTTTTGTCATCTCTAAAGTGCCTCGGTTTAGATGGCTTAGATTTTTTACAAGCAGGAAAGCCGAACTGTTCACAGAATGTGCCCAGCTCTTTACTCCTTGTAGCTTTTTCTTTGTCAAGTTGTTTTTGAATTTTGTCATCCTGACAAATTTTAAGAGCAGTCTTTTGGACATAAGAAATCAATTGTCCATAACTTAAGCATTCATAAGGGATGTTGCCATCATGTTGGTTTCGAAGTTTTTCTCTAACTTTATCACCCAAAGATTTAGGTAATCCAGCTAAGAATTTTTCTTTCCAAAATGGTTGATTAGCATCATCTCTTGTGAGTACTCTTTGTAAAAACTTATCTCTATACCAACGAAAATCGGATAGAGTTCTGCACTTAAGATTTGAGAGGAGTTCTGCTGATCTGTCTTTCCAAATAGATGAATCTCCAATAAAATGTTTAATAATTGTAAAAATCAAAGTGTTTACAGAATCAAGAATAGAACATCCATCAGATGTTATGGGTGTTCCATCCGCTTCAGTTTTTACAGAGGTAAATATGGCAAGTTTGTCCTCAGGGGAGAGATAATTATCCCACCAACCTTTTAGTTGTCCGGAAAATCCAGCTACTAATAGGTTGGTAATGGATTCATCTGAGGCATTGTTTTGGGTTTGGTATGCCGTACTTACCATTGTCATTTGCTGAAGAATCTGTAATATGTTTGTTTCACTTTGACCATCTATGTTCCATTCATGAATATGATCAGCACTGAATGATTTAAAATTCTGATTTAATCTTTCTTCTAATAAAATATCAGGAGGCGAAGCTCGGGAATAATAAAGTTTAGAAGGTTTTTTCCAATTTTGATTATTGATTTGAAGTGGGGCTAATTCTGAAAGTTTAGATTCTGTGTCAGAGTCTTTTTCAATATTCATTACATTTTTTGAGGATGAGGATGTTTGAGTTTGAGGTGTATCGGGGACAATGGTGGACTGGAGTTGGCTAATCTTATACTCAACTTGTTTTAATAAATCAGCTCTGTTATGTAAGAATTCTGACTTAATCTTTGAGCTAAGTTGGAATGGTTTAAAGAGTGGGGCCTCTAATTTAGGGACTGGTGATTTACTGGGGTCAAGCAGAGGAGCTGTTTTTTGGATCACATAATCCCCTAAAGTTTGGAGGTATTGATTAGTATAATTATTTTGTTCTAAGATATTTTTTATATCGACAGGGTCAATTGGGTTTTTTAAATTTTTATATTTGAAGGGTGCAGCAAGTATAGGGTTATTTTGGTCATCTGTTAATTTGGGAATTTGTACTGTTTTGGGAGGAGGAAATTTAGATGAAATTGTTGAGCCGTCTGGGGATTTCCATTCCCTTTTGGTCATGTTTATTTTGTTTGTAAAAGGATATTTAATGTTGCTGGTTTGGGCGTAAGCACTAAACCAGTCGAAGAATGGAATATTTTCTTGGATGTTTTCGAGGAATCTGTAAAATTTATTTTGGATATTTTGTCTGTTGGATCCTTTAAAGTTTTGGAAAAACCATTTTCTCTGAAGTTGGTTATCTTCAGAATAAAATTCTTCTCTAAGGGTTTGTTTATCGATAGAGAACTGTTTTTCTAAAACATTGATGGGTTGGAAGTTTTCTCCGTCGTTTAGAGGAACATTTTCATAAGGTTCTCCTGCATTCATTGATGAATAAGTTGGAGATTGTGGTGGTAGTGAGTCTTTAGCCCTTTCATAACTGTTTTGAGGAATGTTTGACGAATTATCGACTCCCTGAATTAGGACATTTGTTTGAGGGGGAATGTTTCTGGGAGTTGTTGAAGGGGGTGCTGGCATATAAATGACAGACGGAGGTTTAGAAAACGAACAAGAATGCCTTGCTGGTTCTATATTGGATCTACAGTCTTCGTATAAGGAAGCAGATCTAACACTGAAAGAGCAAGACCTTCTAGGTCTTTCAAATGATAATTTAACAGTCCCATCAGTTGTTTGGGTGACTTTGCTTACTTGATTTATTGGACAAGGAGCAGGTTTTGAAGCCTTTTCTAAAGTCCAATCTTCAGGTAACTCAACGTCATTCCACATAATAGTTTTGGGGATTGTTAAATTAACATGGGTTTAGTCTGTCAAGAAGATAATAGTTTGGCCATTATCCGGTGGTACTTGGGCTAAAGAGTTAGATGAGTTTGAAACCTTTTAATGCACCCGATATGTTAAGGTAGCAGGTATAGATCCCTGTTTCATGTTTAAACCATGTAGTTTAAGTTTTAGTTTTAACACTTCACGGACTTGTTCGCCTTTTAATTCGACCATCCTATCTGGATAGCAGTTAAAATAGACTGGACCATTGTGGAGACCAAATTCAGCTGCGGCCAGCAGTGAATCTGAAAAGTCATTATGCCTGTTATCTAATAGACACACTAGTGCTGAGACGTTTAAACCTTTTCGAATTAGGGGTTTAATGGCCACTTGTACACTTCCCACGTGTAAAAACTTCCATTTTTTCTTATGTCTTTCAATGGATTTTTGAGAAAGGAGATAAAAATCGTGTTTATCAGGGTGGACAGAGACTGACTCTTCAACAGTTCTAACTATATGGTTAGAAGCAGAAAACCAGCTTTTATCTTGTTGTTTATAGGGTGTATTTAAAGCTATTGGGGGTAACACCCAATCATCAATATGTTGGTTTATGTTTTCAAAAGAAATTTCTTCTTTAAAAATATGTTTAGAAGTTTTTGAGGAGGTTTCTTCGTGATTTGAGGTGTCTATGGGAATAGAAGAAGAACTACTACAACCATGACGAGAAGAAAACGAGCGAAATAAAAAGGACATAGTGAAAAGAGGAAGGTGTAAAGAAAGCAGGATATAAGAATGATTAGCAGAAAGTAAGCAAGAGAAGGAAAGCACGGAGTAAAAAGTCAGAGATACATACTCCCATTCCTTAGTATCTTCACCTTCCGGATCAGTAGTGGTGTGATGATTAAATTGATTTTGCTTCTATGAATTAGATACCTGCCTAGGAGATTAAATATGATACGTAAAGGATGTAAATAAGGTAATTATACTCTAGCCAAAAGATAGTATCTCAGCTATTATACACTACTGCGTGAGGTAATCTAATTTTTTTGGATGTGAAGTAGAGATGGAGTGGATGCAATTTAAGTTTATTTTAAACGTATAGGCCTCATTAAACAATTTTTTAATTTAAATTTTTATTTGTTGTCTTTTTACTTATCTGATTATTTTAGAATATGTTTTTCTATTTATTTTTTATTTTTCATGGCCTATCCCAGTTCCTTTTACATATAAAGCGCTGGGATAGGCCTCATTAAACAATTTTTTAATTTAAATTTTTATTTGTTCTCTTTTTCTTATCAGATTATTTTAGAATATGTTTTTCTATTTTTTTTTATTTTTCATGGCCTATCCCAGCGCTTTTTACGTATAAAGCACTGGGATAAGTCATTTGCTTTATATTTAATTAATTCTCTGAATATTTAACCTTATCTTTTTTATTTAATTTTTTATAAATTCCCCCTTTTTTTTAATTTTTATGACCCTATCCCAGCGCTTTTTACTTAAAAAGCGCTAAGATAGGTGCGCGGGAAATTTCCCCCCACAAATCTAAAATTTTCCTTTTCCCTCTCATTTCCCCACATTTCACTTAAAAAGCACCGTACTTTCACTCTTCTTCATCACCACCCATTTACTTAATCACTCTTTTTCATCTCCTCCTTGCTTCTTCATCTCTTCCTTCTCTCCGATCATCATCATCGAGGTCTCTCAGATCTGTATGGATCAAGTCCAGATCTACATGCTGATGGTGGTTTCTTAAGGGTAAGGGTCTTCTCTTATATTGAACGTTGTGTTTTCAACCTCATTACCTTTTTCTCTTTTCTTCTTCCCCTTCCAAATTTTTTTTGCCTTTAGTCACTGATCAGATTTTATGCTCTGTTTTTTCTTCTTCTTCACTACTCTTGACTTCGCTTCTAGACTTCACTTCTTATTCATGTGTTAATTTTTATTTTATTTGAAGCTCGTTATTTTCGGTAGCTATGGTTACAATTCTGATGCTTTCTTGCTCTTTTGTTTCTGGATATGGCAAGTTGATAGTTTAATTAGAAGAGATATTTTGGTTGCTGCTCTTCTTAGTTTATGTTCATTCCATCATATTGATATGAAGGTATCATTGTCTGATTCTTCTTATTCCATCATATTGATTGTTAATATGCTTTGGTTGATGTTTTCCGAGGCTTGAATTTATGAAGTCTTCATTAGGAATTTTGCACTGATGCAGGAGGGTGTAAAACAAAAATAAATGAATATTTTTTTAAAAAAAATAATGTCTATAGCAGCGCTCATTACGTAATGAGCGCTGCTATAGGCATTATTTTTTATTTTTTAAAAAAATAATTCATTTAAGTATGACCTAAAGCTGCGCTTTTGAGATTATAACCTATAGCGGCGCTTATAACACAAAATAAGCGCTGCAATAGGTCATATGACCTATTGCAGCACTGGCTATAGCAGCGCTTAAAAAGCGCTGCCATAGGGTCAAAAAAAGCACTGCTATAGGATATTTCTGTAGTAGTGTCCCAATTCAATCTTCAATCTTCAAAGCACCTCCAAGCTCTCTCCAATAGCTCAAAACCCCAGAAAACTACCCAAAAATTCTAGTATGATCGTATGGCACGACACCTAGGTATAAGTCTTTGAAATCTGCACAGTTTAATCAAAACGCATAGATTCATGAGTCACTTACCGTGGCTAACCCATGGCGAGCAATCTGTACAATTTACTTGATGCGCCATGGCAAGTGCCCTTTTCCAGCTCCTCTTGTTTCTTTTAAATTGCTTATCTTTAAATTCTTTTCTACTCATTTGTTGCTCCGGATCTTTCTTAGCTTCTTCCACTTGCCCCAACTTCCTATACAAGAGAGAGAGAGGGAGTTGATAAGTTTTAAAAATCACTCAAATATATATTCATTTAGCTCCAAATTTCACACACATGTAAATTTTTCTTTGTTCATCTTTTCTCTGAGTTTTTGCATTCTTTTCAATACTATACTCTCAAAATCATGTACAAGTATGGGTAAAATGTGATGAAATGTATGAAATTATGGAGCTTATTAAACATCCACTATAAATGGGACCTCTTGAAAACTATACAACCATATATTCAACAACAATTCATCAAAAAAGAGCTCTACTCCACACCAACCGGTATGCAACATATATCAAAAGCATGGATTCTAACCATAGCTTATGTGGAGCTCCTAAATTACTTACATGAGTTCATTAGTCATCATTACATTAAACAAGAATTCTTCAAATGACATTTCAACTTCAAGTCAACACTAGAATCCCTCAGAAATCAGTAAGAAGAGGAGATTTAAGCTCAGCTGAAGAGCACCGAAATTGGCCTAAATCGGTGTAATGCTGCCTCAGATCCACTCTCCCAAAAATTTAGACTCAAGAGGTAGTGTAAGCTATCCCTGGGTGCCAGTCTCAAGGAGGCTAATGCAATATGATTTCTAGTAAATAATTAAAACTTACAATATGATTTCTAGTAACGAATCAATTTGTATTTGATTTTTGTTGTGAAAGTTGGTATAAAAAGTGTGTATGTTCAAGAACAAATTAAGGGTTGGATTAAACAGGAGATTTGGATTCAAATGGGAATAGATATTCTTGGGAAATGAAACTTTTTGGGAATCATTGCTTCACAAATTGATTTGGGAGAAAAATGGCCAATTTTCCAATGAACCCTATAGGAAACCCTCTAGGCTAGACTTTGATTAGAATGATTAATGCCAAAACCCCCCACATTAAACCTTCTAATCCAAGTTGATTAAGCACTTGACCAAATTAAACCTACTAATTGTAAGGAACTCTTGATCCTACAACCATACACCCAAATTACAACAAGATTAATCTAATTTTAATTCCTTGATGGAACCCCAATAAATGAATTGGAACTCGTAAATTGAAGTCCAATGTTTCTCAAGCAATCAATAAGCTTACTTTGTCAATTTCTAAACATAAACACTAGACACCCTGATCCACTATGCAAGAACCCTCACTTAGCACAAGATTTTAATAAGAAAGCATATATTAAATGATGAACCTATACAAATAAAATATTTTCAAGTCAATAGATGCAGTGTCAAGCATGTTAGTCTTGGTTGTCACCCAAGAGGGGGTGAATTGGGTGACAGAATAAAAACTGAGAAATCTTTACTTTTCAAAATCACAACTAAAGTAATAAGTAAAGCTCTTTAAGATCTTTTTAACTATCCAATGAAAACATCATGAAACATGAAATGCTTAATCAAAATGTGTAAATCTGTTATGCTGGAAATATGAGAGATAAGGGAAGAGGAGATGCAAACAGAGATTTATCCTGGTTCAGTCTATTCCTTTTACCTACATCCAATCCCCAGGGTCCACCTGACATTTCCAATCCACTACCTTCTTGTTTAAATCCAGCACAAGAGAAGCCTTTACAATCCCACAAGTTTATCAGGGCACTTGTGAAGCCTTTTCTCCCTTAAGTTTTAACTGGACACTTGAGAACCACTCCCCCTTACAACTTGTAAGATTACACCCTCTCTTAAGATCCCATAGAGTACAGAGTATTTCTTATTCACTCAATGAACTGATAATGTTACATACTGAAGTATAGAAGATCTGAGAGTAGGTAAAGCTTAGAATGCTAAGAATGAATACGTTCAAGTGTAGCCATCTCTGTCTCTATCTTTGAACTTGGGCACCAAATGCTTTTATAGACTTCTCTTGGATCTTTGCCTGTTGCAAAGTCTCTGATATAGCTGTTGTGTCTGTTGAAGATGAGAGATGATAAATCTTGATGGAGTGTTAAACTAATGGTGTTCTTGTGTTGCATTAAGTCCCTTGTACTTGGATATCTTTAGATCTTCTCTCTTAATTAATTGCAGAAAGCATTCCTTATTTCAAATGGCTAGTTTCTTGAATATGTGTGTGTAACGATAACTTCCCAAAGTATGCCTGACACATTCTGTGTTAAAAACTTGAATATTCAAATCTATTGCCAGATCGATCATAAGACCCTATTCAATCACATATTCTGTTGTATGATCGATCACACATAGATTAGGCTTCGATCATGACATGCATCACTACTTGAATATGAGATTAGATAATATCATACCTGATCGATCACAGGGGCACCCTGATCGATTATACTTCCTTAATAGATCATGCTTAGATCATGCTTGGATTAGTTTAGATTATGCTTAGATTAGGCTTAGATTAGAACATGTAAAATTGCCTCGCCTGATGGATCACAGGACATCCTAATCAATTAGACATTTATGATCGATTATGCTTAGATCACTTCAAGTTAATTACATGTATAGCTATCTCGCCAGATCTATCACAGGACATCCAAATCGATTAATACTTATAACTGATGGATTGGGCATTGTTCACTTTAAGGATGAACTTTGGAAAACCATAACTCTCTCAATTTAGATCCAAATCTAGCATATAATATATCCATGGAAATATAATTCAATATATTTTTTAATGAAGAAAGAATCATTGCCAAACTCATTGAGATTTAAAAGTTATAATTAAAATTGTGACAGTCAGACTCATGCACAATGACAGTTTACTGGGAAAATTTTGAAAATTCATATCTCCCTCATTTTAAAAGATTTTAAAGTGAAACTTGCATTCATAAAACAGGTATTAAGTCTAGTTTTATATGAAATAAGTTTCATCCCAATAGGATTTATATTTAGAAAGATATGATCCAAAATATGACTGCCTATCTAATGTATGACGTGGAAATATTGGGCAGATTGAAAAACTCATAGATCCTTGGATATAAATCATTTGAGGGTGAAATTTGTGTCCATGAACCTTTTTGGGAGTCTAGTTTCATAAAAAACAAGTTTCATCTAAATCAGAGTTATATTCTATGTTATATGATCAAAATACTAGACATGGGCTAGACTGAACGAAAACCAGAGTTTGCGTCTGATCAATCACATGCATATTCTGATCGAGCAACACCCTATGATAGATTGGGAATGCTTCATGATCGATCAAGCGACTTCAAAACACTATTTTATGATCGATTATGATGCTTTGATCGATCACAAGTGACAAATCCTTGGATTTGTATGCTTTTGTGTGCTTAAATTGAGGTAATTAACATAATTGTGATGAAATATTGGTCCATAAATGTTTAAATAATCATATAGATCCTTAGGTTAAAGTAGCATGAAAATAGAATTAATATGCCATAATTGAAGATCAATTAGCATTGGTTGATTTTTAGGGCTCTTTGATTCTTGTTTGTTGCATATTTTACTTGTAGGGTCATCCGAGGACCAAATATGAAGGATTCAATATGGGAAGAAGCAAGAAAAATGGGGCTAGAAGCTGAAATTTAAAAAAAAAAGGTCAAAATATGAGTTCTGGATAAATTGTGAAAATTACAGAAAAGGACCCTGAAATTTCAAAATTACAGAAAAGAACCCTGAAATTTCAAAATTACAGAAAGGTCCCTCATCGTGGGACCCCACAACGAGGGTCCGAGATTTTTCTTTGCTTCTGGCCTTCACCATGGCACCCCAAAGTGAGGCCCACGGCGAGGCTCGATTTTGCAGGACTGAAGCTGCCATTTTGGGCCAAACCGGGTCCAATTCATTTACCCACTTCTTGACCCGATTTGTGGACACATAAGGCACGAAAATGAACCCTAAAACTCATATTTGGAGCCACCACAAACCCTACCTCTCATCTTTCTTTCATTTCCTCTCATCTCCATCTTCCACCTTCTTCCACCCAAATCTCCATGTTTCCTCCACCTCCACTCCTTGGTGCTGGCTTTCTCATGTAGGACAGTAGCTAGGCTCCCTCATTCTTGATGGTGGGAGCCAATGGATGAGCTTGAAGCTTCAAAGGGGAGTTCTTGTTCTCCCACTCTCTCTTCCTTATGTTTAATCATGTTTCTAGGATTCTAGGGCTTGTTTCTTCATTTGATTGTAATTTTATTCCATATCTTTGTATGAGAGTGGTGGAAACAACTTGTCTTGTTTATTTTCTTTGTATGGATGCTTGACATTGCACCTATTGACTTGAACATATCTTATTTGTATGGGTTCATCATTTAATATATGTTTTCTTGTTAAAATCTTATGCTAAATGAGGGTTCTTGTTTAGTGGATCATGGTATCAAGTGTTTGTGTTTAGAAATTAGTAAGTAAATATACTAATTGCTTGAGTAACATTGGACTTCAACCTATTGGATTCAATTTATTGGTTGGGGTTCCACCAATGACTTGGGACTAATAGGTTAATCTTGTTGCAATGCGGGGTTCCGGTTGTAGGATCAAGAGTTCCTTGTGATTAGTAGGTTTAATTGGTTTTGGATTTGTCAAATTGCATGAGTGGCATTGGACTTCAATCCTAGAGTCTTGGTTTATTATGTGGGATTCCAATAATGAATTGAATATGATTAATTAAGTGGCAATTCGGTGTTCCGGTTGTTGGATTAGGAGCCCCTTACAATTAGCAAATTCACATTGATTTTGAGCTTAATCAACTTAGGTAAATTAAGTAATGTGTTCTGACATTAATTAAGTTAATCTAAGCCTAGCCTAGAGGGATTCCTCTAAGATTCTTTCAAAAATCAACAATTAACTCCCTGAAAATCTTTTGAAGCAATGAATCCCAAGGTTTCCATTTATTAAGAATGATTCCATTTCCATCTCCCTCCAAATCTCACTTTTATCCTATCTTTATTTTACTTTTTATACCCGTATTTAATAGTTTGTATACTAGTTACTAGGTCATCTTTTGCGTTTAGGTTCCTCACGCGAACGACACCCGGGAGTTAGCTTCCACTATCCCCTTGGTTCTTATTTTCTTGAAGGGCGGACCCAAGGGCGCCCTTCATGCACACACACTCGAAAGTGGTGCTCTTCAACAAGCACTCTGTTATGATCAATTATGCATGGGAACTCATAGTTTGATGATTTGGACTTCATTTGAGCTTCTTTTAACTTCCAATTGAGCATAGAAACTTCTAACACTACAAAAAAACACGAAATTACCGACGAAATTCAGTCGGTAATTTCAGTTTTCCGACGAAATTCCGTCAAAAAAAAATTACCGACGGAATTTTTTCCATCAGGAATTCCTTGGTGGGTAATTCATTTATCGACGGAATTTTTTTTCCGTCGGTAATTACCGACGGATTTTCAGACGGAATTCCGTCGGTAAATTACTAACAAAAATTCCGTCGGTAATTTTTATTATTATTTTATTATATAAATAAATTATTATTTTAATTTATAAATAATATATTAAAATATTATTATTATCGACGGAAATTCCGTCGGTAAATTTTTAATTTTTTTTAAATTATATGAAAAAACTTTTGGCCGCCACATGTCGCTCTCGTATACTTACACGTGTCGCCTCCACATGCTGCCACATGTCGCCTCCAGAACTTGTCTTCAATTTTGGAAAACCTGAGGATCGAACCCGCAACCTCTTACGCGCGTACTGATGCCTTAACTAGTTGAGCTGTGAAGACCATGTGATATTATTTGCAAACTATTATATTTATAATATTCAAACTCCCCTTATTATAATTATATTTTATCTAAATTATAAATATATAATTTGCAATTAAATTATAATAATTTTAATTATATTTAATAAATTATTTTATTATATATATTATTCAATTATAATTATTTTTCATATTTCTTACTAATATTTATTAATAAATAACATTATTTAATAAAAAATTAAATTTATTAAAAATTTATATGATATACGTGTATATATTAATTTTATTAATGTTATAATCTTAAGTTTTGATGAGAACTGGCCCCATAGATAACATAAGTAAATTAAGTGTAAGTTACCTTTGAATTTAACAAGTAAAATCTGATAGGTAACAGATTACTATCGCTAGAGCTAAAGACTATCGCAAATGATAAGCCCAACAATAGCTGATGGAAACTTAGCTGAAATCTAAAGTAAATATTTCTATAGCTAAGTGTATCCCTATCGCTAATAGACAAAGAACCATAGCAAATGAAGACTTAGAAATAACAAAGTTAATATCTATCGATAAGTCCTTCACTATCGCTAAGAAATATCGTATCGCTAAAAGTTCATTGATAACATGGATAAATAAAAGGAAGAACAACTAGCAGAAAAAATGAACCAAGTCCTTGAGCTATTGGAATCAGCTAACGATATCATAAGCCGCTATCGATAACTGGATTAGCTATCGATATCTAAATACTTGAGGAAATAACATAAGTTACTCAGATAGCTAAACCATCTTGCAATAACAAAGGTCACTAGCTATAACGCATCTAGCTATCGATAGGAGAATGCTCATTGTGATAACTTAGCTAATGGACTAAGCTTGCGATAACATCTGATGTGCATTACATGATTACTTGTTTAGCTAACAGCTCAAGTGCAGGAATTATACTATGCAGTTAGCGATAGCAAAGCATGCTAGCGCTACTGAAAGCTGCTATGCAAGTACAGTTGGTACAGATGCTCAGAACGCTCAGTCTACATCTCTCTTAGCTCACCCTACGTAAGAGCAGTTAAAGCTAGAGCAGAAACTTAACTTCGATGAAGAAACTGCATTAATTGCCAACGGCTATGAGCTCTCAACAACCATATTCAAACGGCCTCACAAAGATGAACACAATGGCAAATCTAAAGAAGAGATATAAATACAGAACTTGAACATTTATGAAGAACTGACGAAAAACAAAGAATATTCACGAACACATTCATTGCTCTCTGATTTTAGTATTTATTGTTCTTAGTGATTTTATTTGTACTTAAGTGATTATCACAATCTGTTCATTAAGTGAACTTTATTATTGAAATCCTCTATTGTTTGAGGTTGTTCTAAAGCTTGGTGCTTTGAGAACAGGGTAGTAACCTTACAGGTAGTAAGGGGGAGTGTTTAGAGGGATTCTAAAACTCTGTAAAGGTTGGCAGGTGAAGCTGTGTTGTAAAACCTGTGGTTAGTGGAACCCAACGAGGAGTTGGAGAACTGGACGTAGGCAGGGTTGGCCGAACCAGTATAAAGATTGTGTTGCTTTAATTAGTTTTTAATTTTCGGAAGCACAATTCACCCCCCTCTTGTGCGATTGCCATTCTCATTTAGTATCAGAGCGGGTCTTCTCTGTTTGATTCCAACGAATCTGAGAAGTAAAGATCATAATGGCATCACTTAAAAATATTCTACCTGAGGGAAGTTCCATTAACAAACCTCCTGGCTTTGATGGGAAGCACTACACCTTCTGGAAACTTAAGATGAAGATCTACATCAAGGCAAATGGGTACAAACTATGGAAGATCATCGAAGAAGGAGATATCGTGCCTAAAGACACCTTTGGCATTCCAAAGGATGAGAATGAATTTACAGATGAGGATATTGCTAATCTAGAGTTGAACAGCAAAGTAGTTCTCATTATCCAAAGTGCTCTCAGTCAAACTGAGTTCTTCAGAGTGAGCCATTTGAACACTGCTAAAGAAATGTGGGAAGCTCTGCAGATTGCTCACGAGGGAACCACTGGAGTAAAGGATAGAAGCGTTGAAATGCTAGTTGAAGAATTCCACAAGTTCAAAATGACTGAAGGAGAAAAGATAAGAGACCTGGAGATCAGATTCACTCATCTCATCAATAATCTTGCTGCTCTAGGAAGGAAAATTACAGAGAAAGAGCAAGTTAATAAGATTCTGAAAGTTCTAAAAGGAGATTGGCTCATGAAGGTCACTGCCATGCAAGAAATGCAAGGAGAATCAACTAAATCTATCACAGCCCTGTTTGGCAGCCTTGCAGAATATGAGCCAACCTTAATAGCCCAAAGGGAAGCTCAAGGAAATTCCAAAAAGAGGGCTCTTGCTCTTGCTGTATCTGAGAAAGACGAAATTAATGATGATGCTGAAGATGAAGATCTTGATGATAAGGACAGCTCTCATGGTCAGAAAGTTTAAAAAGTTCTTTAGAAGAAGAGGAAGATTCCAGAGAAGTGGTTCTAGCTTCAAGGACTCTCAGAAGGACAAAGCTCATGTATGCTTTGAATGCAAGAAGCATGGTCACTTCAAAGCTGAGTGTCCAAGTCTTCAAAGATTAAAGGAAAAGGAGAAAAAGAAGAAGACTTTTGGCAAGAAGAAAGCTTATGTGTCATCCATCTGGGGTGATAGTTCTGATGAAGAAGGTAGCGATAGCGAAGAGTGTGCCAACCTCTGCCTAGTTGCTCGAGAAGAGAAAAGTGACTCTGAGGTATCTGATTCTGAACCTTCTCATTCTGAACTTCAAAGCATGTATGATGAAATGCACATTGAATTAATGAAACTTGCTAAAGAAGTAGTCAGGTTAAGAAAAGAAAACAAGGAACTTCAGAAAAACTCTTCTTCACAAAAAGTTTCTTCTTCACTATCGATAGAAGATGAGCTATCGCAAGCTCCCAGAAATGAGCCTTCCATAGCTGAGCCTCTATCGATAGCAACTCCTTCAAATTCTGAAAATTGTTCTAACTGTGAAAAATTGTTGAAGGAAAAAGAAAAGCTTCCAAATGTTTTAGAGAAATTTACGAAAGGCTCAGAGACATTAAATGTGATTTTAAACAACCAAAAGATTTTTAGAGACAGAACTGGTATTGGTTATGAGCCAAAGCAAAAATTTTCAAAGAAATGGGTTGAACCCAATGTGAAGTCATATATGAAATATTTTAGAAAATCCTCTGAATATTCTTCACCATATAGTTTTTGCAATTATTGTAACAAGAAGGGCCATACACAGTCTAATTGCAATCACAGAAAATATGGAGTTAGTAGCTCTTATAGGTGGGTTCCTAAAGGAACTCATGTGCCGAAGGTTTTTACAAACTTAAAGCACAAGACTAACCCTAAAGGACCCAAGAAAGTTTGGGTACCTAAACATGTATAGTTTGTGCAGGTATGTCTTAAAGCATCCAACAAAGGAAAATGGTATATTGATAGTGGATGCTCGAGGCATATGACTGGTGACAAGGACAAAATCAACAATTTAGTGATAAAGGATGGAGCCAAAGTTAGTTTTGGTGGAAACCAAAGTGGAAAGATCACTAGATTTGGTGAAGTTGGTCCAGTCAAGGATGTTTACCTAGTAGATGGTCTCTACCACAACTTGCTGAGTGTTAGCCAAAGCACAGATCATGGTAACTGAGTAATTTTTGATTCTAATGAATGTATTATTGTTGATAAAAATGATTTAGATATAAATAAGTCTAATCTCAAGTGTAAGATAAAAGCAGACAGAAATGGAAATTTATACACCTTGGATTTATGCCAACAACTTGAAGAAAAATGTTTTATTTCAAATGATGAAACTTGTTGGTTATGGCATAAGAGACTAGCTCATGTAAACTTCACTCAACTTGATAAGCTAGTCAAAAGGGAGCTAGTTATAGGCATTCCTAGCTTTAGGACTAAACATGATTTAATCTGTGAATCTTGTCAAAGAGGTAAACAAACAAAGTCCTCTTTTAAAATTAAGAAGGCAGTCTCCACAAACAGGCCATTGGAACTAACCCACATGGATTTAGTTGGGCCAGCAAGAGTGAAAAGTCTAGGTGGAAGTCTATACACCCTTGTAGTCGTGGATGACTATTCAAGATTTACCTGGACTATGTTTCTTTCCTCTAAACATGATACTTTTGATGCCTTTTGTGTGCTTGCTAGGAAATTGCAGAATGAAAAAGGCACAAAGATCGTAGCAATCAGGACTGATCATGGAGAAGAATTTGAGAACAAAGAGTTCATGGAGCTGTGTGATGAAAATGGGATTAAACACAACTTCTCTGCCCCTCGTACTCCTCAAAAAAATGGTGTTGTATAGAGAAAGAACAGAGTACTCACATAAATGGCAAGAAGCATGCTGAACGAGAAACAAGTGCCTCAAATATTTTGGGCAGATGCAATGAGCACAGCTTGCTACATCTCAAACAGAGCCTATATCAGAAAGGGGATGGAGAAGACTCCAATGAGCTCTACAAGGGAAGGAAACCCAATATTAGTCACCTGAGAATTTTCGGATCAAAATGCTACATTCACAATAACGGAAAGGTAAACTTAGGTAAATTCGATCCTAAATCTGACATTGGCATATTCATAGGCTATTCAAATAGAAGTAAAGCATATAGAGTCTATAATAAAAGAAATCAAACTGTTGAAGAGTCTATGCATGTAGTATTTGATGAAACACCTCGAGAAAAACAACAATCTGTTGATGAGGATGAAGATTTTTCAAAGTTTTTAAAACAATCTCTATCGATAGCACCTCAGCCATCGATAGCAAATCCTGGAAACGATACTGAAAATGATCAGGATGAAACTAAAGATGATCTATATGAAGCCAATGAACCTCAATCTTCCATAAGACATCTTAAGAATCATCCTCATGAACAGATTATTGGAGAAATTTCAAAAGGAGTTAGAACCAGAAGGCAACTACAAAATGAAATAGAATTTTCTTGCTTTCTTTCTCAAATTGAACCAACTTGTGTTGATGAAGCTCTTGCTGAATGTGACTGGATAGTTGCAATGCAGGAAGAACTTAATCAATTCAAAAGAAATCAAGTTTGGGATTTAGTACCTAGACCAAGAAATCATCCTATTATTGGTACTAAATGGGTTTTCAAAAACAAACTTGATGAAGTTGGACAAATTGTCAAAAATAAAGCCAGATTAGTTGCCAAAGGATATAACCAAGAAGAAGGCATTGATTATGAAGAAACTTTTGCTCCAGTTGCAAGACTTGAAGCAATAAGAATTCTTCTAGCTTTTGCATCCATCAAAAATATTAAACTTTATCAAATGGATGTTAAGAGTGCTTTTCTTAATGGATATATTAAAGAAGAGGTATATGTAGAGCAACCTCCTGGTTTTGAAGAAAAGTCTAAGCCTGACCATGTTTTCAAACATAAAAAGGCTCTTTATGGTCTCAAACAAGCACCTAGAGCTTGGTATGAGAGAGTTAGTACTTTTCTGCTTGATAAAGGATTTTCTAGAGGAAAATCAGATACTACCTTGTTTATCCTACGTAAAAATAATCATATGCTCATCGTTCAAATTTATGTTGATGATATATTTTTGGTGCAACTAAGGAAAAGCTCTGTGAAGATTTTGCTAAGATAATGCAGGGAGAGTTTGAAATAACATTCTTCTTAGGCCTATAGATAAAGCAAAAGAAGGATGGCATCTTCATCTCCCAAACCAAATATTGTAAAGAAATTTTCAACAAATTTGGGATGGATCTATCCAAAGAAGACGACACTACCATGAGTGCCTCTGCCAAGTTAGATGCTGATGCACAAGGCAAAGTAGTGAATCAATCACATTATAGAGGAATTATTGGTTCTTTACTTTACTTAACTACTAGTAGGCCTGACATTCAATTTAGTGTAGGCATGTGTGCTAGATATCAAGAAAATCCTAAAGAATCTCATTTATCAAATGTAAAAAGGATTTTGCGTTATTTACAAGGGACTCAAGAGCTTGGGCTGTGGTATCCCAAGGGAACTCAAGAGTACCTTCTTGCTTATACTGACTCTGACCATGCAGATTATAAGACAGATAGAAAAAGTACAAGTGGTCAATGTCAATTCCTTGGTGGTTGTTTAGTCTCTTAGGCAAGCAAGAAGCAAAACTGTGTCTCTCTTTCATCCACAGAGGCTGAATACATCGCAGCAGCAAGTTGTTTTACTCAAGTCTTATGGCTTAAGCATCAACTAAGAGATCTGGGTTTGGAATTCCCAGAAGTACCCATTCTCTGTGACAACACCAGCACAATAAGCTTGGCCAAAAATCCAGTTCATCATTCCAGAACCAAGCATATTGATGTGAGACATCACTTCTTGAGAGATCATATTCAGAAGAAGGATGTCAAGGTGGAGTTTATATCAACTCATTTACAACTTAATGATATATTTACCAAGTCTCTTGAGACAGAACAATTCATCTATATCAGAAGAGAGCTAGGAATGGTAAATCCAAATGAGTTGTGAATAGTTTTGACTTAATTCTTGACTTATTTTCATGTTATTCATATGAATTATCGCTAACTTAGGCATCGGAGTGCCAAATCTTAAGTTTTTCCAGGACTGACCCATCAATAATGAGTCCCACTATCGCTAGCTGTATGCAGAACAAAAGCCCAAGTCTGAGTCAAGATTGCCATCGCTAGCTAAATACATTATCGATAGCAAAGTTAGCTATCGATAGGTGAAACTTGGAAGGAATGAGTGATAAGTCTAAGTCACTTGTTCAGCATGGGATCATGCCTGATAGCGATAGCAGCTCTTACTAGCGATAGCAAGTCACTTAAAAAGTTCAGAATGCGAAACGTTTAGTGAGTATTCGTCATTGATGGTAATCTCTGAAACTTATAAAATTAGGTCATTTGCATTCTGCATTCATTATTCATCTGCATTTTCTCTTCTACTCCAAACCTCTCTGAGCATTCAAGGCTACTCTCTCTCTCTCAAAATCTTAAACCCTAAAAATGGCCACAACCAAAGTTCCAAATGTGAGTGATGTTGAGGCAACCTCTAGCGCTAAACCCTCGTCTCAATCCGCTAGCAAGAGGTCCAGAACCCAGAAAGGTGTATCATTCTCAAAAGAGGTGGTTGAATAAGGTTAGAAGCGTCAAAAGCGAACTACCGTAGATCTGCCTTATGCATCAAAACCTCTTGCAGCTCCCAGTGCCTTCTTTGCAGAGAAAGGAACCCTAGATAGGGCTGCAGTTTGGGTGGACCTTGAATATTTCAAGCAGAATGGTTTCGACTTGGATGCCTGGCTTTTACCCTACAAGAAATGGCTCAGTATTAAGAATGACTACAATGAGGAAGTGCTGAGGTCATTTTACTCAACCATGAAAGCCAAGCCAGAGTACAAGAAATCGAAGCTGGTAAATATAGTGTGTGAGGCTTCTGTGAGAGGAAGGGGGATCTCTTTTGACTAGTTGTTCATCAACAAGATTTTGGGGGTATTTGAAGCAGAATACAACAAGTGGTATTCCCCTGAGCCCTACTCCAAGGAGGATCTTGAAGTGATTTATGAAACCTTCTCCAACAAGCCAACCAACATGCCTGTGGTCAACAGAATCCTACATTATGTGTATACCAGAATCATGACTCACAAGGCAGGGAACTTCAGCAGCTTTCCCAAAATAGACAACCCCTGGCTGCCAACCTGATCTCAAAAGTTCCTTTAAATCCATGGCAGTTGGTATCAATGGAGCTTCACTGGTTCTTATCTAACAAGTCTGCCAAAGCTCATCTCCCATATCCTCAGCTAATATCATTCATCCTGGAGTTCTCAAAGATTAAATCCACAGGGGATGCAGACAACAAGAAATGTAAGCAGCTGACCACCACCACCCTTAAGAAAATGAGGATTCCGTTGGAAGATGCTGGTGCTGCCTCTACCTCAAAATCTTAAGCTTCTCATACTGTCTCTTCAAAAGCCCAAACTGCCTCTGTACTTCCAGAAGAAGAAGTTCAGTCACAGAGAGCTCCTCCACCTCCTCGTGCAACTCCAAAGCCTGCCTCATTCTCTCGAAAAGCAGTGGAAGAACTAATCTTCAGAATCTCAGCTGAATTCACCTTGGCTCTGGAAGCTCAGAAAGCAGAGCTAATGAAGCCAATTTTGGAGCTCAAGGCACAAGTGAAACACTTGGAAGAAAGCCTCTGCCTTGTTCCTGAAAATGTCAGACAAAGGGGAACAGCTCCTCCCTCTGAAAGTACTTCATCACATCATTATTCCCCTCTCTGTTTTCAATCACCCTCTCATTCATCTCCCCAACAATCACCTTCAACTCATACTAGTCCTTCTCTTCATCTCTCTCATTATCCATCTCCTCCCACCTTCAGACATCCTAGCCCTTCTCCTAGCGATAGCTACCATTCCCACACCAAAACACCTACGCCTCCACCTTCACCACAAACCAAATAGCCAACACCTCCAGACACTCCTACCGCTAATCCTTCCCCTAGCACTAGCCCACAAACACAAGCCTCACCCTCCTCAAAAACCAAAGTCCCAACACCACAAGCAACCCCTATCGCTAGCCTCTTCCCTAGCGATAGCACCCATACTTCACCACCAATACAGCCAACCTCTATCGCTACCACCACCACAACCCCTCCTCCTCCTCCCATCTCTTCCCCAACTCCTGACCACCCCTCTTCACCTACCCCTGCCAATGATGATGACAAAAAGGGGGAGAAACACATGGAGAAAAATATGGAGCAAATTCTGAAGGATCCCATGATAGCAGAAGAAGCTGAGAAAGTAATCATAGAAATTGCACGCTGCTTCATGAAATCAGAGGAACACAGAACCCCTCCTCCTCCTCCTCAAGAAAAGGCTCAAGCTCATCCAGAAAAGAGAAAGAGGAAAGCTACAGCTGAAAGCCTAAAAGGGAAAAGGACCAAGAGAAAAGCAAGGAAAGATATATCCTTCAAGGTCACTCCCAAGGCTCCCTCAGAAGCTACTACAGCTAGAGCTCCAAGGATAAAAATGACAGCTCCGAAGCCAAAGGCCAAAGCATCTGAAGAGCTATCTCTTCCTCCAAAACTATCAAAAGAAGACAAGAAAGTCATAGCTAAGATCTTAAGGCAAGATAAGAAAGAAGCAGCTCAAGCCAAGAAGGCAGCTGCTAGGGCAGATAAGAAAGCAATTGCAGCACTCTTAAGGCAAGACAAGGAGGAAGCCAAAAGGAAAGAATTAGAAGATGCTTTAGCAAAAGAAAAATCTGCTAAGGATAAGATGGCTGCATGGAAGGTTGCTTATGAAGTAAGAAAGGCTAAATTGGCTGCATGGAAGGAGAAATATGAGGAACAAAAAAAGGCTGAAGCAAAAAAGAATGAGATTGGTAAAGGCAAGGAACCCTGGGTCTACAAGAGAAGATTTCGCAAATCCAAGGGTGGCTCTTCAAGTATTTCCATCAGAGAACTTGTACAAAAAACTGAAGAAGAAAGAGCTAAGGGTGGCCGCAAGAGCATTGACGAAGACAAATTCTTCTACTCAGACTCTGAGCTTTCTGACTATCCTGATGAAGGGTACTTTGCCACAGCCTCTGGAGAGAAATTTAACAATGATTACACCCTAACTTTTAGAAATCTCTCTGAATACCAATCATACTTAGCTAGTCATGACATTTCTGATTTTAACTTTGATTTTGAAATTTCTTTTGAAAGGCTAACTTATGAATATGAACTTGAAAGCTCTGACTCTGAAAAGTCAGAATAAAAATGTACACTTTTCATCTCAATTTTTGCTCTGAACATACTTATATTATATGCTCTGTACATGCATTTTATGTTCTGATATATGCTTATGCTGATATATGTTTATGCTCTGAACATGCTTTAATGTATATTGTTTACTTATGTTTTGTCATCATCAAAAAGGGAGAGAATGTTAGAATCTTAAGTTTTGATGAGGACTGGCCCCATAGATAAATAAGTAAATTAAGTGTAAGTTACCTTTGAATTTAACAAGTAAAATCTGATAGGTAACAGATTACTATTGCTAGAGCTAAAGACTATCGCAAATGAAAAGCCCAACAATAGCTGATGGAAACTTAGCTGAAATCTAAAGTAAATATTTCTATAGCTAAGTGTATCCCTATCGCTAATAGACAAAGAGCCATAGCAAATGAAGACTTAGAAATAACAAAGTTAATATCTATCGATAAGTCCTTCACTATCGCTAAGAAATATCCTATCGCTAGAAGTTCATTGATAACATGGATAAATAAAAGGAAGAACAACTAGCAGAAAAAATGAACCAAGTCCTTGAGCTATTAGAATCAGCTAGCGATATCATAAGCCGCTATCGATAACTGGATTAGCTATCGATATCTAAATACTTGAGGAAATAACATAAGTTACTCAGATAGCTAAACCATCTTGCAATAACAAATGTCACTAGCTATAACGCATCTAGCTATCGATAGGAGAATGCTCATTGTGATAACTTAGCTAATGGACTAAGCTTGCGATAACATCTGATGTGCATTACATGATTACTTGTTTAGCTAACAGCTCAAGTGCAGGAATTATACTATGCAGTTAGCGATAGCAAAGCATGCTAGCGCTACTGAAAAAGCTGCTATGCAAGTACAGTTGGTATAGATGCTCAGAATGCTCAGTCTACATCTCTCTTAGCTCACCCTACATAAGAGCAGTTGAAGCTAGAGCAAAAACTTAACTTCGATGAAGAAACTGCATTAATTGCCAACGGCTATGAGCTCTTAACGACCATATTCAAACGGCCTCATAAAGATGAACGCAATGGCAAATCTGAAGAAGAGATATAAATACAGAACTTGAGCATTTATGAAGAACTAACGAAAAAGAAAGAATATTCACGAACACATTCATTGCTCTCTGATTTTAGTATTTATTGTTCTTAGTGATTTTATTTGTACTTAAGTGATTATCACAATCTGTTCATTAAGTGAACTTTATTATTGAAATCCTCTACTGTTTGAGGTTGTTCTAAAGCTTGGTTGCTTTGAGAACAGGGTAGTAACCTTACAGGTAGTAAGGGGCAGTGTTTAGAGGGATTCTAAAACTCTGTAAAGGTTGACAAGTGAACCTATGTTATAAAACCTGTGGTTAGGGGAACCCAACGAGGAGTTGGAGAACTGGACGTAGGCAGTATTGGCCGAACCAGTATAAAGATTGTGTTGCTTTAATTAGTTTTTAATTTTCTGAAGCACAATTCACCCTCGCTCTTGTGCGATTGCCATTCTCAATTAATATTTATTAAATATTATTTATTTATAAAATATTTTTTTAAAAAATAAAGATAATATTTTAGTTATAAAATTATATTTTAATATATTATTAATAAATTAAAATAATAATATAATTCATAAAATTACCGACGGAACATTTCCGTAGGTAATAATATTTTATAAAATAATAATATTTTAATATATTATTAATAAATTAAAATAATAATTTATTTATAAAATAATATAATTAATAAAAATACCGACGGAAATTCCGTTGGTAAATTTACCGACGGAATTTCCATCGGTAATTTATTATTTTAATATAAAATTTATAAATTAAAATAATTTATATTAAAATAATTAATTACCGACGGAAATTCCGTCTATAAATTCCGTACCGACGGAATTTCCGTCGGTAATTTGATTTTTTTGTAGTGTAATATCAAGTCTAATAACATGATTCATTATTTTCTTATTCAATCTCTAATATTTATTTGATCATATCATTTTCCGCAAAGAAGCATAATAGCTTCTTTCTTTCTTTGACTACTTTATACAAGATATTCACATGAAATAATGGTTAGTCAAAGTTGGAGATGAATACTTCATGCAACTTTTTGCTCATTAGATTCAAGTTTATATCAAAACTAATAATTCTCCATAAATAAACACAATAGCTTCAATCTTTCTTTGACTAATCTATATAAGATGGCAACATAAAATAATAGATAGTCAAAGTAGGAGATAAACACTTCATACAAATTTTTTGCTTATTATATTTAAATCTATATTTGACATCATCAAAACTAATGATATCCAACAAAGCATCCATACAAATAAAATCATAAATATAAATTGCTTCTACTACTCTCATACAAGAATATAAATTAAGATTATATCCAAATGCATATAACAATTCCAATAACCCTAAATAAATTGAAATACACATAAGGAAGAAAGGATAGAGAATAACACATCCTTTGAAGTTTCAAGCTCATCCCTAGAGCTCTATCACCAAGAATACAAGAGCTTAGTTACTGCTCTTCATGGGAAGATCATTTGTTCACTTCTCTAAATGCAAAATTGAAAGAATTGGTACAGTAGTCATGCATAAAAATATCTTTGATTTTCCTCATGCCCTAAATATATGAGGTAATATACAAAAGTCAAAGTAATAAATGCATGTTTTCCATTTCTACCCTTGTATATTAATACATGCAAGGAGGAGAGAGAAAGTGTGTATAATAAATGAATAAGGGTAAAATTGTAAATTCTACCTATAATAAATGATTACAACATGTTTTTATTGGTATGTGTAAAAAGGTTGATTACCTCTTATAATAGGGATCAGAGAGAGTACATGTCAACCCAAATTTATTATTAATGACTTAGCTTGTTAACTAATTTTTTTTAAGATTAGCAAATTAGTTGTTTATCTTTTTTTTTTTATAACAAACAAACCACACCTCAACTAACACCTATGGGATTAGAATTCCCATTAAAGTCACACCGTAACACCTATGGTACCCATGCATTGCGTTTAGATCCAATTTTGCAAGATCCTTCCTGCAGAAGATATGTGCGCTTCCCAGTCTTTAAGCATCATTTGTTTTGCCTCCATTATCACAGCACCATCCCTGTGCGATGAAACATCCTCAGACTTCAGCACTCTAATGACCTTTGATGCATCAGCCTCCACAAGAACAACCTTTCTGGTACCCATGTCCCAAGCCATTTTCAAACTAAGGACAAATTCATGTACTGTCCTACTGAGTTCCTCACCAATCCTCCACAAGCCGTCAGCCCTGTACTGGTCGAGCAAGCCCCATCAACATTAATCGTAATCCACCCTTCACCTGAGGCTTCCACCTAGCATCAGCTGTCACCATTCTTGCACCATCTATATTTGTTCCTACAAAGCGAGATGACATGCTAACCATATTTGAAGCCTTGGCTGTAGCGCTCATAATAAGAGCATCATCAGAAATCTCCTTATTCTCAAAGATAGCTAAATTCCTCCGTCTCCAAATCCACCAACACAAAATAGTAAACAAGGTGCCCCACTCTTTATCTCTCCCCTTTGCCCCGTTCACATTCCACCACAACCATTCATCAAAAGGAAGTGAACAGAAGGTCCTCCATCGAGCTGGCTTCACCATCTTACACCATATACGGGGAAGAAAAAGTGCAGTCTCGCAAAACATGCGCAGTGTCCTCACATCCCATATGACATAGCGGACATAAATCATCTGTCATCAGGTCTCTCTGGAGTCGAGACACATTTGTGAGAAGTCTTCTCCGGCCCACCAACCACAAGAACGTCCTATATTTCTATGGGGCCCTTACCTTCCACAGCTTTTCCCATATGACCCAATGACAATACCGAGTAGGCCGACTTTACTGTAAAGCGACCATCTCTCTCCCATTTCCATCGCACAGTCCCAGAGTTCAAATCATGATTAATACCTTCCCGGACCTTCTCACATGTCGTCTTAATTCCTGCCTAAACATTTGAGCCCTATCTCTTTGCATCAATCCTTTGAAACAGGTCATCACTACATCGATATTTATCTCGCACAACACGAACCCATAAGTCATCTCTCTTAGTAACCATTTTCGATCCAAGTTTCATTAGATAAGAATTATTCTGTAGCCTTGTACTGCAGTCCTAACCCCCTTTCTTCTTCTCCTTGCATACATCATCCCAAGCCACTGTCAGAATCCTCCCGCGATCTTCTGTACTACCCCACAAGAAACTCTTATTGCACTTGTCAAGGGTTTCACACACTTCCCAGCATATTTGACGTCTGCATGGTATATCTTGGTATGGCTGATGTTACTGCAGAAATGAGTGTGGTTCTACCAGCAAGAGAAAGGGATTTACACTTCCACGACGATAGCCTTGTTTTTACTTTATCCACCACATTAGAGAAAGTATCTTTCCCCGCCCTTTTATGATTTAAGTTCACACCAAGATATCTTCTAAGGTCTCCTGTTTGAGTAAACCCCAATGCTAGCTACACTCAGCTCTGTACATCTACAATGATGCACATTATGCGAGAAAAATACACGTGTTTTAGACGTGTTAACTTTCAGCCCTGAACTTTGAGTGAACCTGTCCAAGCATTCACGAATTAACTCAACCTGTTGCAACGAGGATTCTGCAAACAGAATAATGTCATCAGTAAAAAAATAAATGAGAAATAGGAGGACCCTTTCTAGTTAGCCGAATCTGTCTCCACTTTTTTGACTACATATGTTGTTAGATTATGTGAGCGAATTTTTCCATACGTATAACAAATAAATAAGGTGACATGGGATGGCCTTGCCTCACTCCTCGAGAGGCATGAAACACATAAGCTTTGCTCTCATCCCAAAGAAGTTGAAGACTTGTCGTACTAATACAATTCTCAATAAGCTGCAAAAGGTTGTTAGGACGAGAAAGCTCCCGCAAATATTTCATGAGAAAATTCCAATTCACCCTATCATACCTTTTCCAGTTCAATCTTAATCACCGTATACCCCTTCTTCCCAGAAGTTATTTATCTTTTATATTAACCAGAAGTATGTAGTATCTTTTATTACCACATATAAACGGCATTATAAATACGGTGACAATTAGAGCCGGGAGGCCCTACATTTCAAGGGTTAGGGTCTTAAAATAGCCGGCCCAAAAAGTCTGGGTAGCGCAAATATCCCTATTTTTCGAAACCCGGCCCTTGAATGGTTGGGCTCAGGGACGGGCCGGCTCGATTAACACTTATACACTATTTTTTAATCTTTTTTCCATAAAAAAATAAAACAATAAAATCCTTATACCTTCAACACAAATATCAATTTTAAGTTACAATACAAACACCAACAAACAACAAACACTAAGAAATTATCAAGCAATGACAAATATTGTCCATATTTTTAAATAAATCATACAAAATATATGTTTACCTTTAATTAATTGTTTTAATAAATACTGTCCATATTTTTAAATAAGCCACTCACTTAGAAATTATCAAGCAATGATGAATATTGAGAATTATGTATTATGTTTTTTACTTTTAATTAATTGTTTTATATTGTAGTTAGTATTTTTTTTAAAAAAAAATATGTGTGACAGGCTTAACGGGCCAAACCTCAGCCTGCAGGACCAGCCCTTTGAAGCCCTCAGCCATACAAGACCGGCCCATTAAGCCCGATTTCCTTTTGTAGTCTCCAAAATCAAAGCTCTGCCCTCTAAGAGTCAAGGCCTAAAAGGGCCAGTCGGGCTGGCCTGAATTACCAGCTCTAGTGACAATGGCTCCAACCAGAGCTACCAGCAACAGTAGCTCGAATCACTGGCAATGGTATCTATGGCTGCCACTGAAAATGACTTTGTCATTAGCAACAGTGGAGGAAGGAGATCACCAAACAAGTTGTCAGTCAAAGTTTATTTTCAAATAGGCAAAATAATTTGATTTTTTTTGTGGCTATCTCATATTCGAATTCGAGTATATATAAACCGGTTCAATTGAAGGTAAGTCTCCTAAAAATATATATTTTAACATTCACAGTAAGATCAGTAATTTCTTTAGGAATAGGACGGCCAGCTCCTTCGCACTTAGGTCCATAAATCCTTTTTCCCGTATGGGTTTATGGTGATGAAGCCCCAACCATGACATACTTATGCTTATGCCAGTATGTTTTTTCTTTAAAACTTTCAAATATAAAATTATTAATTATAACCCTGCGGTGAGGGGATTAGTCACTTCTATTGGTGATGGATACCTTAAATTTAATAAAAAAAAGTACTAATTACAAGCATATATATATAGATTGTAATATTAGATATCCAAATTTTATTTTTTAAGAAAAATGGGTGATCAAATTGTTTATCCTTTAAATTTTCCTTAATTATCAAGATCATTCCTGAAGTTTAAATGTTTTCAATGAAGAAGACCTTCAAGTTTCATAACTACCAATTACTTCTTATGGCCTTTTTTCCTTTATATTAAAAGGACAAATTGTATATGATTATGAAACTTTAGGGACTTGATTGATAAAGATTAAACTGCTGTGACCAAATTAATTGTAACATCAAACTTGAGGGAAAAAAATGGTTGATTATGCTAAAATAAACAATTTAGTAAATTGATCAAAGAAAAAGGTAGCAACTAAATGAGAGAGAGTGAGCATATTGATTTATGACCTTTCTCCATTCTTCATGCTAGACATTCAACTCAAGTCGACTGATTCATTTTGCTGAGGTTTTTTATTAGGTTTTAACACTAAAGATATGTTCAGTAGTTCTGTTTTTTCTGCTTTGATATCATCAACTAGAGAGAGAGAGAGAGAGAGAGTCCAAGAATTAATTGAAGAAATGGCAGAATGGATCCCCAACACGTACATACCAAGCAACTTTACCTAGCTATTTTAACACATACATACATACTGGTACATGTATATAGATATATTCTTTAAGAGTTCAAATACAAATTAAACGACAAAAAATCACACTATGACGGCATATATCATAACATAAAACAAAATACAATAAAGTGATCGATAAGTTTCTGGTCTATTTGAGCCTGAGCAAGCAAAGCTCATGTAGTTTAATAGATTTAGAAGTCAATGGACGGAATCTTGTGGGGGCGGAACCCTAGTTCAAGACTGGCTTGCCATATTTTGTCAACGCTAAACATGGCTTCTCCACACTCATTAACGTTCCAATCCTTCAAGCCATGCAATATTCCAGCAATACGCCATGCACTCATCACCCTTCTTGGTAACCAGTTCTGTCATAAAATGAAATTCTTCACTTCCTTAGAAACAATGCTATATTATTATACATAAAAATGAAAGTTTGTACATTTTTTGTGTGTGTAAATTAATATGTATATATGTATATACAACTGACCTCACAAGAGTGCAAATTCTGAAAAGAAGGGGGAGTTATCATAGAAGGTGCGGTGAGATAACAACAGTCTTTGCGCAATTTCTTTGGAGGGAATTGAGTCAATGGTATGAACAATGATCCTGTTGGTGCCGTCATTTGTTGGTCTGCCTTCCATTTCTCTCCCACTAACCATATCTGAATCAATCCGTTGAGGACAAAAATTATTACGTTTATGTGTAAGCCAAGTTATATATATATATATATATATTTAGTCAAAAGAGGTTGATTAAAAACTTATATTAATGGACAAATGAGGATTTTTACCTTTGCTTTGTGGGATGTTGAATGAACCAAATTCTTTCTCAACTCAAGGCTCATCCTTAATTGATGATTCTCAAAGCCGTCTTTGCACATTGTTATCACCTGTAGGAAAGAACTAAGTAATTTCAGGTTCTGTTTATATGATATATTAAGTTCAAAATTAGCTATGTAATAGTGGATAGATTTTTATTGCTTCCAATAATTTAAGCTTTCACCAATATATATATTAAAATATTTAATCTTCCTAAAATAAACAATACACACAAAATAATTTTGACAATTATAAGTGAAACCAAGCATACCTTGATATTTCTTTGACATAAAGCACATGCAATTGCATGAGAAACCTTGGTATAGGAACCACAGAGGACGACTTGTGTTGTTTGTTTTGGAATGCTATTAAGAACTATAGCCACAACTAAGCTACTTCCATCCACAATCTTTACCTTTAGTTGTGGGTACCTTTGTATATAAATCTCTCCACATTTATTGAGCTCCTTTCCCTTCATCCACACAAATATACAAGTCATTAAAGCGATCAGAGTTTCAACCAAGTCAAAGTTCAAAAAGTGAATTTCAACCATATCAAAATTATAGGAATTGAGTTACACCCAATTAAAATTAGAAATTAAGTTGCACTCGAGGCTTAATTTATAGGGGCTAAATGATTAAATCATTTTTTTTAACTGAAAATGATTAAATCATTCAATATTCAAACTTGCCTGATTTAGAAGACCAAGACTCAAGACCTTAACCCCACTTAACTCTGCCTCTAGTATTGCTTCTTCTATCAGTTGGTTCAGTGTTTCTTTCTGTGACTTGGAAATATACTGCAAAGGAATTTATTTTTTACATAACACAAAAAATATTAATTAGTCAAATTAAATTATTCTATTTTATTTTCTAAGATAACTAAATGAATAATAATGATGCATACTTGCACGAAGAATCTTGGTATGACCCATGATTGCATGGTGAGATTTTGGAATGTGTTGCTCTCCAGAACAAAGGTTTGACCATAGAAGAGAGTCATGAGAGAAGACCAAAGAGTTATAGGCCACATCAAGAAGAAGTACCATTTTGAAGTTTGGGGTTCGGAGGCTACAGAAGCAAACCCCAAACGAAGATGATAGATTGAATCTGGAGTTGTGAGATGCGTCAGGTGCACAACATCTGGCGAGGTTTCTGTTCTCTTCAAAGATGTTGCATATGTAGTTTCTGTGGATTTGTCCACAGTTCCATAAATGTAGTCATATACAGGCATGAAAAGACAGTAATTGGTCCGAAATTGAGTATGATGCAGAGAATGGAACCTACACACCAACATTTTAGTGAGGTGAATTAATTAAATTCATATAATTAAAAAGGAAAAATATAATATAGAACTAATATTATTGTTGGTCCTTATTACAGTTGGATAAAATTTTGATTTAGTCCATATAATTTCAAATTATTACTTTTGATCCTTAAAAGTTTCACAAAAATTTGATGTGAATTTAATTAATTATAGCAATCAAAATCAAAACTTGCTAAGTTATGGGATAAAATGTTAAACTTTGACCAATTATAAGAACTAATAATAAAAACTAACAATGCTATTAACATAAAATAAGGTTATAGTATTATGAGAACGACAAAATGTTTTAAGGTAAAAAATGGTTACCTTTTGTATACATAGTATGAAAATTCGTGATTTATAGTATTATATAATTGAGTGTTTGGCATAATTTTTTTTACCAATCCTAAATGATTTATTAAGTACTCTTTTAAAAAAATTAACAAATTATTTTATAAAGTATACTTTGTAAATAAATTTGATGCAGTCACGCAACTGACTTGATTTAAGTCATTCATTTTTTCTTCATGTCAAATTTTGTCATTATCACATTAACTACATATACCCCTTAAACTTTCTTTTAAAAGTTTAATTTTTAGTCCCTTCCCACGAAAAGAGATCATTATCTATATATTTCTTGAAAGTTCCTAATAACAATTCTATTGGTCCACATGTCTAATGACATCATCTTCACTTAACTCAATTATTGGTCCACATATTCACATAATCAAAGTCATAATAGAAGGTTTTATTCTTGATTTCAAATTTCATTGCCAATAATTAATCATTACTCATCATATATTTCTACTTTTGGGAAGGTATTTTTTTAATTTTGAAAGTTATTTAAAATTAAGCAAAGGAAAATTAATTATTTTTGTATTTGGGAAAATTATATTCAAATTTTGAATTCCACCGTTAACAATAAACTTTTGGGCTCCTCAAATTTAACAATAATTTAGGCAACAAAGGATTAATTATTTTAGTATTTAGAAAAATTGGAATTGGAATTTCGATGAATTCCATTGTTAACATTACATTTTTGGCTTTTGAAATTAACCAGATATTTGCTATGTTTAATTAGGTCAATAATTTAGGCAATGAAGTATTGATTAATTTGCTGTTTAGAAAGTTTTACTTTTGAAATTTGAATCACATTGTTAACTGATTGCTTTATTATTATTATTTTGGTTATATTTCCCTTAAGTCTATTTGTTATAACTGACTGCTTGAAACAATATTTTTTATAAACCCACAATTCTGTATTAGTTCTCTACATTGCAAATATATATATATATACTTATATGAAATCAACTTTTGTTGTCGTCAAATATTTAATGAACATATAAATATGTATTTATTTTATTGAATATAAATATGTATTTTGATAACTCACAATTTTGCAATAAGCCTTTTAAAAATAATTCATATATTCTCTTTTATTAAAAAAATTGCAATCAATAATTTAGATTATTTATATCCATATGTAATCAACTTTTGTTGTTTTCAAGTAATATTTTTAATCATAAAATAGTTACTCAAAAAATTATACCCTTTAATTTATTTTATTTTTATTTTTAATTTGACGGGAAAAAATCTAGTTGTAATTGATGAGTAAACAATTTGGGAAACCTATATTCTGTCGTATCTCAAATTCTCAATTACTCGCAAAGAGTCACTACGTGGCATTTTTCCTGCCGATCAGCTTTCTCTCTCTACTTTATCCTAAAGTCAAAATTTTTAAGCAAAGAGTTTTCAATCATTTTTCCTGTGACCACCGACTACCATTCCCAAGTGTTGACTTAACTGAATCAACATAGTCATCCCTTAGGTCTATAGTTACTCCACGCATTGAATCCAAATCCGAATTTGTAACACTTTTTTAAAAAGTATCTTTATCATTTAAAACTACTAGCAAAAAAAAAAAATATTTATCATTGAATACAAATAATAAATATATTTAAAATATAATTTCTTTCAGGTTTTGAAGTGGATGTATGTAGAGTATCATTCTGTTTCTTATTATAAGTCTAACTATTACAAATTTTTTATTTTAAAATATAGGTCCTGTTTGAAATCAATTAATGCTATTGTAACTATTTTATCTTTATATTGGAAATAGGGAAGATGAGAGAGAATGCTTGTATTACATAAAATATTATTTTAAGACATATTCTTAAATAAAGGTAAAATTAATTTTTTTTTAAAATAAGAGCATATTTAATACTATAACTTCCACTCTTTAGTATATGAAAAGTAATTAGAGTAGATTTATAATAAGAAACAGAGTGATACATACTTATACATCTTATTTGTGAGAATAACTGAAAGTTGTCTATAGGGAGATAAAGTAGTAATAATTTTTAGAAGACATATATGTTCAATATCTCAAGGATAAACATGCCCTACTCTCGGTGCTATATTTGACAATTTTGATTTGAAATGCAATAGTAAATAATCGAGGATTCAGTTAGGTTTTAAGCAAGGTAATTAAACCCGGACCGGAGTCCAGACCGGGCAAGGCAGTGGGTCAAGGGTTAGTGGGTCAGTCATGAATCGACTCGGGAGCCAGATCGGTAGTAATTTAAATAATATAATTTGATTATAATGGATCGTAATATTTATATTTTACTTATGAAAAATAATTGTTGAATACACATCCCTATTTTCTGAGTATTAAACTACTCCCTCTTTTAATTGGTACTTGAGTGTAGTTGTCCCTATAAATTTTCTTCCAACAAAAATGTGTTACATATATTTTATTATAATCAAATACTTTGGTTTTTAATTTTTACATACCATTGGCTTCTATATAAAGGCTGGTCATACTAATAGAACAAAGATAGATGTGTTAATAGTGGTAATTGAGAAAAATTAATAATTTAATTAAAAGATTAAAAATTATAGTACCAAAATTAAAATTGAGTAAAAGTATAGGTACCAACTAATGGGTTTTACCTTATATATATATATATATGTATAAATTCTGTATTATTTTTATTTTAGTTCCTTTTCTTTTTATCTTTATAATTTTCAAACCTTCCCTTCCTTTCTTCTCTTGTCACGTGAAGGCTGAAGCAACATCCTTTCATAGCCTGCACACACGCATAACGAAGCAACATGACAAAGGATCATCTTTTAGTTTATTTTTTTTCTTTTAACCTTTTTACCTTGCTTCTCTAACATCAACACAGGCACGGCAGAAAGAACCAGACACCATCTTTTCTTTTCCTTGTTCTCTCAAAGTTCAAACTGAAACACAGTTCCATCCATGGCCTCTCCGTTCTACGACGAGTGATGAGGACAAGAAGGCTACAATAGCAGCGTCCATACTTCAAATAAAGTAACTCAAATCCCAGATCTGAGTGATTTTGTACTTCATCTATCAAGATTTTGTTGCTTCTCTCCTCTCTTTCTTGTCTATCTTTGCTTCTTTTCTTCATCTCTGATAAGCTTTTTGCAGGTCCAGAGTTTTGAAAAAAAAAAAATTTTAACCCAGCGACTCACCCAACTCGGCGAGTCGCACGGGTTATGTCCGGGTTCGGCCGAGTTGGCCGAGTTGCGGCCGAGTCGGTCCGTACCCGGGTTAACTATCAACCCGGACCGGCGGGTTCCGGGCCGGTCCGGATTTAATAACCTTGGTTTTAAGTATGAAAGGACCCTTATAACGTGGCTTTTTATACGTCATATATTCGAATATAAAAGAGGTATGCTTTACCCCACTCAATCAACCTAACCATGATCCCACTATCTGAACACCTCTTCTCTCTCTATATTTATACGATTGAATTTATCATTATACTATATTAGTATTTTCATATGTCAAATTGCATGAACAATTGTATATACAGATAGGGAGTAATAAAAAATACTTACGAGGGGGTGTACATGAAATACTTTAAGGACGGGAAGAAGGAGAAAAGAGACTTTGGAATGAGCTCCAAGTTGCAATGGCCCAAGTTGTTCATGAAGTCAATGTATGTCAGATAGCCTGCAAATGATGCTATTGATGCCGTCCTCGTTATTACCGTAGTATGCAATGGGATTGCGAATAGAATAAAGTATGCTATGTGCTCTGCAAATGGATGTATTACAGCTGTCCCAACGAAAAAAAGAAAATTGAATTAAAATCATAATTATGACTTGAAACTAACACACATGTTCCTCTTATTCTTTTATAAAGTATCTCCAACGTATTTAATTAGAATCAAGAAAAATTAAATATAAAACTCCATTAATTTCGTCCTAAAATTTAGTAATTTTCTAACCCTTCCTTTAATGAATACTATACATATATAATTTGATAAGATGTTCAATAAAATATTACCTATAGAATGAAAAATTAAGGATAAATTTGTGCATTCATATAACAAATTTAATGAGATGACTTACATTAAAAACAAAAAATGATTTCTTAATTTGTGTTATACTCTCTTTTGATCCTATATCTATGTTGGGGAGAAGATTTTTTGTATCATGTACAAATTTGCATTCATTCATTATTGTGTGAACTATTGTATTTTATGAAAAATATTATATACATATATTAAATAGAAACAAAGTTAGAATGTTATTAAATTTTAAAGTAAATTTAATGAGATTTAAAGTTTTCTTAATTTTATTGAAATATAAGTATTTTATAAATAACACCATACACATAAGGGCCATATATTTAAAGATGTCACCGTAAAGTCGTAGTATTCAACTTTAATTTGAAAAAGTTTAAATGATAAGTTAGGTTCAAGAATTCATTAGGGCCAAGATATTTTAATTCAAACACTTGCCCTTGAGTGGTCGACAAGATATTTATAATTGGAGAGAAGATTTTGTTGTTTTTTTTTTTCTATGACAGAAAGAAGATTTCTTTGTCAGTTGTCATGTCTCGTTTTGCCCTTAATTTATTATTGTGTAAATTATTACTTCTTTATAAAATCTATATATATATATTAAATACAGGTAAAATTAAAAATTTATTACATATTAAGATAAAATTAAAAATATTTAATATTTTTCTTAATTTCATTGAAACATGCAAGTTATATTTATAAATAAGGCCACATGTACATTTACACATACACAGAAGGGTCCATATATTCCAAGATGTCACCGCGAAGTTGTCGTATTCAATTTTAATACGAAAATGTTTAAACTTTAAATGATAAGTTAGGTTCAAGAATTCGTTAGGGTCAAGATAATTGGATTAAAACTCTTTCCTTGAGTGGTCTATATGTGTCAGCATAGAATTTACGAGAATGAAATAGATGTGAGGAAAGAACTCACAAGTGATGGGTTCAGTGATGATGGAGGAATGGTGGTGAGAGTGGTAGCGAGAGTAGAGATAATGGTGATGAAGAGCTCTGTGCAACCAATAATAAAGAAACTCCACTGGTCCTGCATGCAGAAGTGCTGTAATAATCACTCCATCTGTTCTCCAAAATGGTAGATTTGAAGCCTCCGGTACTACCATATGTCCAATGTAGAACAAAAGTGCATTAAACACAATTTGGTCATCCCTACAAAAAAAAAAAAAAAAAAAAAACAATAACATTCACAATAACACACTAACCTGAGTTAATTCGAATTAGTTTAAATCTAATTTTCCCTCTAGTCCATAACATAAGTCTTTCTCAAAAAGAAAATTTTGTGGTTTGTAATATGAGTTACTTTGCAAAAGTTTATGTAGGATTAAATGCTTTATTCCATATGTACTTCTTCTCAGTTTTCAGTTAAGGACAAAGAGCATATATTTCTTACATTTACAGGATTTATTAGGCGTAAAAATGAAAATAAGAACAATTTTTAGACAATTTTAATGGGGAAAAAGAGGAAGGGGATATGAAAGAGGAGAAAAAGGAAAGGAGCGGCAAAAGGGGAGGAGAGAACAACTGAGAAATGGGAGAGGTAAGGGAAGAGATGAAAAAGAAGAGATAGCAGGAAAGATAATAATAATTACAACAACTACCTTTAGAGTCTTAAAAATAATGATAAATCCAAATAAGAATAATAATGATAAAAAAATGAAATGAAATGAAAATATATAATTATTATTCTTTAACACATTTTTCATTAGACTTATTTTATAGACAAGAGGGATAAGGGCTGCACAAGGATTAGGCCGGGCCGGACCAGGCCGGACATATGCCCGAAGTTCTATCCTAAAAGTCTTCGGGTTAACTTTCTTGGCCCGATGGTTGGCCTAGTCCTTTTTGGCCCGAGACTAAGACTAGGCAGTATATGTCTTCTGAGCCACAAGACATGTCATGTTGGTCCTTGAGCCTTTTGATTCTAAGAAAAAATAATGAAATAAATTAAAAAATAAAAGCAATTGGGAAAAGAATTAATCAAATGTTTTTATATGATGTATTTTTAAATTGAGAAAAAGAAATTATTTTTTATAAAAAATATTAATATCTGCGGGTCAGGCCTGGCCAGGCCACTACCTCTAATACCTATAACATTGTCCCATCCCACTCAGTGGTCAGATTTACTTCTATCTTATTTGTTATGATTTCGAGCCTCATTTTTTTGGGGGGGATGGGGTTGGCCTCTCAACCCTAATATAGCTGCATATACCTGGTGGTTTGTTTGTGGGGGGACCTTACACGGCATATCACACCATTCGAGGAGAGAATCAGATAATCTAAATTATGATGTCTTTATCAATGTGACAAGGATGAAGGCCTAATGACGTGACTTTTAGTTAAGAATTATGTCAAGCTTACTTAAATAAAAGAGGGGAAAATTCCAAAAAAAGACTCTCGAATTACTAAAAGGACACTTTGATATAGCAAATTTCGGAAATGACAAGTCAGCACAAATCCGTAGAGTGACTGAATTGTCCTTTAACAAATTTAAAGGAAAAGTCCAAAATGCCCCTGGTTCAATTATTTTTTTTTAATAATTGGCCACCACCACCGGCGGTGGGGCCGGTCGCCGGCGGGGGGCCAACCTGCCAAGTGGCGGTTGGCCCACCCGCCACTTGGGGGCCCCACAGCACGCCACATGGCGGGCTGTGGGGCCGCCACGTGGCGGATGTCCCTTGTATAAAAGGGATACAAAATGTGAGGGGATGGGAATCGAACCCACCCTCTTAGCTTGGTGGCCTTACCACCAAGCCACCAAGTCTCATCATAATATATATTGTAAAAGATATATATATTCTATCTTTATTCCTTCTTAATATTTTACCAGAAACGTTTAAGGGATTCCCAACTTCGCATAAGGGAATCCCAACTTCTGTTAAGAGATTCCCAACATATACATTACCATTTACCAACTTCCAAAATATTTCACCAAATGTTCCTACTTATTACCAGAAACGTTTAAGAGATTCCCAACTTCGCATAAGGGAATCCCAACTTCTGTTAAGGGATTCCCAACATATACATTACCATTTATCAACTTCCAAAATACTTCACCAAATCTTCCTACTTGTTACCAGAAACGTTCAAGGGATTCCCAACTTCGCATAAAGTATTTTGGAAGTTGGTAAATGGTAATGTACATGTTGTTAATCCCTTATGAGAAGTTGGGAATCCCTTGAACGTTTTTGGTAACAAGTAGGAAGATTTGGAGAAGTATTTTGGAAGTTGGTAATCCCTTAACAAAAGTTGGGAATCCCTTATGAGAAGTTGGGAATCTCTTGAACGTTTCTGGTAACAAGTAGGAACATTTGGTGAAGTGTTTGAATGAATTTTCATTTTATTTAAGGCTCTCATGATGGGACACTTATTGAGTTCGAAGTGTATCAGAATTTAACAATAAAGCTTAGACGAGTACCACTATGTTTCTTAATATAAATTCAACTATCACAAATTTTTAGTTCCTAAATATAAGTTTAATTTGGGATCAATTAATGCTACTGTAACTATTTTACCCCTATGTTGAAAATAGGGTGAGAGAGAATGTTTGTAATGTACAAAATATTAATTTAACATCTATCTTAAATAAGGGCAAAGTTGGAAATTTTTTTTTTTAAAATATGATATATTTAAAGCTATAACCCAATGTGAGAAGTAATTAGGGTGGACTTATAATAAAGAATAGAGTGGTAGGAGACAAACACTTAAAGCCGAGGGCTCCATGCATGGTACTCCCTCTATCCCTATATATAAGAGTAAAAAATTGAATAGTTTTATCCTTTTAATAAGAGCCAAGCTAAATTTATCAAAGTATTTAATGGGTTTTTTCCCACTTTACCCATCATTATTTTCTCTCACATTCTCTTTCATACTTATTTATAACACTATTATTACATTTCTCTCTCTTATATACTCAATCATAAATAAGGGTAAACTTGAGAAAACAAAATTATTTTAGACATATTGATCATTTTCAACAACTTCCTTAATCTAAGTGATTTAACTAGTTTAGCTCTTATATATAGGGACAGAGGGAGTATAAGGTTTGGAGGTTGGATCCAATGGATCCATGGATGGCTCAGCGATGAGTTAGAGACCTTTATGACCTTTATTGATGTGGGTTATGCATCTCATAAGAAGGAGGAGAAAATACATTTAACATGTATGAGTAAGATTTAAAAGGATAAGAAGAGCATAAAATTGAGACAATGGATACAATGATGATGTAATGGATGTATAGTCATATAAAAATGGTAAGGTTCATTCAAGAGTTGGCGGACGTCTATTGAAAAGAGAAAATAATGGAATATGTTTTGAAGTTGTTCAATCTATAAAAGTATAGTTGGAAGCACCATTAAAAATGATAGAAAATTCAGCATATATATATATAAATATATGGACTCTTTTGTAAAGACCATTAGATGCCATCCATCCATTGAAATTATTTTTCTTTTTTTTTGGCCAAAAGCATCCATTGAAATTATTGAATGAAACCTTTTTCGTTAATAATATATTTAAAGAATTGATTGTTGATATAGCACAATGACATTATGCAATTAATGTAACCAACTTCACTTAATAAGATGATGATTGTTGTTGTTGTGATACGTGAGACTCTCATTTCAAGAGAGGTTGCTAAAATTAAGTACTATGCAATTGAGATGAAATTCACGCAAATAGAGTTAGAGATCACTGAGAAAAGTATACAAGTGAGGAAAACAACAATAAAGGCATGGTCCTATGTATATAGTTTTGGATCAAGAGATGTTATGAAGTTTCTTTCTAGATTTTCTCTCAATTTTTAAAAAAAATACTATTTAGGTCTCAAGAAATTAATGTAATGACATTCAAGCTCCTAAAATTTTTCTCAAAAAATATCTGAGTTGAAAATACACACACATATCAGTTTAAATAGTAAAATTTATTGCATATAACTGTATAGGATTGATATATAAGACTTAAAACATCTTATTCACACTTCCAAGTTTGCAGCAGTTTAATTTAAATTGAATACGTAACTTATCTTTTTTAAATTTTTTTTGAAATTATTATTATTATTAGACCAATGTTTTTGAACCAAATGTTGTTGCCTTTTAAGAAAAGCTCAAAAATTCAGTCTTGCATAAACATTAACTATCGTGGACCCCACCAATTTAATTGATCATGATGAATTTGTATTCACTAACAAAACGAAGAATCCATCCAAACAATTCATTCGCAACTCTCAATAGTTCATTAGCTATTCAGGTAGAAATTTGTTATTCTTACTTAATGAAAACCCACAAAGATTATTACATACATACATATGTATGAATTATGATGAAGAAGAAGAGTTACCAGTTGGTTTCTCTATCAACTTGATCGAAATCGAGGCTCCTGTCAAGGATTCTTTTTTTGCCTTTGGAAGTTTGATAACGAGAAAAAGAAATCCAAATCTGATCATGAAGCATTCTCAATAACATATATGGAAATATGAGAAAGTATCCAACGTCCCTCTCCTTTCCCTCCTTCATTATCATATTATATGTGCTATGTGCCGCCCACGGTGCCAATATCAGCCACTTCATGCAATCAATCATCAAATACTGTATATATCAGCCACATACATAATATATACATATAACATATTATATTCCTGCATGGAAATGAATAACATAAGAAACCTTAAAATTCCCGAGAGGCTTCCAAGGCCAGTTGGTCAGAATGCCTGGGTTCGTCGCCATTTTATGAGAATCCTGAGGTTTTGGAGAGAAGATATTATATGTAGGAGAGGTTGCTAGCTGTATGTGTGTAATAAGTTGGATATATGGTTGGCTATTTATATATGCAAAAGTTTGTGGGAATTGAATTATCTGTACAATCGAAATTGATAGCCTTGATTGATGATAATGAAATTTAAACTGCTTCGTTTATTCGTTGTTAATAAGGAAATAAGACATTCCTAAATTTTTTATTTTTAATAAAATGTATCAGGTACACTGTCATACTACAATAATACTACCACTTTGATCTTTGGTGTAAGTTTACTTGTAGATGAAATCGTTTGTCATTAATATAAGGAAAAATCATATTAAGGTGCTACATAAGGCATTTAATTACAATAAGGTCCCAAACAATCATCAAATTACATTGAAGTCTCAAAGGACATGGATGTAGTAAAATGGTTTGTCACTGTGAGTTGTCAATACCAGCTCATTGAGTTGTCACTGCACCCAAATAAGCTGGTATTGACAACTCAATACGCTGGTACAGTATTGAGAACTTTTGAATTGACCACACATTGAGTTGTTAATACCAGCTCATATGCGTGCAGTGACAACTCAATGAGCCGGTATTGACAACTTACAATGACAAGCCATTTTATTACACTCAGGTTTCTTGGAACTTCAATATAATTTGATTATTGTTTGGAACGTTGTTATGATTAAATGCCTTATATGTGGGACCTCCATCTAATTTTCCCTAGTCCACCAAAGGTTATTAATAGATGATTTTTAATTTTACCCTATTTAATTTAAAGCATATGTAATGATTTAACTGTGATAACTGAAATTAGTTAAATTAAAATAATAATATGAGTTAGACTGTCAGAGTGTGATACATATCTCATGCCGTGCAAATGAAAAGAAGAAATGTATTTCAAACATAGTTTAAAAACCTGGATCAAACCAACCAGTTTAACTGAAACATGCGACTCACATGGCATGTTGGCACGACGTAACATAGAGTTGAATCGGGCAGTGAAACTCGGGAAAAATCAGGGCCGGTTAAACTGGCCACTCTTTTTTTTTTTATTATTATTTATAATTCTCCTTATTATTAACTTTCACCTTCATTTATATTTAGAAACCACACATAGGAGACTATAACATAATTAAGATTATTTTTTAAGGTTATTTTACTTGTAGCTGTTTAAAATTTAATTGTTGTTCCTCTTTGAATTTGTATTTTGGTGTTTAGACTGTTATAGAATACTTATTTTCATGTGTGATCTTTCTCTTTTACTCTCTCTTTAGAAACATTAAAATATTCATGCTTAATGAATCAAATATACTTATATATATTTACATTTTAATATATGGTAATAATTGATATTATTGTATTTTGTTATTATCAATAAAATTATATTAAATTAATAGGGTTGGTTTAAGACTGAGTTGACATCTGTTCAACTACTACTGACTCTTGAATCAATGGTTCAACTAATTCTAAATACGGTCCAACTTTTTTGAACCTAGATTTATATACCTTTTTTTATAGCGATGGCAAGTATTTATTGTACTCTTTTTATAGTAATTTATTTATATTTATACCCTTCTTTATGGTAATGTATTTATATACCCTAACTTCACTAATATGGTACTACTTACATATTAATACGGAGATGTTTAATTCCGTTAATGCGATCGATCAGGAACCACAAATAGGAACCACACACATACATAGGAGTAATATGATTTCTGGAAAAATAAGATCACAATAATGCGACAGATCAGGAGTAAATGGAGTCAGATATTTCTTCTGTTGGTGGGCCACGTTGAACAAACTGATTGGATCTCTTTATGATTTTTAAATATTCAACGAACTTAAATGGTAAATGGGGTCTCTGTGCTCTTACCGTAACAAGTGTGATGTCCATGTCAAACTAAAAAGCTTGTGAGAAAAAAGTTTGTGTCGCTCCCTCCAATTTAATAGTAGGGATAAGGGTCAATTTGACCCCGGAAGTTTTGTGTTAGGATCATTCTGGACCCGGAAGTTTTTTTTGGATCAATTTAACCCCGGAAGTATGAAAAAGGTATCAATGTGGCCCCCCTTAACGGTACCCCCTTTTAACGTCTGCCACGTAGGAAAATATTCCAACTATACGCCAACATGGCAGACACCTAGGCATAGTTTTGACACCTGGACTTTTTTTGGAAAAAAACACTAAATAAATGGTGAAATCATTCTTTGACTTTAAAAAAAAGGAAAAAAAATAATAAATAAACAAACAAATCATTGTCCCGTTCTGAAAGGAAACATTCGGGGATTCAACCATTGATTGAACCCTAATGCTGAAACCATTCTCTGTCTCGAAGGTACCCAAAATGGCGAAAAGAGGGAGCTTGTGAGAGAGGAAGATGTAGACGCGAAGATCGAACGAGACGCAGAGAGGGTGAGACGCCGACCGAAGATCAAACGAAGACGAAGTGTGGCAGCGCGGAGCGAGTGGAAGAGCGGAGAAAACGGTGATACACACACATCGAGTTACCATTGTCAATCGAACAGAGGCAAACTGGAAGGCAAAGTGGAAGAGCGGAGCGAGTGAGTATTATTGAGCGGACATCGAACATAGAGAGTATTATGGTGTAGCAGACCGAGTGGAAGGCAAAGTGTAGTGCGTGTTGACAGGTATGGAATATATTATTGGAGGTTATTATGACTCTTTTGTCCATTGCTCTTGTAAATGCTTTCTTGTTTTATACACACACAGTGAGTTACCATTATCACCCTTTGCAAATTTCTGTAGTGTAAGTGCTTTCTTGTTTTGTGTGTTAGGATTAATTTATTAAGGGTGAAGTTCCAATGGCAGTTGGTGATACTAGTGGGCCCAAGTGTGGACCAAACTGTGGTCCTGAGAGTGGTTATGATGATGATACTGACTTTATAGAGACTTTAGGGGATGATTTCGGTGCTTGTTATAATCTGGTTGGTGAGGGATTAAATTCTGGATATGGGGGGCTCCCTGTATCACATGATAATGGAGAAAATGATGGGTTAAGTTCTTGTGAAGGGGATGCAGTAGACTCTGATAGTGACACTGTATGTGATGATATTGACTTTGAAGGTGAGGAGAATAACAGTGAAGATGATAATTTCTCCCGTGGGGGTGAATTGGTGGTAGTGGATGCTGGTGATGAGGGCAGCGATCATGAAGAGGAGGAAGCTGATAATGCATCGGAACTTGTTGATAGTATTGGGCTTCCAAAAGAGGTGAGAGTGCAAGAATCAGCTAATGGGTTTGATGGTAGAGCCTTTTTCATGAGTAATGGGACATATGCAAATAAGCAGGAGTTAATTCAAGCAATTAATAACTATGCGATTTTTATGGGGGTGAAATTAAGGTTGATCAAGAATGAACGATTTAGGGTTAGAGCCAAATGTCAGAAGGGATGTCCATTTGTCTTGTATGCATCCAAAGATGGGTCAAATCCTGGGTTGGTTGTCAAAACATTGTTGTTAGAGCATAGTTGCAGTAGGGTTTTTAAGAACCCTAGGGCATCAGTGAAGTGGGTGGCGGCGGCCTCAGTATAAAGTTGTAGACATGAAGAAGGATTTAGAAAGTGAGTTAAAGCTGAATGTGACCCTGATCAAATGCAAAAGAGCAAAAAGATTAATTGTACAAGAGATGGAAGGGAGCTACATTGATGAGTTCAATAATCTAGAAGCATTCTGTAATGAGTTGAGGAACTTTAATCCGGGGTTAGATGTGTCCATTGAACTAAGCAAAGAGGCTATTGAAAATGGTCGAAGGGTGTTTAGCAGAATGTATCTATGCTTTCATGCTTCCAAGGTAACAAGATTACTTAAATAACTTTGATTTTCATTTGATTATTTATTAAATACGTGTCTAAGTGTTTTTTGGAAGTCAGGATGTAGACCAATATCATCACATACAGTGTCACTATCAGAGTCTACTGCATCCCCTTCACAAGAACTTAACCCATCATTTTCTCCATTATCATGTGATACAGGGAGCCCCCCATATCCAGAATTTAATCCCTCACCAACCAGATTATAACAAGCACCGAAATCATCCCCTAAAGTCTCTATAAAGTCAGTATCATCATCATAACCACTCTCAGGACCACAGTTTGGTCCACACTTGGGCCCACTAGTATCACCAACTGCCATTGGAACTTCACCCTTAATAAATTAATCCTAACACACAAAACAAGAAAGCACTTACACTACAGAAATTTGCAAAGGGTGATAATGGTAACTCACTGTGTGTGTATAAAACAAGAAAGCATTTACAAGAGCAATGGACAAAAGAGTCATAATAACCTCCAATAATATATTCCATACCTGTCAACACGCACTACACTTTGCCTTCCACTCGGTCTGCTACACCATAATACTCTCTATGTTCGATGTCCGCTCAATAATACTCACTCGCTCCGCTCTTCCACTTTGCCTTCCAGTTTGCCTCTGTTCGATTGACAATGGTAACTCGATGTGTGTGTATCACCGTTTTCTCCGCTCTTCCACTCGCTCCGCGCTGCCACACTTCGTCTTCGTTTGATCTTCGGTCGGCGTCTCACCCTCTCTGCGTCTCGTTCGATCTTCGCGTCTACATCTTCCTCTCTCACAAGCTCCCTCTTTTCGCCATTTTGGGTACCTTCGAGACAGAGAATGGTTTCAGCATTAGGGTTCAATCAATGGTTGAATCCCCGAATGTTTCCTTTCAGAACGGGACAATGATTTGTTTGTTTATTTATTATTTTTTTTCCTTTTTTTTAAAGTCAAAGAATGATTTCACCATTTATTTAGTGTTTTTTTCCAAAAAAAGTCCAGGTGTCAAAACTATGCCTAGGTGTCTGCCATGTTGGCGTATAGTTGGAATATTTTCCTACGTGGCAGACGTTAAAAGGGGGTACCGTTAAGGGGGGCCACATTGATACCTTTTTCATACTTCCGGGGTTAAATTGATCCAAAAAAAACTTCCGGGTCCAGAATGATCCTAACACAAAACTTTTGGGGTCAAATTGACCCTTATCCCTTAATAGTATATTCCCTTTTTTTCTTTTCTGGTAGTTTTAGAAAGTGATGAAGTGCTGTAAAATCTGTTTAAGTCATGGAAAATAATAAAAAAATCCCATTCAATCTGTAAAATCTCAATAACAATTTTATGATAGGTGTTAACAACTTTATAATAGGTATTAACAACCATTAACAACTCAAAATTCCTTATTTAAGATTTTACAAATTGAAAGGAATTTTTTTATCATTTTTCCTTTAAGTTATCCTTAATCAATTATTTTTACTAATTCTTACAAAATAAACCATTGGCATATTTGATACGCAGACAATCAAATTTCTCGGGGTGATATGTCAACCTAAAAGGTAAATTTTATCATTTTACATCACAATCACTATTTACCATGTCTGATTATTTTCATAAGCTAAAAAAGAATGAGATAAAAAGAGATTATTCAGAAATACTGAAAGGGTATATACGTAAAATCAACAGATTCAAAAATCTATGATAAGGCATTTTTACCTAATTATGGATTTAATGAAAGTCTTGACTCTCAATCTGAATTTGGGTTTCAAATGGATTACAATAAGATTTCCCTAATTAAATTGTTATTTGACAATAATATACAAAATCTGCCTTTTTTTTCTAAGCTATCACTCTTTAATGGAAGCGTTAAATATGTCACATTACACACACACACACACACTTATGATCAATAAAAACATAAGAACACATCATTTCAGCATGCTAAACGATTCACATTTTATTTTGGTTTTAAGAAAAATAAACCTCTTAATTAATTTTAAAAAAAACATGGCTAATTAGGATTGAGAGGTTTATTTTCTTAAAAAGCAAAATAAAATATGAATTACTATTCGATCCTAATTATAAGATCATTTTGACTTTTTTGGAGAAATTAAGGATGCAAACTTAATCTCTTTAAAATGTTTATACTTATCTTTTTTTCTCGAGATTAATTTACCTTATTTATACTATCGCATAATATAATTACATGTAAGATGCGTTAAAATTAAGTGGTTTATTTGGCTTCCTTAATCTTCACAAAACAAAAAGTCAAAGTGATCTTATATTTAGGATTGGATGGAGTATTTCATATGTGTCAGTAGCCAAATGGATTAAGTTAAGGTTTATACAACGTTTGGTCCTTATAATTTTCTCTTATTCTAGTTTTGGTCATTTAATAATGGGTAAGAGTGCTCATATTTTTTTATGTTTTAGATAGATATAAACTTTAAGGACAAAAACCTATAATTTTCAAATATAGAAACTAGAAGCAAAATGATGGCAAATAATATACTATTAATGCAAAATGATCTGAGTTCTGTTTTTATTGAACAAACACTACTAAAGTTTAAATAATGTGACATTCTTGAAGTATGTAGGCATTTAAAAAAAAAACAATTATGATATTATATATGCAAAATAAACAATTTTTACAGTATAAGATAGATATTAGACTTATATTTAGGTTCAAATAAACCAGAACTCTCATACTACCAAGTTTAGATATTTAGATTTAAGTAAACCAGAACTCTCATAGTACCAAGTTTAGATCCTAAGACTTACGTTAGCGGGGCCTATTTTTTTTTTTTCCCCCTCCTTTTGCCAGAGAAGTATTGTTTAGGGAAAATGACATTGAGGTCCCTCATAAGGCATTTAATTACAACAAGGTCCCAAACAATCATCAAATTATATTGAAGTCCCAAGGGACCTGGGTGTAATTAAATTGAGTTGTCAATATCAGCTCATTAAGTTGTCACTGCACACAAATGAACTGATATTGACAACTCAATTTAAAAGTTGTCAATACCAACCCATTGAGTTGTCACTGCACACAAAATAGTTGTTAATATCAGCCCATTAAGTTGTCAATGCACCTCTTTTATTGACAACCCATTGAGTTGTCAATACCAGCTCATTTGTGTGCAGTGACAACTCAATGGGCTGGTATTGACAACTCACAATGACAAGCCATTTTATTACACCCAGGTTCCTTGGGACTTCAATATAATTTGATGATTGTTTGAGACCTTATTGTAATTAAATGCCTTATAAGGGCCTCAATGTGATTTTCCCTATTGTTTATTGCGATACTTAAGTTTGGAGATAGAAAAGAGAACATATCATTCCTAACTTGATCAAAAAATTTATTAGAACCAATTGTGAAAGGAACTTGTCAACGGATTTGATTGAGACTAATTATCAGAGTTCAATGAAGTTTTTTAATTAATTGTAGGAGTATCTAGTTGATCACCAAACAATTCCTTCATTTGCTCGAAATTAAAATAACACACGCGTGCACACACACATTTATATATATTATATATCCATTATGTTCCTATTTATAGGTCTACTTTTCCCAATACTCACATACCAAGGAAAGTCAATTATTTCATTAAAAATGTCAAAAATTGATCAATCTTTTTAATTTTGCCTTCATTTAAGAATGAATATTACATTCTCTTTCTATATTTATCCTCATATTGATAGAGGGAAAATTGTATTACTTGCATTAATTGTTCCCAAAGTTGACTTATAATAATGAACAAATTTTTCATCACAAAATGGAATTATAACTAACAATAAAGTGGTACACAAAGAACCCTCATAAAAATAATTTTTCTAAAGGGTTTTAAGTTTTAAATAAAAATAATAATCTTTTTAAAGAGTACAAAAAAATTATTATTTCAAGACAAAGTTATTTAAAAAATGCCAACATATTGACTGTTCAGATTATAGCTCTTGTTTGGGATGCTCGTCAAAAGTGATCACTACCCAAACTTATTTCTAATTTTTATTTTCCGGTAAAAATCTGGTTCCTAGTTTTTATCTTCAATGTCTCAGTACTGTCCAACTGTTCCCATGTCCCAAGCCAATCTATTGGGAGAGAAATACCTTCTTTTTTTTATATCATTTTTTCTCCTTTTCTTTCTTAATAACCATTAGATCTCTTTTCAATGGTTTCAGATTTGGATCTATACAAAATATATTTTAATTGATTTTCAATAATGATATTATAAACACCAAATCTGAACCATTGAAAGGAGATCTAGTGATTATTAAGAAAGAAAATGTGGAAAAATGAGGCATTTCTCTCCCATCATTATTGGACAACACTAATTAGGACTTAATGCCCATATGATGTGGTGTGTTGCTAATCAATGACTTCATATGCATGCGTGTTTAGAAGTTTAGATCAAGGCATCATTCTAATCGTAAGATACTTTGGTCCTTTGTTTTAGTCCACACAAAAATCTATTCATATTCTAAAGCGAACTTTTGAAACAATTACTCCTTTTACCAGTCATGTTAAATGATAATAGGAAATTAATTGATGATTGATTGGGTGTATTTGGGAAGAACTTTACTAGTGACATACTCCCTCTCTAAGGTATACGATAAAAAAACATTACCAGTGACATACTCCCTCTCTAAGGTAGACGATAAAATAAACTGTTGATTAAAACTTGTTAAAGACAATACATATATTGATATATAAGAAGATGATGAGAAAGAATAAATTTAATTACGATTAAAATGGTAAAAACACATTAAATACTTAAGCAACCCCAAGTGACCAACCAGTGGGATGAGTGTATAAAAACATCTCAAGAGAGATACTCCCTCTAGTCTTTATTTTAAGAGCCCAAAAATTTAATTGTTTTGATCCAAAATATAAGAGTCCGCCTTGGATTATATCATTATTGAATGCATGTATTCATATTTTGTCCATACTTATTAATACTCTCTTTCATAGTACTAATTAATACTCCTATTTAAATTTCTCTCTCTAATCTCATCATAAATAAATGTAATATTGGGAAAAAAAGTTATATTTTAGACATATTTATAACTTTTAACAAGTATTAAGTGTTTTCTTAAGATACGCAATTTGGCGGCTAGGCTCTTATAATAAGGACCAGAGGGAGTATTATTTTTCCAAACCAGATAATATTGTTTATAAATAGAATCACATAAGTACATTTTAATTAGTATTAATTAAATTCACATTAGCTAACATCCAAGGGATTTACTCATCATGTCCTATTTATAGGGCAGAGAGAGAATGTTTTATTTGGTCCTATATATAAGTCACCTTATTAAATATTTAATTTTTAGTGGAAAGTTAATGAGTTTAAAGGCTTTCCTTAGTCTGTGTGAAATATGCTGGAAGTGCCTTATAAATAAGACCAGAGGAGTATATTGTATATCAAGTCATTCATCTCGAAGTAATTTATATTGTGAACTAAGAGTAAATACAATGCAAAATCACTTAAATAAGGTAATCTAAACATTCATTTGGACTAATAACATTGGACTAATAACACCAGTATGTAGTCATAATTATGAAACCTATTGTTGCCCTTAAATACTCAGAAATATTTACATACGCATGCAGTATCATACTTTGTCCAATAAAAATCCTTGAACACATATACTTCCCCCGTTCCTATAAGGCGCCAACTAATCCCTTGGTCTTTTTTATATGGCACTTGTTGGTTTTCAAGAAATATTAATTACTCCCTTCGTCCCTATATATAAGAGCAAAAAATTAGAATAGTTTTGTCCTTTTTTATAAGAGCCTGACTAAATTTGCCAAAGTATTCAATGAGTTTTTCCTACTTTATCCATCATTATTATCTCTATTCACATTCTATTTCATACTCATTTATAACACTATTATCGCATTTCTCTATCTTATATACTCAATCATAAATAAGGGCAAATTTGAGAAAACAAAATTATTTCAAACATATTTATCTCTCTCAACCATTTCCTTAATATGTGTCATTTTACCTCTTTGACTCTTATAACAAGGGACGAAGGGAGTATGTTTTTTCATTCATATCCATATTTAATAAGGGTAGTGGGAGAAAGTAATAATTAATACTGTATTTGAGTTTAGTGTTGTTAGTATGGGCAATATTAGAAATCACTTAAATTTTAAAATAAATTTTATGCTTTTGAACAATTTTATTGGTATGTGAAATTTGTTAGTTGGTGCTTTATACTCCCTCTGGTCTTTATTATAAGCACCAACTACCAATTCTCACAAACCAAGAAATGGTAGCCCATCATTAATAAATGATATGATTTCACATTTTCAACTCTGAACATGCATTAATTATAAGGGCAAAATATGAAGAAAGAAAAGCAATTAATATGGCGTATTTGGGACTAAAAATTTTGTTAGTTTGTTCCTTTTAGGAAGGACTAGAGGGAGTAATAAGGACCAAAGGGAGTATAGGGTCTTTTTAACCGAATTGCAGTTTCTTAAAAAATAAGTTAAAGTTAGTTGAAAACAATAAATGTGTAGAAAATATACTCTTTTTTTCAAAAGTACATATCATTATTTATTTATTTACGAATGAGTATGAGAGAGAGTAATTATAGAAAAAAATATGAAAGAGAATGTGTGGAAAAAAATTAATATATGAGAAAAGCGCATTTAAAACTCGAACAAAATCAAATAAAGCTTTAAAAAATTCGGCTGAAGAAGCCAACTGGGGAAAAACAAAAAGTTAAGAGAAGCTGGGAGAGCATTCGTCTCTCTTCCTCCAATTCCAAAACCCTAGCCAATGTCATACCCATCATAGATCAATCGTTGCCCCAAATTATCTTGCATTCGCTTTTTCCAAATAACAAAAGTGATTGAAAATTCTGGTTTTTGGCTTTTTTTCTCAAATTAATGGCAGAAAATGAAGCAGTCAAGCCGATCAAATTCACCATGGGAGAGCATATGTCTCTCTAATTTCAATTACCATCTAAGTTTCTTCATCGATCCTTCTCTGCTTGAAAGCACTTGTCGTGGATCTCTGTTTCTTTGCATGCAAGGGTATTCACTCAAAATCTGGTTTTACTCATCCAAGAATGGGAGTAGCTCTCTTGCTTTGCAAGCTGCTGTGAAGTGATTCTCCATCGTCTTCAATCTCTTTGCTCCAGTCGCCGTCCAAATCCCTTTAGTTACTAATGGTAGCTCAGTGAATTGCTTTCGATTCAGGGCGTTTCTGGAAGGGAAACTTTTTTTGTTTCTTCATCTCATCGATTCAGGTTTCATCATCGATCTTGATCCTCTTCGCCCTTCTCTTCTTTTTTTCATTATCTATCGGTGAAACAGAAACTATTTTGGTCTCCAATAATTCTGCATCCAAGTTTTTTCATCAAGTTTCTGAGCACAGGAACTGTTAATTGGCCATGCCGTCACTTTGAGTCTCGCCTTCTTTCATTGCAATCTTCCACTACCTCTGGGCTGATTCGAGCTTTGGGAGATACTTGATTTCTGACTTCCAAAGCCTTAAATTCTGCTGGGGATTTCATCATATCTCTCTTGGAGCTGTGCTTTTAATATATATCTAGAAGGTTGCTCATTCGAGGAAACATCAGAGGAAAACGCTGGAAGTCGCTGTCCATCTTAGCATTTTTCTGCTACTGTTGTCGTCTTTAATAGCTGCCGTTCAAGGATTTAAGCTGAACAATTAGTTTCCATTCACCTTTGATTTCTCATTGAAATTTCTTCTCCTCTCGGATCCATCCTGAGATGTGACTTTGCTTGTATGCAATAGTATTTTAACTCTGATCTTGCTCATCAATGATTGAACGTTGTAGTCATCTTCAACTCTGTTTGTGAGTCTGGTATGTTTCTGCTGTTTCTTTCTCAAGTGCTCAGATTATGGAGAAATATAGAATCATTTCTAATTTCATGGTTATGAAGCTAAATTGTTCAATCGGGTGGTGATTCTGATGAAATTAATGGAGATCCTTGTCTCTTTTATTTAAGCTTTAGTTATTGTCAGTGGATTATGTCTTTTGTCTTGATTCTAATGGTCGAAGATTTTGTGTTATATGTCTGATCTTTTGTTTGAATTTGAAGAAAAGAGGAGAGGCTTGTCTCTCTATTTCTTAAGTATTCTTTGATGGTACATGTGGATCAATTTTAGCAGAGGAAAGGGTACTCTTTTGTTTCTTTGATTGCAATATCATCACATTGATTCAATTGGGTTGTGGTGGTGATCTGGTGAGTGGGATTAAGGTTGGTTTGTTCATTATGTCTCCTTCTTCTGGGTGTGATGAGTTTTTCCCTACTAAAGGAAATTATATTGTTGCAAAAATCTTGGATAGTCGTCAATTACATGCCTCAAAATTGCAAGCCTTGATTATGATTCACTGGAAGCTACAAGGATGGGTTTCAATTGTTAAGCAAATCAACAATTCATTCTTACTTCAATTTCAATTTGAAGAGGACTTATCTTTTATGCTTAATCATGGGTCATGGCTCTTAAAGGGTTATTTTATAATTTTGGTTCCCCTGAATCCAAATATTTCTTTGGGTAAAGATTCTGTTCATTCATTTGAGATTTGGATTCAAGTTCATGGTTTGCCTTTAAAATTATACAATGAGGAGATGGCAAAATATATTGGTGATCATTTGGGAAAGTTCATTTGTTATGATGAAAAAAGTCCTTTCAATGATTATGGTTTGCATCTTAGGATTTATCTCTCTGAGTTGAGGCTCAAGTCTACCAATGTTGGTAAATTTCTTTTACTTGATGGTCAACCCAGGAAAATATCTTTTATTTTGGAACAGATTGGGAGGTTTTGTCCAAATTGTCTAAGTATTGGACATGTTGCACGATATTGTAAATCTTATCCTTCTCTTCATTCTAGAGGGACAGTTTCATTTGTTGGCAATAAATCTGTTAATGTAGAATACGATGCTTTCTATGGATGGTATTGTTCTAATTTTCAAGAAACTGGAATTATCTTTAGAATTGAGATGAGTGGGATCATGTGTAAGAGGAAATTTGAAAATTTTGATTTCGAGTGTTTGGAAAGGAAACGACCTTGTCTTTGCAGGATTACATTGGAAAACGCAATTATGAGCAACAGTCAAATTCTTCTGATTTGATTTCTAAAGGGGATAAGAATGATTTGACTGAAAAGGTGTCTTTTCCTAAGGAAGAAGGGTTCCAAGATGTAGGTCTAATAAGTGGCAGCAGTTGTAAAAGGAAGCTTCAAAATATGGGTCAAGATTATTCAGATAGTAAACGTCATTGTTTGTGGGTTGTTCATAATAGAAAGCGCAAGCATGAGCATCAGTTGTATTCTTTTGCTTTTAGCAAAAACCTCAGTGGTGATAATATGTGGCAAACAGGGAATGATGTTCAGGGGCAATGTTCTGTTCTATCTTTTTGGGATCCTCTAAGCATTGGCTTACGTTTCAAAAAGGCTCGACATTTTTTAAAGGATGAATATATGACTGGTAATATTATTGTTGGGGATATGAGAAAGATGAAGAGAACTTCATATGATAATCATGTTCCTTCTTCATCATTTAAGAAGGCGTGTTTATCCTCCTTTAAATTGGTTATAGAAAATGATTTGATGTAGAATATGCCTAATAGGGGAGATGTTACATCTGAGATGATTATGAGGAAGAGAAGGCCAGCATGGGAAATTTCTACTGAACTTCTTCCTCCCTCTAAGAAAGCATGTCACCACATAATCTCCTTGTTTCAGGGTCTAATGGACTCCTTAATTCTTTCATACGTTCAGGAAGTCCCTCCCCTTGAATCTCTCAATTCTGTCAAAGTGGCTAGGGAAGCAGCCCAGGAAATGCTTCCCAAGCTGCCATGAAAATCCTAAGTTGGAACTGCCGTGGATTTAAGAAAACTACGGCAGTTCAAAGATGCAGGCGGTTAACTGAAACCTTTAACCCTGACTTTATTTTTCTATCTGAAACTAAAGTTTCAGTTAAGGATGCTTGCAATCATCTAATAAAACTAGGATTCTCCTCTTTTATTGGCACTGATGCCCTTAACTTAGGTGGTGGCACTGTAGTTGCATGGAGAGCTGATTTTAATATTGATGTTTTGGAGTTATCCAGTCATGTATGTCACTGTAAGGTATCTAGTAATGAAAGTTCTCTTTTGTGTTACTTGTCTTTTACATATGGTCCCCCGAATTCTGTTGACTATCATCTCCTATGGGACTGGCTTACTTACACATCACCTAATGTTGATTTACCATGGTTATTGCTTGGTGATTTTAATCAGCTTTATAATCCCAAGGATAAATCAAGTAACAAAGGAAGCTCAAGCTCTATGACAAAGCTCTCTGAGTGCTTGGATAAATGCAGTCTTATTAAATTGGTTCATAAAGGACCGAAATTCTCGTGGACCAATAATAGAAAAGGTAGAAATTTAACTTTGGAACGGTTGGATATGGCCTTCTGTAATCAGCAATAGGCTGATGTGTTCCCTTATTCTTTTGTGGATACTTTAGCTATTGGAGCCTCTGATCATAGTCCTCTTATAATGCATACAGAACTTCCTAAAACTCATCATCGGCAGAGAAAGTTTGAATCTTATTGGTACCTTTTTAAGGAATGTTCTGATATTATCGGCTCCTGCTGGTCAAGCCCCTTTAATGGTTCTCCAAGTTATAAGCTACAATGCAAGCTTCAATCTACATTATCCTCTTTGCATAATTGGAATAAAGCCAGAATAGGTAATAAGAGAATAAAGGATTTAGAACTCAAAATCAAGTCATTTTCTGAAGCTATCTGTTTGGATGACCCTGCCTATTAGACTTCTGGTACTGCATTAATGAACATGAGACATTAATTAGAATTCTTATATGACTGTGAAATGAGTTTTTGGTGTCAGAGAGCCAAGGTTAATTGGCATGCATCAGGAGAAAGAAACACCAAATTTTTTCATTCTTTTGTGAATAAGAGAAGAACTAGGAATTCTATCACCAAATTGAAGAACTCTCAGGGAACTTAGACCTTAGACCCAGGAGAAATTAAATCAATGGCCTTTTCTTATTTCTCTGACATTTTCCAAGGTCCAGATTCTTTATCTTTCTCTGATCTTCTTTCTCAAATGGAGAACCTTCCAGTTCCAGGTTTGGAAGATGATGATATATCACACTTAATGAAAGAGATCTCTCTTTTAGAAGTTAAGCAAGCAGTCTTTGATCTTCCTAAAGATAGTGCTCCTGGACCAGATGGTTTTCACGCTGAGTTTTATCAGCGAAACTGGTCTATTATTAAAGAAGATGTTTTTGCAATGGTCATCAATACTTGGAATTCTGAATATCTTCTGAAATCTATGAATAAAACAAACATAACTCTCATTCCCAAATCTGACCATCCTCAGAGTTTTAAAGATTTCAGACCGATTAGTTTAAGTAATGTCTCCTACAAGATATTGTCTAAAGTGCTATGCAATAGATTAAAGCGTCCTCTTGACAAACTGATTGCACCTCATCAGAATGCTTTTTTAAAGGGCCGCTTGATTACTAATAATATCATGCTAGCTGCGGATTGCCTTCATCAAATTCACTCTTCAGGGAAAAATAGGAAAAAGCTAGCAGCTCTTAAGGTTGACTTCTCAAAGGCTTTTGATAGGCTATCTTGGCAATTTATCATCACTTGTCTCATCAAAATGAAGTTCCCAAATAAATGGTTGAATCTAATTTTTCAGTGTATCTCTACAGTGGAGTATTATATTCAACTCAATGGTCAGATCATCTTCTCTCTTACTCCATCATGTGGAATACGTCAAGGAGATCCCCTTTCACCCTATCTTTATATCATTGCATCAAACATTCTATCTTGCATGATACATCAATCAGAATCTCAAGGTGACTGGAAAGGGATTAAAATTTGCATGGAGGCATCTCCTATATCTCATTTACTATATGCTGATGATTCTTTGTTCTTCATGGAAAGCAATAGATATAGTTTTGAGATTGCTAAACAGATCCTGGACAGGTATTGTAGTTGGTCTGGTCAAAAGATCAATAAAAGTAAATCTTCCTTGGTATTTAGCCCAAGCACTTCTCATGATCATAGAATGACCTTCGCCAAATTTTTGGGGGTGTCTTTTTCTCAAAGGCTAGGAAAATATTTAGGTACTTGGATTGATCTAGGCAGATCGAAGCATGAAGTTTATGATCAAGTCCTTAATGCTATTAGCCGAAGAACTGCCTCATGGAAGGAAAAATTATTATCTCAGGCATCTCGATTGCAATTGATCAAATCTGTTCTGTCTGCAGCTAATATATATGTTCTGTCATGTGTAAAAATTCCTTCTTATATTTGCAAGAAAATTGATAGTCGATGTGTTGACTTTTTCTGGGGCTATTCTGACAATCACAAGAAAATGCATTTGATTTCAAAATCTCATTTGTTCTTACCTGTCACTTCTGGGGGTTTGGGTTTAAGACAAACTGAAACTGTCAATGTTTCATTGCTTGCCAAGCAGTTATGGAGGATTCTTTCTGCCCCATCGTCCTCCTTATTAGGTTCCACTTTGCAGGTCAAGTACATCGATACTTCTACAAAAGAAATAATCAAACAACCATACAATTCATCTTGGATTTGGAAAGGATTATTAAGTAGCAAAGATCTCATTCTAGAGAATCTTCATTGGAGAGTTGGTACTGGTTCATCTATTCCAATCAGCAACCACCATCTTTGGAATGCAATCAGGATTGCTACCTCCAGTTGATTGTCAACGAGTTAGTGATCTACTTCTGCATTCAAACCTTTCTTGGGTTCCTTCCAAATGGAATTCTTCTTTGATCAAGCAGCTTTACTCTCCAACTGCAGCTTCAGCAATTCTATCTTTGCCGTTATCTTATACCAACTCCCCAGATTTTTTGGTATGGAATAGGTCTTCTAATGGACAATACTCAGTCAAGGATGGCTTCTCAGTGCCAATACGGTCTTCCAATCAGATCACAATTGATCCTTTCTGGAAATTATTATGGTCCATTAGTTTACCTATGAAAAACCTTTTATTTATATGGAAATTGATCTATAAAGCCCTTCCCTCAGGTGATGAGCTTCTTAGGCATCATATGCAGGTACATTATCTATGCCCTTTTGGGTGTGATAAGGATGAAACTATGGAGCATTTATTCTTTCTATGCCCACTTGCACGGGCTGCTTGGTGGGGTACCCTTTCCATCAGGCCAACTTGGAATTCCTTCCATTCCTTTAAAGAGTGGCTCTATAGATCCTTTTTTCAACTTCATAAGGAAGGATTGATTGATGAATTGAAGAAGATCATTATCCTTCTCAATCATATTTGGTGGTTCAGAAATTCCATTCTTCATAAAGGTTCTAAAGCTTGTCCTCTCACACTCTTGAACCAAATTAGGCAAGCTTTTTCTTTTAACTCTCTGGTCTATAATTCTCAAATTCAGTCCCCAGAAGTTATCACTTACTCTGATCACCATTTATCTCACCGTATTAATCTTTCAACCTTAATTGGTTCAAATTCTTGGTGTGTGCTTGCTCACAAATTTTGATCTAGGTCTGGTTTGACATGTAATATGCAAATCTTTTTCGACCAATCATTGTTACAAGCTTTTCAATGGAAAAACATCAAGTCTCATGCATCCTCCTTCTATATGAGATGTTTGCGAGCGGCACTTCAATGGATCTTCTCAAGTGGTCTTTTACTTCCTCAACAATCCTTTGCTTTGGTTTCTTCGACTTCTGTATCTACTATACATCACCTCTCAGTGACTCAGAAGGATATTATAGGTGCTGATATTCAGAAATTATTACAAATCTTCGGCAACTTCAACATCTTCTCCATACAGAGCCAAGACCTTTCTATGTTTATGAATTCTCGTTCTTCATCTTTCGGACAATGTTTTAGTTTTATTTAACTGCTTAGTTATTTGTAATACATTTTATCTTTTAATGAAATTGTCCTTTATACAAAAAAAATAAAGCTTTAAAAAAAAATGGACAAACCATTTCAAAAAGAGTGGACCGGAGTGCTATTGTAATCCAAGTGTCAGGAAACTAATTTTCACTACTTTATTGTTTTTTTATAAATTAAAATGTCTAGGGTTTTTGTAATTTACCAACCTAACCCTCACTCTGCTCTTTCGAAGACTTCCCACACCTCTGACGCAAACTCTCTCCGTCCATATCTCCATCTCCATCAACGTGTTTATGCAAGTACCCATCGTCTTTCACTTTTTAATCTCCTTTGCGGTTGGTAAAATAATAAAGATATAATCAATTCTTCTTTTCAAAGTGAGTAAAAAGGATTGTTACCCTTGGCTTCTTGTTCTGAAAAATCCATTTTAAAATTTCCAGCAAAATCTATATATTTCCTTTAAAAAAAATAAATGAAGAATATTATGTGGTTTTGATGCATGCAGAGCTCCGTAGATAGCCACCAAGTTTTTCATGGTACAGGATGAGTGAGGATGCATAGCCTAGTTAAGAAAGAAGAAAATTGAAATTCTTTCTTATTGATGTTTTTCATCAACGTCCAAGAAGAAAAGGGGGAGAGGTGGAGGACACCACATGCTTTCAGAATAATTCCTTCCCCTGCCATAGAAGAGACGCTGTGGAGGAGGGGGGAGAGAGAGGTGAGAATTGGTAAAAAAGAATAAAGAACGGGTAGCAGAAGAAATTACAAAACACGAAAAATTTTATTTGTTAAAAATGATAAATTAGTGGAAATTAGAAGGCTGACATTTGGAATGAAATAGCATGAGTTGAAGGAATTTTATAGGATATACTGATATAGAGTATAGATAAGAATTGGTTTCATATCACTCTGTTCCTATGTATAAGTTCATATTGTAAAGAAAAAAATTATTCCTTATTATAAATTCAATTTATAAGTAATTAATGTGAGTAATACAATTTTATCCATATTATTATAGAAAGAGAATATACTACTCAATCTTTAATGAAGGTAAAATTAGAAAGATTGATTACGGACATTTGTAATGACATGATTACCATTTTTTGTACGTGAGAGTTAGATAGAATGGTCATAACAAAAAAAAAAATTTAGAGAAAATAGAGTTATAAATAAAAACGGGTTATTTATGGGGAGGGGGTTATTTATACAATTTCTAACAAGTGGTAAGGTTTTCTCATCTGGTACTTTTGTTGATTAGATCAAATACCTGTGCATAAAGACGGGTTATTTATGGGGAGGGGGGCCTCGGCTGCTGCTTATTTTTGGGGCAGCTGCGATATTTTTTTTTTGTTATTTTATATGATTAGATTCTACATTAAAAAAGTGACATTTTGAAATATTATGAGCAAAAAACGGTTATATTTTCAAATTTTTATGATTTTTTAAAGATTAGGTACTAAAAAATAAGGCTATTTTTTTAATTAAGAATACCTAATATTTGAAAAATCATAAAAAATTGAAAATATAACCGTTTTTTTACCTATAATATATCAAAATGTCACTCATTTAATGTAAAATCTAATCATATAATATATATATATATATATGTATATGGAAACTGCCCCAAAAATAAGGGGCAGCCGAGGCCCCCCACCCCGTTATTTATGGGCACTCAACCTTGAAAACATTAATTTTGAGTTTTTGACAGTGAAGCATTGGTGAGAAATTATTGGAGTTCCAACCTCCAACAAATAATCACGTCAAAAATTAAACTTCCAACAAACAACTAAAATTCCAGTGCTCACGAATTAATTGAGTGAGATTCATAAATTTTATGCCCTTTGGTGCGGCCCTCCGGGCTTCAACGATTCAACTCCAACTTTAATTTAGAAGCCATCACCCAGCAGCATTTAGTGTTTTATTTTTTTTATTGAAAGCATTTATTTTTAATAAGCAAAAATAAAAAAAATTACTCATCTGGTTCTATTTATAATAAGTAACTTCCTCTGGTCCTTATTATAAGGCACTAACTACCATTTCTCACAAACCAGGAAATGATAATTGGGTCATCAAATTAATGCTAAATTTGTAACTTTTGCCAACTTCACTCTTCGTTAAATGATGTGACTTCACATTTTCAACTTTAAATCTCCATTAATGACAATGGTAAAGTGGGAAAAAAGCAATTAATGCGGCGGTTGGTGTTTTATATTTGGGACCAAAAAATTTGGTTAGTTGGTGCCTTATAATAAGGACCAGAGAGAGTATTTCCAACATATTTCACACAAACTAGGGAAAAACCTTAAACCTCATTAATTCAACCTTGAAATTTGACAACTTTCCAACTTTACCCATATTTAATATTTACTTCACCACATAAGAGCAAAGTCAAAGCATAATAAATAGAGGGTAAAGTTGTATACTCACACACAAAATTTAATAGCATGCCCTGTAAATAACCAAATAAAATATTCTCTCTCTACCTTATAAATAGGAATAGAGAAGTATAAGATATAATATTTTTGGCTTATCTCGGCTAGCATGTATTCTCTGGATAAGTTATAATATTTCTCTTATTGGCAAAAAAAAAAGGGATTTTACGGTCAAATACTCCCTTTGATCCTTATTATGAGGCACCAACTAACAAATCCACAAATCAACAAAATTGGTTAAAAGCGTTAACATTATCTTAAAATTTAAGTGATTTGTAGTATTAGCCATACTAACTATACTAAACTCAAATATCACATTAATTACTACTCTCTCCCACTACCCTTATTAAAATAAGGGTATGAATGGAAAAATATATTTAATACTTCTTGAAAACTAATAAGTACCTTATAAAATGGACCAAATAAATTTGTTAGTTGATGCCTTATAACAAGGACCAGAGGGAGTATAAATTATATTCAGAGAGCTATCAATTACCATTTTTTCAATTTTATTAATATATTGTTTCTTGAGGATCCTTGACATACGCTTTGGATATTGAGAAAGAGGAGAGAGGAGAGAAATATTTGAATAAGTACACAATTGGAAGATATTTTAATTCAAAATAAATTTAATGAGTTAAATGTTTTTCTTTGGTTCCAGTGAAATGGTTGGTAAATCATAAATGACTCACTCTATATTTTAGACTTGAAGGAGTTTATAATCTTTATCGAGAGTTAGTCCTACGTATAAAAAGCAAAAAACTATCTTACAAAGATAAAATAATTAGTTTGAAAGCATAAATTCTTCATGAGTAAGTCATCAAAGTGTAGTTTTTTTAAATAAAATATTCCAATTAATTTTTAACTTTTATTAAAAATTTAATGACACTCATAAAACCAATTTATAATTTTATATGTGATAAATGGTATGTGGGGAGCTTTCCAATTAATAAAGGAGACATAATTAGTTAATCTCTTATGTTTAGAATCAAGAGAAGGTTCCCTAAATATCTTATATATAGGGCGGAAAGGAGTACATAATTCAATACTTTTTTTGTTACATGGTTCAAAAACAATTTGCCGTCAATTATGTAGTTTAAACTATGAATAGTCAAATCACTTGATATACATTGGTGTACATGAGATTTATAGTGCATAAATCATAATTAGAAGTCTCGTGCTTCACACGAAATTTGATTTCACGTGATTATCAAATGTAAATGTGCTGTATAAATATCATATATTGATGATTACTGTACTTGATATTTAAAGAAAGTACCATAGATTTTAGTACAGATTATGTGAAGAGCTCCAAAATTGGGGATTAGATCGGTGCAGTGACGCCTCGGGCCGCTATCCAAGAAATTAAATCTAAGGGGTAGTGTAAGCTATCTTTAAATTTGGGTGTTGGTCTCAAGAGGAGCCTTGCAAATGATCACCACTTGACAAATCCTTTGATTTGTATGTTTTTATATGCCTAATTTGAGGTATTTAACATAATTGAGATACAATATTGGTCCATAAATGTTTAAATAATCATATAGATCCTTAGATTAAAGTAGCATGAAAATAGAATTAATATGCCATAAATGAAGATCAATTAGCATTAGTTGATTTTTAGGGCTCTTTGATTCTTGTTTGGTGCATATTTTACTTGTAGGGTCATTCGAGGACCAAATATGAAGGATTCAATATGAGAAGAAGCAAGAAAATTGGGCTAGAAGCTGAAATTTCAAGAAAAAAGGTCAAAATACAAGTTCTGGACAAATTATGAAAATTACAGAAAAGGACCCTGAAATTCCAAAATTACAGAAAGGTCCCCCATCGCCGTGGCACCTCCACAGCGAGGGTCCAAAAAATTTTCATGCTCTCTGGCCTTGGCCGTGGAACCCCTACAGCGAGGGCTACGGCGAGGCCCCGAAACAGCACGCGAATTCTGGTTTTGGGGCCTGTTTTGGACCCCACTCAATGACCCGACCTTGGACCATATAAATACAATTTTTAGAGCTTATTAGGTCATATTTTGGTCACCCACAACACAAAAACCCTAATCCTCTCAACTCTCTCATCTCATCTTCATCTTCCACCCTCTTCTCCATCCAACATCCATGGCTTCCACCCTTTCTTCCACCTTGGTTGATGCTTCTCCTATGAAAAGCAGCAACTAAGCCCGTTTATCCTTGGTGATGGAGCTCAAGGGAGGAGCTTAAAGCTACAAAGGGGAGTGTTGTTCTTCACTCTCTCTTCTTCTTGTGTATTACAATTTTTTTAGGGCTCTAGAGTTGTTTTATGAATCTGGATGTAATTTTATCTTATATCTTTGTATGAGAGTGGTGGAAACAACCTATCTTGTTTATTTTCTTTGTATGGATGCTTGACATTGAACTTATTGACTTGAGCATATTTTATTTGTATGGGTTCATCATTTAATATATGTTTTCTTATTAAAATCTTGTGCTAAATGAGGGTTCTTGTTTAGTGGATCATGGTTCAAGTATTTATGTTTAGAAATTGGCAAGTAAATCTACTAATTGCTTGAGTGACATTGGACTTCAACTTATTGGGTTCAAGTTATTGGATGGGGTTCCACCAATAAATTGGAATTAATAGGTTAATTTGGTTGCAATTCGGGGTTCCGGTTGTAGGATTAATAATCCCTTGCGATTAGTAGATTTAATTGGGTCAAGTGCTTAATCAACTTAGGTTAAGTTAATTAATGTACGGGGTTTCGGCGTTAGTTAAATTAATCTAAGCCTAGCCTAGAGGGGTTCCTCTAGGGTTCTTTAGGAAATTGGCCATTTTTCAACTCCCAAAAATTTTAAGAAGCAATGATTCCCGAAGGTTCCATTTACCAAGAATAACCATCCCTTTTAATCCAAATCTCCCGTTTAAATCCAATCTCAATTCTTCTTTGAACATACGACAATTTTCATACAAACTTCTTAAAATCAAATACAAAATGTTTTCCCATCCAATTAGTTTCGCATCTAGCTATTAGGTAGTCATTTACACTAAGGCTCATTGAGACCGACTACACCTGAGGATAGCTTCCACTACCCCTTGGGTCTTAAATTCTTGGAGAGCAGATCCGATGCGGCACTACACCGATTTCTTCTCATTTTGGTGCTCTTCACCACTATAGGCTGTTCATTCTTTCTTTGACTACTTTATACAAGATATTCACATGAAATAATGGTTAGTCAAAGTTGGAGATGAATACTTCATGCAACTTTTTGCTCATTAGATTCAAGTTTATATCAAAACTAATAATTCTTCGTAAATAAACACAATAGCTTCAATCTTTCTTTGACTAATCTATATAAGATAGCAATATAAAATAATAGATAGTCAAAGTAGGAGATAAACACTTCATTCAAACTTTTTGCTTATTATATTTAAATCTATATTTGACATCATCAAAACTAATCATATCCAACAAAGCATCCATACAAATAAAATCATAAAGATAAATTGAGAGTACTGGCTGTCACCCAAGAGGGGGGGTGAATTGGGTGATAGGCTATAATAAAATCCTTTATGAATTCTTTCAATACTCTTACTGAGATTATTTCAAAAATATGAAATGGACTGATAGATATAAAAAGGATTGACTGGAAATTAAGAGAGTATAGGGAAGAGATAATGCACACAAAATTTATCCTGGTTCAGTTAACCCAGACCTACATCCAATCCTCAGGCTCTCCCTGAGATTTCCACTACCCTCTTGTTTAATCCTGGCACAAGAGAAGCCTACCACAGGTTTTACGAACACAGGTTCACCTGCCAACCTTTACAGAGTTTTAGAATCTTCTAAACACTCCCCCTTACATCCCGTAAGGTTACAACCCAGTTCACAAAGCAACAAGCTAAGGAACTGCCTCAAACAGAAGAGGATTTTAATAATAAAGTTCACTCAATGAACTGATTTTGATAAATACTTAAGAACAAGGTTAAGTATAATGAAATACAAGATAGAGCTTAATAATCTGAACAAAGAATAACTCTAGCTCTCTTCTTTTCTAATGCTCTTAGTCTGAGAAGTTTGCAATTCTGTATAGAGCCCTGTTCATCTCTCGTTGTTTTTCGTATATGCGTTGTGTGCGCGTCACTTTGTTCCAGAAGTCTTCAAGTCTTTATATAGAGTATTATATTTTTCTATCCGTTGGAGACTTGGAGAACTAGCCGTTGGAGATTTGCTTCTGATATAGTCTTTGACTATTCATGCGTAGAGTAGGCTAGACTGCGCGTTCTGAACGTCTGCAACAACTGTACTTGCATAGCAGCTTTTTCAGTAGCGCTAGCATTCTTTGCTATCGCTAACTGCATAGTATAATATTTCTGCACTTGAGCTGTTAGCTAAACAAGTAATCATATAAATGCACAGTAGATGATATCGCAAGCAAAGTTCATTAGCTCAATGAGATGGATAACATTTATATCAGCTAAGGATCTTTATAAAGCATTCTCTATCGATAGATAAACATTTTAGCTCAAGCAAACATATCAGCTCTTGATCCATTAGCTCTTAGGCACTAGCTATCTGAAGGATCATTATCTGAAGCACTTATTGTTATCGATAGCTTAACCTATTATCGCTAGCTGATTTAGGGACTTAGTTCATTTATTTGCTGGCTTCATCTACTTATAAGCTCAATGAACTTCTAGCGATGGAACCTTTGCTTAGCGATAGAGAGAGACTTTAGCGATAGATATTAACCTTGATATTGCTAAGTCTTCACTCGCTATTCCTTTCTTTTCAATTAGCTATACAGATACACTTAGCGATAAGGATACTTATTCATTAATGGACTACTAAGTTATCATTTCACATTAGCGCTAGATTTATGATTCAGTCTTCATCAAAACTTAAGATTCTAACATTCTCCCCCTTTTTGATGATGACAAAACATAAGCATATATACATTAGAGCACGTTCAAAAAAAAACATATATCAAGGTTAAGCATGAAAGAGCAATAAGGCATGAATAGAATATGTTCAGATCAATCATTGTAATGAGAACATGTACATTTTGCATCTTGGGTTTGCAAAAGGAAATACTACACATAAATCATGAAATTGTCAACCATTCAGTTTATGCAGGATGCATATGAGAGAGGTTTTAGGGAATGATTCAGGCTTTTTGGTTTATTCAGAATCAGAATCATCCTTCCAATTTGAGGTGTCTAGATCATAATCCCCTGGCTCACTGCTTATTCCCCCAGAGTCGGTTGAAGGATCTTCCAGAAGTTCAGTATCAGTCTCAATTTCAACCTCAACTTCCTTTTTCTTTTTAGGAGCAGCCTTCTTCTTCTTTGGAGGAGAGGGAGGAACTAATGCCAGAAGCTCATCCAATTTGGATGGTCGTTTTTGTTTCTTCTGAGGAGGCTTTGCTAACTTTCCCTTTCCTTTTGATGCTGCTTTCGTCTTTGATGTCTTGGGGCAGATTTGGGTTCTCCAATCACAATCCCTTTAGATGCCCTGGATTTCTTCACAGGAGGTTTGGGAGCAGATTTCTTGATCCTTATCTTCTTGGGAGCAGACTGATCCTCCAATGCTTTTTCTTTCCCACTAGGTTCCAGGTTCTGAGAGGTATTCTGAATAGGATCTTTGTCTTTTTCTTTTTCAGCTTCTGCCCTTGCTGCTTCTTTCTCCTCTTCTTCTCTTTTGGACTGCTCCAATCTTCCTATAAGTTCTCCAACTTCCTCATGCAGTTCTTCTGCGCGACGCATATAATGGGGAAGCAGATCTACAGAAACTGGCTGGTGCTCTTCTTCAGCTGTCACCATAGCCATAGCCATATCCCCTTTCTGAGCTTCATTATCAGGAGAACCATCTGGATTAATTGGTGCATTGTCTTCCTCTTCAGATGCATCCTCCACTTGTCCTTCTACTAAACCTTCTTCTGCCATATTTTTGCCCTTTTTGTTCTCCCCCTTTTTGTCATCATCATTGGTAGGGGTAGGAGAAGGTGGATCCTCAGGAATTTGAGAGGAGATGGAAGGAGAAGGAGGGTTTGTGGTAGCGATAGAGGTTGGCTGAAATGATGGTGAGGTAGGATTGCTATCACCAGGAATGGTGTTAGCGATAGAGGTTGTTTGTGGTGAAGGGACTTTGATGGAGGGTGAGGTTTGTGTTTGAGGGCTAGCGATAGGAGAGGAGATAGCGATAGGAGTGTTTGGAGGTGTTGGAATTTTGGTTTGAGGAGAAGGTGGATATGTAGGTATTTGGATTGGAGAAGGATGATTATCGCTAGGATGTTTGTAGGTGAAGGGAGATGGGTAATGTGATAGGTGAAGAGAGGAAAGGGAAGGGGTTGAGGGTGACCGATTGGGAGATAAATGAGATGGGTAATGGAAATGAAGAGGGGAATGATGATGAGATGAAGTACCTTCAGATGGAGAAACTGTTCTTCTTTGTTTGACATACTCAGGGACAAGGCATAGGTTTTCTTCCAGATTTTTCACCTGAGACTGAAGTTCACGAATAGGCTTCATCAACTCTTCTTTTTGTGCTTCCAAGGCCAGATTAAATTCGGCAGAGACCCTGAAGACAATTTCTTCTATAGCATTTTTGAAGATGATTGATTTTGATGTAACAGGGGCAGAAGGAGGTGTCTCTTGACCAAGATTATGCTGCTGCTGAGGAGAGGGAGATCTTTGAGATTGAGATTCTACCTCATTAGGCTGAGACTGAGCTGATGCAGAAGGAACATGAGAGGCCTCAGAATCAGATACAGCACCACTTGATTTAACAGGAATCCCCATTTTTCTCAATGTGGAGATGGTAAGCTGTTTGCAACTTTTATTGTTTTTTTCTCCGGTAGACTTGATCTTTGAGAATTCAAGGAGATAAGACATGAGCTGAGGATATGGGAGAGGGGCCTTGGCAGATTTTTCAGATAAATATCGGTGAAGCTCCATTGATATCAACTGCCCTGGGTTTAAAGGTACTTTTGAAATCAGATTGGGCAGCCAAGGATTGTCTATCTTGGGAAGACTACTGAAATTTCCTGCCTTGTGAGTCATTAATCTTGTATACACATAGTGTAGTATTCTGTTGATCACATGCATGCTTGCTGGCTTATCAGAGGAGTTTTCATAAATTTCAGCAAGTTCTTCCTCGGAATAGGGCTCAGAGGAGTACCACTTGTTATGCTCTGCTTCAAATATCCCTAGAATCTTGTTAATGGCTAACCAGTTAAAAGAAATCCCCCTTCCTCTCACTATCGCCTCAAATATGATATTGACCAGCTCCTTTTTCTTGTATTCTGGCTTGGCTTTCATGCTCGAATAGAATGACCTCAGAACATCCTCATTGTAGACATTCTGGATACTGAGCCAGTTCTTGTATGGAAGAAGCCAGGCATCCAAATCGAAACCATTTTGCTTGAAATATTCCAAATCCATCCAGACTGCTGTTCTATCTAGGGTTTTTCGTTTTGCGAAGACAGCGCTAGGGGTTTCAAGGGGTTCTTCTGAATAGGGCAAATCAGAGGAAGTTCGCTTTTGTCGATTAGAGCCGGATTCCACTACTTCTTTCTGGGATTTGGATCTCTTGCTATCGGATTGAGAAGAGGGTTTAGCGCTAGAGGTAGCCTCGACATCACTCACACTTGGAACTTTGGTTCTGGCTATTTCTGGGTTTAGGATTTTAGGGTTTTGAGATAGATGAAAATGCAGAATGTGTGTTCAGAGCGATGGGAGTATGAGAGAAGGAATGTAAAATGAATGCTGATGCAAAAAGATTCCCTTTTTATAAGTTTTAGGGTTTAGGGTTTTACCATGTGAAGTACATCAACTAACGTTTCGCATTCTGGGCCCTCTTAAGAGACTTGCTATCGCTAGGAAGAGCAGCTATCGCTAGCAGGCATGATCCCACGCTGAGCAAGTGACTAAGATTTGTCTCTTACTGTAACATCCTAAAAATTAATTAAGGATTTATGGGGGTAAATAGGAATTGATTAATGAGAAATGATGGATTATGAGAATATTTGAGGGATTTTTAGGTGTTTTTGAGGATTTTAAAAGCCTAATTTCTTCCTTATTTGAACAATAATAATTTTGGGGGAAATTATTTTTTAGGCTCAAAAGAGGTTAATATGGGAGGAAATAAATAAAGGATATTAGGGGACAATTTTGAGAGTGAAAAGAAAATTTTTTGTTCAAAAGAAATATCTTATTTGAAAATTTTAGGGTCTAGTAGTGTAGTTTCCTCTTTCCTCCTGCCGACACACCCTCACTTCAATAATTTCGTTCTTCTTCCCCCGTAACTTTTACTTTTTACTTTTTATTATTATTTTATTATTCCTCAACCAATCACATTCAACTACTATTTATATATATTATATTATATTATTAATATAATATATTATTATATTATTATTATATTATATTATTATTTTACTATTCACCAAATATATATATATACACCCACCTTTCCTCTTCATTCACGTTCACTCACTCTCTCTCTCTCTCTCTCTCTTCGTTTCTCTCTCTTACTCTCTCTTTCCACCATATATATTCCTATTACTAGACTTATTAGGGTCTGTTAGTATAGGAATAGTAAGCTTTTCGGCCAACTAAGCACATTTTTGGAATCCTGTAAGTCTCCTCTACTTTTCTATGTCATTAGTTTTTCGATTTGTTATACTTGAAAAATTAGACCTTGTCTAAATTGGTAATTTTTGGGAGTCCTAAAATTAATAAATTGAAGCTTAGACTTCGATTATGAGTTTTTCTAAGTATATTTTTCATTGTGGGAGGTTTTTCTTAATTATTGGAATTTATTGGATTTTTAGAAATATTGAAAATTAGGACTTTTGATGATCTGATGGGTCTATAGTTAAATTAATAATTTTTAGATATTTATTAAGGTTTGAAAAATAAATTGTGGATTAAATAATGGATTTTTGAGGTTGAGAAATAATTTAGGGATGTAAGGTTTAATTTTATTTAGGCTTGAATTTTTATAAATAGTTATTGGAAGGATAAATAATTTTGGATATATGTATAAATGGAGTAGAGATAAATTTTAGAAATAGAAAGGGAGAATAAATGTTAAATTGGAAATTTAAAATAAATAAGGGCAAAGAAAGGGTAGTAAATAATTTATTTTCCAACATATAAAATTGTTGGATAAATAATTAATTGTGGTAGTATGCATGATTGTGTAGTGCTTGAATTGCACTGAGTTAGCACGGGGGAGCTGCACTATTGTGAGATTGGTGCCAGCTATCAGGTAACCGCTTTCTGCTTGTTTATGTGTGTGTGTGGTGTTAGTAAGTAATTTGAAATATTATTATTTGAAAATTATGATGTTATATGGAGATGAGATTTTGAATCACAAATTGATGATTGATGAGATATGGAAACGAGGTCTTGTAATATTAATATTTTTATAATAAATGTCCCGTGGAGTATTATTTTGAAATGGCATAAATTTGTGATGTGAAATATTTGAAACTGAGATATATGTGGTTTTGGAAATTATTTAATATATGTATATCATGAAAATACTGGAAGGCCTGGTGCCTGATTGTGGTGTTGCATATCTATGTGTTGTATGTGAGAAATTATTTGGGTATGTGACACCGGTGAATTGGAAATTGTGCCATCACGTGATGAGGTACCCTGTTGCGCCACAGGGACTAATTGATATATTATGAGAAATAAAGGAGAGAAAGACGAAAGAGGGGATATCGCCCCTTACGGATTCAGAAAGGACAGAGATCCTTCTAATCTGTGGTACTATTCAGGGAGGGTAGAGAGTCCCTCGTGAACTGTACCGTGGTGATCAGGGGTGGGTGGAAGGTCCCGACTGGTCCCACATGTTTTCCCAACATTTCTAATAAGATTTGTTTGGGTTGTCTGTAATTATCAATGAGATATATATACTATTATTGAGGATGAATTGTGATGGATTATTTTATAATTATAAACGATGAGAAAAGATATTTGGGACCAAGATATGCATTATATGTGAATACCTGAGCATGCTGGTTGAACTAATATATATACATATATGTATTCCACTGGACACCTTGCTAGCACACACCACACGTAGATGAGTAGTCAGTGGTTGCGTTTTGGGGCTACCCCCGTTGATCTCACTTTTGCAGGTCCTAGGAGCGAAGTAGGAGGTCAAGGGAAGGATCCGGGAACTTCTCACTGATATCGTGAGATACTCTGGACCAGAAGGACAGGAGGTATTGCCACATTTAGGATCATATTTTGTATGATGCTTCCGCTGAAAACTTATTATTATTTTGGGAAGAATTATTGTATAATTACCATTATGGTATGGTATTTTAAGGATGATGTGTGGAGATTAATTATGGATAATATAATTCTCTGTTATTGTACTGGAAGAAAATTTATATTATGATGACAGAGATTTGGAGCGGAAATTTGAATTATATATAAATATTATGGAAAGCTCTTTTTCTAAACTATGTTAGCGAATTTTTGGTAATTTAATTCTTTTTCCTAACATAGTTAGTACTATAAACGTTTTAATATATTATTGTTAGTGGTTAAAAGTGGAATTTAGAGGGTTAATGTTACAGTTGGTATCAGTTTCATGGTATAAGACCTGGAAAGGTGTTTTGCATGTTTCTTGTTGTGTCAGTCATGGCTTACACTTGCATTAGTGATATTGTGGCAATACTTTTCCGATCCTTTCCCTTTTTATGTTTCCTATTATATGATTGTTTTTAATAGGTGTAACTTCCATCCGTAGGTGGGTGGAAAGTATGGCTCGTACTAGGAGATCAGGTGCAGGAAATAGTATAGGGAATGAAAGTGTGGTTCGTACTAGGGGATCAGGTGCAGGAAATGGTACAGGAAATGAGCAGCCTACAAACCAAGAGCATGACGAGCTAATAGCCAAAATAAGAAAAGAATTTGAAGCGGAGATGAAACAAAAGGTCGCAGCAATAAATAAAGAAAATGAGGAAAAGTTAGCAAAATTGAAAGCAGATTTTCAGGCTCAGACTAATAAAGGTGATGAATCAGAAAGGCAGGGGGAGTTCTCTAAAGTTAATGATAAAGAGGAATTAGTTTATCCTCGCCCGGAGGACTTGAGTACTGAAAAGGTATGGAAGAAAATTGATCGTCATCATCCCAAGCATTTTAGTGAAAGTCAGGATCCTTTCGAGGCAGAGGCTTGGATTAAAAGATTGGAGGCCATATTTGCAGCTGTGGTCTGTAACCCTTATCAGATAGCGAGGGTTGCTATTCTCCTCTTGGAAGGAAAAGCTTTGATTTGGTGGCAGAGTGTATGTGGAGATGATTCCTTGATGACCTGGGATAAGTTTAAGAACAAGTTCTTGGGATATCATTTCCCTCCTTCTCTTAGGAAGGAGAAGGAGAATGCTTTTTATTATTTCAAGCAAGGTGGGATGTCAGTGGATCAGTATATTGCTACTTTTTTAGAGTTATCTCGCTATATTTCGTTCCTGCAGCGTCAGGACGACCCTCAGTGGCGTATAGATCAGTTATTTGAAAAGGCCAGACCTGATTTGAGATTGCAAGTGCATGATAAGAAATGTAATAATGTTGAAGAAGCATGTGAGAAGCTGAGGATTGCAGATCGCATGATGAGGGAGGCAGCTGCAGTGACAGCTAAGTATACTGGAGGTCCAGGTCTCGGCCATCAGAGTTATGGTAGACCTTTTCAGCCCTCCCTGAGTAGGCCTTCTCATTCCTTTGGGCCGACGGGAGGTATTAGCAAGAAATTTGGAGCAAGTGGTAGTAGCAGTTCTAGTGGCTCTGGAAGGAAGAGTCACTCTGGGAGCCATGGCCGTGGTCAGTCAGGTAGCTATGGTCGTGGTCAGTATGGTAGCCACAATAGAGGACAGTCTGGTGGTTTTGGACGTGGCCAGTCAGGTAGGGGTCGTCAGGATTCAGCCCCGTGGAGATTTGGTTCAGAAGGTCAGTTGAGAGGAGGCAGCCAGGTGACTTATGGAGAGTCAGTTCAGTCAACTCCTAGTGTAGCTGGTCCTTGTAGCAAGTGTGGTAGGTACCACCAGGGACCCTGTTTTAGATGTTTTGGATGCGGCCGTATTGGGCATACGATTAGGTACTGCCCAGATGGGGGCCAGAGTATGCAGCAGCCAGTGGCTCAGCCTAGTCGCCCTCTAGTTCAGGGTAGAGTTTATGCTACATCAGCCGAGAAAGCAGGGATGTCTCCTAATATGATTCGAGGTACGGTCTCTATTCATGGCCATGATATTGATGTGATGTTTGATTCTGGTGCGTCGCATTCTTTTATGTCTTTCGATTGTACTCGGAGGCTTAATTTTGAGTTATCTGTTATGCCATATAATATGCGTGTGTCTACGCCTGCGGGTGCTAAGTTTGAGACTGCTTTAGCATGCAAAAATCTGGATTTATGGTTTGAAGGCCGTAAATCAAAAATTGATCTAGTTTGTTTGCCCTTGAGGGGAATTGATGTGATTATTGGTATGGATTGGTTAGAGGAAAATAATGTAGTCTTGCATTGTAAGGATAAGATTGTGTCTTATGCTGAGTCATCTAGTGCGCCGATGTTACTATCTGCGACTCGTGTAGAGAGGTGTGTGAGAAAAGGCTGTGAGGCCTTTATGGTTTTCTTCTCCATTAAGGAGGAGGGTGAGATCTCTATCGATCAGGTGGATGTAGTTAGAGATTTCCCAGAGGTATTTTCCGATGATATGCGTGGACTCCCTCCAGAAAGGGAGGTAGAGTTTACCATTGAATTAGAGCCAGGCACGGGCCCAATCTCTAAGACTCCATATCGGATGGCTCCGTCGGAGTTGGTAGAGCTTAAGAAGCAGCTTGAAGAACTTCTGGATAAAGGTTTTATCAGGCCTAGCGGATCGCCTTGGGGTTCCCCAGTCTTGTTCGTAAAGAAGAAAGATGGTAGCATGCGGCTCTGTATCGATTACCGGCAATTGAATAAAGTGACCATCAAGAATAAGTATCCGTTGCCTAGGATAGATGATTTGTTGGATCAATTGGCAGGAGCTTCAGTTTTCTCTAAGATTGATCTTCGGTCTGGGTATCATCAGTTGAGAGTTAGAGCAGAGGATGTCCCTAAGACTGCATTCAGGACGAGATATGGCCATTATGAGTTTCTGGTGATGCCATTTGGGCTCACCAATGCCCCTGCCGTGTTTATGGATTATATGAATAGAATTTTTCGTCCGTATTTGGATAAGTTTGTGGTGGTGTTTATTGATGACATTTTAATATATTCTAAGAGTGAAGAAGAGCATCGGGAGCATTTGTATTCCGTCCTGCGAGTTCTGAGAGATCATAAGCTTTATGCCAAACTTTCTAAATGTGAGTTTTGGCTCAAGGAGGTAAAGTTTCTAGGGCATGTAATATCTGCTGAGGGAGTTGCGGTTGATCCAAGTAAAGTTGAAGCGGTTTTGCAATGGAAGTCTCCTAAGACAGTGACGGAGGTTAGGAGTTTTGTTGGACTAGCCGGGTATTATCGTCGATTTATTCAGGGATTTTCGCAGATTGCGAGACCTTTGACTAATTTGACCAAGAAGGATAGGCCTTTCATCTGGACTGATCGGTGTGAGTCAGCATTTCAGGAGCTTAAGACCCGGTTGACGACTGCACCTGTGTTGACATTGCCGGATCCAAGTCAGCCATATGAGTTGTATACAGATGCATCCTTCATGGGTTTGGGCTGTGTCTTGATGCAGAATGGTAAGGTTATTGCGTATGCATCTAGGCAATTGAGACCGCATGAGGAAAATTACCCGACTCATGACCTGGAGCTGGGAGCAGTTGTTTTTGCTTTGAAGATTTGGCGACATTATTTGATGGGGGCACAGTTTGAGGTGTTCAGTGATCATAAGAGTCTGAAATATCTTATGGATCAAAAGGAATTGAATAATAGGCAGCGTCGTTGGATGGAGCTAATTAAGGATTATAAGTTTGAAATTAAGTATCATCCGGGAAAGGCAAATGTGGTTGCTGATGCCCTTAGCCGGAAATCAGTACATATGTCTTCCTTAAGTGTGGGAGAGCAGTTTTCTTTTAGTGATTGTCGTGTCATTCATGTTGGGGCAGAAAGGTCAATTGCATTTTTGGGAGCAATTGTTGGCCAGTTTGGGTTCTTCGAGGATTTAAGAGTGGCTCAGGATCAGGATAGTCATTTGAAGGAGATCCGGGAAAAGCTTGATAGTGGTGTCTATCCAGATTATGATCTGGGTGATTCAGGTATTCTGAGATTTAGGAAAAGAGTATGTGTTCCGGATAATGAAGATATCAAGAAGGCTATTCTTGAGGAGGCTCATAGGAGCAGTTATGTGATGCATCCTGGCGTTTCCAAGATGTACAATGATTTAAAAAGAGTTTATTGGTGGCCTAAGATGAAGTCCGATGTGACTCAATTTGTCTTAAAGTGTCTGACCTGTCAGAAGGTGAAAATCGAACATCAGCGGCCAGGTGGCCTATTGCAGAGTATTGAGGTTCCTCAATGGAAGTGGGACAGTATTTCGATGGATTTTGTGGTTGGCTTGCCTTTGACTCAGTCTGGTCACGATTCAATTTGGGTTATCGTAGACCGTTTGACTAAGTCCGCTCATTTTCTTCCGATCAGGATTAATTATCCTTTGACTAGATTAGCTCAGGTGTATGTGGACGAGATCGTCAGGCTTCATGGGATTCCCGAGAGTATTATTTCAGATCGAGACCCATGATTCACCTCTGAGTTCTGGAGGTCTTTACAGACGGCTTTGGGTACGAAGCTCAAGTTCAGTACTGCGTATCATCCTCAGACCGATGGTTAAACCGAGAGGACGATTCAGACTTTGGAGGATATGCTCAGGGCGTGCGCTTTGGAGCTACCAGGCAGTTGGGATAGACATCTTCCATTGGCGGAATTTGCCTATAACAACAGCTATCATTCGAGTATTCAGATGGCGCCTTATGAGGCTCTATATGGTCGGAAGTGCCGGTCGCCAATTTGTTGGACGGAGCTTAGCGAGAGGGCTATTATTGGCCCAGATATTGTGGAGCAGACGACAGAGAAGATTAAGTTGATTCGCCAGCGGCTATTGACTGCCCATAGTCGGCAGAAGAGCTATGCAGATAAACGACGTAGATCGTTAGAGTTCAGTGTTGGGGATCATGTTTTTCTTCGGGTATCTCCGACTACAGGTATTGGGAGGTCCATTAGAGCTAAGAAGCTTACTCCCCGGTTTATGGGTCCGTTCGATATCATTGAACGGGTCGGATCAGTGGCATATAGGGTGGCATTGCCTCTGCAGTTATCGAATCTTCATGATGTTTTTCATGTTTCTCAGTTGAAGAAATATCATCCAGACCCTTCGCATGTGATTGAGCCTGAGGAGGTCGAGTTGAGAGAAAACTTGACATATAAAGCTGAGCCGGAAAAGATTTTAGATGTTAAGGATAAGCAGCTAAGGAATAAGACGATTAGGCTAGTTAAGGTGTTCTGGAGAGGTATGACTCCAGGGGATGCTACTTGGGAGACTGAAGAGCGTATGCGACGAGAATACCCTTACTTATTCCCAGGGTAAGTTCGCTTTATTGAGTGATTTTATACGTTATAAATGTTGTGTTTGCTTGTTTGGGGATATGTTAGCAGAATTTTGGGGACAAAATTCTTAAAAAGGTGGGGAGAATTGTAACATCCTAAAAATTAATTAAGGATTTATGGGGGTAAATAGGAATTGATTAATGAGAAATGATGGATTATGAGAATATTTGAGGGATTTTTAGGTGTTTTTGAGGATTTTAAAAGCCTAATTTCTTCCTTATTTGAACAATAATAATTTTGGGGGAATTATTTTTTTGGCTCAAAAGAGGTTAATATGGGAGGAAATAAATAAAGGATATTAGGGGACAATTTTGAGAGTGAAAAGAAAATTTTTTGTTCAAAAGAAATATCTTATTTGAAAATTTTAGGGTCTAGTAGTGTAGTTTCCTCTTTCCTCCTGCCGACACACCCTCACTTCAATAATTTCGTTCTTCTACCCCCGTAACTTTTACTTTTTACTTTTTATTATTATTTTATTATTCCTCAACCAATCACATTCAACTACTATTTATATATATTATATTATATTATTAATATAATATATTATTATATTATTATTATATTATATTATTATTTTACTATTCACCAAATATATATATATACACCCACCGTTCCTCTTCATTCACGTTCACTCACTCTCTCTCTCTCTCTCTCTCTCTTCGTTTCTCTCTCTTACTCTCTCTTTCCACCATATATATTCCTATTACTAGACTTATTAGGGTCTGTTAGTATAGGAATAGTAAGCTTTTCGGCCAACTAAGCACATTTTTGGAATCCTGTAAGTCTCCTCTACTTTTCTATGTCATTAGTTTTTCGATTTGTTATACTTGAAAAATTAGACCTTGTCTAAATTGGTAATTTTTGGGAGTCCTAAAATTAATAAATTGAAGCTTAGACTTCGATTATGAGTTTTTCTAAGTATATTTTTCATTGTGGGAGGTTTTTCTTAATTATTGGAATTTATTGGATTTTTAGAAATATTGAAAATTAGGACTTTTGATGATCTGATGGGTCTATAGTTAAATTAATAATTTTTAGATATTTATTAAGGTTTGAAAAATAAATTGTGGATTAAATAATGGATTTTTGAGGTTGAGAAATAATTTAGGGATGTAAGGTTTAATTTTATTTAGGCTTGAATTTTTATAAATAGTTATTGGAAGGATAAATAATTTTGGATATATGTATAAATGGAGTAGAGATAAATTTTAGAAATAGAAAGGGAGAATAAATGTTAAATTGGAAATTTAAAATAAATAAGGGCAAAGAAAGGGTAGTAAATAATTTATTTTCCAACATATAAAATTGTTGGATAAATAATTAATTGTGGTAGTATGCATGATTGTGTAGTGCTTGAATTGCACTGAGTTAGCACGGGGGAGCTGCACTATTGTGAGATTGGTGCCAGCTATCAGGTAACCGCTTTCTGCTTGTTTATGTGTGTGTGTGGTGTTAGTAAGTAATTTGAAATATTATTATTTGAAAATTATGATGTTATATGGAGATGAGATTTTGAATCACAAATTGATGATTGATGAGATATGGAAACGAGGTCTTGTAATATTAATATTTTTATAATAAATGTCCCGTGGAGTATTATTTTGAAATGGCATAAATTTGTGATGTGAAATATTTGAAACTGAGATATATGTGGTTTTGGAAATTATTTAATATATGTATATCATGAAAATACTGGAAGGCCTGGTGCCTGATTGTGGTGTTGCATATCTATGTGTTGTATGTGAGAAATTATTTGGGTATGTGACACCGGTGAATTGGAAATTGTGCCATCACGTGATGAGGTACCCTGTTGCGCCACAGGGACTAATTGATATATTATGAGAAATAAAGGAGAGAAAGACGAAAGAGGGGATATCGCCCCTTACGGATTCAGAAAGGACAGAGATCCTTCTAATCTGTGGTACTATTCAGGGAGGGTAGAGAGTCCCTCGTGAACTGTACCGTGGTGATCAGGGGTGGGTGGAAGGTCCCGACTGGTCCCACATGTTTTCCCAACATTTCTAATAAGATTTGTTTGGGTTGTCTGTAATTATCAATGAGATATATATACTATTATTGAGGATGAATTGTGATGGATTATTTTATAATTATAAACGATGAGAAAAGATATTTGGGACCAAGATATGCATTATATGTGAATACCTGAGCATGCTGGTTGAACTAATATATATACATATATGTATTCCACTGGACACCTTGCTAGCACACACCACACGTAGATGAGTAGTCAGTGGTTGCGTTTTGGGGCTACCCCCGTTGATCTCACTTTTGCAGGTCCTAGGAGCGAAGTAGGAGGTCAAGGGAAGGATCCGGGAACTTCTCACTGATATCGTGAGATACTCTGGACCAGAAGGACAGGAGGTATTGCCACATTTAGGATCATATTTTGTATGATGCTTCCGCTGAAAACTTATTATTATTTTGGGAAGAATTATTGTATAATTACCATTATGGTATGGTATTTTAAGGATGATGTGTGGAGATTAATTATGGATAATATAATTCTCTGTTATTGTACTGGAAGAAAATTTATATTATGATGACAGAGATTTGTAGTGGAAATTTGAATTATATATAAATATTATGGAAAGCTCTTTTTCTAAACTATGTTAGCGAATTTTTGGTAATTTAATTCTTTTTCCTAACATAGTTAGTACTATAAACGTTTTAATATATTATTGTTAGTGGTTAAAAGTGGAATTTAGAGGGTTAATGTTACACTTACTCCTTCCATCTATCGATAGCTGACTTTGCTATCGATAACGCTGTTAGCTAGCGATGACAATCTTTGCTCAACCAGCTTTTGTCCTGCATAATTAGTGATAGTGAAACTCACTATCGATGGGTTAGTTTTGCAAACCTTAAGATTTAACATTTAGAGCAGATTTTATAGAACAAAATAAATGTCAATCATTCAAAGTGATGACCTCAATAATATGCTATTTAAGCCAATCAAGATCTGACAGAGAATCTATCCAAGATAATATTAATTAATATTAAAGAATAGAGATAGAATTGCTCTTCAGAGGAAACTTGGAGAGCCAGTTTCATCTTCCATTTAACTGTCGATAGTGCTTCTTACTATCGATTGGTCAGTCTTGCATAAATGAGAGATTTTGACAGAGTACGCACATATAGGATAAATCCTCTTGATTGCATAGATATGAGATTCTGATAAGCACAATTTGACAATATTTGTTATTTGATAATTCATACATTTTAAGTATAGGATAGAATAAGAATGATATCACCATAATTCCATTTGACAGGTAGTAGCATGATTCTGGCAGAATAATGTCAATTTTCTTTTGCAGATTTAGCACCAAAATTCAAGTACGAAGTTCAGCTCATCAAGACTTGAGTAAATTTCCATGTAGATCGTAGTCTTGAAGCTTTCTTTCCTTATAACCTACAGAACTATAATTCTTTACTTTTCTTCAGTATCCAAATTCATATGGATCTGCTCATGGTTAGTTCGTAGGTATTCACATCATAATTCACATGCCAAAAAAAATGTAATCAATTTGAGATAGCTGAGGATTGTGAATTAATCATGGCAACATGCACAAAGATATATATAAATATGTTCCTGATAATAGTGTAGGAAATTTTACCCTTGTTTACCTCTACCTTAGGTACTTGGAGGATTACTTTGGCTCACCAAAAAGGGTCTAATAAGCTTGTGTTTGGGTAGCCACGTTCTCTCATGAGAGAAAGAATTCAAAAATCTTCTTCTTGATGTATGAAGAATTCTATTTCTCTGGTTCTCCTCAAGATAATTGAATGATACTTTGTGATAGTTTGTCCTTGAGATAGAACTTGCTCTTGTTGTTGCTATCTGCTGCCCTTTATGATTTGAACCAGATGTTGCAGCAGCAACTTTTCCCTGAGTTCTCTTACTATAATTAGATTCTATGCATCCTTTGTGAGATACTCTTGAATTCTTCTTTATAACTTCTCCACCATAATGCCCATTCCTTCTAGAATTAATCTGCACATATGAAATACTAGATGGACATTTTGGTACCCATTTAGACTTGGGTCCTTCATTGTTAACCTTGGACTTTACATGTCCTTTTGGTACCCAAACAAATTTATTTTTCACATTTGAATTTCTTCTAATAATACAGGTGTGAGAAACATGACCAGATTTACCACAATAATAACAAATGATAGAATGATGTGCAACACAAGATTTTATGCAATTATTGTGATGATCAGAGAAGTGCAATTTCAACCTGTTTTCACTCAAAAAATCTTTGTTCCCAAAACGTTTTCCAGTATGGTTTAAAACATTTTCAATTCTTGAAATATGATCTGTGACAGGTTGTAAATTAGTTTTATGCAGATCAAAATTGTTTTTCTCAAAAACACAGGGATAGGAATTGTATACCATAGATGCATCTTGAGTTTCAGAGGATGATTTTGCAGATTCGTTCATGTAGAGCTCTTGGTAGTCATCTTCCTCTAGATCTTCTGTGTTGACTAAATCTTGGAAGGGTCCTGTGACCTCTCCTTCTTCAATCTCAGCTTCCGATTGCTCATCAAACGTAGATATGCAACTATGAAATTCAGATGAGCTGTCAACACTTCCAACTTCAACAAGATGATTAGTGGTATACATAGATTCAAGTGTATCCCAGATATCTTTAGCATTAGAGCAAAATCTGATTTTCTGAAAATCTTCTTCAATTAAGCTTTTATGCAGAATTTGCATAGCTCTAATGTTTAAGGAAAACATCTTCTTGTCTTTTTCAGTCCAATCCTTCCTAGGTTTAAAATCAAAATCATTTGTAAAGACATTCCACATATGATAATCGAATGATTTTATAAAACTCTTCATCCTAGCTTTCCAAAATGAAAAATCAATATTTTCAAGCAGAGGTGGAATGGTATAATCAAAACCTTCTATAAAAGAATTATACCCAAACTCAGCCATGATCTTTTCACTTGAGATCGTTGGATCCTTTAAACAAGTGACCGGCTCTGATACCAATTGAGAGTACTGGCTGTCACCCAAGAGGGGGGTGAATTGGGTGATAGGCTATAATAAAATCCTTTATGAATTCTTTCAATACTCTTACTGAGATTATTTCAAAAATATGAAATGGACTGATAGATATAAAAAGGATTGACTGGAAATTAAGAGAGTATAGGGAAGAGATAATGCACACAAAATTTATCCTGGTTCAGTTAACCCAGACCTACATCCAATCCTCAGGCTCTCCCTGAGATTTCCACTACCCTCTTGTTTAATCCTGGCACAAGAGAAGCCTACCACAGGTTTTACGAACACAGGTTCACCTGCCAACCTTTACAGAGTTTTAGAATCTTCTAAACACTCCCCCTTACATCCCGTAAGGTTACAACCCAGTTCACAAAGCAACAAGCTAAGGAACTGCCTCAAACAGAAGAGGATTTTAATAATAAAGTTCACTCAATGAACTGATTTTGATAAATACTTAAGAACAAGGTTAAGTATAATGAAATACAAGATAGAGCTTAATAATCTGAACAAAGAATAACTCTAGCTCTCTTCTTTTCTAATGCTCTTAGTCTGAGAAGTTTGCAATTCTGTATAGAGCCCTGTTCATCTCTCGTTGTTTTTCGTATATGCGTTGTGTGCGCGTCACTTTGTTCCAGAAGTCTTCAAGTCTTTATATAGAGTATTATATTTTTCTATCCGTTGGAGACTTGGAGAACTAGCCGTTGGAGATTTGCTTCTGATATAGTCTTTGACTATTCATGCGTAGAGTAGGCTAGACTGCGCGTTCTGAACGTCTGCAACAACTGTACTTGCATAGCAGCTTTTTCAGTAGCGCTAGCATTCTTTGCTATCGCTAACTGCATAGTATAATATTTCTGCACTTGAGCTGTTAGCTAAACAAGTAATCATATAAATGCACAGTAGATGATATCGCAAGCAAAGTTCATTAGCTCAATGAGATGGATAACATTTATATCAGCTAAGGATCTTTATAAAGCATTCTCTATCGATAGATAAACATTTTAGCTCAAGCAAACATATCAGCTCTTGATCCATTAGCTCTTAGGCACTAGCTATCTGAAGGATCATTATCTGAAGCACTTATTGTTATCGATAGCTTAACCTATTATCGCTAGCTGATTTAGGGACTTAGTTCATTTATTTGCTGGCTTCATCTACTTATAAGCTCAATGAACTTCTAGCGATGGAACCTTTGCTTAGCGATAGAGAGAGACTTTAGCGATAGATATTAACCTTGATATTGCTAAGTCTTCACTCGCTATTCCTTTCTTTTCAATTAGCTATACAGATACACTTAGCGATAAGGATACTTATTCATTAATGGACTGCTAAGTTATCATTTCACATTAGCGCTAGATTTATGATTCAGTCTTCATCAAAACTTAAGATTCTAACATAAATTGCTTCTACTACTCTCATACAAAAATATAAATTAAGATTATATCCAAATGCATATAACAATTTCAATAACCCTAAATAAATTGAAATACACATAAGGAAGAGAGGATGGAGAATAACACATCCTTTGAAGTTTCAAGCTCATCCCTAGAGCTCCATCACCAAGAATACAAGAGCTTAGTTACTACTCTTTATGGGAAGATCATCAACCAAGAGGAAGGGGATGGAAGCCATGAGATTTTGGAGATGAAAATGGAAGATAGAAGGACAAGAAGACGACGGAAAATGAGTGTATGAGAGGCTAGGGATCCAAAATCTGCGACAATGAGCTCCAAAACTTGACCTAATGCCTCTTGAGTTAGGTCAAGATAAGTAGGTATCGAGTATGGATCCGGGTCGCCCCAAAAACACAGTTGAGAATTTTTGGAATATAATCATGCCTTTGCCATGAGTGGCCAGGTAACAAGCCATTTTTACCCCTTACTGTGATAGCAATCACACGACTCAAAATCCCCATTTTTCTTCCTTCACCGTGGCCTTTGTTGTGGGTGGCCATGGGGAAGATGCAAAATTTCCTCTTCTTCTTTTGGCCTGTTTTTATCCAAAATTCTCCATTTTTGGTCCTCGGGCAATCCTAAAGCAAAATGCACAATTAACCAGGATCAACAATCTCTATAAATCAATTAATACAAATTAATCACCAATTATAGCAAATTAATCCCAATTTCATGCTAAATTCACATAAGGGTCTAAGTTATTCAATAAGCACAAATGGACCAAAATTGCATCTCAGTTATGTTAAAACCCTCAATTTTAGCATATGAAAACCATACAAATCTATGGATTTGTCACAGCTACACTTTCTGAAGCCAAAAATGTATTTTCTAGTGAATAAAGTTACATTAATAGTAGTAACTAATATGCAAACTTGTAAAAGCGGGTAAAAAGTAGTGTATTTGGTTTTTATATAAAATAGGTGCAAAAGGTATGATATGTTCAAGGGTGAAATAAAAATAGGATAAAAGTGAGATTTGTAGGGGAATGGAAATTGAATCATTCTTGATAAATGGAAACTTTGAGATTCATTGTTTCAAAACATTTTTAGGGAGTTTCATGTTGATTTTCGAAAGACCCCTAGAGGAACCCCTCTAGGCTAGGCTTAAGTTAACTTAATAAATGCCGGAATCCCGCACATTACTTAATTTAACCTAAGTTGATTAAGCTCAAAATCAAAGTGAATTTGCTTATTGTAAGGGGCTCCTAATCCAACAACCGGAACCCCGAATTGCTACTTAATTAATCCTAGAGTTTAATTAATTATTGGAACTCCACATTGAGAATGGCAATCGCACAAGAGGGGGGTGAATTGTGCTTCCTAAAAATAAAAACTAATTGAAGCAACACAATCTTTATACTGGTTCGGCCAACATTGCCTACGTCCAGTTCTCCAACTCCTCGTTGGGTTCTACTAACTACAGGTTTTACAACACAGGTTCACCTGTCAACCTTTACAGAGTTTTAGAATCCCTCTAAACACTCCCCCTTACTACCTGTAAGGTTACTACCCTGTTCTCAAAGCACCAAGCTTTAGAACAACCTCAAACAGTAGAGGATTTCAATAATAAAGTTCACTTAATGAACAGATTATGATAGTCACTTAAGTACAAATCAAATCACTAAGAACAATAAATACAAAGATCAGAGAGCAATGAATGTGTTCGTGAATATTCTTTATTTTTCGTCAGTTCTTCATAAATGCTCTAGTTCTGTATTTATATCTGTTCTCAGATTTGCCATTGCATTCAAATTCATGAGGCCGTTTGAATATGGTCGTTGAGAGCTCATAGCCGTTGGCAATTAATGCAGTTTCTTCATCGAGGTTAACTTTCTGCTCTAGCTTCAACTACTCTTGCGTAGGGTGAGTTAAGAGAGATGTAGACTGAGAGTTCTGAGCATCTGTACGAACTGTACTTGCATAGCAGCTTTTTCAGTAGCGCTAGCATGCTTTGCTATCGCTAACTGCATAGTATAATTCCTGCACTTGAGCTGTTAGCTATGACAAGTATTCATGTAATGCACAACAGATGTTATCGCAAGCTTAGACTATTAGCTCAATGTATCAGCCTATCAGATTGTCTAAGTTATCACAATGGGCATTCTTCTATCGGTAGCTAATTCCATTATCGCTAGTTACTTGTTTGTTCATTAGGTAAAGGATACTGACCTTGCTGAATATTCTAAGTTATTTCAGGTATCCTGTTATCGATAGCTACATCTGTTATCGCTAGCAACTATGTTATCGCTAGTTAACTCATTTGCTCTCAGGAACTAGCTATCTGAATGTCTATTATTTGAAGTACTCTGTTATCTATAGCTTAACCTGTTATCGCTAGCTGATTCCATTAGTTCAAAGAATTGGTTAATTTTTCTGCTAGTTATTTATTCATGTTCTCAATGAACTTCTAGCGATAGGTTATTTCTTAGTGATAGTGAATGACTTAGCGATAGATATTAACTTTGTTATTTCTAAGTCTTCATTTGCTATGTCTCTTTGTCTATTAGTGATAGGCTCTAGCTCTAGTGATAGTGATCTGTTACCTATTAGATTTTACTTGCTTAATTCAAAGGTAACTTACACTTATTTTTACTTATGTTATCCATGGGCCAGTCCTCATCAAAACTTAAGATTCTAACACACATAATAAATTAACACTCTAGGATTGAAGCCCAATGCCACTCATGCAATTTGACAAATTCAAGAACTAATTAATCATGCAAGACTTTAAATCCACAACTTGGGCTACCCCACAATTGCACTTAATTTCTCAATTAACCCTAATTCAATGATGGCCACCCAAACAAGAACTAATATTAAAAAGAGTGATTACCAGATGTCCAAACACAATTAATTAATTCCTATGTCATTTCATTCATGCAAAACCACTTAACAATTTTGATCCACTAACCAAGCCACCTTGAATTAGCACAAGATATTCACCAAGAGAATAACAAAATCATGAACCCATAAATTTCATTAAACTCAAAATTAAAGTGGCGCAATGTCAAGCATTCAACAAGAAAGAAACAATACAAATAGCTCCTAACCCTTATACAGCATGTAGAAATTCAAGAGCACATCCAAATATCATATATATACTCCCAGAACCCTAGAAACAAGAGGAAGAAGGATTATAACTAAGACTCCCCTATTCAAGCTTCAAGCTCATCCCTTGGCTTCCACCATCATGAATGGGGAAGCCTAACTACTGTCTTCTATGAGAAAGTTAGCACCAAGAAGTGGGGGTTGAGGAAACATGGAGATTTGGGTGGAAGAAGGTGGAAGATGGAGATGAGAGGAAATGAGAGAAAATGGGAGCTAGGGTTTGGGGGACTTCAAATCTGTCAAATGATCTCAATTTTTGACCTAATATCACCCCTGAGTCAAGTCAAGAGTGGGTGTTTGAGTTTTGACCCGGGTTGGCCCAAAAAAATTGAATCTGATATGCTAATATCAGGGCCTTGCTGTGGCATGCCATAGTGAGGTACAAAAGTGATGTAATTTTTTTGATCCTCACTGTGGGCCTCGTTGTGGGGTCCCATGGCCAAGAGGGACTTTTATGCAATTTTTAGAAAGTTTCTAGGCCTTTTCCTGTAATTTTCATAATTTATCAAGAAACTTGTATTTTGCCTTTTCTCTTGAGTTTGCAGTTTTTTGCCATATTTTTCTTGCTTCTTCTTATATGGAATCCCTCATATTTGGTCATCGGATGACCCTACAAGTAAAATATGCAACAAACAAGAATCAGAAAACCCTAAAAATTAACTAATGCTAATTGATCTTCAATTATGGCAATTTGATCCTATTTTCATGCTACTTTTACTTAAGGTTCTATATTATTATTTAAACACTTATGGACCAATATTGCATCTCAATTATGTTAATTACCTCAATTTAGCAAATGAAAACAATGCAGATCCAATGATTTGTCAGAAATGCAAAAAGCAATATAATTGAGACAAATTTGACTTTAGATATAAAGCATGATGCTAAATTTCAACTTCTAAAGTATACTGATATAAATATAAATGAACCTATATAAAGATCATTATTCAAATGTTTGATAAAAACTTTTGGTTGATAAAATCAATTTTTTTTAACAATAAATTCAAAACCCATCTTTTCGTAGGATTTCATTCAACAGAACAAGTAACAAGCATAGATGCACAGTCCACGAGGGTAATTAACACAGTGTAGCACAAGGCCACGAGCACAAGTATGAGCACAAAGTCTACGAGGGTTAATAACCAAGCAAGTGCAGACATGGCCACGAAACAAGCGCAGGTGCCAGACCTACGATCAACAAGCGTGAGAAGGAATCCCATAAATATCAAGCGTGAATATTGTGCCTATGAATATCAAACAAGCTCGAGTTTATCATGGCGTGCCAATGACTAACAATACTGCTATTTGTAATTAGTGTTCTGTATTCGGTCCTCTTAAGGAAAACGGTTTTAAGCATGCTTGAGATCAATTTTACTACTAAACAACTTCTATAGGTAGTAAACTCATAAAGGAATATTCACATTTAATAACCCCAGCTTGAAAGTTTATAAGAATACCTCATGCTTCTATTTTGATTCCCATACAAAATACTTCATACAATGAACATGGAAAATGACAAATAAAAATAAATAAATCACTATTATCTGCTTCATACCATAGGCCTCCAAGTCCTTGTCCCTATAAGATATTGAAAGTCTTTGCCTTAGCTATATATAATAGTGCACAGGGTCTCTGCCCTATTGCATTTTTATTTATTTTTTTAAAATCCAAAATTTAGAAACTAAATTTCTGTATTAGTCCTCTTTTCCTTGCAGTCATTTTATTTCCCATGAAATATAAGTACAAATTAGAAATAAGTTAATCCTAGCCTGAACTTATGTTCCCAAACAAGCTCGTGTATTGTTTGGACTCAACTAACCTGTAATGTTTATTACAGTTGGACTGAACTGATGTTCCCTACTTTCATCACTCATAATGACACAACAGTTTGTAACTAACAATAATATTCTTCACAGAAGTCATTGACATTATATAATGATGATCAATTCAATCCCATTCAAAAAAAAATTCAAATACGTTATGTGGGGTTCTCAACTTTGGGCTGTGGGTTTGCTTTGCCCTCCAATTTGATGAAACTTTTCAGTTTTACCAAAATTGGGCAGACAATGATTTAATACAACCTATAAGTGGGACCCTCTAAAAACATTTTATGTTAAAGTCTGTCCTACTAATTTCCCGTATATTCATGGAATTTTCAGCCTAAAAGTGTCCAAATATGTGTAGGACCCCATGTCTCAAAAGTCGCTCAGATGTTAGATGTGAAAATTAAAAAAAGAAAAAGAAAAAGGAACTAGTAGTGCTAGGTGAGATATTATTGATCCAAAGCATTTGGTAATGATGAAGCTCTCGTTTAATTAAATAGCAGTCATTTCATTGTTGGAAATTTGCCAGTAAATTTGCTGCATGTAGTATTTATGAGATCAATTTTTTATTAAAACCATAACTTAATTAAATAGCATTTTCACCCAGAAAGTTGTAAAAGCGTAGCAATGCTGCTATACCCTAACATTGACAGGCACTTCTTTCATATGTCCAAGTCATCAGGCTAGTGAGCTGCTGCATGGTTGAACACGTTATTGTCTTGTTATAAAGGCATCCTAATCCATGACCAAGTCATCCTATTTTCCTATATCCACAGCCATGTCATTCCTTTGGCCTAGTCACGTAATAGGCGGCCACAAGTCAACCACGTCATCATTTGTAGCTCCACCTAGAAAACATGAATCGCACTAAATAAGGGAAGCTCTAGGGTGACGAGATCGCAAAAACCAATCAGCACATTTGTTCACTTCTCTAAATGCAAAATTGAAAGAATTGGTACAGTAGTCATGCATAATAGATATTCCTCATGCTCTAATATATGAATTAGAGAAGGAATTTATTTTGGTTTTCAATATAATACTTGAATCTATTTTGTCTCCTAAATTTGTAATTTTTCCTTAAAGTATTTTTATCGTTTGTACTTAATACGTAGTTTCGATATACTCCCTCTGGTCCTAAATATAAGAGGTAATATTGCAAATTTTTTTGTCCAAAATATAAGAGGTAATATATAAAAATTAAAGTAATAAATACATATTTTTCATTTTTGCCCTTATATATTAATAAATGCAAGGAGGAGAGAGAAAGTGCGTATAATAAATGAATAAGGGTAAATATGTAAATTCTACCTATAATAAATGATTTCAACATGTTTTTATTGGTATGTGTAAAAAGGTTGATTACCTCTTATAATAAGGACCAAAGGAAGTACATGCCAACACAAATTTATTATAAATGACTAGTTAACTAATTTTTTTAAGATTTGAGAATTAGTTGTTTATCTTTTTATATATATATATATATATATATATATATATAACAAAGCAATAACACCTATGGGATTAGAATTCCCATTAAAGCCACACCGTAACACCTATGGTACCCATGCATTGCATTTAGACCCAATTTTGCAAGATCCTTCCGGCAGAAGATATGTGCACTTCCCAGTCTTTAAGCATCATTTGTTTTGCCTCCATTATCACAGCACCATCCCAAGCAATTTTCAAACCAAGAACACAGCCCCAGAGTTCAGCCAGCAGAGCATCTACTTCTTGCAACTTATGAATAAACCCATTCATATACTATCCTGCTGAGTTCCTCGCCAATCCTCCACATGCCGTCAGCCTTGTACTGGTCGAGCAAGCCCCATCAACACTAATCTTAACCCACCCTTCATCTGAGGCTTCCACCTAGCATCAGCTATCATCATTCTTGCACCATCTATATTATCTGTTCCTGCAAAGCGAGATGATATGCTAACCATATTTGAATCCATGGCTTTAGCGCTCATAATAAGAGTATCATCAGAAATCTCCTTATTCTCAAAGATAGCTAAATTCCTCCGTCGCCAAATTCACCAACACAAAATAGTAAACAAGGTGCCAGAAAATAAGCTTGAAGATGAGAAGTATGCGTTAGAATTACGCATCTTAATTTTCATTCATAGAAGCAGAGTACATATATAGGTGAAGCTCACTAATTCACCTAGCAGACACGCGTACAATTTACAGCTAGCTTAACACTTTTCTAACTACTTTGACCAAGTCAAGTAATTCATACATCTAATATTCCCTCTACTAATCTTTTCCTAAAAAAAATCAGTAAACATCTGATGGATCATTAATCTCATCTGCCCAGATGTGATTAATAATATCTTCTTTGCCCATAACGTTGAGGCGTGTACGAAAATATTCAAACCATCCAGCTGTTTGCTAGAGGTTTTGTAAGAACATCAGCAGTCTGTTCTGTTGCTGGAACATAGCCCACATTGACCAAGCCAGCACCAACCTTTTCGCGAACAAAATGAAGATCAAGCTCTATATGTTTGGTTTTAGCATGTAGTACTGGATTAGCTGCTAGGGAAACCGTCCCTGAATTGTCACACCAAACAAGAGGCTGACACCCAGTAGAGATTTGCATTTCTTTGAGCAAGGCCATAACCCACATAACTTCAGTCACTGCGTCTGCAACACTCCGATATTCAGCAGTAGTACCTTGAGATACAACTTGCTGCTTTCGAGACACCCAAGTGATGGGATTGGGACCAAAGAATGTGCAAAAGCCACTAATGGAGCGACAATCTTCCCTGTTTGTTCCCCAGTCAGCATCAGCAAAGGATTGGACCCGAAGTTGTGTTGCTGGCTTTAAGAGAATGCCATAATGTGGAGTACCAGCAAGATATCGGAGAAGTCGTTTAACACACTTCCAATGTGGTATCCGAGGCTCATGAAGATATTGACTAAGACGGTTGACTGTTAACACAATGTCTGGATGTGTATAGCATAGATACTGAAGCTTTCCTAGAATACTGCGATATGGTCGAGGATCAGCCAGTAAGTCCCCATCAGTTGAATTAAGTTGCAAATTCTGAGCCATTGGTGTACGTGCAGCATTAGCAGCAATTAATCCTGTCTCAGTCAGAGTTGAAGAGCATATTTACGCTGGCCAAGAAACATACCAGCAGAAGAGTGACTAAACTCAATACTAAGAAAATAGGACAATTCTCCTAATATCTTGAGAGAGAACATTTGACTCATGTACTCAAGTAACTTGGCAATCTCAAAAGAATTAGAGCCAGTGATCACAAGATCATCAACATATATAAGAAGATAAAGAGTACCAGTTTGATCTGCTCAGATAAACAGACATGGATCAGCTTTGGAAGGTTGAAATTTCAGTTCACAGAGAAACTGCTGCAACTTATGAAACCAGGCTCGGGGTGCTTGTTTAAGCCCATAGAGCACCTTCTTAAGTTTGCACATAAGAGGTGAACCTGTATGAGAATCAACAAAGTGTCCCTTAAAACCTGGAGGAGGATCCATGAAAATATCCTCAGTGAGATCTCCATTAAGAAAGGCATTATTGAAATCAACTTGCTGTAATTTCCAATTGTTTGTAACAGCTACAATGATAAGAATTCGCACAGTAGCAGCCTTGACTATTGGACTGAAAGTTTCATTGTAATCAGACCCAGCTTCCTGAGAATATCCTTTTGCAACAAGACGTCCTTTCCTTCGGGTTAAGCTACCATCAGCATTTGTTTTGACTTTAAAAAGCCACTTGCATCCAATGGTTTTCCTGTCAGTAGGTAGTGGAACCATTTCCCAAGTTCCGAATTTAACAAGTGCATAAAACTCCTCTTGAGCTGCTTGCTTCCATAGTGGATTAGACATTGATTCTGAAATTGTTCTAGGGTAATCAACATGTTCTAAAGCCATAAACACCCGTGGTTTGAAGATGCCATTTTTTGCTCTAGTGGCCATGGGATGATGATTTGTAGAAATCGGAGCAGGGAAAGGTGTATGTGGTGATGTAGGAGAAGGGTGATGGAGATGAGGAAGTAAGAGAGGGTGAAATAGGTGAGTTAGTAGATATAGGTGAGGCAGGGGTGTGAGATACATGTAAAGGAGAGGTGTGAGATATAGGTGAGGCAGTATGTGGAAGTAGTTGGGAATCTGGGAGGTTGTAAGTTGAAATGGCAGCTTTGTTAGTGCTGGCTGTCACCCAAGAGGGGGGGTGAATTGGGTGATAGGATAAAAACTTAAACTCTTTACAAATCTTCTCTTTTCTAAAAACACAATGAAGGCAATCTTCAAAATCCTTTTCAGTTTATCACTGAATGTATTTCAAATCTGTTAAGTGCACTAAGAGATATATAATGTAGATATGCTGGAAACTAAGAGAGTTAAGGGAAGAGATAAGGCAAACAGTATTTATCCTGGTTCGGTCTAACCTGACCTACATCCAGTCCTCAGGCTCCACCTGAGATCTCCACTACCCTCTTGTTTAAACCGGGCACAAGAGAAGCCTTTACAACCCACAAGTTTAGCCGGGCACTTGTGAAGCCTTTACCACAGGTTTTACAACATGGGATCACCTGCCAACCTTTTAACGAGTTTTAGACTCCCTCTAAATGCTCCCCCTTACAACCTGTAACGATACAATCTGTTTCCCACTCAAGATTACCCAATCTTGAGTATCGCTCATAAATACAGAATGATTATAGAGTAAGAATACTTCTCTCTAAGAAGGGATTTTGATAATCACTGAAGTACAGAAGAATGTATGATGAAATACAAATTCTAGAGCTTATCAATCTGACAATGTGTGCTCTAGCTCTACTCTTCTAATTCACTCGATTCATCATTTCTGGGCTCACTTGAATATAACTGTTACTCTGTGTATTCTATGTAGAGCCCTCTGTTTTTCATCTCGTCATAGTTCCATCTTGTGTAGTGCGTCGTATGTGCCTCTTAGTTTCTGATGTCTTCAAGTCTTTATATATGGTTTGATGAATTTCTATCTGTTGGAGACTTGGAGAACTAGTCGTTGACAGTTTTCTTTCTTCTCTTGCTTCAACTAATCTTGTAGAGGATAAGCTAAAAGAGATGGAGACTGTGAGTAACGATAACCTGCTGCTACCTACCACTGTACTTGCATGTTAGCTTTTTCATTAGCGCTAGCTCCTATGGCTATCGCTATCTTGACAATGTGAGTCCTACACTTAAAGCTGTTAGCTAAAACAAGTGTTCATGCAGTGGATGTTATTGATAGTGCATTTCATTAGCTCAAAGAGATAGAGACAATATATCAGTTAAGGAATTTCAATAAGCATCTTCTATCGATAGACATGAACATTATCGCTAGCATATTCTTTTAGTTCAATGTTCAGCATACTAGCTGTCTCATCACAATAAGCATTCTTCTATCGATAGCTAATCCCATTATCGCTAGTTACTTGATTGCTCATTAGCTTAAGGATACTGACTTATATGAATATTCTTAGTTATTTCAGGTATCCTGTTATCGATGGCTAAACATGTTATCGCTAGCTACTATGTTAACTGATCTAACATTCTTCCCCGAGTATTTATTCATGTTATCTGAGGGGCCTTAGCTATAGAGACAGAGTCTAGCGATAGGATCTATTCTTATTTGCTTAGGCTAGCTCTACACATTCCATTAGCTTTGGTGAAGACCTTTAGTGATAGAGATATTGCTCTTTTAATGGATTACTGTTAAGTCCTCATTGTTAGAATCTTAAGTTTTGATGAAGACTATCCCGTAGAAAACATAAGTGTAAGTTGCCTCTGAATTTAATCAAGTGAAATCCAATAGGTAACAGAACACTATCGCTAGAGTTAGAGTCTATCGCAAATAGACTAAGAGCTATAGCAAGTGAAGACTTAGAAATAACAAAGTTGATATCTATCGCTAAGTCATTCACTATCGCTAAAGAAAGAACCTATCGCTAGAAGCTCATTTATAACATGGATAAATATAACTAGCAGAAAAATAAACCAAGTCCTTGAGCTATAAAATCAGCTAGCGATAATAAATAAGCTATCGATATCAAAAGTGCTTCAGATAGTGATCATTCAGATAGCTAGTGCCTGATAGCAAGAGTCAAATGAGCTAACATAATTGCTAGCGCTAACACGTTTAGCTATCGATAATAGGATACCTTGAAATACCTCTGAATACTTGTATCTGTATCCTTAAAGCTAATAAGCAATCAAGTAACTAGCGATAAGTGGATTAGCTATCGATAGTAAAATGTTTGTTGGTATGATATTGCTAGAACACTAAGCATTGAACTCAAGGGATATGTTAGCGATAATGCTTATATCTATCGATAGAGAATGCGTTTTGAAAATCCTTAGCTAATATCAATATTGAGCTAATGGACTATACTCGCGATAACACCTGCTATGCATTATATGTTTAGCTAACAGCTCAAGTGCAGAAATTACTCTATGCAGTTAGCGATAGCAAAGCAAGCTAGCGCTACTGAAAAAGCTGACATGCAAGTACAGTAGCAGGTAGCAGCAGGATAACGTTACTCACAGACTCTGTCTCTCCTGACTTATCCTCTGCAAGATTAGTTGAAGCAAGAAAATTATCAACAGCTAGTTCTTCAAGTCTCCAACGGACAGAAACTTTTTAAACCTTATATAAAGACTTGAAGACATCTGGAACAGATGATGATGCGCACACAACATATATACAAAAACGAGCGATGAACAGAGCATTATACAGAATTGTAAATTACTCTGATTGAGAGCATTAGAAAAAGAAGTGCTAGTGTAATACATTGTTCAGGCTCTAAGTTGTATTCCATCATACATTTCTCTGTACTTAAGAGTTTATCACAATCAGTTCATTAAGTGAACGTATTTATTGAAATCCTCTACTGTTTGAGGTTGTTCTGAAAGCTTGGCGCTTTAGAACAGGGATATTTCCTTACAGGTAGTAAGGGGGAGTGTTTAGAGAGATTCTAAAACTCTGTAAAGGTTGGCAGGTGAACCTGTGTTCGTAAAACCTGTGGTAGGCTTCTCTTGTGCCCGGTTTAAACAAGAGGATAGTGGAAATCTCAGGTGGAGCCTGAGGACTGGATGTAGGTCTGGGTTGACCGAACCAGGATAAATTCTGTGTGTATTATCTCTTCCTTTAACTCTCTTAGTTTCCAGCATATCTGCATTATATATATCTCTAGTGCATTTAATAGTTTTGAAAAGCTTGCTTTCATTATATTTTAAAAAGAGAAGTTTTAAATTTTTATTCTATCACCCAATTCACCCCCCCTCTTGGGTGACAGCTAATACTAACATTTGGTATCAGAGCAGGTCACTTGTTTAAAGGATCCAACGATCTCAAGTGAAAAGATTATGGCTGATTTTGGGTGTAAAACCTTTTCAGAAGGTTTTGATCATACCATTCTACCTCTGCTTGAAAATATTGATTTTTAATTTTGGAAAGCTAGGATGAAAAGTTTTATAAAATCAACTGATTATCATATGTGGAATATTTTTACAAATGATTCTGATTTTAAGGCAAGAAAGGATTGGACTGAAAAAGACAAGAGAATGTTTTTCTTAAACATTAGAGCAATGCAAATTCTACATAAAGGTTTAACTGAAAATGATTTCCAGAAAATCAAATTTTGCTCTAGTGCTAAAGCTATTTGGGACACTCTTGAATCCTTATATGTCAGTAATCATTTTGTTAAAATTGAAAGTGCTGACAGCTCATCTGAATTTCAAAGTTGCATATCTATGACTGATGAGCAATTGGAAGCAGAGATTGAAGAAGGAGAGATTGTTGAACCATTCCAAGCTTCAGTCAACATTGAGGATCAAGAGAAAGATAACTGCCAAGAGCTCTATCAGAAAGAATCTGATCAATCACTTCCTGGAAATCAAAATACAGCCATGGTATACAGTTCCAATTCTTGTACTTTTGAGAAAAACAATTTCGATTTGCATAAAGCCAATCTTTTGTCTATCACTGACCATATTTCAAAAGTAAAAATGTTTTAAAACATGTTGGAAAATGCCTTGGGAAGAGAAATGTTTTGAAAAGAAACAATTTGAGGTTGTACTCCTCTAATTATCACTATAATGGCATAAAGTCCCATGATTTACATCATTCCATTATTTGCCATTATTGTGGTAAACCTGGTCATATATCTCACACATGTAATATTAGAAGAAATTCAAATGTGAGAAATAAATGTGTTTGGGTACTGATTGCACCATATTTTTATATACTTTTCATTGATAAAATCAGTAGATTATTTCATGTTCTTAGGGTAATTGCACCTAATTAGGGTAATTTTTGGCTTTTGCAATCTTTGTTGGAAGTTATTCTAGTCAAGGACAATTTGGGCATAATTAGCATAAATTATTGTTAACCTATTTTCAAGAACATTTGATGCTACCTTAGGTCCATTTTATGTGCAGATCATGAAGGAATATACCCAATGGAAGAGCCAAGTTGCGGACAAGAACGCCGACGGAGCGCAAGGAAGCATAAGAAAGGACTCTGGGTTTCTGCCCCTCGCCGTGGCTCCCCCACAGCGAGGGCCACAGCGAGGGCACCCCAAAAATGGGCATGTTTCTGTCCCTCACCGTGGGCCTTCCACGGCGAGGCCCACGGCGAGGCCCCCCTTCTCCTGAGCCTTTTCTGTCCCTTGCCGTGAGCCTTCCACGGTGAGGCCCACGGCGAGGACCCCTGTGATGCTTCCCCTCTGCCCCTCGCCGTGAGACTCCCACGGCGAGGCCCACGGCGAGGCCCTGATACAAAATTCTGCTGCGCATTTTTGCTGTTTTCTTCGGGTTTTTGATTTTAATTGGTAGAATCCGACCCAGAAACCTTATGACCCGACTTCTTCACTATAATTTCGACCTATGCCTTCATTTCCATCATCTTCTTCATTCCCATTCACTCCCAAAAACCCTAAACTCCTCTCATCCATTTCCACCTCCATCTTCTTCATCTTCCACCTTCTTCCACCCTCTTCTTCCATGGATTTTCGGATGGGGCTTCTTCTTGGGGTTCCTCTTGGAGTTTCTATGTTGGATTGAGGAGCTCTTCATCTCTTGAGGATGGGTTGATGGTGTCTCAAGCATGGGTTCTTCATTAGGGGAGTTTTTCTTTGTTCTAACATATGTATTTAGGATTTCTTCTATGTTTATTTGAACCTCTCTTGGAAGATGTTTGGATTTATGTATTGGATTGAGATTTTGGATATATATGTGTATGAACTATATGTGTTTATTTTGGGCTTTGAACACTTGAGTTATGAATTCTTTTCTACATTGTGGTTGTATGAAGTTAATTTCATTTTAGTGGTTGCTAGTGGACTTAATTGATTGCTTCCATTCATAATCATTGTGATAGCATTTTTATGAGAGCCACAAGTGTTTTGACCCAAAGTATTTCACACATCAAGTGGACTTTAACACTAACCCTAAGTAATGGCTATGAAAGTGGTTGCTAAATTAGTTATTGATTAGAGCTAGTGGAGTACCAAAAGGATATGTAAGGTCCAAGGCTAACAATGAAGGACCCAAACATAAATGGGTACCAAAATGTCCATTTAGTGCTTTATGTGTACAGATAAATTCTAGAAGAAATGGACCTCATGATACAAAGACATTAGAGAAGAATCCTAGAGTTTCTCATGATTCAAGAAAGAAATTCATAGAGTCTACATATAGAAGGAGAACTCATTGAAAAGCCACTGCTGCATCATCTGGTTCAAATCATAGGAAGCAGTGGATAGTAACAAGAAGAGGAAGTTCTACCTCAAGAATAATCTACCACAAAGTACCTTTCAACTATCTTGAGGAGAACAAGAGAAACAGAATTTCTCATACATCAAGAAGAAGAAGAAGCTTGAATTTTATTTCACATGAGAAATCTCTGCAACTCAGAGCCAAGCATGTCAGAACCACCTGGCATACACAGAACAGGGCTAAGATTGAATTGATTACCTCTAAGAGCTCTATCGATAGTAATTTCCATTGTCGATAGCAATCTTCTGCCTAGCCAAAGTGCAGTTATGGTGATACCATTCTTACCCTATCTCGAATGAATATATTATGAATGATTGTTCCTTTTCATCAGAAATCAAATTTTTGATCTATCTGACATATTGCTATATGATTAGTTGAAATTGTGCATAATATTATCTTATGTGGAATCTTTGAAACGCAATTCAATTTTTCTTTTTAAAATTTTAAATCAGCAGGTTTATAAGAATGCATTCATATGCCTTAAAAAACATGTTGGAGTTAGATAAACTTTGAAAACTGAAAGATAAAGTTGAAGATGCCAATTAGTCCTCATAAGATGATTTCCAAATGCATGTATTATCATTTTGGGGAGAATTGCCATAAATTAAGTTAATTTGGATAAAATTTTAGATATTAGTATTTAGACTTATTTTTGACATCTTTCTACACGATTGATAACAATCTTGCTCTATAGAATCTGTTCAAATGTTTAATCTTAAGTTTTTGCAATGCTGACCCATCGATAGTGAGTTCCACTATCGCTAGTTGTATGCAGGACAAAAGCTGTTTGAGCAAAGATTACAATCGCTAGACAAAAGCGTTATCGATAGCAAAGTCAGCTATCGATAGATGGAAGGAGTAAGTGGACTAAAATCTAAGTCACTTGCTCAGCGTGGGATCATGCCTGCTAGCAATAGCTGCTCTTCCTAGCGAAAGCAAATCACTTAAAAGGCTCAGAATTCGAAACGATAGTTGATGTACGTCACACATGGTAAAACCCTAAACCCTAAAACTTATAAAGGTGGATCATTTTGCATCTGCATTCATTTTGCATTCATTCTCTTCTACTCCAAACACTGTCTGAGTACTCTCTAAGCACTTTCGAAAACATTTTTACATCCCTAAAAACCCCAATCCAGCAATGGCCAGAACCAAATTTCCAAATGTGAATGATCTTGAGACCACCTCTAGCGCTAAATCCTCTTCCCAATCCGCTAACAAGAGGTCTAGAACCCAGAAAAGTTTATCTTTCTCAAAAGAGGTGATTGAATCAGGCCAGAAGCGTCAAAAGCGAACTTCCCCATATCTGTCTTACACATCAGAACCACTAGAAGCTCCCAGCGCCTTCTTTGCAGAAAAAGGAACCCTAGATAGGGCAGCAGTTTGGGTAGATTTGAATTATTCAAAGAGCAGGGCTTTGACTTAGACCCTTGGTTACTACCATACCAGAACTGGGTGAGTGTGAAGAATGATTACAATGAAGACGTTCTGAGATCTTTCTACTCAAACCTAGAAGTTATCCCAGTTTACAAGAAAGGGCTTTTAAGGGACGTATCTTTTGAAGCCACTATCAGAGGGAGAAGTTTTAGTTTTGGCTGGTCTGCTATCAACAAAATGTTGGGGATTTCTGGGGCAGATTACAACAAGTGGTTCATGACTGAGCAATATACAGATGAAGAACTTGCTGAAATATATGAGACTTCATCCAAGAAGCCTGCAGATATGCCTGTGCTCAATCGAATTCTTCACTACGTATATACCAGGCTCATGACTCACAAGTTTGGGAACTTCAGCAGTTTTGCCAAGATTGACAATCCTTGGTTGGCCAATCTTATTCAGAAGCTTCCCTTAAATCCAGGTCAAATAGTGTGTATGGAATTGCTGCGATTCATGTCTGAGAAATCTGCCAAGGCTCCCCTTCCATACCCTCAGTTGATCTCCTTACTTCTGGAGCATTCCAAAATCAAGTCTATCGGGGATGGAGAGAATAAGAAATGCAAGCAAGTCACAATCTCCACCCTGAAGAGGATGGGGATCTCAACTGGTCCAGTCAGAAGGATTTCTGGCTCTAAGTCTCAAGCTTCTCATGTCTCTGCCTCGTCTGCTCAGCCTGACTTCCCATAAGAAGAAGCTCAATCCAGAAGAGCTCCTCCTCCTCCTCTTATTATAAATCAACCTACAAGTTTTTCCAATGAAGCTGTGGAGGAAATTGTCTTCAGGCTGTCTGCCGAATTTGCTTTTGCTCTGAATGCACAAAAAAAAAGAATTGATAAAGCACATCCAGGAGCTTCAGGCTCAAGTAAGGAATCTAGAAGATAGTCTCTGCATTGCCCCTGTTCATGATCATCAAGGTACATCATCATCACCACCACTCTCACCTATTCTACATTCTCCCATACACCATGCAAATCCCTCTCCTACTTCTTCTCATTCACCCCTTCATTCACCAAATCACTCTTCTACTCCTTCTTCCTCTCCCAGTCCACCACATTCCCCTCTCCATCTTCACTCACCATCTCATTCCTCTCAACAGCAATCACTTTCTCTTCATCTTTCTTATTACCCCTCTCCTTCCACCTTCAAACATCCTAGCGATGGCCCTCATTCACAAGCCCAAACACTTTCACCCTCACCTTCAATCACTTCCAGCTCTTCTCTTCATCTCTGTAATTATCCATCTCCTCCCACTTTCAAACATCCTAGCGATAGCCCCCATTCGCAAGCCAATCAGCCCACACCTCCAGACATGTCTATTGCTAACCCCTCCCCTAGCGCTGGTCCACAAACACAAACCTCACCCTCCAAAACCAAAGTCCCCACACAACCAGCAACCCCTATCGCTAATCCCTCTCCTAGCGATAACACCCATCCATCACCACCAATCCAACCAACCTCTATCGCTACCACAAGTCCTCCCTCTCCTCTCATCTCTTCTCAAAATCCTGATCAACCCTCTTCTCTTACCCTCACCGATGATTATGACAAAAAGGGGGAGAAACATATAGAGAAAAATGTGGGGCAACTACTGAAGGATCCAATGTTAGCAGAAGAAGCTGAGGAAATTATCAGAGACATTGCTCGCTGCTACATGGAATCAGAAGAGCATAAAACCCTCCTCCTCCAGAAAAGAGCAAAAGTCAAGGTTCAGCTGAAAGCCTGAAAGGGAAAAAGACCAAGAAAAAAGCAAGGAAAGAAATGTCCTTCAAGGTCACTCCTAAGGCCCCAGAAGTTTCTACAGTTAGAGCTCCAAGAATCAAAATGACAACTCCAAAGCCAAAAGCCAAACCATCTGAAAAGTTGTCTCTCCCTCCAGAACTATCAAAAGAAGACAAGAAAGTAATAGCTGAAATATTAAGGCAAGACAAGAAAGAAGCAGCTAAGGCCAAGAGGGAAGCTGCTAAGGCAGACAAAAAGGCCATAGCAGAGATCCTAAGGTAAGATAAGAAAGAAGCAGCTAAGGCCAAAAGGGAAGCTGTTAAGGCAAATAAGGAAGCAATAGCAGCACTCTTAAGGAAAGACAAGAAGGAAGCCAAAAAGAGCAAAACGGAAGATGAAAAGATGGCTGAATGGAAGGCTGGTTGGGAAGCAAGAAAGGCTAAGCTGGCTGCATGGAAAGAAAAATGTGAGGAGCAGAAAAAGGCTGAAAAGATGTCTGTTCTTAAAGAAAAATCAATAGCTACTTCTCGCCCTCGCAGAATGACAAAAGAAGAGAAGAAAAAGGCTGAAAAAGAGGTTGCTAACAAGAAAGCCCTTGAAGAGGCTGAGAGAAAGCTCAAACAAGCTCTTGAGAAAAAAGCTGCCTTTGAGGCAAGAAGGAGGGCCAGAATAGAAAGAAATGCACTGGTTGCTGCTCAAAGGGCAGAAGAGAGAAGAAGAAATGAAATTTCTCAAGGAAAACAGGTGTGGGAATATCAGAGAAGATTTCACAAATCAAAGGATGGCTCTTCAGGAATTTCCATCAGAGAACATGTTCAGAAAATTGAAGAAGAAAAAGCTAAGGGTGGTCCCAAGAGCATTGATCAAGACAAATTCTTCTACCCAGACTCTGAGCTATCTGATGAACCTGACAAGGAGTACATTGCCACAACCTCTGGAGAAAATTTTGAAAACAACTACACCCTAACCTTTAGAAATTTCTCTGAATACAAATCATACGTAGCCTCTTCAGACGACCCAACTCTTTTAGATTGCATGCTAGATATTCCTCCTATACCATTCATGCATGATTTTGATTCTGATTCTGAAAAGGAATATTCTGAGGGTACAATTATTCATACTGATCCTAAATGTTTACCCTGATGTGTTTATTATACATGTTGCAATAATAGTACCTATCTTATTTTGAACGTGCTTTAATGTATATCTTTTACTTATGTTTTGTCATCATCAAAAAGGGGAAAAATGTTAGAATCTTAAATTTTGATGAAGACTATCCCGTAGAAAACATAAGTGTAAGTTGCCTCTGAATTTAATCAAGTGAAATCCAATAGGTAACAAAACACTATCGCTAGAGTTAGAGTCTATCGCAAATAGACTAAGAGCTATAGCAAGTGAAGACTTAGAAATAACAAAGTTGATATCTATCGCTAAGTCATTCACTTTCGCTAAAGAAAGAACCTATCGCTAGAAGCTCATTTATAACATGGATAAATATAACTAGCAGAAAAATAAACCAAGTCCTTGAGCTATAAAATCAACTAGCGATAATAAATAAGCTACCGATATCAAAAGTGCTTCAAATAGTGATCATTCAGATAGCTAGTGCCTGAGAGCAAGAGTCAAATGAGCTAACATAATTGCTAGCGCTAACACGTTTAGCTATCAATAATAGGATACCTTGAAATACCTCTGAATACTTGTATCTGTATCCTTAAAGCTAATAAGCAATCAAGTAACTAGCGATAAGTGGATTAGCTATCGATAGTAAAATGTTTGTTGGTATGATATTGCTAGAACACTAAGCATTGAACTCAAGGGATATGTTAGCGATAATTCTTATATCTATCGATAGAGAATGCGTTATGAAAATCCTTAGCTAATATCAATATTGAGCTAATGGACTATACTCGCGATAACACCTGCTATGCATTATATGTTTAGCTAACAGCTCAAGTGCAGAAATTACTCTATGCAGTTAGCGATAGCAAAGCAAGCTAGCGCTACTGAAAAAGCTGACATGCAAGTACAGTAGCAGGTAGCAGCAGGATAACGTTACTCACAGACTCTGTCTCTCCTGACTTATCCTCTGTAAGATTAGTTGAAGCAAGAAAATTATCAACAGCTAGTTCTTCAAGTCTCCAACGGACAGAAACTTTTTAAACCTTATATAAAGACTTGAAGACATCTGGAACAGATGATGATGCGCACACAACATATATACAAAAACGAGCGATGAACAGAGCATTATACAGAATTGTAAATTACTCTGATTGAGAGCATTAGAAAAAGAAGTGCTAGTGTAATACATTGTTCAGGCTCTAAGTTGTATTCCATCATACATTTCTCTGTACTTAAGAGTTTATCACAATCAATTCATTAAGTGAACGTATTTATTGAAATCCTCTACTGTTTGAGGTTGTTCTGAAAGCTTGGCGCTTTAGAACAGGGATGTTTCCTTACAGGTAGTAAGGGGGAGTGTTTAGAGAGATTCTAAAACTCTGTAAAGGTTGGCAGGTGAACCTGTGTTCGTAAAACCTGTGGTAGGCTTCTCTTGTGCCTGGTTTAAACAAGAGGATAGTGGAAATCTCAGGTGGAGCCTGAGGACTGGATGTAGGTCTGGGTTGACCGAACCAGGATAAATTCTGTGTGTATTATCTCTTCCTTTAACTCTCTTAGTTTCCAGCATATCTGCATTATATATATCTCTGGTGTATTTAATAGTTTTGAAAAGCTTGCTTTCATTATATTTTAAAAAGAGAAGTTTTAAATTTTTATTCTATCACCCAATTCACCCCCCGTCTTGGGTGACAGCCAGTACTAACACTCATTAGCCATTGTTAATCTAAGCGTTCCAGATTAGCGATATAACTTCTACTTAGTCATCATGATTTTTTATCTCAGTTTATTCCAAACTAAGTTACATGCTGTTATGTATGCAATCTGAGCCTATGGACATGTTATGTAATCATGTATGCAATGCTTTCAATCACAGTAAACATATAGCAAACATAGTCTAATAGATAGTAGGAGATAAAAACTTTATACACACTTTTTGCTTCCTACATTTAACTCTATATTTGACATCATCAAAACTAAGCATATCCATCAAAACTAAGCATATCCAACATTCTGCCCCTTTTTGATGATGACAAATTCATGGTGAAAAATATGTAAGAGTAAGATCATGGAAGTTAATGTAGATGCAATATATTGTTCATGCCTTTCTCTCCTCCTATTAATATATTTTTCATGCTTTTCTCATATTGTTCATGCCTTTCTCTCCTCCTATTAATATATTTTTCATGCTTTTCTCTCCCTCTATTTGACATCAGCAAAAAGTTTGTGGAGACTTTAAATGTAACAAAGCTTTTCTCTCCCCAATGTTACAAAAGTTTTTACCAAATGTAGGGGATATCAAAAGGTTGTGGAAAACAATAAAGTTCTTAAGGAGTACCAAATGTAAAAATATTGGACTCTATGTTTTCTGAAGTTTTGCCATAGATATGCAAGATGCTCAAACAAGACATACAAATTTGACAATGCAAATTTATCAAGGAAAACTTTAAATGGAACATTTAGAAAGAGTTTAGAAATGCTAATTTATATTTGGCAAGATGATTGATCGATCCATAAATCCTAGTTCCTTCCTCTCTTGATCTGTTGTATGTGATAAGCCGTTATTGATACCAATTGTTATTGGGAAAGTGTAAGCCGATTAGTGGTTCATTGTGCATCTGCATCAATCCTCAGATTTGATAATGTTTCCGTGTGGAGTAATGAGGGATGCTCTTGCCCATACTGAGTTCTCCTGTCATCAATGTTTATCTTTCTTACAAGGAGAGTGGTTAATATAATCAAGGATTATCAAAGATTGATACCAAATGTAAAGATTAAAAGAACCCTTAATGTAAGATAATGTCATATTGAGAGCATGAAAGGAATCTATAATAGACAACATCTCATCATCAAAACTAATTGATTATTTCACAGTAAATTCAGATGAGTATGCTAAGAAGATTTTATTTCAACAAAGGAGATGAGCTTTAAGATATACACATGTTAATTTGAAGCTCCTCCTTAATTCAATGCCTTTGATGCCAAATGTTAGTAAAAACAACAAGTATTATCACCAAAACAACAATGAGGACAGATTCTGCATAATTCTGTTCAAAATCTTGATCAAGAGAATGCAGAGGGAAAGTGCACAATACAATATAATGTCAAAGCTACACCGGCTGGTAAGTTTCAAGCAACTTCATATTCTTAATTCTATGCCCTTGATAGCTAGACATAATTAAAGATTTATATTCCCTAGTAGTTCTCTTTAAAATAGATTTTTGAACAAAACATGGCAGCACCAGTTGTCCTATATTTGTTCAGAAATTTCAGATTTGGCATGTCAAAATTTGAAACCATTATGGTCAAAGTATGCAACAGATGATACCAAATGTTAAATGTTAGTAAAAATGATATTTAATTTCTCAAGTAAGTATTATCATCAAGACATATTGATACCAAATGTTACAAGACATCAATGAGGACAAATTTTCCATAATTCAGAATAAAAACTTTATCATGATAATGCAGGATGCCATACTTGCAAGTCCCCTTTTTCTTAACAATTCAGATGCAGGTTTCAATGAAATTCATGAAGGCTGAAGATTTCATTGGTAAAACATACAACAATGAACAGCAATCGTGTGCAAGTCTATTTATAGTTTCATCCAGAAAATTTCAGACTTATAGTCTCAAAAAGAACTTGTCAATATGAAGCAGTATTCAACTGTTCAGCCATAATTCAATTCAACATATCTGAAAGATTTTCAATAGCAATTCAAGTGCAGAAAGTTGAATAGGCAAGATGCAAATACCAATCAATCATGGTGTATTCTCAAGACTATATGTCAAGCAGCAAATCTGACAGCAATATAGCAAATAATCAAATTTTGAGCATGACCATCAGATTTTATTAGATTCAATCATATAGTCAACAGAGATATATTCACCAACCAGCAGATTAAGATTAGGCAGCAAATCTGATAGCAAGATATCAATGCAAAACCTTTTAAGACGTGATCAGTTTTAAGAAAAATGGATTTTCCAATGTATAAAAGATTCCAATAGCTTTTGCTGCTATAATCTTCCTAATCATGATCATTCAAAGTTCATATAATCAGATTTGAGCATGTAAATCAGATCTAGTTAGATTGAAGCACATAACAAGCAAGGATGTGTAAGTGAAGGCTACTATCAGAAATAAAATTTGAATCACCAGATTCAAAAATATGAATGAAGCAGAAAGCCAGAATTAGCTACTGATGAACCAAAGAAATTGGTGTTTAGGTTTTGTCAACACAATCAAAATAAATTCAGTCACAAATTTCTAGAGGTTGCAATCAAAATTGAAATGCATAATTTGTAGAAACAAGATTGCAATGTCAATATGAACAAGAATCAAGAAATCTGATTTGAGGTATTTGAAATATTGAAATTGATTTGTTCATTTTGCCAGGTAAAAACATGTCAAATTGTGTTGCATATAATCAAAATACTGATGGCAAAATCTGACACCAAGTGGGCAGCAATTATGAACAGACTCTGATATGCAATTTTAAAATCAAGCTTGCCAAGTGGTGACCACACCAGATTCAGACATTGAAATAGGTTTTACATCAACTTGCAAAATGATGATAATAGCATATTTAAATACTAAAATAAATTTGGATAGAAATCAAAAGTTTTGTGCATATGAGATCAATTCATAAATTTTGAAAGCAAGTCAATTGCAGAAAGTAGAATAGAAATAAAGCAGCACAAAAACTCAGAGATCACAATGGATAAATCAAACCAAAATTCATAGAAGAATAAGCTTGATTGCATTGGCTTGATGACCTCTCTGATTAGAGAAACCTCTCTGATTCGCAGCCGAGAGCGGAAACGAGGAGGTGTTGCTGGAGACACTCAAAGACGCCATTGTTACACTGTGTTCTAGCGATTGCTGTTCTCTTTGATTTAGCAGCGATCAGAGTCAGACAGAGAGGTCTGGCTCTAATACCATGCCAGAAAATAAGCTTGAAGATGAGAAGTATGAGTTAGAATTACGCATCTTAATTTTCATTCATAGAAGCAGAGTACATATATAGGTGAAGCTCACTAATTCACCTAGCAGACACGTGTACAATTTACAGCTGGCTTAACGCTTTTCTAACTACTTTGACCGAGTCAAGTAATTCATACATCTAATACGTTTACATTCCACCACAACCATTCATCAAAAGGAAGTGAACAGAAGGTCCTCCATCGAGCTGGCTTCATCATCTTACACCATATACGGGACGAAAAAGTGTAATCTCGTAAAACATGCGCAGTGTCCTCACATCCCATATGGCATAGCGGACATAAATCATCTGTCATCAGGCCTCTCTGGCATCTAGACACATTTGTGAGATGTCTTCTCCGGGACACCAACCACAAGAAAGTCCTATATTTCTATGGGGCCCCTTACCTTCCACAGCTTTTCCCATCCCACTCCTTGATCCTCCTCACCATGGCCAGTGACAGTGCCGAGTAGTCCGACTTTATTGTAAAGTGACCATCTCTCTCCCATTTCCATCGCACAGACCTAGAGTTCAAATCATGATTAATACCTTCCCGGACCTTCTCCCATGTCTTCTTAATTTTTGCCCAAACATTTGAGCCCTGTCTCTTTACATCAATCCTTGGAAACAGGTCATCACCACATCAATATTTATAACACACAACACGAACCCATAAGTCATCTCCCTTAGTAACCATTTTCAATTCCAGGTTTCATTAGATAAGAATTATTCTGCAGCTATGCATGCCACAGTCCTAACCCCCCTTTCTTCTTCTCCTTGCATACATCATCCCAAGCCACCGACAGAATCCTCCCGCGATCTTCTGTACTACCCCACAAGAAACTCCTATTGCACTTGTCAAGGGTTTTACACACTTCCCAGCATATTTGACGTTTGCATGGTATATATTGGGATAGCTGATGTTACCCCTCAGAAATGAGTGTGGTTCTACCAGCAAGATAAAGGGATTTACACTTCCACGACGATAGCCTTGCTTTTACTTTATCCACCACATTAGAGAAAGTATCTTTCCCCACCCTTTTATAATTTAAGTTCACACCAAGATATCTTCTAAGGTCTCCTGTTTGACGAAACCCCAATGCTAGCTACACTCAGCTCTGTACATCTAGAATGATGCACATTATGCGAGAAAAATACACGTGTTTTAGACGTGTTAACTTTCAGCCTTGAACTTTGAGTGAACCTGTCCAAGCATTCACGAATTAACTCAACCTGTTGCAACAAGGCTTCTGCAAACAGAATAATGTCATTAGTAAAAAATAAATGAGAAATAGGAGGACCCTTTCTAGTTAGCCGAATCTGTCTCCACTTTTTTGACTCCATCTGTTGTTAGATTATGTGAGCGAATTTTTCCATACATATAACAAATAAATAAGGTGACTGTTGGATATGCTTAGTTTTGATGATGTCAAATATAAAGTTAAATGTAGGAAGCAAAAAGTGTGTATAAAGTGTTTATCTCCTACTATCTATTAGACTATGTTTGTTATATGCTTACTGTGATTGAAAGCATTGCATACATGATTACATAACATGTCCATAGGCTTAGATTGCATACATAACAGCATGTAACTTAGTCTGGAATAAACTGAGATAAAAAATCATGATGACTAAGTAGAAGTTCTATCGCTAATATGTTTATCATTGCTAATAGGAAGAAATTGAGCTAGCTAGGCAAAGAACAGATTCTCTATCGCTAAGCTAAGAGCCTATCGCTATCAAATGGAAAGCTTAGGATAATAGCTAATGAGGACTTAGCAGTAATCCATTGAAAGAGCAATATCTCTATCGTTAAGGTCTTCACTATCGCTAATAGAATGATTTTGAGCTAGCAAATAAGAATAAATCCTATCACTAGACTCTGTCTCTATAGCTAAGGCCCCTCAGATAACATGAATAAATACTTAAGGGGAAGAATGTTAGATCAGTTAACATAGTTAGCTAGCGATAATAGATTTAGCTATCGATAAAAGGATACCTGAAATAACTTAGAATATTCAGATAGCTCAGTATCCTTAAGCTAATGAGCAAACAAGTAACTAGCGACAATGGGATTAGCTATCGATAGAAGAATGCTTATTGAGATGACACAGCTAGTACGCTGAACATTGAACTAAAAGAATATGCTAGCGATAATGTTCATGTCTATCGATATAGAGAATGCTTGATGAAATTCCTTAGCTGATATATTGTCTATTTTTTGAGCTAATGAACTTAACTAGCAATAGATGCTAGCGATAGCATGATTGGCTATCGATAGAGAATGCTTTGAAATTCCTTAGCTGATATATTGTCTCTATCTCTTTGAGTTAATGAAATGCACTATCGATAACATCCACTACATGAATACTTGTTTTAGCTAACAGCTTAAGTGCAGGACTCACACTGTCAAGATAGCGATAGCCAAGGGAGCTAGCGCTAATGAAAAAGCTGACATGCAAGTACAGTGGTAGGTAGCAGCAAGTTATCGTTACTCACAGCCTCCATCTCTCTTAGCTTATCCTCTGCAAGATTAGTTGAAGCAAGAGAAGGAAAGAAAACTGTCAACGGCTAGTTCTCCAAGTCTCCAACAGATATAAATTCATCAAACCATATATAAAGACTTGAAGACATCAGAAACAAATGAGCAAAAAACGACGCACTACACAAGATGGAACTATGACTAGAGATGAAAAAAAACAGAGGGCTCTGCATAGAATACACAGAGTAACAGTTATATTCAAATGAGCCCAGAAATGATGAATCGAGTGAATTAGAAGAGTAGAGCTAGAGCACACATTGTCAGATTGATAAGCTCTAGAATTTGTATTTCATCATACATTCCTCTGTACTTCAGTGATTATCAAAATCCCTTCTTTGAGAGAAGTTAACTTTCTTGTAAACATTCTGTTTTAGTGAGTGAAGCTCAAGATTGGGTAATCTTGAGTGGGAAACAGATTGTATCCTTACAGGTTGTAAGGGGTAGCATTTAGAGGGAGTCTAAAGCTCGTTAAAAGGTTGGCAGGTGATCCTGTGTTGTAAAACCTGTGGTAAAGGCTTTACAAGTGCCCGGCTAAACTTGTGGGTTGCAAAGGCTTCTCTTGTGCCCGGTTTAAACAAGAAGGTAGTGGAAATCTCAGGTGGAACCTGAGGACTGGATGTAGGTCAGGGTAGACCGAACCAAGATAAATACTGTTTGCATTATCTCTTCCCTTAACTCTCTTAGTTTCCAGCATATCTACATTATATATCTCTTAGTGCACTTAACAGTTTTGAAATACTCTCAGTGATAAACTGAAAAGGATTTTGAAGATTGCCTTCATTGTGTTTTTAGAAAAGAGAAGATTTGTAAAGAGTTTAAGTTTTTATCCTATCACCCAATTCACCCCTCCTCTTAGGTGACAGCCAGCACTAACAGTGACATGGGATGGCCTTACCTCACTCCTCGGGAGGCATGAAACACATAAGCTTTGCTGTCATTCCAAAGAAGTTGAAGACTTGTGGTACTAATACAATTCTCAATAAGCTGCAAAAGGTTGTTTGGACGAGAAAGCTCCCGCAAATATTTCATGAGAAAATTCCAATTCACCCTATCATACCTTTTCCAGGTTAATCTTAATCACCATATACCCCTTCTTCCCAGAAGTTATTTATCTTTTATATTAACCAGAAGTAGTATCTTTTATTACCACATAGAAACGGCATTATAAATACGGAGACAATTAGAGATGGGAGGCCCTACCCTTCAAGGGTTAGGGCCTTATAATAGCCGGCCCAAAAAGCCTGAGTAGTGTAAATATCCCTATTTTTCAAAACCCGGCCCTTGAATAGTTGGGCTAATGGCCGGGCTGGCTCAATTAACACTTATACACTATTTTTTAATCTTTTTTCCATAAAAAAATAAAACAATAAAATCCTTATATCTTCAACACAAATATCAATTTTAAGTTACAATACAAACACCAACAAACAACAAACACTAAGAAATTATCAAGCCATGACAAATATTGTCCATATTTTTAAATAAGTCATACAGAATATATGTTTACCTTGAATTAATTATTTTAATAAATACTGTCCATATTTTTAAATAAGTCACTCACTTAGAAATTATCAAGCAATGATGAATATTGGGAATTATGTATTATGTTTTTTACTTTTAATTAATTGTTTTATATTGTAACTATTTTTAAAAAAAAAAATATGTGTGACAGGCTTAACGGGCCAAACCTCAGCATGCAGGACCAGCCCTTTGAAGCCCTCGGCCATACAAGACCGGCCCATTAAACCTGATTTCCTTTTGTAACCTCCAAAATCAAAGCTCTGCCCTCCAAATAGGCAAAATAATTTGATTTTTTTGTGGCTATCTCATATTCGAGTATATATAAACCGGTTCAATTGAAGGTAAGTCTCCTAAAAATATATATTTTAACATTCACAGTAAGATCAGTAGTTTCTTCAGGAATAGGACGGCCAGCCCCTTCGCACTTAGGTCCATAAATCCTTTTTCCCATATGGGTTTATGGTGATGAAGCCCCAACCATGACATACTTACGCTTATGTCAGTATGTTTTTTCTTTAAAACTTTCAAATATAAAATTATTAATTATCACTACTAGAAAAAATACTTTTCACGTCTCTAATTCACATCCATTATTTTAAAATGGATGTTAAAAAAGGCGGTGGCATACTTGTAATTAAATTCCGAAAAACAACGTCCATTATTGTGAAAATGGACTATGTTTTTCATAAATGAAAGATAATTAACATCCATTTCAGTATAATGGACATAAAAAAAAGGCGGTGGTACATATTATAATTTTGTGTCCACAATATTTACATCCATTTTTATATAAATGGACTTGAAAAATTTACCCTAAATCCGCTTTGGCGCCCATCTCTTAAACAAAAATTGCTCACCCTTTGAACAAAACAAAATTCAAAATTCACTTTGGCGCTTAGAACAAAACTCACCCTAAATTCATTCCCAGCGCCTTTCAACTCCTGCGTGCCCTAAATTCTTTCACGAAGGTTCTGAATCGAAGGTTCTTTCACGAAGGACGAAGGACGAAGGATGAAGCTTGGGCGGCACACTCTCCAAAACTGCAAATCGGCGACTCCAAATCCCCCTGGTGGAAGGACGAAGCTTTGAAGGACGACATTCGGTTTGCTGGGCTAAGCGAAGGACTCCATTACTTGCAGTCCATCAAAGACACCATTGCAGTGCTTCGCTCTCTAATTGCATTCATTCGAGGTACCTTTTTCTTTTCATTCTCTCGTTCTCTTTTGTATGCTTTGTATTATGGGAATTGGGGGAAATCTTTGAACTGTTGGTTTTTAAATTTTCTGCCGATTCTCTCTGCGAATTTTGCAATTTAAGAGTGGCTGAAGTAGTTGTTTAATTCTGGCATCGACAAATTCAGAATCCATTGAACTAGCTGAAAATACAGAATCAGTTGAATTTTGTATGCTCTGTATTTCTTTCTTTTTGGACTCTTTCGATTTCTCTTATTTGATTAGTTTTCGTCCTTGCATGTAGAAATATGCCTGATTCAATGGAAACCCATCTGCAAATTGTAACACCTGGACTTTTACTACTATATTATAGCCTTTTAATTGAATTATAACCACTTTCTAATGTCAGAAGCCCAAAAATACGTAAAAATTTAAACTTTTCTTTTAAAACGTTAGACCAACCCTCTGTTGGTTGGAATGGGCTTTTCAGACAAATTGAAATAACTTAAAACTCTTTATAAAATAAAGTGGTTAATAAAACAATTAAAAACACGCTAACCCTCACAGGGTAACTATTCTTAATGCATAATACTTGAGAAAATTTAAAACTCTTAATAAATTTATACAATTCTAATTTTTATATTTTCTACTGATAATTTAATTTTACATCATATACAATAATCTTACTTTTCAAATTATAAAACTTAATTTCTTCATCTAGTCTTCTTCTAGCATTCCTGCCTCATCTTAATCATCTCACTATCTCCCAGCTAGATTCTTTCCAACCTGCGTTACTGAAAAATGTTTGGGGATGGGGGTGAGATTGGAAATCCCAATAGCAGTTTCTTTCATTAACTTATATTATCATGCTAGCATTGACATGTATTGATTTCATAAACCTGAACAAATAAAACAATTATACATACTTCCTGCGCTCAATGCTCTACCAGCCACTATTAACAATATATCCGTTAACTAGTGGAGGCCTCACCTGCAGGATTTCTCGTTATAACTTTAAAGTTATAACTAACTGAACTGGCAAAGGGGGAGCGACCCACCTAAGCCTGGAGTACTCCATAAATAACTATGCAGGAATTAACAAGGCTCATCACCTTCATGCATAATGTAAATTTGAAACAGATATTACAAAATAATACATGCAATTATTTTAATGTAATGAAATAAACTGCTACCTGGACTTCAACTTAAACCTTTGCTGGCTCTTACTGTTCCAGATGTCTTGGCGTACTAATCCCACTATCTTTACCTATATTTCCAAATAATATATAGATAATAAATTAATACCTATGTTTATAGATTTTTATTCAGCGTCTCTCGCGTTTCTATAGTGCTACCTATGTTTCTATCCTTCCCAAATCTAATATATTTCTTGAACTAGCATTTCTAACATTAATCATTATATTCACAATCATCAAATAATGCATACCTAGACAGACACAAGCATAGTTTTATTCTTATATCTCTAAACCATTTTAATATAACACTATATAATTCCAACCGACATTTACTAACAAATACCTTCAACTACCAATGGTCTTTTTAAATATAAATGCTAGAATTATTTATTTGGAAGCCATATGCCCTCAGTCTATAATACATTAGCCTCCATATTTTTATTCAAACAACTTCAGATTCAGTCATGTACATACCCCCATATAAAATTCTCATAATCCAAATCAACAATTCATCACACAATTTTCCAAACATCAAAACACTTATCTCTAATTAAATCTTTACTCTATATTACTAAATCTCACCAATTCCATTAGCATACAAAGAATCTAACTATTCAATTTCAAACCTAAACAATTCAATAATACTATATTAAATCTCTATATAATTAGACACTCACGACTTAACCTTTGTTCTTACCTCTTTAAACATGGAATTGAAACCTTTTTACTTCTTATCACATACTTTCAACTCCAAGAGTCCAATATAAGTTAATACCCTTTTCTTACCCTCAAATAATTGCTTCCCATTTTAATTTACTTTCTATAAGAAAATTCCAAATTATTCATTAATAATATAAAAGCCTCTAATATTATCACAATATCAAACAATACTTAATCATTTTACCTTACCGCCCACAATCTCTAAAATGGCCACTATAATTTAAATCCCAAATTCATAACAATTACTTACACCCTAACCTGTTTAAATTTCAAAGTCAAACACATAATACCATTTTTAAATTTTGGTTTTCAAAACAATCCAAATAACAATTCACATTTATATCTCTTCTCCTCATTACAGCCAAATGCTTTAGACTAGCTTGAATAGTACCCATAAAACAAAACATAGGATTAAAAATAGTAGCAGAGGGTAAGGAACTGAAGGCTTTGAACATTTAGACTACAATTAGAAAAACATTAATTAGTAGAAAATATAAATCACCATAGATAGATTGAGAAACACTCAATTGCCAAGTCCTTTATTTTGAAAATCACAAGAATACCAGGATATATTAGTTAATTGGGATGAACACAAATATAACACTCTTTGAACCATCTTTTACTTATGATTAGATAACCAAAATCTTTTACAACTCTTCCCCACCTTTATTACCAAAATTAAAGGAAGAACTTGCCACATATTTACTCCTTAAACTTTTAAACCTCCTGACTTCACTATTTATGGGCTTAGTTAAATAAATTCAGTTCCAAAACCATCTTATTGGATAACTTTCATTCTATTTGAAATATGAAACAATGCTTCCATAAATCAGTTTCTAATAGCACATACCTAAAATCAATAATCCTTTTAACCCTTCACACACCTCCGGCAACCTCCAACAATCCCGAATAATCAAATATCTATCATTTAAAACTATAACCAATCATCCCCAATCAACTCCTATTTCTTGTTCAATTAAAACATCATAGTATTTTTTTTTTCTTCCCTTAACCAAACCAATCGGCCAAAGCATCAAGAAATCCCATAATTGCACATTTGACACCCACATATTAATCAACTATAAGTGGACAGTTTCAATCCATCTCCTAGGCAAAACAAAATACCAAGAGCTCCTTTTATTCACTTTGGCCGAACATAACAGAAAGCAAGAAGAAACAAGAATTATGTACTTAACCAATTTCACCTATTTCATCATCTATTCCTCATGTTTAAAATGTTAATACATACAGGGAAATAACAAAAGAAAAGTCAAGTAATTCAGGAGGGAATTTGAATTCGGCCAAACAGGGGAAGAAGAGAACAACAATTCACCTTCAGAAATTCATCAAATCACACAGCTAAAACAATCATTCCATCTTCCAGTTCATGCATATACATTCTACAAAAATTTATCCTCTCTTGAACCCGTCGGATTTGCAGAACATGGAAGAGGAAAGAACACTAATCAACTCTTCTAAAATTCTTCCAATCACCCAAACAACATCTTCCCTTTAACTTAGACTACTTCCAATCGTTTTTTGTAAAGAAATTTCATTTGATTCTTGCCCAATTTCAAAAAACCCCAATCGGGTGAACAGTACCCGAAGGAAGAAATTTGGGAGAAATCGGACCAAGCTCAACTTCTATCCCAGAATCAACACTCAAATCAATAAGAGTAAGGCCTAGACTCCGTTTTTATAAATTCAGAAGCTCCAGAAACCTCCCAAAAATTCGCATCACATTTCCTCACTTCGCGCAAAATCAGACCGAAGAAGAAGAAGTCAGAAGAGAATAAGCTTACCCAGAGTCAACCGAGTTTCAGGCGTTCTCCATAGCTTCTCGCCTTCGCCGATCGTCGCTGCTTTCACCGCCGGCCGTTGCTAGAAGAACGAAGAACAGAGGAAGGTGGGAGGGAGAGAGACTCGGGAATGGACGGAGATATACGTGTGTGTGTGTTTTCGGAGGAGAGGAAGTATATATTTATTATTTATTTATTTATTTTTAATTGTGTGTGTATACGTGGAGAGACATGGGGATAAAAGAAATAAGAGTGAATGGAGACATAGACAAGTGTGTGGTGTAGGTTTAAAGAGAAATGTGATATTTTGTTTTTATGGGTGTTTTACTATCTTGCCCTCTCCTTTATACTTGAAGATATTTTCAACTAGGGGCAGATATTGTCTTTTTCAATTTCTCAATTTATATTTTCTCTTAAATCATAATTTTATTTATCATTATCATTCAGAAATAGACCTAAATTTGTCCCCAAAATAATTTTTCTAGATATGCTTTACTTTCTAAATTTATTTATAAGGCTTTTTAAATATCAGGTAATACCCTAAGGTTTTAAATATTCACTTATTTAAATTAATCAACTATTTTTCCTTAGCTAATAAAGAAATTAAACTTTAAAAATTATTACAAATACCTCTGGCCTCATAAATTTATTTATGATGCTTTTTAATTTCTAAATACCTTTCTGAGTCCTCATATTAAATTTTATCTTCTAATTACTCCTCTTTGTTTCTTAGAGAAAATAAGCCTTAAAATTATTAAAATTGCCTAAATATCCTAAATTTATTTTCAATGCTTTTAAATACTTTAATTACATTCCTTAAAACCTTAAATTATTTCCTATTTCCTATTTTCTAAAATTTGGGATGTTACACAAATTCCTTTTTCTTTCCAGCAAATCCCATTTTTGATCGAATGATTTTTACTGGATTTGTCATGAATTTCGATTCTATGATATTGGATTTGTCAATTGTGTGTTTCTTTTCGAAGTATTAAGATTTTGAACTTGAATTTGGTTTGATTGCTGTCCTTACTTTTGAGCGCTTCATTATACAGGAAATTCAATAAAGGAATTGCTCTCACCTTTCTGTTGACTTCTCAAGTGGAGCAAGCATCCATTATATTAAAGACCATCTCAGTTGTTAACAATATATTATAGCATGTTAACTAGATCTGAAAATTGACTATGATATAGCTATATTATCTTTTAAGCTGGTGCAAATTCCCATACATTTCTGATAGGAGGTAGCTTATGCCTTTTCCACTTTTTGCTGCATAATATCTAATTTATATTTTCCTGTTGGTTCATTTAAAGATTAATGTTTCATCATTTGTGTCATCTTTTTTCTGGGGATACATTTACAACCATGATATTTTACAAGAGCTCTATATGTTGAAAAGTAGATTTTAGATCTGGACAAGTTATTTTCAGATCAGTCTTAATGCGAATAAGTTCATTTGCACAAGGTTTCCGTTTTATTTTTTTAATCTGAAGGAGACTAAATTGTATGGTTCTGGTCATTTTCTTCTCTTTAATTTTAACTTTCATTCTTGGCCATAAACCATTATAGTTTGGAGTCATCTCTACAAAGTACAAATTAAAAAAAAAAATTAAGAAAACATTTTCAAATTGAGTGCCGCTATGATTGATTCAATGTGTATTTTAGAAGGCCCCATTATTTGTCATGATCTCCTTCTTTGCTGTTATATTGTGAGTGCGTGAATCATATATTTCAATCCCCCTTTCTCTGATTTTGTGTTGCTATATATTTATTAATTGCTATTCTTCTTGTGTAAATGATTGCTTGCAAGTTAGTATGATTCTTATGACTTCTTATTATAATTTTGTAATTTTTTGATTTTCTATTGCAAGTAATGCTATCAAGTGAATTTTTCCTAAAGTAAGCCATTCAGATTGAACTAATTTGACATATCCAATGATATTGCTTGTTTATTGATATACTTTTGTATAATTTATAGTGCTCTAAGCAACCTAGAAACAAAGAATGTGGATAGTATGTTATACGGTATATGTATAACAATATTATGAGTGGACTTCATGGAAACTTGACTAATGTTTGTATCAATTTTATAATTGCATTATCTACACTACTACAAAATACCCTTTCTATGTTACTAATTTATGTCTGATAATTAAAAATGTGACGTTGAAAAAAAATGCGGTGGCATTTTTGTAAATAATTTAGAAACTGAAGGGAAACAACGTCACATATAATTTAATATGTGACGTTGAAACTCCATTTGAAAAAAAAAATGCTATTCGTTCTAATAATAGAGTATCAACGTCACACAAAAAATATAGTGTGACGTTGAAACTCTATTTTTTTTAAAAAAAAATAACGGAGGAATATTAGAGTTTTAACGTCACACAGAAAATATTGTGTGACGTTGAAACTCTATTTTAAAAAAAAAAGAAAAAAGTTGGAATATTGGATTTTCAACGTCACAGAAAATATAATATGTGACATTGAAAATCTATTTTTTTTTAAAAAAATATTAGAGTTTCAACGTCACAAAGAAAGTATTGTGTGACGTTGAAACTTCATTTTAAAAAAAAAAAAAAAAAGAAAATAAGATTTTCAAAGTCACACAAAATATAATGTGTGATGTTGAAAATCAAAACGACGTCACACATATGCTATGTGTGACGTCGTTTTGATTTTCAACGTCACACATTATATAATGTGTGACGTTGAATATGTCACTATATTAAAAAAAAAACCCCGCGTTTTCTTCCCTCCCCCGCCCCTGTCTTCAGCTCCCCCAAAATCAAAAACTCTTGGCTCCATTTTCCTCCGCCCCCAGCTCCCCCAAAATCAAAATCCCTTAGCTCCTCCCTCAGCTCCGTTTTGTTTACCTTCAGCTAAGGGATTTTTTTCAGCTCCTCCCTCTCTCAGCTCCGCCCCCAGCTCCCCCTCCCCCCACATTCAGCTCCGTTTTTTCAGATCCTCCTCCCTCAGCTTCGTTTCGTTTTTTCAGCTCCTCCCTCCCTCAGCTCAGCCCCCAGCTCCGCCGCCAGCTCCCGCCGCCGCCGCCAGCTCCCCCCTTCTCCCAACCCTCAGCTCCCTACCCTGTGAGTTCTTTTTTCGTTTTTTTTACAACTTTTTTTTGTTTCTTTGTCAATATGTCATCGTGCTTAATTTTTTTCCCACCAGGTTTCTGAAATCATTTTTTTTACTAATATATATGCAATTGAAAATAAAATAATGAAATTTATGAGGAAGATAATTAGTTGTGGTGTTGAATGTAGTTTAGTTTTTGGATTTCTGGAATATTGTTGTGGTGCTGCATCGTCTATTTCTCTGGATAAGTTAATTTGTTTGACAATTATCATTAGGCTTTATGTTCGGCCCTGCCTTGGTTTATGTTAATATTCTTCATATTCTCTGGCTTATGTTCGGCCCTGCCTTGGTATTGTTGGAAATATTGAAGGCATTAGAAACTGTAGGAAGTAAGGTGGAATTTTTTGTTTTATAAGGAGTGTTTAAAAGAGTTAGCAAAGATTGACGTTGTTAATTAATATTAATTAAGTCTGGAATTTTATTATTTTGAGCTAATTAAAGGATTAAGAATATGGAATTGATTGTTTGATGATTGCTGAAAGGTATAGGAATTAAGTACATATTGATATACATAGATGTTAATTGAAGTGAATGATTTCTATATATGTGAAAACTAAGTTTATGTTGTTAAATAAAAAGAAAGGTTGGTTTAAGAGGAAATGAAAGCTTTATTTATGTTTGGTGGTTTAAAAGGTTCAAATAAGTTTGTCTTGCAAAGGTTCAAATAAGCTTTGTTCCATTGAAGAGTTAAATCACATTTGGTCTCTCATACTTTCTTTTTCAGCTCTGTTTTCTTATTGGGTTTCAATCGTGCGATTCAAGGGTATTTTTGTGCCTGTGGTATGCTCTGATTTTCTTTGTTTTTTTTATCAATTGCAAATTGTAAATGCTGCCATAGAATGTTTAATCGATGAACTGAATTAGATTTGAATGTTTAAATGTGGAAAAGGGGAAAAAAAGGGGTATTGCTGCTGTTACCTTGAAGTTGCTGCAAATCTTGCATACTTGCCAAACTGTTTTGTAAGTCTTCTAAATTGGTTTGCTACTGTATTAAGCTGAAATTTTGCTGAAAATTTGTTCCATAATTCATCTTTTTGGTGATGATATGTGGCTACCACTTTGCTGATTTTTGTTTGCACTGAAAAAAGATGAAATTATAGGTTTTGTAATCACTGAATGGTGTTGAATTAATAATGGTATTATTTTGTATTTACTGGACTGAAATTGGATTGTATGAAGTGAAGTTAAGTGCATAGCATGCCAATTTCTTCATAATGTAGTGAGATAAACTTGACTAGCTTGTTCGAAATGGCATAGGTTTAATATAATGGATCGTAGTTGGATGCATACATTGAGAACCACTAGAGAGTATCAAATGGGTGTGGAAGAATTTATTGAATTTGCCAAGAGAAACGTGCCTAGTAAGAATGGCATGTATCTTTGCCCTTGTGTGAATTGTGCAAATGCTTATCGTAAGAGCGTTGATGATATAAGGGATCACCTTCTTTGTGATGGGATCAATCTTCGTTATAAGAAGTGGCTTTGGCATGGGGAATTGGGAAGTACCGTACATGCGTGCCCGTCACAAAATGTAGAAGCAGCGGTGGATGATGTTTGTGATGATGGAATGGACGAGATGATCAATGACATTGGGGCGGAGTCATTTTCTGTGGTACAAGAGTTTGACAAGTTGCGTAGTGATGCAGAGACACCGTTGTTTCCGGGGTGTACTAAGTATACTCGGTTGAGTGGCATCCTGAAATTGTTGAAAATAAAGACAGAAAATGGGTGGGCAGACTCGGGTTTCTCGCAGATGCTTGAAGCTTTAAGTGATATGTTCCCGGCGGGCAATGTGCTTCCGAAGTGTATGTATGAGGCTAAAAAAGTTCTAAAAAATATGGGCATGGAGTATAAGAAGATACACGCTTGCCCCAATGATTGCGTGTTATACAGGAAAGAGTATGAAGGCCTAAAAGAGTGTCCAAAATGTAATACTCTGAGGTACAAGGCGAGGAAGGATGCCGTAGGTGATGATGATGGATCAAAGAAAGGGGTACCTTTGAAGGTAATGTGGTACCTTCCAATTGTGCCACGGTTTAAACGCTTGTTTGCAAATGAGGCAGAAGCAAAGAAACTGAGATGGCATTGTGACGAGAAGATCTCCGATGGAAGACATCTTCGGCACCCTGCTGATTCTCCTCAATGGAAGAAGATAGATTCCATGTTTCCTGAATTTGGTGGTGAGCCAAGGAACCTTCGTCTCGGACTGTGTACGGATGGTTTCAACCCTTTCGGGAGTCTCAGTAGCACACATAGTGCTTGGCCTGTTTTGCTGGTCATTTACAACCTGCCATCTTGGTTGTGCACGAAGCGCAAGTATGTGATGATGTCAATGATGATTTCGGGTCCGAAACAGCCTGGTAATGATATCGATGTCTACCTGGCACCTTTGATTGAGGACTTGAAGATGTTGTGGGAGGAAGGCGTAGATGTGTTTGATGTGTACAGGCAGGAGACATTCAAGTTGCGAGCTATGTTGTTTACCACAATAAATGACTTCCCTGCATATGGCAATCTTTCTGGTTACAGTGTGAAGGGTTATATGGCATGTCCTATATGTGAGTCTGACACACACTGCCACCATCTCAAACACGGAAGAAAAACTGTCTACCTCGGTCATAGGAGGTTTCTTGATCGGTTCCATCCTTACCGTAGACTAACAAAGTGTTTTAATGGCTCATCTGAGTACCGATATGCTCCTACCCCCTTAACCGAGGAGGAAGTTTACCGCCGTGTTGAAAATGTCAGTATGGTATTCGGTAAGAAACAGAAGCCAAAGACCGGTTCTGAAAAGATCATTTGGAAGAAAAGGTCAATCTTCTTTGATCTACCTTATTGGCGATATCTCGATGTGAGGCACAGTATTGATGTAATGCATGTGGAGAAAAATGTTGGTGATAGTCTTGTTGGGACATTGTTGCACATACAGGGGAAGACAAAGGACGGACTCAATGCTCGATTGGACTTGGTTGAAATGGGCATAAGACCACGGTTGCATCCTATAGTCAGTGAAAATGGCAAGAGGGCTTATATGGAACCTGCTGCTCATACACTTTCGAAACAGGAGAAAAAAAGTATGTGTGAGTGTTTGAGTAGGATCAAGGTTCCACAGGGTTATTCTTCTAATGTTAGCAGACTTGTGTCTATGAATGATTTGAAGTTGGTGGGAATGAAGTCACATGATTACCATGTATTGATGCAACAATTCTTACCAATTGCCATAAGAGGCATTATGCAAGATGATGTCAGGAAGACTATAGCAAGACTGTGTATGTTTTTCAATGCGATATGCAGCAAAGTCATCGACACTGAAAAGCTAGACGAGTTGGAAAATGAGGGTTACATTATATTGTGCCAACTAGAGATGCACTTTGCTCCAGCCTTTTTCGATATTATGGTGCACTTGATTGTTCATTTGGTAAGGGAGATAAGGCTCTGTGGCCCTGTTTATCTAAGGTGGATGTACCCTTTTGAGCAATTCATGAAAATCTTAAAAGGGTATTCCAAGAACCCACACCGACCTGAGGCATCAATTGTTGAAAGATACTTAGTTGAGGAGGCAATGGATTTTTGCAAATCGTATCTAAAAGGGGTTGAGGAAAACCCACGACATGAAGATGGGATCGGTAAGGGGGTACGGGGCGTCAAAGTAAAGACTATGTGCCATGAAGAGGTGTTACAAGCACACCTGTACATCTTGAATAATATGGAAGAAGTGCAGCCTTATTTGGACGAGCATAAGAGGATCCTAAAAGAAAAGAACCCAAAAAAGAGTGACATGCAGATTTCTAACGAGCATAATAGGACATTCATTAGGTGGTTCAAGGAGAATGTTGAAAAGGAGATCGGTGGACTGGATACAATAAGATGGTTAGCCGGAGGGCCGCGTTTTGAGGTTGTTACTTGGGGCTCTTTTGACATAAATGGTTATTCTTTCTACACTAAGGCTCAGGACAACAACAGCACCATGCAAAACAGTGGCGTGATGGTGGTAGCCGAAGCGATGCACTTCTCCAGTTCGAAAGATAAAAACCCAAGATTGGCTTCCATGGCATATTATGGGGTAATTGAAGAAATTTGGGAAGTTAGTTACACCAAGTTCAAGGTTCCAATCTTCAAATGCAAGTGGGTTAACAATAGCGCAGTTGTGATTGAACCCCACACTGGTATGATCTCAATTGATCTTCACAAGGTTGGGTACAGAGATGAGCCCTTTATTTTAGCAAGTCACGCAAAACAAGTGTTCTATGTAACGGATCCCTCAAATAAGCAATTGTCCATAGTCTTACAAAGTAAAAAGCAAAAGGATCGTGCTCCCACTTTAGATCTTGATGAGATACCACCTTTGTGCGCAATTCCGCTTGAACCAAGCAAATCGGAATTGATAGATGATGACGACCAATTTGCCTCTAGAAATGATCATTGTGAGGGGATATGGGATAACACCTAAAGTGAGAATCTTTTTGAAATATAATGTATTAAGTATTATTGTTTTTGTTTTGGTTTTGTGAAAGTTGTTGCCTTGTAATGACTCATCACATCTTTGATTTGTTAATAGGTACATCATGACGGATGATTCTAACAATCAACAACAAAACAATCCCCCTCGAAAAAAGGGAAGAGGCCCAACGAAGCTCAAAGACATTATTGTCCGTCACGGGACAAATGTTCAGCCTATCCGTGTCGAATTTGACGAGGACATGAATCCTATTGGAGAGATTGGCGCGAATTTCGTGAGCTACGTTGGTTTTGTGGCAAGGAACCGAGTAAGCATCTTGGATGACGATTGGAGGGAAGTCGATAAAGACATTAAGGATCAATGTTGGTCAGATATCTTGGTATGTTTTATCATTATTTATCTGTTTGTTCCTAATATGCATGTATTTGTTTTTTTTAATTAACTCAACTGATGTGTCTTTTATTCTTATTTTTCTTTGCAGCACAACTTCGACATCCCAAACACCCAATCGTTCAAGGATTTTTGGTTGAATGAATTGCGCAAGATGTGGAAGGGTTTTAAGAATAACCTAACCAGAGACTACATCCGGGGGGACAAGATGGGTCAAGATCCCTGTCAGACCTATCCCTCTATTGACCCGGAGACTTGGAAGACCTTTGTTAAGAAACGGCTAGACCAAAAGTTCCAGGTGTGTATAGGTTATAAATAGTTCTTTTACTTTGCTTCAAAACTGAATTTTGAGCACATTATATTAATTAACTAACTTAGTTTTATTTTCATAGGAGAATAGCCAAAAACAAAAGGAGCGACAAGAAAAGAATATTTACAAGCACAAAATGTCTCGGGGGGGTTACAAGTGGGTCGAGAAAAAGTTGATTGAGAAACAAATTGCAGAAATGCAGGAAGTGGCACGGACCGATCCTACCGCTGTTCTACAGCCTCCGCCGCCCATCTCACGTCATACGAAATGGGCTGAGGGAAGGAAGTCTATAGAAGGAAAATTTGTTAATCTGGAGGTTGAAGCAGTTGCAAAGAGGATTGTAAGTATTTTGCTTGGTTGCTTATTCCTTTAACTTGTGGTTTTATAGCACATTACAACTTAAGATTTTTTCGGTCATTGCAGGAAGAACTTGAGCAGCAGACCACCCAAGGGTCCTTCACACCTTCTGGGAGGATGGACATCCTGGCCACGGTAATTGGGAAGCCCGATCGCCCCGGCCGGGTACTAGGGGAGCCCAGGACTGTAGGGTTTACCAAGTATTTCGGCCGTAAATCCCGATCCACCCGCACATATTCTACTGAGGAGATATTGGCTAAGGCTCGGGCAGAGATGGAGGCCCAGTTGGAGGAGCGGGTTGCTTTGTCCCAGCAGCAGATGGCAGCACAGTTCGATGGGCAGGTGGCCGCGAAGGTCCAGGAAGCTCTTGCGGGTTATACGGGGGAGCAGATCCGAGCGCAGATTGAGGCACAGGTCAGAGCGTCTACCATGCAGCTTTGACTGTCATCAAATTCTTCTTAACAAAGACAGCAGGTTTGACCATCTCCTATATATGTTAATTACCGAATTGTAGGTTTATCAATTAGGCTCACTCTGTATATTCCCATATCCTGTAGGAGTCCCCTGCTACCGGCGGTCCAAGCAGCAAAGACAGCTGCAATCAGACTGTGCCGTTAGGATCAATTCGTGAGAATGAATCAAATCCCACACCAGACAATGACCCTGAAGTTGGAGTAGAGTGTTATCTCCATCTCGATTTCCCTCACCTGCACCCGGTCGCAGAAGCTCGCCAGTTCCCGAACGCCTCCTTCATACATAATATGCTTATTCAGGAGGACCAAGTGAAGGTGTCTGTTACAAATATCCTAAATGATGAGGGGGGGACAGATGTACCCATTCCCCATAATGAAGTCACCAAACTATATGAGGCAATCGGGACATTCATCATGTGGCCTAGACGACTTGTACACAACACTCCACAAAAGGCGCCGATTGATGCGGTATGTACACTTAATTTTTGAGACTCCTTGTTTCATATATTACAGTTTGTAAAAATATATAACATTGGTTTTTTCATCGCCCACAGTTCTTTTCAGATGAATATCCTTCTCTCCAACTCCTGCGGGAGATGCAGCCATCTTTGCTCTCCACAACCATTAAGATGCCTCCAGGAGTAGTCAGTCCGTAGCGTTCATATGATTTTCTACTTGATGGTGTGATTTAACCTTTGCCTAATGCGCCTTGGGGTTAAAATCACAATAATTACCAAGGATTGTGTAAAGTGGCACAATCCCGGATCGTTTCACTTGAGGAGTCCTTCTAAACAACCTAAGCTAACTAAATGCAATTAAAACAATAAAAAGGTATGGGGGTTTTGGTTTGGGGATTCATTTACTAAAGCTATTAACAAAAGCAGTTACTTGTTTTTGATGTTTTAGATTAATAAGTGAAAAGTGAGAAGAGTTTGGATTAGGGGTGATTTTATAAAATGGGCTTTGGTAGTGCTTCGGTGACTCAAATGCTTCTTTCAAAATGATAAGTGGGAGTTTAATTTACCAAGTCTAATTGAAAGATCCCCAAGTAACCACTAGGGGTCCACTAGCCCTAATTAATGACTAATCTAGCAACCACTTTCATAGCCATTACTTAGGGTTAGTGTTAAGATCCACTTGGTTTGTGAAATGCCTTGAAACAAATGCAATTTAACTCTCATGAAGTGCAATCACACCATCATGCATGGAAGAAATTGACTATAACCACTAGCAACCACTAAAATGGCTAAAACCAAGAATACAACCACAAGTAGATAGGAAATTGTATCTCAATCACATTCAATTCAAAGCATACACAATATAGTTCACAAACATAGATAGCAACCACATATCCCAAGTCTTAAATCCAAATACAAGACCAATACAAAAGAGTATAAGCCAAATACAAAGGAAATAAGAAATTGTAAACTAGAAACTCCCCTATGTTGGTCCATGAAGCTAGAGCCACCTTCACACCACCAAAGCACCAAGAACTTAGCCTCTCATATCTTCAAACTCGTGCCCAAGAGGACCCATGATGATAGCTTCCATGAATGAAGAAGATAGAAGGAAATGTGGAGTGGAAATGGAAGGTGGAAGGAGAAAGAACAAGAAAATCAGCAATAATGGAGGTGGAAATGAGTGGGGATGAGAGGATTTGAGTGAGGAATGAAGAAGAACAAGAGGAACCCTAGGAGAGGGCTGGTTTTCGGACCTGAGGAAGCTTCGCTCTGTATTTTCGGGTGTTGGAACTATTTATAACCCTCCAAAGAAACCTAAAATCGCGCCAGACTTCTGCAGATTCTGGGACTTCGCCGTCAGTTCGCCGCGGCGAGAGCCACGGCGAGCAACAAGAGCTTCTGTCTGAATTTGGGTCCGCTCGCCGTGAGCTCGCCGCGGCGAAAGCCACGGCGAGCTGGCATCTATTATGGAGCTTTTGCTGGGGAGTTCGCCGTGAGTTCGCCGCGGCGAAACCCACGGCGAGCTCACGTTGCTTCTGCCTCCCTGGTCTTTCTCGCCGCCAGTTCGCCGCGGCTAACGCCGCGGCGAGGGAACATTGATTTTGTTTCTCTCTTCACTTCCTTCTTCTGCTCCGTCCCGAATTCTTCGCTGCAATTTGGCTCCTTAATTTGGGCATGCTTCTTCTATGATCTACAAGTAAAATCAAGCCAGAGGTAGCATCAAATGTTCTTGAAAATAGGTTAACAATATTTATGCTAATTATGCCCAAATTGCCCTTGACTAGAATAAATTCCAACAAAGTGTGCAAAAGTCAGAAATTACCCTAATTTGGTGCAATTACCCCAAGAACATGCAATAATCTACTGATTTTATCAATGAAAAGTGTATAAAAGTATGGTGCAATCATGGTGACAGAGATATTGTGGAGTTTTTGACGATGGAAGAAATTGACCTCGCCTGGCTCGAATTAGCGACTTTGTACATGACTGTTATTTTTTTATGTCTGTGCAATATTTTTACATCTATCCTTTTATAATTTCAATTATTTTACGATAGGTACTTCCACCAGCTGTGCAACCAATTAGGCAGGGGACAATACAGATTCCTTAGTCCAATGGCCTTGGCGAGGAGAGATGATTTTAAAAATGACAAGGCCAAGCTGGAGTATGAGGACGAGATGCGGGCTTATGTCATACATCAAATGTCAGCGAATCGGGGATCTGTCTATTTTGCGCCTATTCTTCAAGAGTAAGTGTCATTATTACCTTTTTCCAACTTTTCATTATTTGCACATTTACAAATGTTATGTTTCTGTGTGGACATAATATTCTTAATGTCTTTCAGTAAACACTGGTCATTGGCTGTCGTTTGCCCCATACAACATCGTCTGGTTTGGTTTGACCCCTTGAGATATAATATGACCTCATATTATAAAACCCTCTTATCTAAGTAAGTATTTCTAATGACTTTTTACTTTGGGCTACATAAATTATTTTTATGTTTATGTGCTAATTTTAGTTCCATTTTTAGGGGCATTCAACAATGGCATTTTGCAGCAGAAACTGGTCAAATGGATGATGCCATCGTGACACAAAGACCTAGAGTAACTACCTTTAATTTAAATTCATTCAATGTTAGTCAATTGAGATATTATTTACTTTGTTATTAATTTATACTATTTCTTGTGATTTATAAAGTGCCCCCAGCAACCGACAAATAAGGAGTGTGGGTATTACGTCATGAAGTATATGTGTGACATTATTGAGAGTGATCGTACCGGATCCTTTACACAGGTATAAATTAAATTCTTATCTATAGCTTGATACAATCAGTACATAAATATATGATTTATTTATCTAATTTTGCATGCATTAATCATAGCATCCATTATTGTTGCAGTTTTATGATGGAAACAACTCATTTGAAGACAGAGACCTTGATTCACTTCGTGACCGTATTGCTCAATTTTTTCTTTCATTTGTTGTTGGTTAAAAAGTGATCATTGCAAAAAATATTTTGTTGTGTAAACATGGAATTTTTTGTGTGTATATATATATATATGTTTAGTTTGATTTAGTTATAATATAGCTATGTATACATGTGTGAATAATGTATACTGTTGATCTGCATTATATCTATTTCTGTGACATTTGCAATGAATATAGATTGGGAAACCAAAAGAAGTTAAAATTAACCATCGTTTTTTTTAAAAAAAAAAATTAACCATGTCACAATTTAATAATTTGTGACGTGGTTTCTCAGAAACAACGTCACAAATTGGTAATTTGTGACGTTGTTTCAGGACAAACCACGTCACAAATTATTAAATTGTGACGTGGTTTCTCTGCTACATCTTCATCAAATTACTCTAATTTTTGACAAACAACGTCACAATATTTGTAATTTGTGACGTGAAAAAGATGACTTTTCACGTCACTTCTTGGTGTGACGTTAAAAGTCCAGTTTTCCACGTCACTTCAATTTATGTCACACCAAAATGTGACGTGAAAAGTCCAAAATTTGTGACGTGAAAACCCTGTTTTGTAGTAGTGCTACTTACAATTGTTTGCTTTATTTATTAATTATAATAAATTAATTGATGTTTTATCTCATGTTTTTTGTCCAGATTTTTGATATAGATGTCCCTTTTGGTAAAGATGTCATTGACAAAATTCAGGATAAACTAGCTACTTAGTTAATTCAACATGCTTTGGAGTAAAAACTAGATATGATTTTACTTGCATTATAATGTTAATGTATTTTGTTTGTATTTGGATCTATCTTCCTTTTAATTGTATGGAGACTCGATTTGGACGAAATGTGTCCATGTTTCTCTCTTAGTGAAACGTATCTATGTTTATGGTTATTTGGTACGATAGTAGGTTCAACTTTAAAATGTGTACATATAGATATATAATAAACAAAATTACATCCTAATTTTTTTAAAAAACATTTCCAAATTCACGTCCATTAACTATTTATTGGATGTGGATTATGGCAAAATTGGGCATTATCCACGTCCATTCTAACAAAATGGATGTTAAAGATGCAACTTTAAGGTTCATTTTCGGCATCTTTAAAGTCCATTCTGTCAGAATGGACATGAATAATACCCTCACTTTAGATTTTCACAATAGACGTGAATTATATGATATTCAACGTCCATTTTAAAATGGACGTGAAAAATCAATATTTTCAACGTCACTTTTCCTTGTGTCCCTCTATTTTTGGACGTTAAAAGTGTTTTTCCTAGTAGTGTATAACCCCGCGGTGAGGGGATTAGTCACTTCTATTGGTGATGGATGAAACAGGCAGGAGTGCACAAGAGGGGGGGTGAATTGTGCTTTAAAATTTAACTTGAAAGACAATATTATTTATACTGGTTCAGCCCAAACTTGGCCTACGTCTAGTTCTCCAACCTTCAATTGGGTTCCACTAATGTCTCAAGATTAAATCAGGCTCTTGAAGGCATTTACAGGTGATAGGAAGAGCTCCTCTCTTTTCTGATCACTCCCCCTTACACGTCGTAAAATAACACCCTACTCTTAAGATCCCACTTTCTTAAGAGTAATTCTCCCTTGATAATAAATACAGAAATGGATTGTTTACTCTGTTGAACTGATTGTGTTAAACACTTAAGAATATTAGAGCAGTAAGCTTTCTGAGTATTGAATGCAGTGGATACAGATAATCAATGTGGCAATCAATCCTTACACCTAACTTCTTCACTGAAGTATTTATATTCTCTTTTGGAAATTTATCCGTTGAAGATATAGCCGTTGAATTAGTTCAGAGAGATGGATAATCTGGTGTGGAGTGTTGAGGATGAATTCTGTGATGCATTTACTCCATTGTACTTGTCTTTTCTCTAGCTCATCTCTCTTCATTAATCGCTGAAGGTGGTAGGTAAGTTCCAACGGCTCTTTTGATCAGATTGCGTGCTAACGTTAACTTCCAAAAGTAGGTCTGTACTATTCTGTACTTGGAAAGCTTAAAATGTCCTTAACCATTGATTTTGAATAAATCCCATCGCCACTCAGATTACAGCCTCTGATCGATCACAGGGTCTGGTGTCTAATCGATTACATATCGATTATTCATAGATTATAGCCTGCATCACTGACATCATATTAGAAAATCATGCGCCTAATCAATCACAGGGGAAGCCTGATCGATTAGGTATGTCAAATAGATTACATTCAGATTACTAATCGATTGAGCTTGAAGTATGTTGTGATCGATTAATGTTCTCTAATCGATTAGGCAAATTTCTCTTAATCGATTACTGGTCTCTGATTAATTAGGCTACAGACTTTCAATCGATTACATGACTCTAATCGATTACTTTAATTCCTTCTAATCGATTATATGGCACTAATCTATTGGACTAAAATCCTCTCATCGATTACAGGGTCCTCTGATCGATTAGGCGACCACATTTTTATCTTCTAATCTAAACTCTAATCGATTAGGCTCATAATTCTTTGTTTTGTAATCTTTCCCTGATCGATTAGGCAGCACTTAGAATTTTATCAGTTTATCTCTAAGTTAATTCTTATCTTATCATAGATTTTTCTTATGCCTAAGATATGTTTAGTTATCATCAAAACTTAGTATTCTAACAATGGATACCTTAAGTTTAATAAAAAAATTACTAATTACAAGCATATATACAGATTGTAATATTAGATATCCAAATTTTATTTTTTAAGAAAAATGGGTGATCAAATTGTTTATCCTTTAAATTTTCCTTAATTATCAAGATCATTCCTGAAGTTTAAATGTTTTCAATGAAGAAGACCTTCAAGTTTCATAACTACCAATTACTTCTTATGGCCTTTTTTCCTTTATATTAAAAGGACAAATTGTATATGATTATGAAACTTTAGGGACTTGATTGATAAAGATTAAACTGCTGTGACCAAATTAATTGTAACATCAAACTTGAGGGAAAAAAATGGTTGATTATGCTAAAATAAACAATTTAGTAAATTGATCAAAGAAAAAGGTAGCAACTAAATGAGAGAGAGTGAGCATATTGATTTATGACCTTTCTCCATTCTTCATGCTAGACATTCAACTCAAGTCGACTGATTCATTTTGCTGAGGTTTTTTATTAGGTTTTAACACTAAAGATATGTTCAGTAGTTCTGTTTTTTCTGCTTTGATATCATCAACTAGAGAGAGAGAGAGAGAGAGAGTCCAAGAATTAATTGAAGAAATGGCAGAATGGATCCCCAACACGTACATACCAAGCAACTTTACCTAGCTATTTTAACACATACATACATACTGGTACATGTATATAGATATATTCTTTAAGAGTTCAAATACAAATTAAACGACAAAAAATCACACTATGACGGCATATATCATAACATAAAACAAAATACAATAAAGTGATCGATAAGTTTCTGGTCTATTTGAGCCTGAGCAAGCAAAGCTCATGTAGTTTAATAGATTTAGAAGTCAATGGACGGAATCTTGTGGGGGCGGAACCCTAGTTCAAGACTGGCTTGCCATATTTTGTCAACGCTAAACATGGCTTCTCCACACTCATTAACGTTCCAATCCTTCAAGCCATGCAATATTCCAGCAATACGCCATGCACTCATCACCCTTCTTGGTAACCAGTTCTGTCATAAAATGAAATTCTTCACTTCCTTAGAAACAATGCTATATTATTATACATAAAAATGAAAGTTTGTACATTTTTTGTGTGTGTAAATTAATATGTATATATGTATATACAACTGACCTCACAAGAGTGCAAATTCTGAAAAGAAGGGGGAGTTATCATAGAAGGTGCGGTGAGATAACAACAGTCTTTGCGCAATTTCTTTGGAGGGAATTGAGTCAATGGTATGAACAATGATCCTTTTGGTGCCGTCATTTGTTGGTCTGCCTTCCATTTCTCTCCCACTAACCATATCTGAATCAATCCGTTGAGGACAAAAATTATTACGTTTATGTGTAAGCCAAGTTATATATATATATATATATATTTAGTCAAAAGTGGTTGATTAAAAACTTATATTAATGGACAAATGAGGATTTTTACCTTTGCTTTGTGGGATGTTGAATGAACCAAATTCTTTCTCAACTCAAGGCTCATCCTTAATTGATGATTCTCAAAGCCGTATTTGCACATTGTTATCACCTGTAGGAAAGAACTAAGTAATTTCAGGTTCTCACTACTACAAAAAATACTTTTCACGTCTCTTTTTTGGGACTTTTCACGTATCTTTTTGGTGGGACGTGGATACGGAAGACGTAGAAAATCAGAACTTTTCACGTCTCATTTTAAATAAGAGACGTGAAAAGTGGGGCACTTTTCACGTCTCTTTTTCAAAAATGAGACTTGGAAAGTGCCACTTTCCACGTCTCACATTTAAATGTGAGACGTGGAAAGTGGCCAGTGCCAAGACGTGGAAAGTGCCACTTTCCACGTCTCTTTTTCAAAAATGAGACGTGAAAAGTCTTACTTTCCACGTCTCTTTTTCAAATAAGAGATGTGGAAAGTTTTTTTTTAAAAAAAAAAAAAAGATTTTTCTTTTAATTAGGATGAAACCCCAATAAAAAAGCCCAATATTTTATCAGAATAATAGAATATAACACTTAAAATAAAAAAACGAACTAATTTTATTATTTATAACCAAACTAATATTACAAAAATGTTAGAATATAACTTCAATTTGATCCTAAAATATGGGATGGTTAGAAAAAAAATGATGTAATAAGGGCCTGATTCATATCATAACATTCACGAGTCAATCATTTACAAGCCAGAACAATATACATGTTACTACCTCGCCTCTCAGCTCTCTGCATAATAGACAGCACCAAAGCCTCGTTGACCAATTTTATTAGCCATACTGAAGTTATTTGTGGCAGCAGCTAGTTCTTCATATGAGAACTTCATTGATTTGTCCATCGTGATGCCAGTAGAAGCACCATATTGTTCTGGTTTGTTTGCCTCTTTCCCTCCAACTATTAAACAATATCAAGCAGCATATTACATAATTAAAAGAAAACAAAGAAACTAAAAAACATAAATTCAACAGTTAATGTGAAATATTCACCTCTTTTTCATCCTGCTCAAATATAGCATCTGCAAGAACTCTATAGTTCTCTGTTTAGGTCTTTTCATTCCTACTTTCTGGTTCAGTTTTATTTCTAGCATCATCACCAAAATCAAAGGAAAGACAACACTAACAGAGAATAAAGAAAAAGATGACGAACAACGGAGAAGCTAACGAGAACAAGAATGAGATCTGAACTGGAACCCTAACCAAAATTTGAAGTCAGTAAACTTCAAAAATTAAACATAACCGAGAACGAGATCTGAACAGCAACCCTAACCAAAATTTGAAGTCGGAAAAATTTTTAGAAAATTAAAGATAACTGAGAACAAGATCTGAACCCTAACCATCGACAGAAAAGACAAGAACGAAGAATGACTTGCCGAGAGAACATCACGCCGTCGAAGAGAACCCTCACCATCGCCTTCTCAGCCAATCTTGTCCCTTACTCCGCCACCATCTCCACAAGCGGCTTCACCACGCTCGATCTGTAAATAGAAGGGATGGCGTGAAGCAGAGAGGAAAGCAACGATGGTTAGTTGAAGCAGAGAGAGGTTTGAAGGAAAAAGGGAAGACGGAGGCAGAGAAGAGGCAGAGAGGAGGTGGGGAGGAGGAAAGGGTTGTGTTCGGGAAGCCTATTTTTTTTATATATAGGAGACTTTCAACGTCTCACATATGTTTATGAGACGTTGAAAGTCTCTTTCAAAGACTTTCAACGTCTCACAAACATATGTGAGACGTTGAAAAGTGGGGTAAATTTTTTTTTTAAATTTTTTAAGGGACTTTCAACGTCTCACAATCATATGTGAGACGTTGAAAGTCTCCTATATATAAAAAAAAATAGGCTTCCCGAACACAAATTTGCATTTTTTTTAAAAAAAAATTTTGCCTACTTTCAACGTCTCACAAAAAATGTGAGACGTTGAAAGCAGTTTTCAACGTCTCACATTTTTTGTGAGACGTTGAAAGTAGTTTTACATTTTTTTTTAAAAAAAAAATTTGCCTACTTTCAACGTCTCACAAAAAATGTGAGACGTTGAAAGCAGTTTTCAACGTCTCACATTTTTTTGTGAAACGTTGAAAGTAGTTTTACATTTTTTTAAAAAAAAAATTTGCCTACTTTCAACGTCTCACAAAAAATGTGAGACGTTGAAAGCAGTTTTCAACGTCTCACATTTTTTGTGAGACGTTGAAAGTAGTTTCACATTTTTTTTAAAAAAAATTTGCCTACTTTCAACGTCTCACAAAAAATGTGAGACGTTGAAAGCAATTTTCAACTTCTCACATTTTTTGTGAGACGTTGAAAGTAGTTTTACATTTTTTTAAAAAAAAAAATTTGCCTACTTTCAACGTCTCACAAAAAATGTGAGACGTTGAAAGCAATTTTCAACGTCTCACATTTTTTGTGAGACGTGGAAACTAATTTCCCGCCTATATTTTCGCACATTTTTTTGCTTGGCGCTCTTTTTTCAGAGAATCCACGTCTCATATTTAAAAAAGAGACGTTAAAAGTTTTCCGCATATTTACAATTTTGCCACCGCCTTTTTTTTATATCTCATTTTTAAAAAAGAGACGTGAAATGGGGACGTTAATACTGTTTTTTGTAGTAGTGTCTGTTTATATGATATATTAGGTTCAAAATTAGCTATGTAATAGTGGATAGATTTTTATTGCTTCCAATAATTTAAGCTTTCACCAATATATATATATTAAATTATTTAATCTTCCTAAAATAAACAATACACACAAAATAAATTTGACAATTATAAGTGAAACCAAGCATACCTTGATATTTCTTTGACATAAAGCACATGCAATTGCATGAGAAACCTTGGTATAGGAACCACAGAGGACGACTTGTGTTGTTTGTTTTGGAATGCTGTTAAGAACTATAGCCACAACTAAGCTACTTCCATCCACAATCTTTACCTTTAGTTGTGGGTACCTTTGTATATAAATCTCTCCACATTTATTGAGCTCCTCTCCCTTCATCCACACAAATATACAAGTCATTAAAGTGATCAGAGTTTCAACCAAGTCAAAGTTCAAAAAGTGAATTTCAACCATATCAAAATTATAGAAATTGAGTTACACCCAATTAAAATTAGAAATTAAGTTGCACTCGAGGCTTAATTTATAGGGGCTAAATGATTAAATCATTTTTTTTTGAACTGAAAATGATTAAATCATTCAATATTCAAACTTGCCTGATTTAGAAGACCAAGACTCAAGACCTTAACCCCACTTAACTCTGCCTCTAGTATTGCTTCTTCTATCAGTTGGTTCAGTGTTTCTTTCTGTGACTTGGAAATATACTGCAAAGGAATTTATTTTTTACATAACACAAAAAACATTAATTAGTCAAATTAAATTATTCTATTTTATTTTCTAAGATAACTAAATGAATAACAATGATGCATACTTGCACGAAGAATCTTGGTATGACCCATGATTGCATGCTGAGATTTTGGAATGTGTTGCTCTCCAGAACAAAGGTTTGACCATAGAAGAGAGTCATGAGAGAAGACCAAAGAGTTACAGGCCACATCAAGAAGAAGTACCATTTTGAAGTTTGGGGTTCTGAGGCTACCGAAGCAAACCCCAAACGAAGATGATAGATTGAATCTGGAGTTGTGAGATGCGTCAGGTGCACAACATCTGGCGAGGTTTCTGTTCTCTTCAAAGATGTTTCGTATGTAGAACAGTTCCATAAATGTAGTCATATACAGGCATGAAAAGACAGTAATTGGTCCGAAATTGAGTATGATGCAGAGAATGGAACCTACACACCAACAATTTAGTGAGGTGAATTAACTAAATTCATATAATTAAAAAGGAAAAATATAATATAGAGCTAATATTATTGTTAGTCCTTATTACAGTTGGATAAAATTTTGATTTAGTCGCTATAATTTCAAATTATTACTTTTGATTCTTAAAATTTCACAAAAATTTGATGTGAATTTAATTAATTATAGTAATCAAAATCAAAACTTGCTAAGTTATGGGATAAAATGTTAAACTTAGACCAATTATAAGAACTAATAATAAAAACTAACAATGCTATTAACATAAAATAAGGTTACAGTATTATGAGAACGACAAAATGTTTTAAGGTAAAAAATGGTTAACTTTTGTATACATAGTATGAAAATTCGTGATTTATAGTATTATATAATTGAGTGTTTGGCATAATTTTTTTTTTACCAATCCTAAATGATTTATTAAGTACTCTTTTGAAAAAATTAACAAATTATTTTATAAAGTATACACTGTAAATAAATTTGATGCAGTCACGCAACTGACTTGATTTAAGTCATTCATTTTTTCTTCATGTCAAATCATGTCATTATCACATTAACTACATATACACCTTAAACTTTCTTTTAAAAGTTTAATTTTTAGTCCCTTCCCACGAAAAGAGATCATTATTGCAATTGATAAGTAAATAATTTGGGAAACCTATATTCTGTCGTATCTCAAATTCTCAATTACTTTCAGACCCAAAAAAAATAAAAATTCTCAATTACTCGCAAAGAGTCACTACGTGGCATTTTTCCTGCGGATCAGCTTTCTCTCTCTACGTTCTCCTAAAGTCAAAATTTTTAAGCAAAGAGTTTTCAATCATTTTTCCTGTGACCACCGACTACCATTCCCAAGTGTTACTCCACGCATTGAATCCAAATCCGAATTAATACTACTAGCAAAAAAAAAAAAAATTTATCATTGAATACAAATAATAAATATATTTAAAATATAATTTCTTTCAGGTTTTGAAGTGGATGTATGCAGCGTATCATTCTCTTTCTTATTATAAGTCCAACTATTACAAATTTTTATTCTAAAATATAAGTCCAGTTTGAGATCAATTAATGCTATTGTAATTATTTTACCTTTATATTAGAAATAGGGAAAATGAGAGAGAATGCTTGTAATACATAAAATATTATTTTAAGACATATTCTTAAATAAGGGTAAAGTTGAAATTTTTTTTAAAATAAGAGCATATTTAATACTATAACTTCCACTCTTTAGTATATCAGAAATAATTAGGGTAGATTTATAATAAGAAACAGAGTGATACTTATTTGTGAGAATAACTGAAAGTTGTCTATAGGGAGATAAAGTAGTAATAATTTTTAGAAGACATATATGTTCAATATCTCAAGGATAAACATGCCCTACTCTTGGTGCTATATTTGACAATTTTGATTTGAAATGCAATATTTGATAAAGAAGTATGAAATGCTATATTATTCAGAACGGTCTGTACTACTTCTCCTACTAACTCAGACCGTACATCATACCGGGTCGCCGGTTCACGGGTCAACCCTGCAGGTACGGACCGGTTTTTAATACATTGATAAGAAGTAAAAGAGTGGTATTTCTTTTGTTGATGGGCCACGTTGAACAAGCTGATTGGATCTCTTTAAGATTTTAAAATATTCAACCAACTGAAATGGTAAATGGGGTCTCTGTGCTCTAACCATAACAAATGGGATGTCTCATGTCAAACTGCCAGAAAAAGCTTGTTAGAAAAAAGTTTGTGTCGCTCCCACCCATTTGATAGTATATTCCCTTTTTTGTTTTCTGGTAGTTTTCGGAAGTGCTGTAAAATCTGTTTTAGTTATCCTTAATCAATTATTTTTCCTAATTATTAATACAAAATAAACCATTGGCATATTTGGTACGAAGACAATAAACTTTCTCGGCCTCCATGGATTATATATGTCAACCTAAAAGGTAAATTTTATCATTTTACATCACAATCACTATTTACGATGTCTTATTATTTTCATTAGCTAAAAAAGAATGAGATAAAAAGAGAATATTCAGAGAAAATAATGAAAGTGTATAAACGTAAAATCAACAAATTCAAAAATCTATGATAAGGCATTTTTACCTAATTATGGATTTAATGAAAGTCTAGACTCTCAATCTGAATTTGGGTTTCAAATGGATTACAATGATATTTCCCTAATTAAATTTTTATTTGACAATAACATACAAAATCTATCATTTATCTAAACTATCACTCTTTAATGGAAGCATTAAATATGTCACATTACACACACACACACACACACACATATAATCAATAAAAACATAAGAACATACACATCATTTCAATCATGCGAAAGGATTCACATTTTATTTTAGTTTTAAGAAAATATAAACCTCTTAATTAATTTAAAAAAAACATGGCTAATTAGGATTGAGAGATTTATTTTCTTAAAAAGCAAAATAAAATATGAATTATTTCATATGTGTTGGTAGCCAAATGGATTAAAATAAGGTTTTATACAATGTTTGGTTCTTATAATTTTTCCTTATTTTGGTTTTGGTCTTTATAGTCTAAAACTATTGGTTTTAGTCATTTCATAATGGGTAAGAGTGCTCATATTTTTTTATGTTTTAGATAGAAATAAACTTTAGGGACAAAAACCTATAGTTTTCAAATATAGAAACTAGAACCAAAATGATGGCAGACTATAAAGCAAATATACTATTAATGTAAAATGATCTGAGTTCTGTTTTTATTGAACAAAGTTTAAATAATGCGACATTCTTGAAGTATGTAAGTAATTTTTTATAAAAACAATTATGATATTATATGCGCAAAAATAAACAATAATTTTTACAGTATAAGATAGATATTAGACTTATATTTAGGTTCAAACAAACCAGAACTCTCATACTACCAAGTTTAGATATTTAGATTTAAGTAAACCAGAACTCTCATACTACCAAGTTTAGATCTTGAGACTTACGTTAGCAGGGACTATTATTTTTTTTTTCCTCCTTTAACAAGAGAAGTATTGTTTATTGCGATACGTAAGTTTAGAAAAAGAGAACATATCATTCCTGAACTTGATCAAATAATTAATTAGAACCACTTGTGAAAGGAACTTGCCAACGGATTTGATTGAGAATAATTATCAGAGTTCAATGAAGCTTTTCAATTGTAGGAGTATCCAGTTGATCATCAAACAATTCCTTCATTTGCACGAAATTAAAATAACACACGCACAAACATATATATGATATACCCACTATATTCCTATTTATACGTCTATTTTACCCAATACTCACATGCCAAAGAAAGTCAATTATACCATTAAAAATGTCAACAATTGATTATTAGTCTTTCTAATTTTACCTTCATTTAAGAATGAATATTATATTCTTTTTCTACATTTATTAACATTTATCCTCATATTAATAGAGGCAAAATTGTACTGCCTCTGGTCCTGTTTATTATAAGAGCCCGGCCGGCAAAACATGTTGTTTAAAAAAATATATAAAAGTAATTAAATGTGTCTGGAATATACATCTTTTTCCAATATTACCCTTATTTATGATGAGTATATTAAGAGAGAGAAATATATGAGTATTAATAAATATGAAAGAGAATTAGGGGCAAAATAGGAAAAAACGCATTAATTGATGAGATAATGTAAGGTAAGCTCTTATAATTTGGACCAAATCAATTTAAATTTTGAGCACTTATAAATAGGATCAGAGGGAGTATTACTCATATTACATTCATTGCTCCCAAAGTTGACGTATAATAATGAACAAATTTTTCATCACAAAATGGAATTATAAATAAGAATAAAGTGATACACAAAAATCCCTCATAAAAAAAATTTTCTAAAGGGTTTTAAGTTTTAAATAAAAATACTATTCTTTTTAAAGCGTACAAAAAAATTATTATTTCAAGACAAAATTATTTAAAAAATGCCAACATATTGTATATCAAGTGATCACTACCCAAACTGATTTCTAATTTTTATTTTCCGGTAAAAAACTGGTTCCTAGTTTTTATCTTCAACGTATCACTAGTCACTACTGTCCAACCGTTCCCATGTCCGAAGCCGATCATTATCGGACAACACGAATTAGGACTTTAATGCCCATATGTGGTGTGTTGCTAATCAATGACTTCACATGCATGCGTGTTCAATTTTAGATCAAGGCATCATGCTCTTCATGTGTTCATTCTAATCGTAATTAAGATACTTTGCGTCCTTTGTTTTAGTCCATACAAAAGTCTATTCATATTCAAAAGCGAACTTTAACAATTACTCCTTTTACCAGTCATGTTAAATGATAATGGGAAATTAATTGATGATTGATTGGGTGTATTTGGGAAGAACTTTACTAGTGACATACTCCCTCTCTAAGGTAGACGATAAAATAGACTGTTGATTAAAGTTTGTTAAAAACAATATTCTCTCCGTCTCAATATATAAGATCTTTTTTAACCAAATTGTGGGTTCTTAAAAAATTAGTTAGAGTTAGTTAAAAACAATAAATGTGTAGAAAATATACCATTTTTTTTTCAAAGTTACCCTATTTATGAATGAGTAAGAGAGATTGTAATTATGAAAAGAAGATGAAAGAGAATGTGTGAGAAAATTAATGCATGGGTAAATTAAAGAAAAACACATTTATTACTCAAATAAAGTCAAACATGGCCTTATATTTTGAGACAAGATCATTAAAAAATATGGACCTTATATTATGGGATAGAGGGAGTACATATATAAGAAGATGATGAGAGAGAGAATAAATTTAATTAGGGGTAAAATGGTAAAAACACATTAAATGCTTAAACAACCTCAAGTGACCAATTGGCAACCAGTGGGAGGAGTATATAAAAGTAAAACCATCTTAGGAGAGATACTCCTCTGGTCTTTATTTTAAGAGCCCAAAAATTTAATTGTTTTGATCCAAAATATAAGAGGCGGCCGCCTTTGATTCTGTCATCATTGAATGCTTGTTTTCCTATTTTGTCTCTATTTATTAATACTCTCTTTCATAATACTAATTAATATTCTTACTTATATTTCTCTCTTTAGTCTCATTGTAAATAAGGGTAATGTTGGAAAAAAAAGTTTTATTTTACACATATTTATAACTTTTAACTAACTATTAAGTGTTTTATTAAGAAACGTAATTTGGCGCCTAGGCTCTTATAATAAGGGTAGAGAGAGTAATATTTTTCCAAACTGGATAATATTGTTAATAAATAAAATCACATAAGTACATTTTAATTAGTATTAAACATATGAACAAAATTAATTAAATTCACGTTAGCTAACATCCAAGGGACATATATTGTATATCAAGTCATTCATCTCGAAGTAATTTATATTCATAACTTTTAACTAACTATTAAGTGTTTTATTAAGAAACGTAATTTGGCGCCTAGGCTCTTATAATAAGGGTAGAGAGAGTAATATTTTTCCAAACTGGATAATATTGTTAATAAATAAAATCACATAAGTACATTTTAATTAGTATTAAACATATGAACAAAATTAATTAAATTCACGTTAGCTAACATCCAAGGGACATATATTGTATATCAAGTCATTCATCTCGAAGTAATTTATATAGTGAACTAAGAGTAAATACAATGCAAAATCACTTAAATAAGTTAATCCAAACATTCATTTGGACTAATAACACCAGTGTAGGCATAATTTTGAAACCTTTTTTTGCCTTAAAAACTCTGAGAAATACTTACATACTCATGTAGTATCATACTTTGTCTAATAAAAATCCTCCAACTCATATACTTCCTTCATTCTTGTGTACTTCTTCTGGTCTTTATTATAAGACATCAACTAACAAGTTCCCTTGGTTCTTTTTATATGGCACTTGTTGGTTTTCAAGAAGTATTAATTATGTTTTTTAATTCATACCCATATTTAATAAGGTTAGTTGGAAAAAGTAATAATTAATATTGTATTTGAGTTTAGTGTTTTTAGTATGGGCAATATTGGAAATCACTAGAATTTTAAGACAAATTTTATACTTTTGAACAATTTTATTAGTATGTAAGATTTGTTAGTTGGTGCCTTATACTCCCTCTGGCCCTTATTATAAGGTACCAACTACCAATTATCACAAATTAATAAATGGTAGTTGGGTTATCAAATTTAGGCTAAATTGACCACTTTTTTCCTACTTCACCCTTCATTAAATGAAATGATTTCACATTTTCAACTCTGAACCTGCATTAAGACAGTGGTCAAATGTGAAAAAAGCAATTAGTATGGCGGTTGGTGACTTATATTTGGGACCGAAAATTTTGTTAGTTGGTGCCTTATAGTAAGGATTAGAGGGAGTAATAAGGACCAGAGGGAGTATAAGGTCTTTTTAACCGAATTGCTGTTTCCTAAAAAATAAGTTAAAGTTGGTTGAAAACAATACATGTGTACGAAATATACTTTTTTTCTCCAAAAGTACATACCATTATTTATTTATATATGAATGAGTAAGATAAAGAGTAACTATAGAAAAAAAATATGAAAGAGAATGTGTTGGAGAAATTAATGCATGAAAAAAACGCATTTAAAACTCGAACAACAAAATCAAGTAAAACTTTAAAAAAAGGGACAAACCATTTCAAAAAAATGCACCTTATATGACGAGTACTATTTTAATTCAAGTGTGGGTATACTAATTTTCACTACTTTATTGTTTTTTATAAATTAATATGTCTACGGTTTTGTAATTTCCCAACCTAACCCTCACTCTACTTTTTCGAAGACTTCCCACCCCTCTGATGCAAACACTCTCCCTCAGCTTTTTTACACAAATACTATAAACAATAAAAATAATTACCAATATACTACATATTTAAAAGTATTTACCCATATACTACACAGTTCACATAAAATCGTTCCTACCAAGAACGATTTCAAAAATACATAGAAGTCGTTCTTGCAAAGAACGACTTCTGTGTTGTTATTATTTTTAACTATTTCTTATGGCTAAATGGTGGCAAGCCTAGCCTGCCTGACAAATATCTGATTTATATGGTTTTTATATGCTTAATTTGAGAGAATTAACATGATTGAGATGAAATTTTGGTCTAATAATGTCTAATTGAATGTCTTAAACTCTCAAGTGAAATGAGTGTAAAATTAGGAGTAATTAGCCATAATTGTAAATTAATTGCATTAATTAAATTATAGGGCTATTTGATTTTGGTTTTGTCTTATTCTCACTTGTAGGGTCGTTCAGGACCAAAAGATTGGATCCGGGACGAAGGAGAAGGCCAAACAAAAGAGGCAGAAATGAAGGCTCCTCGTCGCGGCGAGCAGACGGTGAGATGCACCTTAAAGAGGCAGAAAGGAATGGTACTCGCCGCGGCGAGATTACGGCGAGAAAGTCCCAATTTTGGCAGAGAAATATGCTCCTCGCAGGACGGCGAACAGCGCGTTCTGCAGAAATTTCAGTTCACGTTTTTGGGCCTGATTTGGGTCCAACTTGATACCCACTCACTTGACCCGACTTGGGGGACATAAAACACGAAACTTAGACCCCATTAGGGAAGATTTGGTTCCTATTCACACCCCCAAGCCCTAGCTCTCTCTTCTCCATCTTCATCTTCATCTTCTTCATCTTTCTTTCTTCCACCCATGGCTTCCACACCTTCCTCTCTTCTTGTTGGTTCTTCCATGGAGAGTAGTAGCTAGGCTCCACCATTCTTGGTGGTGGGAGCCAAGGGATGAGCTTGAAGCTTGAATAGGGGAGTTTTTCTAGTTCTAATCCTTCCTCCATTTGTTGTATTTATGCTTTTCTAGGGTTCTAGGGGTGCATTTATGGCATTTGGTGGAATGTATTAATTGCATTTGGTTTATGTGTATTTATGGCACTTGGTTGAGTGCATTTATGTCATTAGGGAATTAGAAACTATGTTTATGTTATTTCCTTCGTGTATAATGCTTGACATTGCTACTTATTAACTTTGAGTTTAATGAAATTTATGGGTTCATAGTTTTGTTATTCTCTTTGTGAAAATCATGTGCTAATGCAAGGTGGCTTGGTTAGTGGATTAAGAGTGTTAAGCTATTTGCTTGAGGAAGATGGCATAAGAATTAATTGGTTGTGTTGAGACATTGGGCAAACACTCTTTAGGTCCTAATTTATTGTATGGGTGGCCATCAATGGATTAGGGTTTAGAGAAAAATTTAGAGCAATTATGGGGTGGCCCAACTTGTGGATTTAAAAGTCTTGCATAATCAATTATTTATTGATTTTGAACTTAATCAACTTGGGTTAAATTAAGTAATGTGCGGGGTTCCGGCATTAATTAAGTTAACCTAAGCCGAGCCTAGAGGGGTTCCTCTAGGGTCCTTTAGAAATCAATTAAACTCCCTAAAAATCTTTAGAAGCAATGATTTCCGAATCTCTCATTCATCAAGAATGATCTTTATCCCATTCTTATCCAAATCTCACTTTTAATTCCCAACCTTTTACCTTACCTTTCGCACATACCAAACTTCATACAAAAACCAAACAAAAATGCTTTTTACCCGCCTTTTCAAGTTTACATATTAGCTATTAGGAATCATATTACACTAGGCTCCTTGAGATCGACACCCAGGGTTAGCTTCCACTATCCCCCCGGGTTTAATTTCTTGGAGAGCAGACTTGAGGCGGCACTGCTCCGACACAAACCCCAAACGGTTAGGTGCTCTTCACTGCCTCCTATGAACCCCAGCCCTCCCTACACCCCCTTCCCTCCACGCCTTCCCTTCCCTTCCCATTCCCCCATCCCTCCCCTCTTTTTATATTCTTATTTTAATTAATTTATAATATAGTGAATTATTTTATTAAATTACTAAATAAATTTATTTATACATTAATTTTTCTAATATTAACAATTTAAAAATGGATGGAGTGACTTGGCACATCTTAATATATTTTTTTATCATTCTAAGTGTATGTTATTTGATACTATTAAAAAAATACTTTAAAACTACACTTAAAATCATTAACCGCATTTTCTATCAATATTTTAAGCTTATCTTAATTTTTTTTAACATTTTATATATCTTTATTTTCATTAAAATGGGACAATTTTGCCCTTTATAGTTATATAAAATGTTAAAAAAAATTTAAGATAAGCTTAAAATATTGATAGAAAATGCAGTTAATGCTTTTAAATGTAGTTTTAACATTAAAGTATTTTTTTAATAGTATAAAATAACATACACTTAGAATGATGAAAAATATATTAAGATGTGCCAAGTCACTCCATCCATTTTTTTAATTGTTAATATTAGTTAAATTAATGTATAAATAATTTTATTTAGTAATTTAATAAAATAATTCACTATATTATAAATTTATAAATTAATTAAAATAAGAATATAAAAAGAAGGGAGGGAGAGGGGAATGGGAAGGGAAGGCATGGAGGGAAGGGGTGTAGGGAGGGTAGGGGTTCATAAGGGGCAGGCTAAGCCTGCCACCATTTAGCCATAAGAAATATTTTTTAAAAAAAATAACAACACAGAAGTCGTTCTTTATGAGAACGACTTCTGTGTATTTTTGAAATCATTCTTGGTATGAACGATTTTTTGTGTAATATATAGGTAAGTACTTTTAAATGTGTAGTATATTGGTAATTATTTTTATTGTTTATAGTATTTGTGTAAAAAAGCATAGCCTCCATATCTCCATCTCCATCAACGATGTTTATTCAAGTACACATCGTCTTTCACTTTTTAATCTCCATTGCGGTTGATAAAATAATAAAAGATATAATCAATTCTTCTTTCCAAAGTGAGTAAAAGGGCTCGTTTGCCCTTGGCTTCTCGTTCTGACAAATCTATTTTATAATTTTTAATTTTCCAACAAGATCTATATATTTCCTTTAAAAAAAATAAATGTAGAATATTATATGGTTTTGATGCATGCAGAGCTCCATAAATACCCACCAAGTTTTTCATGGTACAGGGTGATTGACGATGCATGGGTGATTGACGATGCATAGCTAGTTAAGAATGAGAAGAAAATTTCCTTTCTTATTGATGTTTTTCATCAACGTCCAAGAAGAAAAGGGGGAATGGTGAAGGACACCACGTGCTTTCAGAATAATTCCTTCCCCCTCCCATAGAAGAGACGCTGGGTTGGGGGGGGGGGGGGTAGGAGAAGAAATTACAAAGCACGAAAAATTTTATTTGTTAAAAAATGATAAATTCGTGGAAATTAGAAGGCTGACATTTGTAATGAAATAGTTTGAGTTAGAGGATTCTTATAGGATATAGAGTATAGATAAGAGTTGGTTTGTATCACTCTCTTATGATAAGCCCACTTTATAAGTAATTAATGTGACTGATATAATTTTGCCCCTATTAATATAGAAAGAGAATGTACTACTCAATCTTTAACGAAGGTAAAATTAGAAATATTGATCAATTACGGACATTTATAATGACATAATTACCATTTTTTGTATATGAGAATTAGATAGAATGGTCACAACTCACAACAACAAAAAATAAGATAAAATAAAGTTATAAATAAAAACAGAGTGGTGGGGTTTTCTTATTTGGTAGTACTTTTGTTGATTAGATCAAATGGTTAAATGTCATATTTTCCCTTGAAGTCTGCAAAGTGTACCATATCTGCTCCTGAAGTATTTTTTTTAAAAGTAGGATATATTTACTGCTATAATTTCCACTTCTTGGTATGTGAGAAGTAGTTACGGTGGACTTATAATAAGGAACAGAGTGGTAGTACTTTTGTTGATTAGATCAAAGGGTTAAAGGTCATATTTGCCTTTGAAGTGTGTAAAGTGTATCATATCTGCTCCTGAAGTATTTTTGGACCCAAATGTGCCATTGAAGTATGAAAATGGATCAATTTAACCATTTAACCGTTAAAATATTAACGGTTGACGTGAGTTTTTTAATGGTTAAAAGGCGAAATTGATCCATTTTCATATTTTGTGGGCACATTTAGATCCAAAAATACTTTAGGGACAAATATGATACATTTTACATACTTCAGGGGTAAATATGACATTTAACCCTGGATCAAATACCTGTACATAAAGACGGACTATTTATGGGAACTCACCTTTGAAAACATTGATTTTGACAGTTAAGCATTGGTGAGAAATTTATTGGAGTTCCAACTTCCGACAAACAATTAGGTCAAAAATAAAACTTCAACAAACAACTAAAACTCCAGTACTCACGCATTAATTGAGTGAGATTCATAGATTTTATGCCCTTTGGTGCGGCCCTCCGGGCTTCAACGATTCAACTCCAACTTTAATTTAGAAGCCAGCACCCAGAAGCATTTAGTAACCTATTTTATCTTTTAATTAAAAGCATTTATTTTTAATAAGCAAAAAAAAAAAAAAAAAAAAACTCCCTCCGTCCCTATATACAAGAGCAAAAAATTTGAATAGTTTTGTTCCTTTTTATAAGAGCCTGACACAATTTGTCAAAGCCTTTAATGAGTTTTTTTCCCATTTTACCCATGATTATTCTCTCTATTCATATTCTCTTTCATACTCATTTATAACATTATTATTATATTTCTCTCTCTTACATAAATAAGGGCAAACTTGAGAAAGCAAAATTATTTCAGACATATTTATTTCTCTCAACCACTTCCTTAATCTGTGTCGTTTTATCTCTTTAGCTCTTATAATAAGGGATGAAGGGAGTACTTATCTGGTCCTATTATACTAAGGCATTTCCAATATATTTCACACAAACTAAGGAAAACCTAAACTTCATTAATTCAACCTTGAAATTTGACAACTTTTCAGCTTTACCCATATTTAATACCCACTTCACCACATGAGAACAAAATCAAAGCATAATAAATAGAGGGTAAAGTTGTACAATCACACACCAAATTTAATGTCATGCCCTATAAATAGGACTAAATAAAACATTCTCTCTCTACCTTATAAATAGGACTAGAGGAATATAACATATAATATTTTTGGTTTATCTAGGCTAGCATGTATTCTCTAGATAAGTTATAATATTTCTCTTATTGGAAAAAAAAAGATTTTACGGTAAAATATAAACTATCACTCCATAATATAAATTATTTAGAGAGCTATATCAATGACCATTTTTCAATTTTATTAATATTGTTTCTTGAGGATCCTTGACATACACTTTGGATATTGAGAAAGAGGAGAGAGGAGAGAAATATTTGAACAAGTGCGTAGTTGGAAGATATTTTAATTTAAAATAGGAAAAAATTAATCATTTAGTACTTATAGTTTCAACGAGTTTGCAACTCAGTTCTTATAGTTTGACTTGTTGCAATTCAATCCTTATAGTTTCCAAAGTTTTATAAAACTTCTGAGTCTCTCTTGACTCGTCCTATGTGGCGCTGAAATAAAGTAGCTTATTTTGGATTTTTTTCAACAACACATCAGCAAAAAGTAAACTTTTCACTTCTCTCTCCTATTCTCCCTGTTACTGTTCACCTTCTTCTTCCTCCACCCCTGATCTCTTTCCTTCTCCCAACCAAACTCCTCCTCCTCCTCCTCGTTCCTCCAATCCATGTTTTTTTCCTCTTCCCAACCAAGCTCTTCTAGCAAAAGTACATGGGTGTTTATTTGCAAGAGCTCTCATGTTCTCAGAGAATCCACATAGTCGTGTGTTTGTGAGTTCGCCGATGGCGGCGGGGTGTTCGAGTTTCAGTTGCTTCTCGACTTGGTGATTGGTGAATTAGGACTAGGAGTGGGATTTATGGGAGAAAGGATAAAATAAGGAAAAGGGGATGGTGGAATTTCAAATATTAGAAGCAAGCACGAACCTATTTTAGAGAGAGAAGAAATTCAAATGCAGAGACGGTGATGGCGGTTGCATTAGTTGGCTGACTTCGAAGATTAATACTGATAAGTTGAGCTCTCATGTTCTTAGAGATTCCTAGTATTAGAATAATGAGTTTTGATGATAACTAAACATAACTTAGGCATAAATAAAAGTTAGAATTAAAACTAGAATGAAATTAGAAACAATCTGATAAAAAAATGCTAAGTATTGCCTAATCAATCAGGGTCAAATAATTAGTTAAAAATATAAGGTAATGATCGATCAGAGTTAGATTACAATGAATGAAAGTATGAAACATAGATGCCTAATCGATTAGGATACCCCTGTGATCGATTAGAGAAGTAAAACAAGCTAAGTAATCTTAGTGTGATCGATTAGAGAAATAGGAATAACTTGGTATGATCAAACAATTGAGTCTGATCGATCAGACCATCCCTGTGATCGATCAGGAAGTCTAAATTGTAATTCAAGTCTAATCTCAGTCTAATCGATCAAAGAGGCATAATCAATCAGAGAGTAGTGTGTAATCGATCATGGAAGTATGAAGTAATCTAAGTTTAATCGATTATGAAAGCCTAATCGATCAGGGAACCCTGTGATCAATTAGGCAACCAGAACTCTAATCCATCTGTTAAGCAATGCAGGTCATGATCGAAGCCTAATCTGAGTATGATCGATCAGACATCTGAGGCAGTGATCGATTGGAGCATTGTAATTGATCTGGTGATTGATTTGAATGATTAAGCCTTTTATGTGTATAATGTGTCAGACCTATTTTAGGAAGTTTATGTTACACTCACAGACTCAGGAATTAAGCCGTTTGAAACAACAATTGCTTTATGCAATTAATAAAGAGAGAAGAACAGAAGAAAACTGAGTATAGAGGAGTTAACGCTACACAGAACATCTTCATCTCAACACTCCATCAATCAGATTAACCATATCTTAACAAAGATAAAGCAACGGATATAAACGGTCATCAATGGGCAAAAACCAGAAACATGTATAAAAGCATTGGTGAAGAAGTTGGTAAAGAACATTGATTGCTTACATTGATTATACCTTCTAGTTATACTTACTGCATTCAATACTCACCTACTCTCAGATATATTCATTCATTGTCTTTGTACTTCAGTGTGTATCACAATCAGTTCATTTAGTGAACAAGTTTTTTGTAATCACATTTTAAGTGAGGTTTACTCTTAAGATAGTGGGATCTTAAGAGTATGTTGTAATCTAACAAGTTATAATGGGGAGTGATCTGTAAGAGAGAGTTCTTACTGAGAGGTTACTTGTAAAGGCATTCAAGAGCCTGGTTTAATCTTGAAGATTTTAGTGGAACCCAACTGAGGTTGGAGAACTGGACGTAGGCCAAGAGTTGGGCTGAACCAGTATAAGCTTTGTGTCTTAGTTCATTAAATTTTTAATTAGCACAATTCACCCCCTTCTTGTGCATTCCTACCACTTTCATTTGGTATCAGAGCAGGTCTTCTCAGAACTTATTGGTCCAACAATCAAGAGAAGCAAAGATCTAACATGGCAAGATATGACAACATTCTCACTGAAGGTAGCTCAATCAACAGACTTCCTGGCTTCAATGGAGAGCACTACACCTTCTGGAAGATGAATATGAGAATGTTTATCAAAGCAAAAAGGTACATGCTTTGGAAGATAATAGAAGATGGAGATCTCGTCCCTATGAAAATTGAAAATGGAGCACAGGTTCCTAAACTCCCAACAGAATTCACAAATGATGACAAGGACAACATGGAGCTGAACAACAAAGTAATTCTGGTCATCCAAAGTGCTTTGAGCCAGAAGGAATATTTTAGAGTATGCCATCTTGAAACTGCAAAAGAAATGTGGGATGCTCTAGAGATTGTACATGAAGAAACGTCTGGAGTTAAAACCAGAAAAGCTGAATACACTACTACAAAACAGGGTTTTCACGTCACAAATTTTGGACTTTTCACGTCACTTTTTGGTGTGACATAAATTCAAGTGACGTGGAAAATTGGACTTTTAACGTCACATCAAAAAGTGACGTGAAAAGTCATCTTTTTCACGTCACAAATTACAAAAATTGTGACGTTGTTTATCCAAAATTAGATTATATTGATAAAGATATGACAGAGAAACCACGTCACATTTTACAAATTTGTGACATGGTTTCAAGAAACCATGTCACACATTACATAATATGTGACGTGGTTTCAAGAAACCACGTCACATTTTATAAATGTGTGACATGGTTTCTTGAAACCATGTCACAAATTTGTAAAATGTGACGTGGTTAGTTTTTTTTTTAAAAAAAAAACGATGGTTTAATTAACTTATTTTGGTTTCCCAATCTGTATTCATTGCAAATGTCACAGAAATAGATATAATGCAAATCAACGGTATACATTATTCACACAACATGTATACATAGCTATATTATAACTAAATCAAACTAAACATATATATATACACACAAAAAATTCTATGTTTACACAACAAAGACATTATAAATTTTATAAGATAAAAATGAACAATTTCCAAATTAGTATGAACATTCCAAAAATGACATGTTTCATAATACATCTAACAAAATTATACTTTACTAACCCATAAATAATCTCCATTCTCGTTATAATAACTCAGAGCTTTTCAATGCATAATACCTTGAAAGGAACACACAATCAGTCTTGCAGAACAACTCATTTTATCCAAGAAAGTTATGATTTGCCTCACACTTTCTTGAACTTTTTAAAATAAAAGGTTTCTTATAAATAATCTATTCTAATTGATTTTTTCTTATTCTTAATGATTAATAACTTTAGGAATCATTCTCTTCTACAGTCATAATCAATCATAATCAAGCTTTACACTTTAACACTATGAAACAAAGTTTCCTTTAATTTAAAATTTCTCAAGATAAGTTTTCATGATAATTTTCTTGCCACAATTAAATCAGTCTAAAATATAATTTAATAGCTAGGAATTTAATTAACACAACAACCCCAATATATAAACTACAAACAACAAAAATGAATATGCCTTTATGTATAAATTAAATGTCCTAGAGTACCTAAAAATCAATTTCCTTACCATAGTTAATATTAATTCCTTTTTGCGTCTATAATAAATTTATTAGCCTAAATTCCAATAAACTAACATTATAACTCCTTTTATTTCCCTAAATCATCGATAATCTAAGAGCAAAGGAAAAACTTGGGCTGACCACACACATAACAAATCATAAAGAAATGAATGAAGGAAGGAAAAGAATGGAACACCTAAACCCATGTAAGCAATGAACAGTTAAAGAGGAATTAAAATACACCTTCATTCCACTGTGCAAGCATCAGTAAGGAAAAGTTACAGACATACCTAAGCTGTCACAAAATCTTAACCAACTCCTCAAAATCTTTCACAAAACTCCTTAACCAAAGCTTAAACTTGGTTTTGACCGGTTTAGAAGCTTCAAAATTCCCTAGCACCCAGATCGATCCTCGCACAAAATCGCTCAAACCGAAGGAGTTAAGGGTAGAAATAGGAGAGAGGGAAGTCACATGAACTCAACCCAGTACTTGCATGGGTCGTCGGAGCTCCACGCCGCCGTGAATCGCCGTCGTTGAGGGGGGAAAGTTGGGGGGCTGGGGGGAGCTGTGGGGGGAAGCTGGGGGGTTTGAGGGATTTAGAGGGAGCTGAGGGCGCGAGATCTGAAATATTGGGGGTGTGGGGGTGGAAAGTGTTTCAATTTAAAAAAAAAGTTTCTGTGACTTTCAACGTCACACTTTATTAAAGTGTGACGTTGAAAGTCACAGAAATTTTTTTTTAAAAATATTTAAAAAAAAAATTCGTGACTTTTCATGTCACACTTAAATTAAGTGTGACATGGAAAGTCACGAATTTTTGTTTAAATATTTTTTTAAAAAAAATTCTGTGACTTTTAACGTCACACTTAATTTAAGTGTGACATGGAAAGTCACCAATTTTTTTTTTAAATTTTTTTTAAAAAAAATTGGTGACTTTCCATGTCACACTTAAATTAAGTGTGACTTGAAAAGTCACCAATTTTTTTTTAAATATTTTTTTAACAAATTTCTGTAACTTTCAACGTGACACTTAATTTAAGTGTGACGTTGAAAGTCACCAATTTTTTTAAAAAAAAAATTAAAAAAAAAATTGGTGACTTTTCATGTCACACTTAAATTAAGTGTGACCTTGAAAGTCACAGAAATTTTTTAAAAAAATATTTAAAAACAAATTGGTGACTTTTAACGTCACACTTAATTTAAGTGTGACATGGAAAGTCACCAATTTTTTTTTTAATTTTTTTTAAAAAAATTCATGACTTTCAACGTCACACTTAATTTAAGTGTGACGTTGAAAGTCACGAATTTTTTTTAAAAAAAAATTTTAAAAAAAATTGGTGACTTTCCATGTCACACTTAAATTAAGTGTGACTTGGAAAGTCACCAATTTTTTTTTAAAAAAAATTTAAAAAAAAATTGGTGACTTTCCACGTCACACTTAAATTAAGTGTGACGTTGAAAGTCACAGCAATTTTTTTTTTCGTTTTGTAACATACAACGTCACACATATCTAAAGTGTGACGTTAAAACTTTCAACGTCACACTTTAAATTATGTGTGACGTTGTATCTCCCTCCATCTCCAACTTAATTACGAAAATGCCACCGCGTTTTCTTTTCATGTCACTTTTATAAATATGTGACGTTAATTGGTGACATGAAAAGCCTGTTTTGTAGTAGTGATAGTTAATCTCAGAGTTTTTCATCTCTTCAAGATGGTAGATAGTGAGCCTATCAGGGAGTTGAAGACCAGATTCACTCATCTGATAAACAATCTCACTACCCTCGGTAGGAGGGTCATAAAAGCAGAGTAAGTGTCCAAAATTCTAAAGATCCTCACACCAGAATGGCAAATGAAGGCCAATGATATTCAAGAAATGAGGGGTGAATCAATGAGCTCAATCACCTCCTTATTTGGAAGTCTGGTTGAATATGAGTCAACTATTAAGACTCAAAGAGAGCTATATGGAGATAAGAAGAAAAATAATTTGGCTCTCTCAGCTCTAGTAAAGGATGATGAGGATGAAGAAGAGGAAGAAGAACTTGATGATGATGAGATGGCCTTCATGGTCAGAAAGTTTAGAAGATTCTTCAAAAATGGGAGAAGACTCCAGAGAGGTGGCTCAAGCAACACTAAAAGGGATTATCAGAAGAATGCTCCTATATGTTATAAATGTAAGAAACCTGGACACTTCAATTCAAAATGTCCAAGTCTTCAGAGATTCAAAGAAAAGGAGAAAAAGAAGGAGAAGTTACTGGGCAAAAAGAAAGTGTATGTCTCTTCTATATGGGGAGATAGCGTAGATGAGGAGACTAGTGATGTTGAGGAAACAGCCAACGTCTACCTTGTAGCTCAAGAAGAATCTGACAGCGAGGTATACCCTTCTAAACTATCTCTTCATGAACTCCAAGAAACATATAATGATTTACATATCGAGTTTGTGAAACTAGCTAAAGAAGTAGCTATTTTGAGAAAGAAAAATATAGAGCTAGAAAAGAAAACTGAGAAACCTGAATGCATAAAATATCAATAGATTTCAATGAAAGAAGTTTCACAGGAAGGTGAAAATTTGGAATGCAAGAACTGTGAAAATCTTTGAAAAGAAAAAGAAAAGATTTATGATGTTTTGAAAAGATTCAATAAAAGCACTAAGGCACTAGATGTTATGCTGATGAGTCAAAGAGCTTTTAGAGATAAAACTGGTATAGGTATGATTCAACGCCCAAGTCTTTGAAAGAAAGAAACCCAGTATTTAAAGAAAAACCTTGAAATTTTTCAGAAAGGCTTCAAACTATTCATTAACATTTAATTTCTACAATTTTTGTAACCGAAAAGGACACACTGAATCTACATGTTATCCCAAGAAACATGGTGTGTCTAGGGTCCCCAAAAGGACACATCAGCCTAAAGTCCATTAGGACAAAAGGCATCAAACTAATCCCAAAGGACCTTAGAAAATTTGGGTACCTAAATCAGTTTAGTCTATGCAGGTTTGTCTCAAAACATACAATAGCAATAATAAGTGGTACATAGACAGTGGATGCTCAAGACACATGACTGGAGATAAAGAAAAGTTTGATAGTTTTATCATAAAAGATGGAGCCAAAGTTAGTTTTGGCGTAAAGCAGCCAGGAAGAATTGCTAGAGTAGGAGAGATTGGGACAGTCAAGGATATTTACCTAGTTGATGGTCTCTTCCACAATCTCCTAAGTGTCAGTCAGAGGTAACTGGGTAATTTTTGATTCAAATGAGTGCCTTATAGTAGATAAGAAAGAGCTAGTCGTAGATAAATCAAATCTTCAATGCCGGTTGAAAGCTAACAGAAATGGGAATCTGTATACAGTGGACCTAAATTAGCAATTTTCTGAAAAATGCTTTATAAGTAATTCTGATAGTTGTTGGCTATGGCATAGGAGATTAGCTTATGTGAACTTGCCTCAAATAGATAAACTAGTTAAAAAGGATCTAGTTATTGGCATACCCAACATGAAAATGAAAATAGATTTAATTTGTGAAGTATGTCAAAAGGGGAAATAGACAAAATCCTCTTTTAAACCAAAGAAGGAAGTCTCTACTACTAGACCTCTAGAACTGATCCACATGGATTTGGTGGGTCCAGCAAGAGTGAAAAGTATAGGAGGAATTCTATACACTCTTGTGATTGTAGATGATTATTCAAGGTTTACTTGGACTATGTTTCTTTCCTTTAAGCATGATACTTTTGATGCTTTTTACCTGTTTGCCAAGAAAGTGCAGAATGAAAAAGGACAGAAGATCAATTCAATCAAGACAGATCATAGAGGAGAATTTGAGAACCAAGACTTCATGGAGCTGTGTGAGGAGAATGGGATAAACCATAACTTCTCAGCTCCAAAACACCTCAACAAAATGGAGTGGTTGATAGAAATAATAGAGTACTTACTGAGATGGCCAGAACAATGCTCAATGAAAGAGAAGTATCTCAAGTATTCTGGGCAGATGCAATGAGTATAGCCTGCTATATATCCAACAGAGCTTACATCCGTAAAGGAATGGAAAAAGCTCCATATGAGCTTTACAAAGGAAGAAATCCAAATGTAAGCCATCTCAAGGTCTTTGGTTCCAAATGTTTCATCCACAACAATGGAAAGGTAAACTTAGATAAATTTGACCCTAAAGCTAATCCTAGGATTTTCATTGGTTATTCTAACAGAAGTAAGGCCTATAGGGTTTTCAACAAAAGAACTTCTACTGTTGAAGAGTTAGTCCATGTAGTGTTTGATGAAACTAACTCTGAACAGAAGCCTTTGGTAGAAGAAGAATCTGATCCTTCAAATAGAACTAAGCCTTCTACACAACCAATATCATCACCAGATGAATCTCACAAAGAAAACCAAGAGGATGATTCTCATGATGAACCAGCTGAGCCCTCGGCCTGGAGACATTACAGGGATCATTCACCTGAGCAAATCATTGGTGATGTTAGTAACGGTGTTAAGACCAGAAGCCATATTCAAAACAAAATGCATTACTCTGCCTTCGTTTCTGAAGTTGAACCTACTTGCATTGAAGAAGCACTAGCAGATTGTGACTGGATAGTTGCTATGCAAGAAGAGCTCAATCCATTTGAGAGAAATCAAGTTTGGGACTTGGTTCCTAGACCTTCAAACTATCCTATTATTAGAACCAGATGGGTTTTCAAAAAAAAAACTTGATGAATCTGGAACAGTGGTCAGAAACAAAGCAAGGCTTGTGGCTAAAGGATATAACCAAGAAGAAGACATAGATTATGAAGAGACTTTTGCCGCAGTTGCAAGACTGGAAGCAATAAGATTACTCTTATCCTTTGCATCCCTAAAAATTTTTAAACTTTATCTAATGGACGTAAAGAGTGCCTTTCTTAATGGATATATTATAAATGAAGTGTATGTTGAACAACCTTATGGTTTTGAAGATCCTACTAAACCTGATCATGTTTTCAAATTGAAAAAGGCCTTATATGGACTAAAACAAGCACCAAGAGCTTAAAAAAAGACTTAGCAATTTTCTCTTAGAAAAAGGCTTTACTAGAGGGAAGGTGGACACCACCTTATTCATTTTACATAAGAATAAAAGCATGCTTGTAGTACAAATTTATGTAGATATCATTTTTGGTGCTACTAATGAATCTCTCTATGAAGAATTTTCTAAGATTATGCAGGGAGAATTTGAGATTTCTATGATGGGAGAACTGAACTTCTTCCTAGGACTTCAAATTAAGCAAAAGAAAGATGGAATATTCATCTCTTAGACAAAGTATGTAAAGGAAATTCTGAAGAAGTTTGGAATGGACTTATCCAAGGAAGAAGACACCCCCATGAGCTCTACTGCATTACTGGATGTTGATGTAGGTGGAAAAGATTTCAATCAATCCACATATAGAGGGCTGATTGGATCACTCCTTTATCTGACAGCTAGCAGGCCAGACATCCAATTCAGTGTGGGAATATGTGCTAGATACCAATCCAAACCAAAAGAGTCTCACCACAAATGTGTAAAAAGAATACCAAGATATCTAGTTGGGACTCAGGAACTTGGATTGTGGTATCCAAATGGGACTCAAGAATACCTCATGGCTTACTCAGAATCTAATCATGCTGGATACAAGACTGACAAAAGAGTCTCACCACAAATGTGTAAAAAGAATACCAAGATATCTAGTTGGGACTCAGGAACTTGGATTGTGGTATCCAAATGGGACTCAAGAATCCCTCATGGCTTACTCAGAATCTAATCATGCTGGATACAAGACTGACAAAAAAAGTACCAGTGGACAGTGTGAGTTCCTTGGAAGATCACTTGTGACGTAGGCTAGCAAGAAACAGAGCTTTGTTTCCCTGTCATCAACAAGTTGAATACATTGCTACTGCAAGTTGCTGTGCTCAAGTACTATGGCTCAAGCATCAATTAAAGGATTTGGGAATAGAGTTTCTAGAAGTACCAATTCTCTATGATAACACAAGTACTATAAGCTTGGCCAAGAATCCAGTATATCACTCAAGAACAAAGCACATTGATGTCAGACATCACTTCATCAGAGATCATGTGCAAAAGAAGGATGTTAAAGTGGAGTTCATTCCAACTCACTTGCAGCTGACAGATATCTTCACCAAACCTCCAGCTGCTGAACAATTAATGTTCATCAGAAGAGAATTAGGAATGGTTAATCCTAATGAGTTGTAAATAAGTATCAATCCTTTAACTCTCTTAGATTTATTTAAACTATGCCATATTCTGATGATAAGATACTAACTAGGCATCGGAGTGCCAAATTAACATTTTGCAGGTTCTGTGTTCAAAGAGATCTTTCCATTGTCTAATCGATCAGGGAACCCTGATCAATCATAGAACATGTTTTGTGATCGATTAGGCTTCGATCAGAAGAAAGACAAAGGAGACAGCCTAATCGATTAGGGAATGAAGCCAATCGATCAAGGTTACCTAATCGATTACAAGGAAGGGGTAATCGATCAAGCATCAATTACCTAGCGTGGAGCCAATCGATCACAACAATCCCTTATTGATCAGACGCACGCATTCAATTAGAAACAAGAATCTCTAATCGATCACAGAGCACACGTGATCGATCAGGCACTAACTGTAACTTTTACAACGATAACTTTCAGTGTCAGACTCTTAGGGTTTTACAATTACCGTCTCATATATATTGAACATTTGAAACTGTTGCATCACTTTGCATTTATTTTCACACCAAAAAAGTCAAGACCTATCATTTTCCTTTATCAAACCTCTCTATAACAGTCGTAACCGAAGCCTTTACTCGAATTATCATTAGGTGTAACCATTCTCCTTTTTGAACCATTAGTCACAACCTTTAGCACTCTAATAAACCTCCAAATGGCACCTAAAATGATCATTCCCAAACAATACAGAGCCTAAGTCGTTGAAGATACAGTCCCTCTTCAACCCTCTTAACCCTCAACCTCTCAACCATCATCTGCAACCATGCCAAACACTCGAGCCCAAGCATCCAAATCAAAAAGCAATAGTTCTGGAACTACTGTGAGGGTCAAGGACTTGATTTCTAGAGATATAAAAGTCCCAATGGATCTTACCTTTGCCCACGGTCTCATTGAAGAAGCATCAGAAGACATTGAGATGAGAACCATTCTGCAAAGATGTGCTATGTGGATCTTGATTATCTAGAGAAGAATGGATATCCTGTGTCAGACTGGTTAGGCCCATACAAGAAGTAGATAGGCATCAAGAACCATTACAATGAGAAGATTATCAAGGCCTTCTACTCAAACATGAATGTCACCACTACAGAATTTGAAGGACAAACCACTAGGATCACTATCTCTTCCAAGGTTTAGGGGAAGCAGTTTTCTTTTGGCTGGAAGCACTTGAATGACTGGTTGGATATAAACAAACTAGACTTGGATGCATATAATGTCTGGCAAGAGAAAAAGAAATATTTAGAGATTAAACTCATGATGGCTTATCAACCAGACAATCTAGTCCAAGGAACCCTTAGACCTATATAAATGCCCCCAGTCAACAAAGTAATTCACTATGGCTACTCAAGATGCATGGTGAACAAAGCGGGCAACTTTACTCAGATTTTGGATATTAACAACCCAGTATTGGCCATGCTTATCAACAAGGTCCTTGTCAATCCTGGATAACTGATCTATGAAGAGTTCCTCAAATTTCACAAAACTAAGACTACCAAGACTCCTCTCCCATTTCCTCAGTTGATGTCTTTCATCTTGGCCAGCAACCACATTTTGTGGTTAGAAGGAGATAAGAATGTGGAACCCCTCAGATATGAGCTTATCACTCTCAAGAAAATGAAACTTCCACCATGTGCTCAAGGGAATGCCTCAGCACCAACCCAAGAAGGAGTTCCTGAGGAAGGAGGTCAACCTCAGAAGGAGCATGAAGAAGAAGTTCATTCTTCTGCCTCTCAGTCATCTGAACCATCTGTGCCTAAGACAGAATGAAGGGCTACTCTCTTAGAAGATATGGTAGATCAGATTGCTGTTAAAGTCATAGAGAAGGTTATTCTTGGAGTATTGACATAATTAACCCTGGAGCATCAAGCCATGGAGGATAGACTTTTGAAGAGATTAGTGGCTGCTCATAATGACAGTGGTACATTTAGTCCAGGAGTGTGGCATAACAGTATTCAAAGGCTATGACATAGTGGTTGACATGCACAAGTTCATCCACAATAGGCTTGCTGGACTTAAGGCAATCCTCAAGGAGAAATTTGAAGTTGCTCTTCCTGTCTCACCTTTGGAACCCTTCCCTGGCCATGAAGCCCATAAAGTATCCCCCATCCACTTCTCTCATCCTACCTCTCCAGTCACCCAAACTCAGACCTCACCAATCTCATCTCAACAACCTATCCCTCAAACACAAGCCTCTCCCAAAAACACTCCTCTCACATCCAAACCTTCCTCTCTTTTGAAGCAAACTTCCTCAGACTCATCCGATAACTAAGATCCTCCTTCCTCACCAATGGACATCACCACCATACCCCTCTCTCACCCACAAACCTCACTAAAATCTCCTCAAACACAAGCCACTCCATAACCAACTCACACAATTCCTCAAATAGCACCACCATTAGAACATACCCAAATTCACCCCTCTACCCTTTAGTACACACCTCGACCAGACCCTTCACAAACCTATACTAGAAAAGGCAAAGCCAAGGTCACTGAAGCCTCTCCTTCCCTCCCCTCTGTCCTTTTTGATGATGCCAAAAAGGGGGAGAAGATCTACAATATTCCATCTCAGGGGGAAAGTAGTGTCACTCAAGAAAAAGCTGTTAAAGCTGCTACTATACTATCATCAATTGCTGCTCAGGCCTTACAAGAACCAGTCATAAAGGCAACCATAGAGATACAAGTCCCCTATCCTGATGCAACTCTGAATCAGATCTTTCCAGACATTCATGAACTGGTATAAGGGATCAGGCTAAGCATGACAAAAGATGGCATGGTAGAAGATGCATCAGATGAAGAAACTAAGGCCACTAATATCCCTCCAGAAGATAAGAATGTGGTACTGGAAGAAGATCTGAGTCTAGCCATGGTGGTGTACTAGGAAGAACCTCAGCCAATATTTGTTGATACTTGGCCCTATCTTCATCGCAAAGTGTAAGAACTGGTTGAAGAAGAGGCTGTAAGAGCCAGAGCAGAGCAGGAACAAAAGGCTAAGGCTGAAGCTAAAGCCAAGGCTAAGGAAGAAGAAGAGGGTAAGGCTAAAAAGGAACAAGATGATCTACCTAAGCCTGTGATTCCAAGTTGGGGAGTCAGGAAGCAAGTGATCTATCATAAGCCTACCAAGCCTATACAGAAGGATCCTATTCAAACCACCTCAGAGTTCCTTCAGTCTGGTGGAGAAGAAGAAGGGCCAGAAGTCCAGTTTGTTAGCAAGGGAAAGAGGATCAAGATGACTACCCCCAAGCCTCCACCCAGAATGATTAAAAGAAAAGCCTCCAAGGCTTCAAAGGGTATTGTAATTGAAGAACCCAAGACTTCTCCTAAGGCTACCTCAAACAACTGAGTCTGATTGATCAGGCCACCCCTGTGATCGATCAGGAAGTCTAAATTGTAATTCAAGTCTAATCTCAATCTAATCGATCAAAGAGGCATAATCGATCAAAGAGTAATGTGTAATCGATCATGGAAGTATGAAGTAATCTAAGTTTAATCGATTATATAAGCCTAATTGATTAGGGAACCCTATGATCGATCAGGCAACCTGAATTCTAATCCATCTGTTAAGCAATGCAGGTCATGATCGAAGCCTAAACTGAGTATGATCGATCAGACATCTGAGGCGGTGATCAATTGGAGCATTGTAATCGATCTGGTGATGGATTTGAATTATTAAGCCTTTTATGTGCATAATGTGTCAAACCTATTTTAGGAAGTTTATGTTACACTCACAGACTTAGAAATTAAGCTGTTTGAAACAACAATTGCTTTATGCAATTAATGAAGGAAGAAGAACAGAAGCAAACTGAGTACAGAGGAGTTAATGCTACACAAAACATCTTCATCTCAACACTCCATCAATCATATTAACCATCTCTCAACAAAGATCAAGCAACAGCTATAAACGGTCACCACGGGCAAAAACCATAAACATGTATAAAAGCATTGGTGAAGAAGTTGGTGAAGAATATTGATCATACCTTTGAGTTATACTTACTGCATTCAATAATCACCTACTCTTAGAAATATTCATTCATTGTTTTTGTACTTCAATATGTATCACAATGAGTTCATTGAGTGAACAAATGTTCTGTAATCACATTTCAAGTGAGGTTTACTCTTAAGATAGTGGGATCTTAAGTGTAGGTTATAATCTTACAAGTTGTAAGGGAGAGTGATATGTAAGAGAGAGTTCTTACTGAGAGGTCACTTGTAAAGGCATTCAAGAGCCTGGTTTAATCTTGAAGTTTATAGTGGAACTCAAATGAGGTTGGAGAACTAGACGTAGCCCAAGAGTTGGGCAGAACCACTATAAGCTTTGTGTCTTAATTCCTTAAATTTTTAATTAGCACAATTCACCCTCCCTCTTATGCATTCCTACCACTTTCACCTACATTTTTTAGAAGAGGAAAGAGGAAAAGAACATTAGCTGGAGAAAAGAGGAGGAGGAGTTTTGTTGGGAGAAGGAAAAAGATCAGGGGTAGAGGAAGAAGAAGGTAAATAGTAACAGGGAGAAGAGGAGAGAGAAGTGAAAAGTTTACTTTTTGCTGATGTGTTATTGATAAAAATGCCAATTAAGCTACTTTCAGCGCCACATAGGACGAGTCAAGAGAAACTCAAGAATTTTATAGGAAACTATAAGGACTAAATTGCAACGAGTCAAACTATAAGGACTGAGTTACAAACTCGATGAAACTATAAGGACTAAATGATTAATTTTCCCAAAAGAAAATAACTATCTTACAAAGATAAAATTATTAGGTTGAAAGCATAAATTCTTCATGAGTAAGTCACCAAAAATGTAATTTTTTAATAAAATATTCCAATTAATTTGTAACTTTTATTAACATTTTAATGACACTCATAAAACCAATTTATATGTGATAAATGGTATGTGGGGAGCTTTTGAATTAATAAAGTAGACATAGTTAGTTAATCTCTTATATTTAGAATCAAGAGAAGGTTCCCTAAATTCAATACTATTATTGTTAGAATAATGAGTTTTGATGATAACTAAACATAACTTAGTCATAAAGTAAGGCTAGATAAAGATCTGAGATAACTTAGAATTAATCTGATAGAAAAATCCAAGGTGATGCCTAATCGATCAGGTTCAGATTACAAGTTAAGAAACTTATAGCCTAATCAATCAGGATCAGATTAGGTTCAGATTAGATGTTAGAATTATAGTCACCCAATCGATCAGAGGCCCTGTGATCGATCAGAGAAATGAGCCTAATCGATTAGAGAGCACTAATCAATCAGAGGAAACATAGATAACTTAAAGACTAATCGATCAGATAGCATTAATCGATTAGAGTATATTGAGTGATCGATCAGAGAAAGCATGTAATCTGGGTATAATCTATTTGCAATCGATTGGACATGCCTAATCGATCAGGGTTTCCCTGTAATCGATCAGGTGAGTAATTTTCTAACTTGATATTTAGAGAGGCTATCCCGGCGCTTATTTCTAATAAGCGCCGGGATAGGTAAGAAAATTTAAAAAAATAAATAAATGCAAATTAAACCTATCCCGACACTTAAACGAAGTAAGTGTCGGGATAGGTCAATCTTTTAAAAAAAATAAAAAGTAAAGAATAGAGAGGCTATCCCGGCGCTTATTAGAAATAAGTGTAGGGATAGGTCACCAAGCCACCAACACTGGTGCTTACAACTGTAAGCGCCGCTATTGCTGCGTCGCAATAGGGCATTTCTATAGTAGTGTAAGGACGTAGGTGGAGTAGGTAATATGAAGGAGAAAGGAGAGGCTTCAGGCATAAAGGTGGGTTCAGTGAGAAAGGATTCACAGGTGTAGGGTTTAGAGAGTAGATGATTGCTTTGAGGTGGCGTCGGCCACAGCGTACGTCGACGGTAGTAGGGGTGAATCAAGGTAGATCGAATCCAGGTGTCATTGACTCTCGTGATTCTAGGAAACATAATAAGGCCGATATTTTTGGAGATAATGGAGGTTCAAGATTTACGGCATTAGTTAATGAGGAGGTGATTGATACAAAGGAAAAAAATTGGGAACTAATAGCCCGGAAAACTCTCCATGAAGTTAGTAATGTGGCAAATCATTAAACGACATGGCACTACTTTGGGGAAGAAAAAATTCATGCCAGGATCTGAGGAGGTAAGGGATAGAGAAGTGGGACTTAGGCTTGTCAGCACAATGGATGCTTATGAGAGAATTAAGGACATGTTATCAAAATAGGGCCTAATTGATCCAAGGTCTGGTGGGTTGAGAATTGTTGGAAGCCCGCACGAGAAAATTTATTCTGGGGCCATTGTTAAGTTGTCAATTAGAAGGAGAATCCCACATTCCTTAGAGCTTGGTAGTTCATATATCAATCTTAGCTCTCATGAGGGAAAGGATTCGAAGGCCCTCCAGTTTGACCCAGAGGATGATGGTAGTGGGTCCTTTGTTACTCACATTAATCCACTGGGAGGAAAGGGATCATGGGGATTATTCCCTATCCGCCTCATGAGTTGGTCATTTATAGTATTCCCCCTAATAATTTATTTTATGATTATAATGACTTGGAATTTTAGGGGTGCTGGGAGCTCCTCTTTTCATCATTTTCTTGGTGATTTATGTAGAAGAGAGAAAGTAAATATTTTTGCTTTGTTTGAGCCTTGTCAACCTAGGGTTAAAGCAAGGGCCTTATCTAGAGGTTGGGTTGGTCTGGTATGCATGTTGTGGAAGCTTAAAGCTACAGAGGAGGAATTTGGCTGTTCTGGGATTCAAACATGAATTTCTTGGTATTGGCTTCGAATGTTCAGTTTGTCCATGGCGTGGTGGATGCAGGTTCGGATCAGGAGTGGTTTCTAAGTGTGGTCTATGGTCATCCTAATTTCTCTTATTGGAGGACCTTATGGCCGGCTTTAGATACTCTTAAGGATACCACTAATGGGTATCGGGTCATAGCGGGGGATTTTGATGCAATTCTTTGGAGGACAAGTGCCGAAAATTCAATAGGAATGCGCGTATTGATGATGAGTTTAGGAGGTGGATTATTTCTAATGGGCTTCTAGATATAGGATTTTGCGGTCCTAAATTTACTTAAGGGAATGGAGATAGTCACAATCATATTGATAAAGTATTAGTCTCCTCCTAGTGGTCTTAGAGGTTCATGAATGCTTCTGTAGTTCATATGCCAAAATATAAACTTGATCATTGTCCTATAATTCTTAATACTGATAATTGGGGCTTCTGAGATAAACCGAAAAGGCCCTTCATATTCTTTTCTCTATGGGTCCTTCATGAGGATTTCTCAGGATTTGTGAAGTAAAATTGGGGTACTAAGGATAATTGGTGTGATTCTCTTATGGCCTTTACAGGGAATTTGTCGAAGTAGGATAGGCAAGTTTTTGGGAACATTCAACATTCCAAAGAGAAATTATTATGTCAACTGGATGGATTGAACCGAAAGTTGGCAGCTATGGGTACTTCTAAATGATTGGAACGGGTCCAGCTTCTTGTATGGGAAGAGTTAGAGAAATTTTTTTTGCAAGAGGAGGTCATATGGATGCAATACTCAAGATCAAAATGGTATGTCAAGGGTAATCGTAAAACTAAGTACTTCCATTCTGTTGTGAATAGGCGGCACCGTAGGAATAAAATTACGATCCTGCAGCTGGACTTAGGAGAGTGGTTGTATGATGATAAGGAGATAAGGGATAGTAGGAGTAGGTTCTTTTAGGACCTATATACTTCATCAACTTTGGAGGGAGTTACACTTGTGTATGATTTCATGTATCCTCGTATTGAGAAACCTTCTATGTCATTATTGGAGCAAAGAGTGAGTAATGTGGAAATCAAACAAGCTCTTTTTGATATGGGTGCTTTGAAGACGCCAGGACTGGATGGGTTGAATCCTCATTTTTATCAAAGTTAATGGGAAACGGTGGGCTCTTCTGTTATTGAGTTAGTTCGAACCATTTTTGAAAAACCGGAGTTGGTGGAACAAATTCATGATACGAATATTGTGCTGATCCCTAAAGTGGATTATCCTCAAAACATTAGGGATTTCTACCCTATTAGCCTATGCAATGTGATTTACAAAATAGTCACAAAGATTATTTCTAATACGCTTAGACCCATTCTTCCTTATGTTATAGCTCCTAATCAGTGCAGTTTTGTGAAAGGAGACAAAGTGATAATATTATTTTGACCCAGGAGATTATTCACTCAATGAGATGTCTCAATAAACGTTAGGGGTACATGGGTATAAAGATAGATTTGGAGAAAGCATACGATCGCATATGGTGGGATTTCTTGTTTCAGAATATGCAAAAAGTTATCCAAAATTGCATACATTCTCCGATGATGATGTTGCTTTGGAATGGGTTCACTGCGAATTCTTTTGGGCCATCTAGGGTGTAAGGCAAGGAGATCCTATATCTCAATGTATATTTGTTCTGGCTATAGAGAAGTTAGACTATTTGATTTAGGGTGCTATTCATAGTGGGGATTGGGAACCTTTTCGGATCAAAATAAAAGGTATGTCGATTTCCCACTTATTCTTTATAGATGATCTTATTTTGATTGCCAAGGAAGATACAGAGCAGGCTGGGGTAATTAAAGCTATCTTAGATGACTCACGGTAGAAGGTGAATTCGTCTAAATCGAGGATTTATTTTTCTACGAATGTCAATCATAATAGAGCTAAGGAGATATGTGATTTTATGAATTTCGTCCCCATATCTAATTTGGAGAAATATCTTGGGATGCCAGTGATTCATGAACGTGTTAACAAATCTACTTAAAAGTTTATTATAGATAAGATGAAGGCTAGAATTTCTTATTGGAAAGCTAATATGCTATCTCTAGCAGCTTGTAAGACATTAATTTTCTCGATAGTTTCGGCGATAACGTCCTATGCGATGCAGACAGTTCCATTGCCAGTGTCGACATGTAAGGACATTGATAAGCATTGCAGGAATTTTCTCTGGGGTAGTTGTCAACTAATTAACTCATAAGATGCATGCGGTTTCGTGGGAGAGGGTGTGTACATGTAAAGATGCTGGGGGCTTGGGTCTCCGCCAAGCTCATCACAATAATAAAGCCTTTATGACTAAGTTGGGTTGGGCTATGATTAACCGTCGAGATGTTCTTTGGGTTAAAGTTTTTATGGGTGAAATATAAGGGCGGGAATGATTTAATTCTGAAGGTCAAGAAGAGGAGGGGGAGTCCATAACATGGAAGGGTATCAGAGAGAACTGGAAGGTAGTTCTGGATGGTACAAGTTGGCGAGTGAATGATGGGAGACGAGTCTCATTTTAAAAGGATTTGTGGTTCCCTCACTTTGACATACTTGAGTCCTTAGTGCTGTGTGAGATTCGAAGTGCTGATGCGGGTTGGCGAGTAGCAGATTGTGTGTCTCTTTCAGGAGATTGGGATTGGCCGAAATTTAGGAATTATTTCTCTCTGGATGTGTTGAAGGCTATAGAAAAAGTAAGGGTGACTTGTAACACCCTTCCAAAACCAACTTTAAATTAATGTATACCTTACCATGGTAATAAAGAATTTAATACCCAAATAATAAAGTTTACCACGGTAGAAAGTTCAAAGGCCAATTGTAATTACTAATCAAATCAATAGAGCCTACTATGGTAGAAAAAGAATGGAACCAGTTAAAAACTCTACCATAGTATAAAAGGATTAAACTTAAATTCTTAAGAACTAACTATGGTAAAAAAGAATAAAACCACATGTAGAAGGTCTACCATAGTTATTTAAAAAAATGACTATATTCTTCAAGACTTCTAATACATTACAATTCCAAATAACATTTTAGAAAGCTGATCATAGTAGAAAAAGACAAACATAATTAAAGAGGTTTTATAGAAGAAAAACCACAATGGTTATGAAATCATTTACTATCTGAAAGACATCATAATTTAAAAATAATCCTAGTATCATGACAATTTAATATAAAGTGGTAAAAATGTGCTCAATGAGCACTACAGAGCCTCTACGGAGGCCCACTCCTCAAGTGTCTTCCCTTGCTTCCTATTAGATCATTCACATGCAAAATGTTAATAATAGGATGAGATCGACATTTCAGTAACTACTGAAAAATCCTAACATACACAAGTAAATCACGTATAATTCTAATTTAACCAATTATACACATGTAGTTCTTCGTACAACTCATGGTTTTCAAATACATATTAAATACTCTCAAACATAGGGAAAAATTCGTTTAAATTCTCAACGAGTCGTACTCACAAATAAATATAATGTGCAATATGAAACTCCTTATATCACCATCCACCCTTATTCCGCTGACTGGAGCCATAGGCTAACACTCATTGTCCAATAGAGAACTAATTCATACAATTGAATTGTCTCAAGCTCACCAGTACTTGAGGTGTACCCAGCCAAAAGTAGAGAGCTCAAGTCCGGACTATGGCTCCCTTCCTTAAAGAATCACACTAAGGAGGTGTCACATGTCCCACAACTCCAATGCAATCCCGGTCAAAGGAAAACATGGAAGGAGGGTGATTATGCATGATTATTATACTATTTTAACCACTAATAATGGGAAATTAGCATTCAATTTAGGAGAATTCAATGGGAATTAAGTACAATTGCATGTATGGTCCATAATTAAGGAATTAGTAGCATTTCTATGGTAATTTGAGCATATTAGTCTTTTAACTCATGCATTTCATGATTATGGACTTAAAATACCTCACATATACTTTAATTTCCCATTATAGGTGCAAAGGATGAGGCCCTAAATGAAGAAATGGTGATAAAAGCAAAGAAGAAGTTTCTGGTCCTCGCCTTAGCCCCCCACGGCGAGGCCCACGGCAAAGGACAGAGAGACAAATCTGATACAAGTTGCCTCTCTGTGGCTTGCCACGACGAGGGCTACAGCGAGGGCCCGATAAAAAGTCTGAAACGAAAGTTTTCAGTTGATTTCCAAATTTTGGGTGATTGGGTCCTCTTCCATTGTTTCCTAAAGGATGAATTCGACCTTCCCAAGTAATCTAGAGGGAATTAGGAAGGTTTTTGGGTTTCCTATCTTTTTCTATAAATTTATACTTGAATTTCCTCTTCCACACCACCACTCACTACCATTCACCACCAAATCAGACCACAATTCACCATTCACTCACTCTCTTCCCTTCCATTCCCTAGCCCTCTACCTCTGCACGAAAATCCACCCTCTCATCCATCCATCTACATCAATTTCACTCATTCTACATCAATCCCATGGCTTCCACAACCAAATTTCATTCAATCGTGTTCGAGAGCATGAGCTGCTAAATTCCTTGTGGGGATCTTGATGGAGGAAGGCAACCGGAGCTTCAACGTTCTTAATGGGGAGTTATTTAGTTTCTCTTGTCGAGTTCCATTTATGTATTTCAATTCCTTGTGCTTTGTCATATGTATTTGGTCTTAGAACAATTGTGCTTTAATGTTTAATCCTTTGTTCAAAGGTCATGCATGTAATTAAGCGATGTTCTTTTATGTGTATGAACCTAAGTGTTGATTTCATGATATCATGCAATAGACATGTTTCAATTTTATCTCCTTTGGATTTCTAGTATATGTTGAATGCATGTGTGATTGTATGTGTGTTGGTCCAACGTTAGATGTTTCGATCTACTTCTAACGAGAGCCTCGTTGTGTGTTTATCATGAGTCCTCACTACCAAGTTGAACCTTAACAATTTCCTATTTGCTTAATTAAATGAGTGATGCGCCACGTTAGTTAATTAATTAGGCTAATTGGACTAAGAGCGATTGCCTTAGATTTTTCATTAGAACTTGGTTTAAACTTCCATATCATTTAGAAGCTAGGAAGGTTGTCCAATTCATCAAGAGACCCACGTTTTCCATATAGTTTCCACAACCTAGTTTTACTTGCTTTCTTCATAATCAAAAATCCAAAAAGAAGTAGTTTAATTTCCTTAACCAAAATCACAAAAACCCCGACTTGTTATAGCTTTTCATGCATTTAGTTTTCCTATGTTAGTTCATTAGGCTCCTTGAGAGACGATCCGGGAAAGCACCACTAGTGCAATCATTGGTTAATTTAATTTTGTATTTGAACCCCGAGGCATATTAGGAACGGTTCAGATCAGAGGAGCCCTGACAAGTGCCATCCATTGTGCATCGAGTGATGGCTTACCACGTGGTAAAATAGATATCATATAACTCCTCCGCTAAACTTAACCCATCATGGATGCAAATGCAATCATAATCACACCATAAATAATTCTCAATCCAAATGTACCCAACTTATTCAAGCATGCTTGAAAAGAAATAAACTTAACTATTCTTTTCATACGAAATATGTAAAAAAAACATGCTTGAAAAGGAATAAACTTATTATTGTGTGATAATTAATTAAAATAAAACCACACATAATCCACAAGCATATGTAAGAAATTTTCAAGAGTTACCTGTTAGTCCCAGCCATCTTACAAATAGAAATGTAGGTGTTACCCCAAACCTCTCACATAAGATTTTTATATTGCCGTCCAGGAATCATGTTGCTTCATGCTCAAACCATAATACTTATCTATGTTTAATTTGAAAGTGTGCCGTTGTTTTGAAATTTATAAAATAAGAAGACTATAAGGTGGGAGTAAGAACAATGAAAGAAGGAAGGAAAAATAAATAAATAAAAGAATAAATGGTGCGGCTAAGGATGAGGGAGTAGATGACTTACTGTTGGAAACACACACCCATATAGGCTTGCGGGACGAGAAACAATGGGAGGATAACAATATGAGCAAACAAATAGTAATTTATTCATATATATATATATATATATATGAAAATGGGTGTGTAAAGGACGGATATCAAATACTACGAGAGAGGAATAAAAAAATATATACTTTGAATAAACTAAGTATATTATTTTCTTTCTAAATCACAAAACATAGGTTGGAAATGAGATAGAACGAAGAGTAAGGATGAGAATAGTAACTCCATGAAAATGAAGAAGAGGGAAAAAAATAGGGTTAAGGGTCAAAAATACACATATGATTTTGTCAAAAGTTCATCCAGCACTAAATGTGTTTTTTTTTACCAAAAATACACATGAGTTTTCAAATTAGATCAAAAATCACATTTATAGTTATATTCCGAAAAAAAGCGCTTGGTGCTGGATGAACCTTTTTACAAAATAATATGTGTTTTTTTTACCTTAATTTAACTGTACATGTGTATTTTTGATCTAATTTGAAAACTCATGTGTATTTTTGGTCCAAAAAATAACATTTGGTGCTGGATGAACTTTGGACAAAAACACATGTGTATTTTTTACCCTTAACCCAAAAAAATAACAGGGAGCATCTGACAAAACTACTATTTTGAGTAAAAAAATGACGATTGACATATGAAAAAGACAAAGAGATATAGGTCAGCGACTGGATTAAGGATAAAACACGTGGAAGAGGAAAGATAAAAAAGAATGGAGATGAAGAAATAGGAGAGACAGTTTTGCTTGGCGGCTGGCACGGTGAGAGGTGTGCATGGGAGAGGAAAAAGAGAGGATGATATTAGGGTTTTACATGGTTAGGCTTTTTATAATTCGGCTTTAAGTCACCCAGATTTCTTTATTTATCTATTATTCTAAATACATTTATCTAAAAGTTATCAACATATTAAAATTTAATTATAATTAGTTAATATGCCTCAACCTTTTAAGCCTAATTTCTTTCTTGGTAATTTGTGTTTACGTGCTATATTATTAGCATAAGCTACATATAGATACACCCACATATTTATAAACAATTATTTAATGGAGATACCATGTACATACACACACAAACATATATAGCATATCCAATAAATTAATATCCATCCATTAAGAATATACTGCCATAACTTACTCTCTATTTTTTTTTCTTAACAAAATGGGATGTTACATGACTGCTAATGGGGTGGCTGATTATACCATTTGGAGATGGTCTTCAAATGGTAGATTTTCGATAAAGTCTCTGCTTACGAATATATTGCTGGTAATATGGTGGTTGAGTCCTCTAGGGAATGGAGGCTAGTATGGAAGTTGAAAGTACCTCAGAGATATAGAGTCTTCCTGTGGTTGTCCCTACATGACAGGGTGTTTACAAATTCTTTAAGATTTCGACTTGGCATGCAGTTTCGGATGCTTGTGGTGTATTCCAGCATGATTGCCCTTCGAGTTCGAGAGTTTGGCATAAATTACTGCCACTACCTATATGTACACGTTTCTTCAGCTTTTAGGGATGCATGCATGGATTATGTGGTGCTTAGGCCGTCAGTATGTTATGCAGGGATTTGAATTTAGAATGTGGTTCGCAGTGGTATGTCGAACCTTATGGCTTCGACGGAATGATCGGGGTGTTTAATAATCGTGAGTGGAGTGACGTGAGTGTCATTGCTCGTACTGGCGCATGTTGGTATTGGGGAAATCCGGATCTGCAGCAGGGGTCAAGGAGGAACCATGTAACTATATGGCAACCTCCGACTATGGGGTTTCTGAAGTTTAATGTAGATGGTTCAAAATGTGAAGCGTCAAGATTGTGTAGTTTTGGAGGAATCCTTCGTAATCATGAGGGAGTTTTCTTGCAAGCATCAGGGTTCTATGGTCACGGCGGAGTCTTGGGGGATATTATGGGCTCTCAAGAAGGCACAGAAAAGTAACTTTATGAAACTTATTGCAGAATGTGATAGTACTACAATGGTCCAGCTGCTAAAATATGAGGTTTCAACTGAACATCTAGATTATGAGTTACTCAGTGAGATTCAGTCTATGCTTCGAAGGATGTGGGAGGTGAAGATGCGAGTTTGTTCTAGAGATGAAAATATTGTTGCTGATAGGTTAGCAGTTCAAGCTCATGGTTTGCTGGTTGACTTCTTGAGCTTACGGGAACCTCCAGAGTGTATTCTTCAAGCGTTATGTGAGATGGTGGATCCATCTCTCTTTGTAAACACTGTCAGGGCTACTGAGTAGTCACTTTGCTCTTTATTATCAATATCAATCATCATCAATCATCAATATATACTCTAAATGTCGTAGTTACGGCATCAAATATTTTGTAATCCGTTATCAAATTGCCTCCAATCATGTGGATGGCGTTAATGATAATTTGGAGAATCGGTTAGTGATTCTATATTTATTTCCTTTCCAATTGTTACTATTTAAATCCCATATTTATCAATCCCATATTTAATTCCTCTCCAGCAAGCCCAAATAACATCAGTTGAATTATAACCCAATAATCAAGGTGTAGTGAAGGCATTTAATGCTCCGGCTGTTGTGATAACCCCACCAATTCACAACCATGATATTACTACTTAGACCTTCTTATTACCCTCATCAAGGTGATTCTCTTTACCGAACGCTTCAGTTGTAACCTTTGAACCTTTGACATTTTCCATCTCTTCTCCAAACTGCTTAATTCTCTAAACCCATTGTCTTTCTTCTTCAATATAAATGCCGTTGGAGCACCAGTGATTGCATTGCGCATGCTAAGCCTAAAGATGGGGAGTTTATCTTTTGTTCTTTCCTTCTTTTTCAATATTTTTCTCACCTTTTATTTTCTCTCTTTATTTTTATAGATATTGAGATTTGATATGAAACAGACTAAGAATTCATTCATTCTTTTTTTCTTTTTGTACCCATCAATCTTTTTTCCATTTTTCACAATTATGGAGATGGAGATTTATATGTTATCAATGTTTGTATTTTATGTCAATATATTGCTTTTTGTTCTTTCTTTTGGTTTTGATCTTCTTGGCTTGGCTTAAGTTTTTCTAAATTTGTTCTCTTTGAAATTTTTTGTCACTCTTTTTTGTTGATATCAACAAGAACCTTAGCAGCCTCTTCTTGACAATCAAGGTAGTTGCCTATTTTTTCTTCTTATTCATCTAAACTGGAAATATATGAATATTGCGCCATAATTTTAAAGGTTTTTTTGTGTGGAATTTATTTGGTTTTAAATTTTTTGTATAGGCCAATATGGTTTCATTTTTCTAATATGTGATTTTCTTATGCATATCGAAGAATAACTTCTTCGCTTTCGAAGACCATACATGATGATTCTTATACCAGCATAATCACCTTATAAAGGTAGTACTATATTCCTAAGTCCATGCATTGTACTAAAGGAAAATAATTTTGTATGCACTATAAATATGGAATGAATTTCCATATAACTTTGTGTTATATAATCTAATTTGAATAGGATAAATCAATCTTGCTTACTTTACCTTTTTATGTGAAATCCTATTTTATTACTTCGTGTTATGGTTTGGTTGTGTCTTCTTAGCTTTTTTGAAGTTTAAATTTTTATCTGGATAGTTTATCCCTTTACATATATATTTTTTGCAGTTTACAAGTTTTTCCTTTTTTGATCTCCTTTTTCATTCTAATGCCCTTGAAACATGTATTTTTGATTCTATTTTCTTCCTCTAATTTTATTTTATAATTTTTACTCAATTTTTTCTCTCTTTCTATTTCTAATATCATGAGAATTGATATTAACATATATCATTTTTCTCTTTGTTTGTATTTTGATCAGTCGTTTCTCTTTCTCTGTTCTTGATTGATTTTGTGTTTTTTTCCCCTTTTTAGACACAAAAAAATGAATATATATTTATTTGTATGAACATCTTCCCTTTCCTTTTTGTACGAAGATTGATACCCATGAAAATGTATGTTTTTTTCTCTTTTATTGCTACGATTTTTTTTAATGTTATCACATTTTTATTTCTCTTCCAAATTTACACTCACTCACACACACACAAAATTTGAACTCCTAGTGGACTCTTGCTTCATGTAATCAATTTCCAATGTTCTTCTTTTAATGACATTTTGATTAATTTTTAACCTACAATGATTGTTATCTTTTCTTAACAATCGTGAAATAAATTTCTTATATATCAACAATCCTAATTTAATTTAATTTTTATATAAATCTACTCCAACATTTATCTACTTCTTTTAGCAATTCAAGAGCTACCAATGTGTTGCGAAGAAGTTAGATGAAGTATTTTGTGGAAGAACCCCTAGAAGAAAGGTTTGATATACAATACTACTTAGCAATGATGTGTTCAGATGCCTTGAAAAAATATCATATCCCCTTACAAAAGTTTGATATACTTACTTATAATCGCTTTACTTTTTATAAACACAAAACATGACGTTTTTCATAATTTTATGTGAAATGAGAAAGGGCTTGGTAGAAATATTGGGTCTTTTAAATTTTGAATGAACTTTTTATGAAAGTGATTGTTATTGGAATGTGTAAGAGGTTGTTAAATATATTGAATAAATTTGATTTAAATGTTATAAGAATATGAAAAGACTTAGACCGATTATGTGAATATGACATCCTCCTATTTAAATGAATGCGAAAGATTGTGATTTCCTTTGGGCTTTTTATACTTGTAATTACTAAATATTAACTAATCCTTCTATGAAATGTGAAAAGAATTGTTGAATAAAAAGGATTTGATAGAAATATTGGGGCTTTTCAAATCAATAATCATGACCTTTCAATTTTTACACTAACTTTTTATGGAATCTATTGTTATTGGAATGTGTAAAGGGTTATTAAATAAATTTGATTTAAATGTTATACAAAATATGAAAAGGCTTAGTTCAAGTTTTTGATGATGACATTCTCCTATTTAAATGAATGTGAAAGGTTGTGACTAATACATTTGCCTTTCTCATACTCTTAATTAATAATTAATCATTTAAAGGAATGTGAAAAGAATTTTTGAATAAAATTGGTTCTAAAGATGACGAGACTCTCCTATTGAATGCCAATAAGCAGTAATAACTATATTGTCATTATGGCCCGTAAAACAACTCTCAAATCAATTTTTTTGGTTCAAATCCAACTTATTAATAACAAATGTAATTATAGTAGTTGAATTCTTTTTGTTGGAAATTACTATGGTTAAATTCAGCAAATATTCTTTATAACGATTCAATATATTATCTTCATTGTTATTAATTTCCTTAAACAACAAAATTTACCAAATAAAAAATAAGATAAAAAGAAATTAAAATAAATATATAATCTGCGCAACGCATGGGGAAATGCGTCTTGTTATAGAAAAAAAAAGTAGTACTATTGTAAAATATTGTTTAATGGATATCCATAATATCCATCTCTTAAGATCTTTTTTCCTATAACTTCCCAATGGAAGTTATAGATATCCATTAGACAATATTTTATAATAAGTATATAATTAATTCAATAATTTTTTTTGTTACATAGTTCAAAAACAATTTGCCGTCAATTATGTAGTTTAAGCTAAGAATAGTCAAATCACTTGATATACATTGGTGTACATGAGATATATAGTACATCAATCGTAATTAGAATACTAGTCTCGTGCCTCACACGAAATTTGATTTCACGTGTTTATCAAATGTAAATGTGCTGTGTGCAGATATAAATATCATATATTGATGATTACTGTACTTGATATTTCAAGAAAAGTACCATAGATTTTAGTACAGATCATCCCCTGTTTCCGCAGAGTTGGAACAGCTCATTGCTGATTCAACTAATATGTACAACAAAATATCTACTAAATAATTAAACGTTCAAAAGACTTTATTTCATCGTGTATTTAATACTATTCCATGATAATTCATCTTTGGATTGATTATTTTTCTGTTTTCAAATGAAACTTTAATTATAGCTCGCATATCATTCTATATTTGCTATGGCTACTTGTATATTCCTTTTGCACTTCCTATAGTAATTATTTTGCATGATTTTTATCATCTGTGTTGAGTACTTGAGTTCCATATATTTGGAGGGATTATCTTGATTGAGAGTAGGCCTTATAAAATTTTGAATTTTCTGACTCAAATATTCTACAATTTTTGGCATATAGTTCACCTAAAAATTTGTGGTTTCTTCACTAACTAAAAGGAGAAAAATAAGTGGAGTGAATATTTGCACTAACGTACGTGATACGTCACCTATTTTATTTGGCATGTTTTTTAACAGAGTGTTTGCTATAATAAAATACACACACAATTTCAATTGTGAACCAAATGTTGGAATTTTTTTTTTTTTAAAGGTTAAGGTGGATCTAGAACTATGATGAAAACTTTTTTATTTCTAGAACAGAATATGGATCTGGAGTGAGAAATCCATTTTTAACAAGTTATAGGTAAAATTACACCAGAAAAATAGAAAAATACTTTAATAATGTGTTGAATCTCCTTAAAAATATTTGAGGGTTTTGAATGTTGGAAATATTGAGTGGGTGTGTCATAAGGAGCAAGTCTCACAATAATTGAGGTTGTGAATGACCCAAGTTATAAATGAACTTGGATTCTTAAATAAACCAAAAGGAGAAGTAAACTTGCACAACAATGAGTTTACTATAAGTGAAATCCGGCGATTTCTCCTCAACCCTTGTGTACGAGTTAAAAGTAGACTATGCACCTTTTATTGGAAGTTTTTACTGGAATATAAAAATATTTTGTAGTGCCATTATATGCCTTTATGTCTAGCCTTAATTGTCGAAACTCAAATAATGTTATAATAGTTGAATTAACGGCTTCCTCAATATATTCCTTTAATTCTATTTATAAGTCACTTCCAGCATATTTCATACATATCAAGGAAAACATTAAATCCCATTAACTTTCTATTAAAATCCAACAAATTTCCTACTCTATCGATATTTAATATCAACTACGCCGCATGAAAACATAGTCAACATATATATATATATAAAATAAATGTTAAACTTGTACATTCATATGAAATATTTAATGACGTAACTTATGCATTAAACCAAATAAAACCTTATCTCTATGTCCTATAAATAGGGCTAGAGGAGTATATCTTAACGTTTTCATTAATAATAATTGTCCCTACCATTACTCTGATATGGCCGTTGAGATATTCAGCCATAAGTTAAGAAGCTTTGATTTTAAACGTCTTCTATTGATGGCATATTGAGGTGTCATTATTTGGCATTAAATGGAAACTTTTCATGGCTCATAAAGTCAATCGGTGTTTAGAGGCTTCCAACGTTGCAATTTGTAAGATTTATATGAGGTTCATTAGTCAAGGGGTTTGATGTGAGTTGAAGTTGATAGCTTTCGTCTTTCTTCCGCTGGCTTTATGCCTTACCGAGTTATATTATCTTCCGTATTTCTAATCTCTATATTTTATAGAAAGAGTTCGTCTAATCTGGGGGAGTGCCACAACTTATTTTACTGGTAGTTACGGAATAGCTCTTAAAAATAGTGTCTTTGGGCACAATTCGAACTGTACATATCCCAATGTATTTTAAATTATTTAACTTCTTTTAATGTTTTTAAACATTAACCTTACTTCCAGCTAGTCTCACTCATAATCATCTAGTTTTTATTTGATTTATTAATGTTAACCAGTAAATAAAATAAGAATGAGCATTATACATATTTCTTTTGTATTAATTTTTTAATTTAATTTTCTTAAATATTATTTAATTTTTAAACCTTAACTTCTTATTTATATATTTAGTTTTTTTGTCTACTTAATTTTCAATAAAAATTATTTGTAATTAAAAAAATGATATTTAAGATATTGTCTTTATTTTAGATTTTATATTAATTAAAATTATTTTTTTTGAAAAATAAAGAAATTAAAAAGACAAATATCAATGGTTCAGATGTAATGGTTTTTGGTGCTCATCAGATACCGGTGCTTGTAGGCTTAGACCATCTGCATTTTCCAAGGATATATAGGTCAATTCCAAGACCATTTCCCACTTTCCAATGCAATCTGTCGAGAATTAAAGGGGGCTGCTATTTTGCAATTTGCGGCTCAACTTTTTTTTTTTGGATAAATTTGCGACTCAACTGATCTGCTAACAAAACGATCCATTATCCTAACTATCTAATAGATCAACACTTTCGCAAATACAGAATGTGGAAAGGACACGCCATACTTCTTTAGCAATCAATGCTTTCTTAAATATGTGCATGTGCATGTGCATGCGACCTTTCAAATCATTCTATGAAGAAGTTTTCTATGATCATATCAATGTAAGTCTGCCTACTTGAGACAATAATGATCTTTTGCAAGATCAGATGCAAATTAAATTTAGCGTCCAATTTAGAAACACTATCATCAAAGACGTCCTTCTTGCTCCTCCGTATATCAAACATATACTCCCAGATATTTGTCTAATTTAGTAGATGCCAATAAGCTTAGCTAGATTTTTTTTTTTTCGTTTGATAAGGATCAAAAACACCATTATAGATTAAGAGGTATTGACACGCTGACCTGACAGAGAAGCATAGCTCTACAAGACCTGTGTAACTTTATAAAAGGAGGATTCATCAACTTTAGTAAAAAAAGAAAAAAAAATCGCGTTAATATTAGCATACATTAAATGAGTGACTGGAAGTGATCATCTCGATATTCATATTGTTGGAAAATGACCTAGTCTACCCTTGTGGATTAGGCCCGAGCCCAACAAGTGTTGAGGTCATAACGTAAGTAATATAAAAGCGTGGGTGGATATCTTTGATACTCCATCTCAATTACTAGAAGTTGTATTGTTTCACCTATGCGATATGTCTATTGGACTAGTATATATAGGTTGTTGGGCTTGTAGGCCCATGCAGAATTAGTTCCATATAGGTCAGGTCCAGATTATCTGAGATATGTATATATTCTACATACATAGTGCATGTTTGGGATAGCTTTTTTGGGCCCAAAAGGACTTATGGGTTGGAGAAGTCATTTTTAGGATAAAAGTTATGTTTGAGTTGATTTCAGGTGGAGAAGTACTTCTGCTTCAGAGGTCCAGTGGGGAAGCCAAAAGCCAGAAGTTAAAAATTTTGACTTCTGGCTTCTGGCTTTTGGTTTCTGATGGGCCCCACACCTTTCATTGTTTGTTATTTAATAAAGTGGGTAGGAAAATTAGACTATTAGACTTCTAAAATTTTTAAATAAGATATTTTTTTGTAATAGAAAATTTATTTTTTATCTCCAAAAATTTACCATAATAATATCTAATCATTTTCTCCCACAATATCTTCCTTTGAGCTAAAAATATAATTATTTTAAAATTATTTTCCTTAAAATAAGGGAGAAACTAAGCCTTTAAAATCCTTCAAAAACCCAAATTTCACTTTTTCTTTCTAAACTATAAGAATATATGTATATTATATATGTATTATTTAATAACAATAATGCCTTTTTAGTAATTTTTCATTTAAACTTACTTTTTAAAATAATCATCTAAACATGTTTTAAAAGTCAGATTGAAAAAAAGTCACTTCTAACATTACTAATCCAAACATAAATCACTTCTTACAATCTGACTTTTTTCCAAAAGTCCTTCTGAAAAAAAGCCAATCCAAACACACCCATAGTTAATACTGGAGGATTTTATCATTCTGATTCAATCCATAACATTGAGTTTTCCGGATATCTTAATTACTCAACAATGTCTCTACGAGTTATGTCATTTCAGTGCTACAATATGTCTCTTTGAGGAAATGGTATGTTGTTAAAAAATAGAGACATTGGCCTCAATAAGAAGAAGAAGCAACAAAATATGACGGGGGAAAGCGATGGGAGAGAACGTGGGAATGACGGCGGCACAGTGAAGGGTGGTGAGCAAGGCAAAGTGAATCAGGAGAACGTCTCTTTCCAAAGGGAACGTTTATCATATAGAGACAAACTGCTAAGTCTAGGAGAATTGGGTTTCTTGAGTTTCAATATGAGTAATACATATGCTTTGAATGGTTAGAAAGAATTCTACGCTAGATTTAACAAGAAGCGAGTTGAGGAGAGTGAAGAGGAGGACAAGTTGGAAGAGCAAGATGAGGATGCGGTGGACTCATGGCGGAGAACGGGAAAATTACCAACTCTACAGATTAATGCTGATCAGTTTACTAACTGGTGTAAACCATACATGAACTCCTTGATTATTAAGCTTATGGGAAAGACTTTCAGTTTCGGCTTCATGAGGCAGCGCATGGAGAGAATGTGGGGCTCTAAAAACCCAATGAGAGTTACTCCTACTTTATAGTCTCTTTCTCTACAAGAGAGGATAGGGTTTACGCTTTACAGGAAGGTCCCTGGATGATTGCAGATCATTATTTGCTAGTTCAAAGGTGGAGACCTAACTTTAACCCTCTTAAAGCAGACAATCAGAAGAACATAGCAGTATGGGTGAGAATTCCTAATCTTCCTGTGGAATTATATAATGTTGAATCTCTAAGAAGAATTGGTGATTTCATGGGGAAAACCTTAAAAATTGATAGAACCACAGCATTCTCCGAAAGAGGAGGATTTGCACGTATTTGTGTTGAGATGGACTTATTAAAGCCTCTCCTCCCAGGATTTAACCATTTTGGAGAAGATTACAGGTTTGAATATGAAGGTTTGCATATGATTGTTTTACATGTGGTCAGTATGGTCATAGGATGGGACAATGCTCAACGCAGTTGGAGGGGGCGACGACTAAGGAAGGAGGTTCTTCTTCCTCTCACGAATCTGCGAAGGAAGTGAACGCCGGTGAAGTTCCAGTCACGCAGCCGGTGAGTAATACAGAGGCATTGCCGGAGAGTTCCAAGAATGGAAAACCTAGGAAACAGCCAAGCAACAAGGCGAGCTCATCACAAGGAATTTGTTACGGGCCCGAGATGTTAGTCAAGCGTGATTTTGTGAGAAGAATTGGGAAGATTGAGTCCAAGGGTGCAATGAATTCGGGATTCTCAAAGAAGGAAGGTTCTAAAGTTGAGGGAGTTAAGGCTAATTTATCACAGAATGATAAGAAGGATAATGAGAAGCTGAAGGGCAATGATGTGCTCTTAAATACAGAGGATTCTTCCCGACTGTTTGGGAAAGGAATTAAAAATATTTCTCAGAATAATTCAGAATGGGTTTAGGTGGGTTCAAAGCGAAAGTCTACGTTGAAGAGGAATATTAAAGGCAGGGAGAATATACGTGGCATTAAAGCCCAAGCAAGAAATAGGGCGGCAAGTGATATTGGAGATATAAGTGTGATGACCCAAAATTTATTCTCCGTCCTTCAACATGGGCCTTACGCAGTGGACGAGCCTCAAGGTTCTGGTCATGTACAGGTTGGTGCTACCGTTATTTTAATTGATGGGCCTAATTTGTTGAATGGGAATAATCAAGCCCAACAGATTATATTTGATCAAGTAGAGCCTCAGGGAAACATTAATGTAGAAGAAATGGATGTTCATATTGGACATGGTGATAATGTGGAATGTCAGGGAGTAGAACTCTCAACAAACCAAATTATTTCTCAATGAATGCTCTCTTGTGGAATGTTAGGGGAACGGGGTCTAGATCCTTTCCCACTTTAATTAAAGATTTGACTTATCTTCATAAGTTGGATTTTATAGCTTTATTTGAGACAAGGTGTGGAGGTGATAAGGCTATTAAAATAGCTGAGAAACTTGGGTTCAATAATAAATATTTAATTGATGCTGAAGGCTACAAAGGAGGCATATGATGCCTATGGTCTGATAAATTGAGACAAATTGAAGTTATAGAGTCGTCGAATCAGTTTGTTCACATTCGAGTGACCTCGGGGGATCTTAAGTCATGGTTAATCTAATATATGCTAGCCCTCATGCAGTAATTAGGCGTGCGTTGTGGAGGGACTTATTGCGAATAGGAGGAACTGTACAAAAACCTTGGTGTTTAGGAGGTGATTTCAACGCCACCATCCTAAATTCTGAGCGAAAATCCGTAGGAGATGGAAGAGGACCTGACAGAGAGTTCTGTAATTTTCTGGAGGATATGAATCTAACAGATATGGGTTTTGTGGGTCCTTTGTTTACTTGGAGGAGAACAGGAGTGGAGAGTAGGTTGGATCGAATAATAGGTAATTCCAGGTGGTTTGATGACTTCCCCAATGTTTCTGTAACTCATTTAAATTGGCTAAAATCATACCACAGGCCCTTGTTATTGAAGTTAAATTGTTTTGATTCTCCTACAAAAAAGAACAAGATATTTAGATTTAATGCTGCGTGGGTATTGGATGATATAATTGGTAATTTTGTCAAACATAACTGGGGAAGCGGAATTACTTGGTCTACTAATGTTTAGCAATTTACAGAAGCATGTTTTAGGTGGAATAAGGATGTTTTTGGTTTTATTGCTGATCGTAAAAGGAAAATTTTGAGTAGACTACATGGTATTACTCGAGCTGAGGCAAGAAACAATCTTTCATCTGTCTTAGAAAAATTACAAATTGATTTATGGAAAGAGTTGGAGGAAGTTATGTTACAAGAGTCTCTAATATGGGCTCAAAAGGCCCATAGTGAGTGGTATGTTCATGGAGATAGGAATACAAAGTTTTTTCATGCTCGTGCTAATGGAAGAAGGAAGAAGAATTTCATAGGAGCAATAAAAGATGATAATGATGAATGGGTGTTTGATTTAAATGTTATCAAGAGCATGGGGGTCTCTTTTTTCTCCTCCTTATTTTCTGAGGAAGAGGTGATTAGGCCGATTCTATCTTGTGATATTTCTTATCCTAGGATTAATGAGAATGACATGCGAATGTTAGATAGAGATATTACAGATGATGAAATTAAGTAGTCATTATTTTCTATGGGGGCGCTAAAGGCTTCGGGACCGGATGGCTTGAACGCTTTGTTTTATCAAAGCCAGTGGGAGCATGTGAAAGATTCTGTGTATAATTTCATCAAATTCTTATGGGAGAATCCTGCTGCCATAAAGGGAATTATTGACACTTTCATAGTTCTTATTCCAAAGAAAGATAACCCGGAGATTATTCAGGACTTGCGCCCAATTAGCTTATGTAATGTCATTTTTAAAGTTGTAACAAAGATGGTGGCAAATAGAATTAAGCCTATCTTGCCGTATGTTGTTAGTTCGAATCAATGTAGCTTTGTTCCTAGGAGGCATAGTTCAGATAATATTATTGTAGCGCAGGAAGTGATACATTCTATGAGAAGCATGAAGGGTAAAAGGGGTTTTCTAGCAATTAAAATTGATTTGGAGAAGGCCTATGATCGAGTAAATTGGTCTTTCTTGATGAATTGTATTCGAGAGCTTCAATTACCTAAAAGGTTGGTGGATATTATGGAGCAATGTGTAACTACACCAAGCATGCAGCTTCTTTGGAATGGTGAAAAAGCTGGTGTTTTTAATCCTTCCAGAGGAGTTCGTCAAGGGGACCCACTTTCTCCATACCTTTTTGTTTTATGTATGGGGAGATTTGCTCACATGATCCAGGAGCGAATTAATACAGGGGATTGGTTACCAATCAATTTATGTATAGATGGCCCTCCTATCTCCCATCTATTTTTTTATGATGATGTTGTTCTGTTTGTGGAAGCTTCAGTTCACCAGGTTCTTGAAGTGAAAATTGTATTTACAAATTTTGTGAAGCTTCTGGATTGAAAGTAAATAGTGAGGAAAACTCGCATTTTCTTATCAAAAAATGTCAATCATATTAGGCGATCGGAACTATGTGACCTATTGGGTTTTCAAATTACGCCGGACCTTGGTAAATATTTGGGAGTTCCTCTACACCATGAACGAGTAGTCACAGCAACTTATCAAGGTTTGGTGGATAAGGTACGTCAACGACTCTCCTCCTGGAAATGTAATTCCTTTTCTTTGGTGGGTCGTACTACTCTTGTTTCCTCGGTTACATCAACTATTCCGGGGTACACTATGCAAACAGCTTTTCTGCCACTTGGAACTTGTGAGGCAATTGATAAATGTAATAGAGCATTCTTGTGGGGTTCTTCATCGGAGAAGAGGAAAACTCACTTGGTAGCATGGGATCGAGTTTGTTGTAATAAGAAAAATGGAGGTCTTGGGATAAAACATCTTCGAGTTCAAAACCAAGCGTATATGGCTAAACTTAGGTGGGGATTGATAAAGAAGAGAGATGAATTATGGGTGAAGGTTATAAGAAGTAAGTATAGGTGTGGTTCTGATCTAATTCCACGGATAGAAATGTCTCTTAAGGGTTCTAATACGTGGACAGGGATTAAGGAAGCATGGAAAGTGGTTAATAATGGACTACTTGTTAATTCTCTAGATGCCTCAGTTAAGTGGCGTTATGATAGGCATGGGGAATTTACTGTGAAGTTAGCATATGCAAGTATAGTGAATGAGGAGGAAGTGGGGGATAATTCATGGCAGAGAATTTGGAAATTAAATACGTTAGCTCGGTGCAAGTCTTTCATGTGGTTAGCCTTTCATAATAGATTATTGACAAATGATGAGAGATGCCATAGAGGAATGGTAACTAATAATGGGTGTCCTAAATGTGAATACGGACCAGAAACCTTACTGCATGTGCTTAGAGATTGTGAAAGCACAAAGAACCTATGGAGGGATGTAGGAGGGAAGACTTTATTGCCCAGGTTTTTTGAGAGTAGTTTGATGGATTGGTTGAAAATAAATATACGAAATAGGACTCAGAGACAAGGGTTAAGATGGTGTGATCTTTTTGCTACATTATGTTGGCTCATATGGAGAAGGAGGAATGAGTTCGTTTTTCAAGATAGAGCATACAATAATGGGAACACCATCCTTCAAGCGAAGCATATGCTTCAATCTCTGATGCAAGCTCGGGTGAAGTTGACAAGAGTCAATTTGAATGGAACAGGATAAATGACAGGATTCTTTAACCAGGTGCCAGGGGTTGGAGATGGTCTAAAAGCGGAGCTGTGGGCTGTTTTGTTGGGATTGAGGATGACTTGGGAACAAGGCTCAAGGCGGGTCATATTAGAAACGGATGTGGCAGATGTTACTAACTTGTTGAAGGCTTTCAACGTGGAGTCACATCCAGATGTTGAATTGCTGAGCGAGATACAGAGCTTCATGACTAGAGATTGGGAGTTAAAGGTGATTCAGATTCCAAGAGAGGCGAATTCTTGTGCTGATTATTTAGCTACGTATGCTCTTCAGATGATGCCAGGCTATATGCAGTTCAATACTATGTTTGGAAGGCTTAGTTCGCTAGTGCAGGCAGACAGCTCTGATAGGGGTCATGTTGATCCAGTTGAATAGTTAGTTATTTTGGTTGTCCTGATGTATCAAAAAAAAAAGAAAATGGAGTAAGAAGTACCTTTTTTATTGGTTCAACGAGTAAGAAGTACATTGACTTGAAACGATTAACAACAATACCATGAATGCCACTCAAGTCAAAGACTCAAATTAAAATTTGGCCTTGAAAAAGACATAAAAAGACCCAAATTAACAACAATGTCTGATTAGTTTGTGTAGTGTTTGTTTAGTTAGTCTTTCATTGTATAGGCGTAGGTTTTTTTTGGGTGAGTTTATTTTGTATGTTAGTTTGTATTCTGGTTTTTTGTGAGTGTTTTTTTGGCTTTGGCTATTGGTGTTTGTACTTTTTTTTTGTTGATTAATAAAATTGTTTGTTTGGAAGAAGAAGAAGAAGACATAAATCTGCCTTTTTCTCTCTTAAGTTTTTCTCAAACTTAGTTAATTTTATATATTTATTTTTGTTATTTGTACTCATCAAATCTGATTTATAATACCCTACCAATTGTCTTTAACACAACTATTGACCAAATTGGTTAAGGAATTGATCCCCGTTCATTAGTATGACCAATTTATCCCGATTGCATTTTAATATCATGAATTAAAGATAATTTTGAAAACTGTAACAATATATGATATTCAACTAAATTTAACTAATTTATGTTATAGAAAAAAATAATTAATAAGGCCTTATGACAAAAAGATAATTAACTGTGTTATTTTATAACAAAACTATCAAAAGTTTTACACAAATTGATTAGTTTGACCTTCATAGCACCAAAAACATGCTTTATCATAGTTAAAAAGCTTTCCATTATGGTTACTAATCTTTACTCTTAATAATATTAGTTTCATTTAGCTGAAGATGTTCATTTAACAATTTTAAATAGTGCTTTTGCAATTAAATACAAAGTAAACATTAATAAATTTCAAAATATGCAATATTATATATATAATCTTATGAAATACATAAATATTTTAGAGAGATTAAAGAAGCAAAATAAGCACTACTACAAAAAACAGTATTTACGTCCCCATTTCACGTCTCTTTTTTAAATATGAGATGCAGAAAAAAGGTGGTGGCAAAATTGTAAATATGTGAAAAAGTTTCAATGTCTCTTTTTTAATTATAAGACGTGGATTCTATTCTAAAAAGAGCGGTAAACATGAAAAAACGAAAAAAAAATGAAAAAAAGAAGCGGGAAGCAGTTTCCACGTCTCATAAAATTTATGAGACGTGGTTTCCTGATTTTCCACGTCTCATAAAACTTATAAGACGTGGTTTCCTGCATTATCCACGTCTGATAAAACTTATGAGATGTTGTTTCCTGATTTTTCACGTCTCATAAGTTTTATAAGATGTGGTTTCTAATTTTCCACGTCTCATAAAACTTACTAGACGTGGATAATCAGGAAACCACGTCTCATAAGTTTTTATGAGACGTGGATTGTAAAAAAAACAATTTATCTCTTTCCCTAATCCTCTCTGCTTCAGACCCAGCCCCCGAGTCCCCCTACACCATTTGTCTCGGTCTCACACCATTCATCTCCCTCTTTGCCTCAAAGGTTTTTCTCTCCCGCACGCAGCGGCGAACCACGGCGGAGGAGCACTGCGATGAGCAAATCGATTGAGGGAGGTCTGGAGTATAAAACCTAGGTGAGCTCTTTTCTCCATTTTCTCCCTTTTCTGGTCCTATTTGAGCAAGGGATGAGGGAGTCAAATTAGTTTCTCCATTAAGCTTCGATTTAAAGGTTTTGGGGGAAGATTTTGAGTAGTGGCTTGATATTTGGATGATTTCTCTCAAAAGCCCCAAATCTCCGTCACTATTTCTTCTTCTTGTGTAGTGAGAGAGAGATCGAGAGAGAGGAAGGGAGGTCCGTCATTGCAGGTGGAAGAAGCCGAGGGTACCAGTAAGATTTGATTCGAAATTTGTGGTGAGCTCCCTCTACTCTATTCTGCCCTCTAATTTCTCGGATTTAGGGTTTGAGTTTTAGGAGTTTAATCTGATGAAATCGAAGCGTTGTTTGAGTTTGTTATTATGTTGAGTGATTGAAGCTTGGTATATAATGATTAGGGCTCTGTGTTCTACTTGAACGGTCTTATGCGATGGTTTCTAATAGTTATGTTATTTGGTAGGCCATAGCGTCAATTGATGCATCTACAGAAGCTGACTGAATGCCATGCGTTTAAGGTAATCATAAGTATTTTTAAGCTTTATTTTTTTGTCCATGTCTGCTGCACTCTCTTTAAGTTCAATTTCCTCGTGAAATTTGGTTTCCGCTTCTTTGAATTTGTTTCACTTCCTATATTAGAACGGAAAATATGAGACCCTAACTTGGTGACTGGTGCACACCATGTGATTCATCTAATGCCAAAATGAAGATATGAGACCTTATTCTTCAAGTCATTCTAAAATATCTCGCCTACTGAGTTCTTATTTTCTCCCTTTTTATGACAAAAATGCAATAATTATGACTTTAAATAGTGGGAATAAGATCTAGTTTAGATCCTGAAGTTTGAGCGCTTTCTGAGATGAAAGATGTTGTGATAATAGATGTGAAAGTGTATATGGAGGTTGCCTGTTATCTTTAATTGATAGGCACTTTATTGACTTCTAAATAATGAAATTGAAACCCTGCTGCTTCCCCCTTCTTCTCCAGTGATGATTACTTTCTGCTTATTCATTAATCATTATCCTGCCTTTGTATTGTTCTGCAGGATGAATTCATGAAATCTTTTATAAGAATAGGGGTGGAGAGAAATTTTACATTGTAGATTATTCCAAACCTCAAGGCTTAAGTCTGCAGCATGTGCTCACCATCCCTTTTTCTGATCATTGGTAATTCCCTTGTCCATGTACCCTGTTCTTATCCAAAGTTTGAATTTTTAGATGTAGTTTTATGTTGTATGGAGGGCACCTTATTTTAATTGAAAAAATTGTACATTTTCCTTGTCAAGTTCTGTTTTTTAATGAATATCTAATAGTCAACATTAATGTTTTGTGTCCATGCTTCAAAGATAGGAGTTTATATTATGGAAAAAAAATGACAGTAAAGTTAAAGCAAAGACCCTGGGTAAGGAAATGGTCTTGAGAATTCTTCCAAAGATACTTTAACTTGTGTGCATTTTGTGAAGGACGTTATTAGACTAAGATAAACCTGAGTAATGAAGTCAGTAGCGGTTTGCATCAATTTATGTAACACTATGAATGTTTCTTTCTGTGTATTTCCTAGCTATCAATAGTGTGTTTAGTATACATGGTCTGTGAAAAATCCTCATGAAATTGGCATATATTGATTTTTAACCCTGCTAGTTTTGCAGGTTTGTAACTTTATTGGGGCAGTTCAATTTGCAGAGATTTATCACCTCTGTTAAAAGTAGTGGAGAATCACATGAGTCTATTTCCCCATGGTTGTAAAGCTATGAATGTTTCTTTGCTTGTTGGCTTAGATGCATATGGTTATACCAGTAAGCGTTGTGTATTTTCAGCTGGAATAAAAAAAGAACTTGCTGCTGCTAGGAAGAAAGTGAGTTTGAGCAAATCTATCTAAACAAAATCTCTCTTTCAGACATTCAAGCTCTTGTTTGATGGTCTAATAGATTATATTCTGAACAGATTGCTGATAGGCGTGATTAGGAGAAAAAAGTATATAGCAAGATGTTCCAATAACATTACTGGTATGTAAATGTTTTATTATTGTTGTTATTGGATATAATACCAGTCATTTTGTTCAATTTTTTATGCAACAATTTCTGATGCAGCCCAAACATTGAAAAAGCATTGTGTGTGTGTGTTCCAATATAAAGCATGCTTTAATTTGCATTTGTCTCATTAGTGATTAAATTTCTGCTTTTTATTATGAATAAATACTTAACTGGTTGCAAGCCTTTCTATTTTGGAAACTCCATGACTTGAGAAAGCATTGTGTGTGTGTTCATCGCATGGAAATTTGGTTTCCTCTGTCAATATTTTGGTTGGAGATTTATGCTTGTGTGTAGTGTGTTTTCTTTATTTGATTAAAAGGAGAACTTAGCAGAAAATAATAAATCAGTTGATGTGAAAATTACTACTTCCCTGAGTTGTTTCAGAGCCTCAGTACTTGTGGAAGTTGATTGTTTGCTTCTATCAATTTATTGCTTCTACGTTATAAATCCAGTCAAATCCTAATAGAACGTGAAAGCCTGGAAGTGATGGTAATGTGGCTGGGAATGCTGAGGAGAATATAGAAGGGAATGCATTTTTTTAGGGTTTTGATGAATTCCTTAATAGCTTGCCCATTCTCAATGTTGTTGCAGATAACAAGGTTAAGGGTCACTAGTATTTAAAAAATGCCTGTAGTATGTTTTCCCACATTGTTGTTGCAGATGATAATTGTTGTTTTCCCATATTTTATGATCAAAGTTGTATTCTAACATTTTTGTAATATTAGTTTGGCTATAAATAATAAAATTAGTTCATTTTTTTCATTTTAAGTGTTGTATTTCTATTAGTCCGATAAAATATTGTGGTTTTTTAAGATTGGGGTTAATCATCCTAATTAAAAAAATCCTTTTTTTTAAAAAAAAAGACTTTCCACTTTTCTTATTTGAAAAAGAGACGTGGAAAATATCATTTTCACATCTCAATTTTTAAAAAGAGAAGTGGAAAGTTGCCACTGAGAACTTTTCACGTCTCACATTTGAATATGAGACGTGGAAAGTGGACTTTTCACGTCTCTTATTTGAAAAAGAGACGTAGAAAGTCTCATTTTCCACATCTCATTTTTTAAAAAGAGATGTGAAAAGTTGGGAACTTTCCACATCTCACAAAATGTGAGACGTGGAAAGTGATCACTTTTCACGTCTCATATTTAAAATGAGATGTGAAAAGTTCCAACTTTCTACGTCTCCTCTATCCACGTCCCACCAAAAAGAGACGTGAAAAGTCCAAAAAAATAGACGTGAAAAGTGTTTTCTGTAGTAGTGAAGTCACTTAATTATAGCGTATTTTACGTATTAATAGATTATATGTTAGTTTATAAGTCAAATAAACTAATTTAGAGAAATAATTCAGTCAAATCAATTTATAAGTAACTTATTTAGTTTTCTTAGAATTTTCCAAAAAAGTCAACTAGATCTTATATTTAAGAATGAGGGAGTATTTAGTTTCTTAAATTTATACAAATTACCTTATTGAATCAAATATTGATAGAATTGAAGGTGGCAAAAATGCACAAGAGGGGGTAAATTGTGCTTTACAAAAATTAAACTTTAAGAACTTTAAAGACAATCCTTTATACTGGTTCGGCCAAACACTGCCTACATCCAGTTCTCCAACTCCTCGTTGGGTTCCACTAAACCACAGGTTTTACAAATCAGGTTCACCTGCCAATCTTTACAAGATAGAGTTTTAGACTTCCTCTAAACACTCCCCCTTACAAGTTGTAAGACTACAACCCTGTTCTAAAGTCCCAAACTTAAGAACAACCTCAAACAGTAGAGGATTTCAATAAATGAGTTCACTTAATGAACAGATTTTGTTAATCACTGAAGTACAGAATAATCTCACTAAGAATAATAAAGCTTTGACTAGTGAGTAGATGAGAAGTAATGAATGCTCGTTCGTCAGTTTGTTCACTGCTTCATAAATGCTCTAGACTTGACTTTTATATCTCTTCACAGTTTTCCTTTTTCTTTTAGCTTCATGAATCCGTTTGAATATGTCCGTTGAAAGCTCCTAGCTGTTGGCATTTAATGCTGGTCTTCATTTTAGACATCTTCCTTCTCTTACTTCATTTAATTCTTGCAGTAGGTGAGCTATGAGAGATAGAGACTATGGCTACCAACCACCTGCAACATTGTACTTGTGTAGCATCATTTTCAGTAGCGCTAGCATCCCATGCTATCGCTAGCTTCATAGAGTGAGTCCTGCACTTAGCCATTAGCTAAACAAGTATTCATGTGAAGCACAGTAGGTGTTATCGCTAGTAGGGTTCATTATCTCAGAGTATACAGATAGTATATTAGATATCAGAATGCCAAGTTATTTTAGCAAGTGATTTAATTATCGATAGCTAAACTCCCTATCGCTAGTGACTATGTTATCGCTAGTTTAATTCATTTGCTCAATGTATTTGTTCTTAGTCTCAAATGTTCTACTATCGATAGCTGACCCTGTTATCGCTAGTTATCTTTGCTAACTGATCTGGCTTTTTGTTGTCCATGGAGTCTTAGCGATAGAGAAGGCTTTAGCGATAGAGGTATTATGTTTCTTCAAATTATTGCTAAGTTCTCATTGGCTAATATTGTCCTAGTCTCTTCACCTATTAGCGATAGGCTCTTAGCTTAGCGATAGTGTATTTGTTATCTATAGGATTTGTTCAACGTTTAGATAACTTATACTTTTCCTTTGTCATATACCTTGATCCTTATCTTAATTCTTTTCAGACTAAGTTATTTACTATCTGTTCATTTTACTTATGTTATCTATAGGGTCCAGTCCTCATCAAAACTTAAGATTCTAACATTCTCCCCCTTTTTGATGATGACAAAACATAAGTAAAAACACATGCCAGATAAAATATGTTAAGAGCATATATAAACAGTATAACACAAAAAATATATGTCATTTTGGCTCTACAAAAGGAATTACATCAATTTTGGCCATGTATGATGCATATGCAGAATGATTTTCAAAAACTAAAGCACCCTCATTGTCAAAATTGTCACTGGAGGGATTTGCCATGTATTCTTCATCAGGGTAGTCAGAGATAGAAGAGTCTGAGTAGAAGAATCTGTCTTGTTGAAGTTTTTCTTGCTTAGCTTTTTCTTTCTTAGCTCTTACTAGCTCAGATTTGGCTTGCTCAGGATTTTCAGAAGGTTCAGTAATGGAGATGCTTGTAGCTTCTTTAGCCTTTGATGAATGAAACCTTCTTTTGTATCTTCATGCCCTTTTTCCTCGAGCAATTTCCTTTCTCTTCTTCTCTGTTGCCCTCTCTGCAGCTTCCTCTGCTTTCCTCTCTATTCTTGCTCTCCTTCTTGCCTTAAAAGCAGCCTTCTTCTCAACAGCCTCTTTATGTTTTCTCAAAGCCTCTTCAAGGGCTTTCTTGTTAGCAGCCTCTTTTTCAGCCCTTTTCTTTTCTTCTTTTGACATTCTGGGGGGACGAGATGGAGCTACTTTCTTCATCTTCTGAGCTTTAGGAGCCTCAGGGGTAGCCTTTGGGATGACCTTGAAGGAGACTTCTTCTCTGGCTTTCCTCTTGCTTCTTTCCTTGCTCTTATTTTTCTTAGCCTCAGACACCAGTAATTTTTGAATGTTGTCTTGAAACTTATCTCCAGTGCTGGGCTTGTCCTTAATTGTTATTTCCCCATCAGTTCCAGGAGGAAGAACAGAGACTGGGATTGGTTTGGCAGTGAAGACACTTGGAGGAATCCCATACTTGTCTGCTATCACAAATGCTTCTGCGAACAGGTCCATTTCTGGTGCTTTAGCAGATTGATCTTGAGACTTTTTGGAAGGTTGAGGAGGAGTTATGTGATCCTCAGATGCCATGTAGCTTCTAGCTATCCCTCTGACAACTTCCTCAACCTCTTCAGCAACCATGGAAGCGTCAATATCTTTCCCCCCCTTTTTGTCATCATCGTGGCCAGAGAAGGGAGTGGGATCAAGGTTTGGTGGAAGAATAGGAACGGGAGTAGCACTAGGGGTGGTGTGAGAAGGAGGAATACTATCGCTAATAGATGGATTAGCGATAGGGGTTGGTGAAGGTGTTGGAGCAGTGGTGGTGGAAGGTCTGGGAGAGTGGGGGCTATCGCTAGGAAAATTGGTAGCGGTAGGAGCTGACTGAGGTGGTGGAACTGTGGTAGCGATAGGAGGTCCTTGTATTGGTGGGACGTGAGGGATATGTGGGAAAGGTGAGTGAGGGCTAGCGATAGGAATTGTGGTATCGATAGGTGTTTCTGGGTTGGTCTGAACTTGGATAGGAGAAGGGGGTTGGCTATAGTGGGAAGGAGTAGAGGAGTGGTTTTGGGAGTGGAGGGGTGAGTGAGAATGATGAAGAGGGGAGTGAGGTGGTGATAATGTACCTTTAGAGGTTGTTGCTCTTGGCTTAATGATTTGAGAAGGAAGACTCAGGAATTCTTTTAAATTTCTTACTTGAGCCTGAAGCTCCTGGATAGGCTTCAGTAACTCTGCTTTCTGTGCTTCTAGAGCAAAACTGAATTCGGCAGTGAGTCTGAAGACTATTTCCTCAACTGTTTCTTTGGAGAAATCTGAAGATCTGGACGCAGCAGGAGGAGGAGGTGGAGCTCTTCTGGATTGATCTTCTTCTTCAGTGGATTCAGGTTGAGCAGAAGAAGCAGAGGCATGAGAAGCCTGAGACTGAGAACCAGAAATGCCTCTGACTGCTCCAACTGGGATTCCCAACTTTTTCAGGGTGGAGGTGGTGACTTGTTTGCATTTCTTGTTCTCTCCATCCCCTAAAGATTTGATCTTGGTATACTCCAGCATGTATGATACCAACTGAGGGTAAGGTAGAGGAGCCTTGGCAGATTTGTCTGACAGAAATCTTAGCATCTCCATACTAACCAACTGGCCCGGATTGAGTGGGACTTTCTGAATAAGATTGGCCAACCATGGGTTGTCAATTTTTGCAAAACTGCTGAAATTCCCTGACTTGTGAGTCATAATCCTGGTATACACATAATGAAGGATCCGGTTGATCACAGGCATGTCCGCTGGCTTGTTGGATTGAGTCTCATAGATTTCTGCTAGCTCTTCTTCAGGGTACTTTTCAGGAATGTACCATCTATTGTAGTCTTCCCCTGAGATCCCTAGAATTCTGTTGAGTGCTTTCCACCCAAAAATAATACCCCTTCCTCTCACATCAGCTTCAAAGGTGACATTTATCAGCTTCCCCTTTTTATATTCTGGAATGGCTTTCAAACTCGAGTAGAAAGACCTTAGAACGTCTTCGTTGTAATCATTGTTCACTCTGAGCCAGTTCTGATAAGGAAGCAACCAGGAATCTAAGTCAAAACCTTGTTGTTTGAAATACTCCAAATCTACCCATACAGCAGCCCTATCTAGGGTTCCTTTGTCTGCGAAGAAGGCGCTTAGAGTTGAGAGAGAGTTTATCAGATAGGGAACATCAGAATGGGTTACTTTTTGACGCTTGGGAAGATTCTCAGTAACTTCTTTAGAAAAGGAGACACTCTTCTGGGTACGAGACTTTTTGCTAGCTGATTTGGGAGATGGATTAGCGCTAGGACTCTTTGAAGCTTGGGGAACTTTGGTTTTGGCCATTTTAGGGTTTTGAGAACAGAGAGATTTGGAGATGAATGCTTGAATGCTTAGAGAGTGTTTAGAGTAGAAGAGAAAGTGATTTTTCGTGAATGAATGCAAATGCAAGTGATCTAGCTTTATAAGTTTAGGGTTTAGGGTTTACCATCAGTGGAGTACATCAGCTAACGTTTCACATTCTGACTTGTTAAGTGACTTGCTATCGCTAATATGAGCTGCTATCGCTAGTAGGCATGATCCTAAGCTGAGCAAGTGACTTAGACTCATCACTCACTCCTTCAACTATCGATGGCTGACTTTGCTATCGATATTATAATTTGCTAGCGATAGCAATCTTTTCTCAACCTTAGCTTTGGCCTACATATGCTAGCGATAGTGAACCTCACTATCGATAGGTCAGTTCTGCAAAAAAACTTAAGATTTGACACTCTGATGCTTAAGTTAGTGATTAATATGTATGAATAAAATGAAATTGAATTGAGAATATTTCAGAAATATTTACAACTCGTTTGGATTTACCATTCCTAATTCTCTTCTGATGAAGATAAATTGGGCTGGCTCAAGAGGTTTGGTAAAGATATCAGCAAGTTGCAAGTTTGTTGAGATGAATTCCACCTTGACATCTTTCTTTTGAACATGATCTCTTTGAAAGTGATGTCTCACATCAATATGCTTGGTTCTGGAATGATGAACTGGATTTTTGGCCAAGCTTATTGTGCTGGTGTTGTCACAGAGAATAGGCACTTCTGGGATTCCAAACCCAGGTCTTTAAGTTGATGCTTAAGCCACAGGACTTGAGCATAACAACTTGCTGCTGCAATATATTCAGACTCTGTAGATGAAAGGGAGACACAATTTTGCTTCTTACTGGCCCAAGCGACTAAACATCCACCAATGAATTGACATTGGCCACTTGTACTTTTTCTATCTATCTTATAACCTACATGGTCAGAGTCAGAATAAGCAAGGAGGTACTCTTGAGTTCGCTTGGGATACCACAGCCCAAGCTCTTGAGTCCCTTACAAATAACGCAAAATTCTTTTTACATTGGTAAAGTGGGATTCTTTAGGATTTGCTTGATATCTAGCACACATTCCCACACTAAATTGAATATCAGGTCTACTAGCTGTTAAATACAATAAGGATCCAATAATTCCTCTATAATGAGACTGATTAACTACTTTCCCTTTAACATCTGCATCTAAACTGGCAGAGGTACTCATGGGAGTGTCCTCATCCTTAGATTGCTCCATCCCAAATTTGTTGAGAATTTCCTTACAATACTTGGTTTAGGAGATAAAGATGCCATCTTTCCTTTGCTTTATTTGCAGGCCTAGGAAGAATGTTAATTCTCCGATCATTGACATTTCAAATTCATCCTGCATCATCTTAGCAAACTCTTCACAGAGCTTTTCGTTAGTAGCACCAAAAATAATATCATCAACATAAATTTGGACTATAAGCATGTGTTTATCTTTATGCATGATGAATAAGGTAGTGTCTAATTTTCCTCTAGAAAAACCCTTTTCAATGAGAAATGTGCTAAGCCTCTCATACCAAGCTCTTGGTGCTTGTTTGAGACCATAAAGAGCCTTTTTAAGTTTGTAAACATGATCAAGCTTAGAGTTTTCTTCAAAACCAGGAGGTTGATCAACATATACCTCTTCTTTGATATACCCATTAAGAAAGGCACTCTTAACATCCATTTGATAAATTTTGATATTTTTGATGGATGCAAAAGCTAGTAGAATCCTTATTGCTTCAATTCTTGCGACTGGAGCAAAAGTTTCTTCATAATCAATGCCTTCTTCTTGGTTATATTCTTTGGCAACTAATCTAGCTTTATTTTTGACAATTTGACCAGATTCATCAAGTTTATTTTTGAAAACCCATTTAGTACCAATGATAGGATAATTTCTTGGTCTAGGTACTAAATCCCAAACTTGATTCCTTTTAAATTGATTAAGTTCTTCCTGCATTGCAACTATCCAGTCACAATCAACAAGAGCTTCATCAACACAGGTTGGTTCAATTTCAGAAATAAAGGCAGAAAATTCTATTCAATTTTGAAGTTGCCTTCTAGTTCTAACTCCTTTTGACATTTCTCCAATTATTTGTTCAGGAGGATGGTACCTAAGATGTCTTATGGAAGATTGAGGCTCATTTGCTTCATCTTGATCATCTTCAGCATCATCTTCAGAACTCACTATCGATGGCTTTGGTGCTATCGATAGGGGAGGTTTTGAAATGTTTGAATTTTGATTTTCAGCGTTTGCTATAGATGACTCTGGGGCTATCGATAGTGAACGTTTTAAAACTTGAGAAAAATCTTCATCCTCATTAACACAGTGTTGTTTTTCTTAAGGAGTTTCATCAAACACTACATGCATTAATTCTTCAACAGTTTGAGTTCTTTTGTTATATACTCTATATGCTTTACTCCTATTTGAATATCCTATAAATATGCCAATGTCAGATTTTGGATTGAATTTACCTAAGTTTACCTTCCCATTGTTGTGAATATAGCACTTGGATCCAAAAATTCTTAGGTGACTGATGTTAGGCTTCCTTCTTTTGTATAGCTCATATGGAGTCTTCTCCATCTGCTTTCTGATGTATGCTCTATATGAGATGTAACATACTGTGCTCATTGCATCTGCCCAAAAGGTTTGGGGTACTTGTTTCTCATTCAGCATGCTTCTTGCCATTTCTGTGAGCACTCTATTCTTTCTCTCCACAACACCATTTTGTTGAGGAGTACGTGGGGCAGAGAAATTGTGTTCAATACCACTATCATCACACAATTCCATGAACTCTTTTTTCTCAAATTCTCCTCCATGATCAGTTCTGATTGCAACAATCTTGAGGCCTTTTTCATTCTGCAATTTCTTAGCAAGCACACAAAAGGCATCAAAAGTTTCATGTTTTGAGGAAAGAAACATAGTACAAGTAAATCTTGAATAGTCATCCATAACTACAAGAGTGTATAGACTTCCACCTAGACTTTTTACTCTTGCAGGTCCAACCAGATCCATATGGATTAGTTCCAATGGCCTACTTGTAGAGACTGTCTTCTTGGTTTTAAAAGAGGACTTTGTTTGTTTACCCCTTTGACAAGATTCACAGATTAAATCATGTTTAGTTTTAAAACTAGGGATACCTATGACTAGTTCTTTTTTAACAAGCTTATCAAGTTGAATAAAATTTACATGAGCTAGTCTCTTATGCCATAGCCAACAGGTTTCATCATTTGAAATAAAACATTTTTCTTTAAGTTGTTGGCATAAATCTAAAGTGTATAAATTACCATTTCTATTTGCTCTTAGTTTATACTTAAGATTAGTTTTATTTAACTCTAAATCCTTTTTATCAACAATAAGGCATTCATTGGAATAAAAAATTACCCAGTTACCATGGTCAGTTCTTTGACTCACGCTCAGCAAATTGTGGCACAGATCATCCACCAGGTATACATCCTTGACAGGACCAACTTCCCCAACTGCAGTGATCTTTCCACTTTGGTTTCCACCAAAGCTGACTTTGGCTCCTTCTTTTATCACTAGATTGTTAAACTTGTCCTTGTTACCAGTCATATGCCTTGAGCATCCACTATCAATATACCATTTTCCTTTGTTGGATGCTTTAAGGCACACCTGCACAAATTCAGACAAATTTAGGTACCCAAATTTTCTTAGGTCCTTTATGATTAGTCTTTGCCTCTGAGTTCGTGAAAACTTTAGGCACATAAGTTCCTTTAGGAACCCACTTATATGACCCACTAATTCCATATTTCCTTGGATTGCAGGTTGATTGAGTATGCCCCTTCTTGTTACAATAATTGCAAAAACTATAAGGTGAAGAATATTCTGAAGATTTCCTAAAATACTTTAAGTATGGTTCACCTTGGGTTCTTCCCATTTCCTTGAAGCTTTCTTTGGCTCATAGCCTATTCCAGTTTTGTTTCTAAATGCTCTTTGATCCTTTAAAATTATGTTTAGCATTTCTAAGCCTTGTGTAAATTTTTCTAAAGCATTTGAAAGCTTCTCTTTCTCCTTCAACAAATTTTCACAGTGAGAACAACTGTCAAACTTTGTTGAAGGATGATTTGCTATCGATGGAGGAGTGGCTATCGATAACTCAATTCTGGGAGCTTGCGCTAGCTGCTCTTCTATCGATAGCGCAGAAGGGACTTTTGATACAGAAGAGGAAATATTTTTCTTGAGTTCTTTGTTCTCTTTTCTCAAACCTACAACTTCCTTAGCAAGCTTAGTTAGTTCAGTATGCATCTCATTATACATATTTTGAAGTTCAGAGTAAGTAGGTTCAGAATCATATACCTCAGTATCACTTAGTTCCTCTTGAGCAACAAGACAGAGATTTACACTCTCTTCATGATCGCTAGCTTCCTCATCTGAGCTATCACCCCAGATGGACAATACATATGCTTTCTTCCTTCCAAAGGACTTCTCCTTCTTTTTCTCCTTTTCTTTGAATCTTTGGAGACTTGGACACTCTGCTTTGAAGTGGCCAGGCTTCTTGCATTCAAAGTATACATGAGCTTTCTCTTTCTGAGAATCCTTTCTGAAGCTAGGACCACCTCTCTGGAAACCTCCTCTTCTTTTGAAGAATTTCTTAAATTTTCTGACCATGAGAGCCATATCTTCATCATCAAGGTCTTCATCATCACTATCCTCTTCATCTCTTTCAGATACAGCAAGGGCAAGAGACTTCTTCTTAGGATTTCCTTGAGCTTTCCTTTGGGCTACCAGAGTTGGCTCATATTCTGCAAGACAGCCAAACAAGGCAGTGATGGATTTGGTTGATTCACCTTGCATCTCTTGGATTGCAGTGACCTTCATAAGCCAATCACCCTTTAACACTTTCAGAATCTTGCTGACTTGTTCTTTCTCTGAAATTTTTCTTCCTAGTGCAGCAAGATTATTGATGAGATGAGTGAATCTGATCTCCAGATCTCTTATCTTTTCTCCATCAATCATTTCAAACTTGTGGAATTCTTCAATAAGCATTTCCACTTTTCTATCTTTTACTCCTGAGGTTCCTGTTGGATATGCTTAGTTTTGATGATGTCAAATATAGAGTTACAAGTAGTAAGCAAAAAGTGTGGATAAAGTGTTTATCACCTACTATCTATTAGATTATGTTTGCTATATGTTTACTGTGATTGAAAGCATTGCATATATGATTACATAACATATCCATAAATGATTTCTTGTGATTTGGGCTCAGATTGCTTTCATAAGAGCATATAACTTAGTCTGGAATAAACTGAGATAAATAATCATGATGACTAAGTAGAAGTTCTATCGCTAACATGTTTATCATCGCTAATAGGAAGAAATTGAGCTAGCTAGGCAAAGAACAGATTCTCTATCGCTAAGCTAAGAGCCTATCGCCATCAAATGAAAAGCTTAGGATAATAGCTAATGAGGACTTAGCAGTAATCCACTGAAAGAGCAAAATCTCTATTGCTAAACGTCTTCACCACAGCTAATGGAAAGTGTAGAGCTAGCTTAAGCAAATAAGAATAGATCATATCGCTAGACTCTGTCTCTATCGCTAAGGCCCCTCAGATAACATGAATAAATACTCGGGGAAGAATGTTAGATCAGTTAACATAAGTGACTAGCGATAATGGGATTAGCTATAGATAGAAGAATGCTTATTAAGATGACATAGCTAGTACGCTAAACATTGAACCAAAAAGAATATGCTAGCGATAATGATCATGTCTATCGATAGAGAATGTTTTGAAATTCCTTATATATTATCTCTATCTCTTTGAGCTAATGGACTAAGCTTGCGATAACATCTGCTGTGCATTACATGTTTACTTGTTTAGCTAACAGCTCTAAGTGCAGGTCTTACACTGTCAAGCTAGCGATAGCCAAGGGAGCTAGCGCTAATGAAAAAGCTGACATGCAAGTACAGTAGCAGGTTATCGTTACTCACAGTCTCCATCTCTCTTAGCTCATCCTCTGTAAGATAAAGTGAAGAAATAGAAGAAAGCTGATTATCAACGGCTAGTTCTCCAAGTCTCCAACGGACAGAAAAGTATAATACCCTATATAAAGACGTGAAGACATCTGGAGCAAGATAGCACATACGACGCACTACACAAGATGGAACTATGACGAGATGAAAAATAGAGGGCTCTGCATAGACTACACAGAGTAACAGTTATGTACAAGTGAGCCCAGAAATGATGAGTTGGGTGCCTTAGAAAAGAAGAGCTCGAGCACACATTGTTCATATTATTAAGCTCTATAATTTGTATTTCATCATTCTCCTTTCTGTACTTCAGTGATTATCAAAATTCCTTCTTTGAGAGAAGTAAACTTTCTTTGTAAACCTTCTGTTTTAGTGAGTGAAGCTCAAGATTGGGTAATCTTGAGTAGGAAACAGATTGTATCCTTACAGGTTGTAAGGGGGAGCATTTAGAGGGAGTCTAAAGCTCGTTAAAAGGTTGGCAGGTGATCCCGTGTTGTAAAACCTGTGGTAAAGACTTCACAAGTCCCCGGCTAAACTTGTGGGTTGTAAAGGTTTCTCTTGTGCCCGGTTTAAACAAGAGGGTAGTGGAAATCTCAGGTGGAGCCTGAGGACTGGATGTAGGTCAGGGTAGACCGAACCAGGATAAATTCTATTTGCATTATCTCTTCCCTAAACTCTCTTAGTTTCCAGCATATCTACATTATATATCTCTTAGTGCATTTAACAGGTTTGAAATACTCTGTGATAATCCGAAAAAGATTTTAAAGATTACCTTCACTATGTTTTAGAAAAGAGAAGTTTTGAATTTACCCTATCACCCAATTCACACCCCTCTTGGGTGACAGCCAGCACTAACAGTTCCTTCATGAGCAATCTACAAGGCCTCCCACATTTCCTTTGCCTTGTTTAAGTGACTAATTCTGAAGAACTCAGTTTGGCTAAGGGCACTTTGGATCATGAGGATTGCCTTGCTACTCAACTCAATATCTGCAATGTCTTCAGGAGTATATTCGTTTTCACTCTTTGGGTTGCCTAAAATACTTGTAGGTACAATATCCCCTTCTTCTATGATCTTCCATAGCCTATACCCATTAGCTTTGATATATATCTTCATTTTGAGTTTCCAGAAGGTATAATGCTTTCCATCAAAACCAGGAGGTTTGTTGATGGAACTTCCTTCAGGCAGGATATTCTCGTACGATGCCATTTTAGATCTTTACTTCTCAGATTCGTTGGAATCAAAGGGAGAAGACCTGCTCTGATACCAAATGAAGGTGGCAAAAACGCACAAGAAGGGGGGTGAATTGTGCTTTACAAAAATTAAACTTTAAAAACTTTAAAGACAATCATTTATACTAGTTCAGCCAAACACTGCCTACATCCAGTTCTCCAACTCCTCGTTGGGTTCCACTAAACCACAGGTTTTACAAATCAGGTTCACCTGCCAACCTTTACAAGATAGAGTTTTAGACTTCCTCTAAACACTCTCCCTTACAAGTTGTAAGATTACAACCCTGTTCTAAAGTCCCAAACTTAAGAACAACCTCAAACAGTAGAGGATTTCAATAAATGAGTTCACTTAATGAACAGATTTTGTTAATCACTGAAGTACAGAATAATCTCACTAAGAATAATAAAGCTTTGACTAGTGAGTAGATGAGAAGTAATGAATGCTTGTTCGTCAGTTTGTTCACTGCTTCATAAATGCTCTAGACTTGGCTTTTATATCTCTTCACAGTTTTCCTTTTTCTTTCAGCTTCATGAATCCGTTTGAATATGTCAGTTGAAAGCTCCTAGCCGTTGGCATTTAATGCTGGTCTTCATTTTAGACATCTTCCTTCTCTTACTTCATTTAATTCTTGCAGTAGATGAGCTATGAGAGATAGAGACTATGGCTACCAACCACCTGCAACATTGTACTTGTGTAGCATCATTTTCAGTAGCGCTAGCATCCCATGCTATCGCTAGCTTCATAGAGTGAGTCCTGCACTTAGCCATTAGCTAAACAAGTATTCATGTGAAGCACAGTAGGTGTTATCGCTAGTAGGGTTCATTATCTCAGAGTATACAGATAGTATATTAGATATCAGAATGCCAAGTTATTTTAGCAAGTGATTTAATTATCGATAGCTAAACTCCCTATCGCTAGTGACTATGTTATCGCTAGTTTAATTCATTTGCTCAATGTATTTGTTCTTAGTCTCAAATGTTCTACTATCGATAGCTGATCCTGTTATCGCTAGTTATCTTTGCTAACTGATATGGCTTTTTGTTGTCCATGGAGTCTTAGCGATAGAGAAGGCTTTAGCGATAGAGGTATTATGTTTCTTCAGATTATTGCTAAGTTCTCATTGGCTAATATTGTCCTAGTCTCTTCACCTATTAGCTATAGGCTCTTAGCTTAGCGATAGTGTATTTGTTATCTATAGGATTTGTTCAGCGTTTAGATAACTTATACTTTTCCTTAGTCATATACCTTGATCCTTATCTTAATTCTTTTCAGACTAAGTTATATACTATCTGTTCATTTTACTTATGTTATCTATAGGGTCCAGTCCTCATCAAAACTTAAGATTCTAACAAGAATCAGTCTTGGAGGGGCATAAAACCTGTTTCCCTATTCATAAAAAAGATGAGTATGCGAGTTAAGTATATAGACCATCTAAATCTTATCTGGACAGTTTAGATTTGGTTTTAGAATTTGTATCCGTAAAAATATTTTGGGAAAATTATTCATTTGATCCTTATAGTTTGATCGAGTTTGCAACTCAATCTTTATAGTTTGACTTGTTGTGACTTAGTCCATGAAGTTTCATAATTTTTATAAATGAGCTAAGGGTAAAAAATAACTATATACTTTTGTCTAAAGTGCACCTAGCACCATATACTTTTTTTAGGTGCAAAAATGGCTATGAACTTTTATAAATAGAGAAAAAATAACACTCCCGTTAAAAGAGACTAACAACGTTACTTTTTAACTCAGCGGGTTTCACTATGTATTTTTATATTCTTATTTATTGAAAAAGCTAACCCACTCTCATCCCTTTGTCAATTCATCTCCCAGAGATGCACAAGCAGGGAGTTGATTCTAAGGCACAAAACTTTGATCTAAGCCACAGTTAATTTTGCTCCATAGTCTTCCCTCCGCTCCCAAGAACACACCAATTATTCTATGCAAGCAACCTACAAGTCACCGAATTCCTACTCTAAACCCTCCCCCACTATTATTAACACCATCCTCAGCCTTATCCTCATCCACCCTAGCCATCTTCTCAAAAGCCCTTATTAAAGCTTGCTAAGTAGGCGATGTCCTATAATCAGAATCACCAGAATTAGAACACTAATCAAAGGTGGAGGATGGAGAGGTGGTCTGAGTTGGAATCAGAGGTGAGGTTGAGGTGGGAGAGGTGGGTGAGTTGTTCAAGGTTGGTGTGCGGCAGCGCTGATGACGAAGGGGACGGTGGTGAGTTTGGTGATGGTGGTGGGGTGGTGAAGGTGGGGAGGGAGAATTGCCATTGGGTGTGTGATTGCACCTAGATATTTTATATTTTAACCTACTAATTATAATAAATTAGCACTTGTCCTAGGCTAATACATGGCAATTCAGGCACTTTTACACTTAAAATTTCAATACATTGAGTTAATTGCCTTTTAGTGCTTAAATGAGAATTTTAAGGTTTAAACTCATGTATTTCTTATTTTTGGACTTGGGATATTACAAATTGTGGTTGAATTTGTCATTGTAGGAAGTCTTGATAAAGATGGGCCTGAATTTCAGAAATTACAATTTAGTGCTCGAATTTCAGAAATTACACCTAGGTCCTGCTGCACTGCATATCTCAATTGGGCAAGGACAAGTTGGGTAATTTGGGAGATTAAAGGAGGGCAAAGATGGAATAAAAAATTTTGGGTTCATTTTTATATTTTTTTAAATAGAGATTAAATGAGTAAGGGTCCCGTTTGGAAGCTTATTTGGGTATCTAGCAAAAACCCTTAGATTTTGGGCTTAATTTCCTTAAACCAAACAGCCCCTAAGCTCATTTCATCCCTAAATCAGACCTGAAACCTGAGAATCACGAACAGACCAGAGGCAGCCACCATTGACGCATCAAGAGCTTCACACCATCCTTTCATTTATCGCCTTCTCCATTCATCACACCATCGTTGGCCTTCTTCCTCCATTCCATTCACCAAGGCCAACGGGTTCCACCCCAATCCACCATATGCCACCTTCACCTTCAGCACCGTCACGCCATTTTTGCACAGGAACACCATAATCACCATTTTCATCTCCATTCTCTTGAGCCATCTTCACGCCATTTTTCAGCAAGCCACACTCTCCATCATCTTCACCATTTTCACCTTTAACACCATTCAGCCTTCCCATTCATCCCCCTCTTTACTCAATTCCCATTCGTCCAAACACACATATTCACCCAACATTCATTGCCCTCCTCTCTATTTCACACCTACACCATTTTTCACATCTCCCATTCTATTTCCAATTCATTTCCATCACTTCCTTTCCTTCTTCCATGGTCAACAAATTCATGGAGCTTCTTGAGGTGGCGTGTGACAAGATGAGAGGCTGATTGGTGTGTTCTTGGTGGTGACTTGCAATTGGAGCTTTAATGCTAAATTAGGGGAGTTCTCTAGCTTCTTTCTTGTCTAGATTATGTATTTGATACAAATTCCTATTTGTTTCTGCTTGATATATAATTTTAGAACAAGAATTGTTATGATTTCTATTTCTAAGGGTAGATTTCTTTTGGGTTGTGTATGTAATTTAGCGATTGCTTTTATGTGCATAAACCTCAGTGTTAATCACTTGGCATAATACAATTTGACGTGGTAGCATTGATTATCTACTTTGGATTGCTAGATTGGATTAACGCATTTGCTTCTTGCATTTAGCATTAGACACTAGATCCATTCTTGAAGGGTCAAATTATACCTTCAAGAGGAGACTCATTGTGTGTTGTCAAGGGTTTTCACTACCAAGCGATCTTTTAACAATTTCCTAGTTGACTGATTATGTATTAGTAACTAGGTCAATTGGACTTAGGCGATTGCCTTTGGTTTTTAACATTCGGTCTTGGATTTTGAACTCCCAATTCATTTGAGAAGTTATGAAGATTGCAAAGTTTTCACCAAGAACCCATACCATTAAAGAGTTTTCAAACTACTTTTCTTTGCTTTCCTAAATCTAAAAAGCCAAAAACAAGTCAATTTACATTTCTTAACTCAAAACTATCAAAAACATCATTTCAATGACAAAACCCCGGTTTTAATTGCTTTCTTCATGCATTTAGGTTAGTCTAGGCATCAAAATAATTTGACTCCTTTGAGAGACGACTCGAGGTTGAGCCACTTTGCTCAAGCCTTGGTTTCACATATTTTCTTGCATTTGACCCCGAGGTGCACCATTCCGACAAAGGTCAAATCAGTGTGTTAGGATATAATTGTAATTACCATTAATTGTTAGGATACAATTGTAATGTGTAAATCAGGTATAGAGAGCATGTGAGTTGGTTAGGATAGCACAGCTATGAAGAATCTTTTATTATACACGTGTATGGTCCATATGTATTCATCTATAACAATATCCTCTATATAATAATACTAAAGGAGAAAGGTTGTGCACATTGTACGAGCCTCTTTGATTTCATTTTGTCATTTTCTCTGCTTTTCAAACTTGGTATCAGAGCAGATTTTTTTCCTCACCTCACCATTAAATTCTCACCTACTACTATCATGTCTTACTCAGAAGATTCAACGTCTTCGGCTTCCTCTGTGTCATCGTCTTCATATCAGAGAAATGAGTCCAAGTCCATTTCCTATCCTCTCTTTTCTTCCTCCACTCAAACAACCTCGATCAAGTTGGATCGAGGCAACTTCCTTGTTTGGGAATCGGTGGTTCTTCCCTTAATAGAGGGAAATAGGCTTGAAGGCTTCATCAATGGCACCATTGTCCCTCATACTCATCAAATCTCTTCTTCAACGATTCCTGTTGCGATGGTGAGTAACCCGGATTTTGAGGATTGGTTTGCTATGGATAGAATGCTTGTAGGATGGCTCCGCAATGCTATGAATCAAGATGTTGCTACTCAGCTTCTTCATTGCAGCACTTCTCATGAACTATGGTGTGAAGCTCACAGTCTGACTTGCGCTACCTCTAAAGCACGTGTCATGATGTATAAATCTGAGCTTAACCGCACCAAAAAGGAGAGCATGAAGATGGAAGAGTACATTGTCAAGATGAAGAACATAGCCGATCAATTAGCACTGGCCAGTTCTCCAATCACTACTGAAGAACTCATAATGCAAACCTTGGATGGTCTTGATGGAGAATACAACTCTATCATTGTCAATCTCCATAATCAACTAAATCAAGGGAATCTTACTTGGGTAGACACTAAAGCATCTCTCCTTTCATTTGAAAGTCGGATAGAGCAACAAAAACAATTCTCACCATTAGCTAAGCTGTATAAAATTGAGCCCACTTATGATGATCTACAGCCTTTTGGGCGTGCTTGTTATCCTTGCTTGAAACCATACAATACTCACAAGTTTCAATTCCATATTAAAAAATATGTGTATCTTGGACTTGCACCCAATCATAAGGGGTCCAAATGCCTCAGTGCTACAGGACAGATCTATATTATTTTCCATTTGTTACAGGTTTTCTTAATTGTTCAAAGCCCAAATCCACTAGTGAGAGTACGTCCTTTCCTTTCATTATTTCACCTATACGTGGCCAAGTCCATCACCCACACTAACACAACACGATGGGGCCCCCTTGAATAAGTCTACTTCACCACCATAGCCCAGCTTGGATGATTTTTCTCAACAACATTCAGTCATGAGCTCCTCCATAAGTCCAATTCAAGAGCCCGCATCTCCTACAGTCCAGTCATCTCCATTAACCCAGTCTGAAGCTCAGAGCTGAGTCCCGGATTCGATCAATCCATTACCAAAGAACACACATCCCATGATCACTAGGGCAAAGTATCACGTTATCCTTTCTTGGGTTTGCTGAAGGCTGAGGACCAGTCATCTCTCACAGCCGTTTCTACTCCTGCGACTATGGCGATAGCTCTCTCCATCCCTCACTGGCATCAGGCTACGATTGATGAGTTTAGTGCTCTTCAACGTAACCATACGTGGGTCTTGGTTCCTTGACACAGCCCACAAAAGCTGGTGGACTGTTGCTGGATTTTCAAGACAAAATTCAACATCGATGGTTCGATCTACAAGCACAAAGCTCGCTTGGTGGCTAAAGGTTTTCAACAAGCAACTGGGATTGATTATGGCGAGACGTTCAGTCCGGTAATTAAACCCACAACTATTCGAGTAGTGCTTATGGTTGATGTTTCTTTCAATTGGGAGATTCGACAGCTGGATGTCAATAATGCATTCCTCAATGGTTATCTCCAAGGGGAGGTGTTCATGCGGAAACTTGAAGGATTTGTTGACCCCAAACATCCACATCATGTGTGCAAGCTCGTGAAAGCCATTTATGGGCTCAAGCAAGCACCTAGGGCATGATTCGATCGCCTACGAGGTACACTCTTACAATAGGGTTTTCAAAATGCAAGGAGTGATGTTTTGTTGTTCTTTCTATGCACAAGAAATTTAACTGTCTTTATCCTCATATATGTGGATGATATTCTAGTCACTGGTAATAGTCCTAAATATATTCATGAATTTATTAAGAGACTCAACACTTTATTATCTCTTAAGGATCTCGAACCTATTAATTATTTCTTGGGTTTAGAGATATATCGTGATGGGGCAGGTCTGTATCTTAATCAAGGAAAGTATGTTCTTGATGTTCTTAAGAAGCTCAATATGTTGGACTGTGCTCCGGTTGCCACTCCTATGGTCACAAGGCGAACGTTTTCAGCAACAGATGGCACACCTATGCACAACCCATCCTTGTGTAGACAAGCTATTAGCTCTCTACAATATTTAACCACCACAAGACCTGACATTGCTTTCTTGGTTAACAAACTGAGTCAATTTCTATCCAACCAATTGAGGTGCATTTTCAGGGAATCAAGAGGATTTTGAGATATCTCAAAGGCACCTATCATTATGGTTTACGAATCAAACCTTTCTCAAATCTATGTTTAACTACTTTTACTGATGCCGATTGGGCCACAGATTTAGATGACCGGAAGTCCATGGGAGGCTGTTGTGTTTACTTGGGTAACACTTTAATTTCATGGGCTTCACAAAAGCAACAAGTTGTCTCACATTCAAGTAGTAGTCTAAGTATAGATCCCTAACAGATGGTACAGCAGAAATAATATGGCCGATGTCCCTCTTGTTTGAATTGAGTCTAATTCTCAAGCAACCAATTGTCATATGGTGTGACAATCTAAGTGCAGGAGCTATGGCTGCTAATCCTGTACATCACCAGAGGAGCAAGCACATTGATATCGACATTCATTTTGTGCGAGATATGGTTCATTGTGGCACTATCAAAGTTTGGTACACACCTTCATCAACACAGATCACTGATGTATTCACTAAAGCTTTGTCTTATCCACAGTTTACATATTTCATAAACAAACTCGGGCTTGTCACTACACCATCTCGTTTGAGGGGGGATGTTAGGATATAATTGTAATTACCATTAATTGTTAGGATACAATTGTAATGTGTAAATCAGGTACAGAGAGCATGTGAGTTGGTTAAAATAGCACAGCTGTGAAGAATTTTTTATTATACACGTGTATGGTCCATATGTATTCATTTGTAACAATATCCTCTATATAATAATACTGAAGGAGAAAGGCTGTGCACATTGTACGAGCCTCTTTGATTTCATTTTGTCATTTTCTCTGCTTTTCAAACTGGGTGAAGCTTTGGAAGGTTGTGGAGGAGGAGGAGGAAGAGGTACAATAAATTGATAGTCCATTTGAAACAAATTCAAACACATGACTCCTGAAATGAATTCAATCACTTGACTCCTGAAACAAAAAAAACAAGAGGAAGTATGGAAGCCCATTGTAAATAATGGTTCTTCAAATTCCTCTAGGGATTAAACTCTATGATTAATACCATCAACAAAAAATCTCACCAATTTCAATTAACCATAAAAAATGAACAAAGCCATCGAGTTCAAAACTAAAGATTCTATCATAGCCTGGGATTAATCCCATCGATATACTCTTCTTCACTGGAGAAAAATGCAGAAGAAAAAACGTAGAAACAAGGAGAAGAGAAGAAGATCGATAAAGAAGAAATCAGAGAAATGAATGGTTAAAGAATTGAACGGAATCAAAGAATGGAAGAACAAAGAAAGCCGACATAGCAACGAAGTGAAGAAGTAGATGGATTTGGGGATGGTGGATCTCTGATAATCCCCTCATTAATTCTTTGTTTTGGTTAGAAAAGGCCGGCGGAGGGGGGTGTGCGGAGTGAGAGAGTGTGTCATTTTTTTCAAAAAAAATTTAAAAATAATAAAAATGGGGCCCACTTAACGGAAATATTAATAAGGTAATGGTCATGTCATTTTTGCTCCAATTCGTGAAATTCATGGACACTTTTGCATCATAAAAAAATATAAGGTGTCAGATGCACATTAGAAAAAAGTATAGTGTCATTTTTTACCCTTTACCCTTTATAAATCAATTGGGTCTTCCATAAGCTAATCCTCTGTGGCATTGACAAGTTTGCAATCTACTTATTTGACAACTTTATGAGGGCCACATGATCTTTCTTCTTCTTCTGTCTCCTCAGTTTTTTTCCCAAGGCATAAGGCCGTAGAAAACTGTAAATATTGGCCACAAAAATGTGCATGACAATGAAACCTTTGACATGTAAACACTTTGTAAGATCTATCTCTGAAACTCGTCTCTTGGGGAACTGTATGCCGTCGAAAGGAACCAGGTAAGTACATCACCAAAGCCAATGATTGTGCAATGGCTAAACCGATGAAGCTGAGGCCATTGGAAAAGATTCTTTGATACGGAGGCAGCCGACGTCACTGATGGTGAAGGGGAAATAATGTTGTTAAATTGGCGACTCATCAAGATCTGTAACACTGATCTACATATTTCTGTGAAAAGTTAAATTGCTCCAATCAGATTCTATATGATCTATATACTCTCTTTGGATGCAAATAATTTGGTCCAACTTTCATTTCATATTTTATATTCAAGGCTTCTTTTCTTCTTTTTTCTTAATCTTCATATTCATCTGAAAATTCCAAATGGTATTGATCCTTAACAGAATTGCCTTGAAGCTGTTTGAAACATGGTCTCAAAGAAGATTCTCTTTGCCTCCATTTGTGTTGACCATTATTCATTGATTCATTCTCATTTCAGACTAGAGTATAATATGGTTATCTTCAATTATTTGGGATATCTTCTGAGCAATTTAACTCGTCATGACCAAATTATTTGGTAAACGGTGACTCGTCAGCATATTCAATAGCGTACATGCAAGTCCTTGTAGCTGCTTTAATTATAGGAAAGAATCTTGAAGATCTATGTGTATACAAGAGAATTAATGTATTTAAATTTATAAGAGAGAAAGATTGCATATTCCTCTTTTGAGAAGAGGGAAAAATCAAGGAGACAGCGACAGGGAAAGAAAAAAGAAAATGATACATGCAGAAAAATAGGAGGGAGGAGTGAAAAGCAGCTGATGTGGCACTCACAAGACTGCCAAATAAGCATATTTCAAACTTGCCATTGCCACATAGGATGAGCTTATAGAAGACCCAGCGTTGTGAGGAGTCAAACTATAAGGACTGAGTTGCAAACTCGGTCAAATTATAAGGATCAAATGATTAATTTCAAATTATAAGGATCAAATGATTAATTTTCCCAAATACTTTTAATAAAATCAAATCTAAAATCTATGTAAGATCTGCACTGAAGGGGGAGTTTGGTGGTGATGAGGTGAAGAGATGAATAGATATGTTTATTAGAGCCACGTGGATACATTGTCCGTACATAAAATTTTAATGGTAAAAGTTAATATGGTTTAACATTTTGGGAAATAATTGATCTATATTTAATTGGGAAAATTAATTATAGGTCCCATAGGGGGACTTAATTAAGGCCAGGTCCCATAAAATCTTCTAACTAAACCAAATTTATCAACCCCAGATCGAACACTGAACCGGCCAAACTAGTGGATCAAGGGTTCGTGGGTTAGATCGTAGTCAACCTAGGAGTTAGACCAGTGAGAAATAAAAAATATTTAAGTTCAATTAACCTTCCCAAATTCCAAAAAATAAATTCCATTTCACCACATTAAATCAATAACAAAAAATCATTTTCAAGTATCCAACATTCTTTATAATTTGTTGGACAAATTGACAGCATGTAATACTACCATCCAATAATACTCAAATCAGTTAGTAATTATTCCCTCTGATGCTAATATAAGAGCCATTTGACTTTTTTTATGGAGGTTAAGGAACCAAAATATATCACTAAATTTTAACATATGATATATGTAATTAGATTATATGTTAGTTTATTTATTTAAATTAAAAGAAAATATTTTTTAATAACTACACATTTTCTACTTATATAAAATATTCAGTTGCTCATATATATATATAATTTTTTCCTACTTCTATTGGATTTACCTTTTTTTAATCTTTTCTTTCTCTTAGAGCCCATACTAAAGGTTGAATTTCCTTTTTTAATATTTTCCTCCCTCTCTTTTTTGCCTTCTCTCCTCACATGAAGTTCCTATTTGCAATCAACAATAGACAGCATCATAGCATGCGTGGTATCGGGAATTTGGGCCAAACCTGTCAAGCTAGCCTGTTAAAGCCCTGGCCCTTGGAGGGTCGGGTTTTGATTTTAGAACCTCTAAAAGGGAGTAACAGGTCGGCCTTATAGCGCCGAGGGCTTAAAAGGGTCGGCCTGTTAGACCCTTCTATTTTAAATTTTTTATTTAAAATTGTTATTTTTTTGTTTAATCTTCCATATTTACGCACATGAAATAATTGCTTTATTGAATGAATGCATGTGAAAGGATGAAAACTCTTCGAAAATGATGAAGGAAAGCTTCATGCTTCGATTAATTCGTTTGATCATAGGACTTATTTGTTTTTTGATATAAATAAACACATTAATATGATTGTTAAGTTATATTCTTCACAAAACTTTTGAAAGTGAAATGATGATGATGATGGTCACAATGTTTCTGCTTAGTTAATATGGTTGTTTAGTTTATCTTGTGTGACTTATTTAAAAATATGGACAATATTTATTATTTCTTGATAATTTGTTAGTGTTTGTATTGTAACTTAAAATAGATATTTGTGGTTTGATAAAAAAAAATTGATATTTGTGTTGATAATAAGGATTTTATTGCTTTAATTTTTTTCTATGGAAAAAGGTTGGAAAATAGTGTATATGGCTAATTGGGCCTGGCCGGTCCTAAGCCCGACCATTCAAGGGCTAAGCTTTGAAAACCCGGGATATTTGCACTACCTAAGCCTAATAGGCCAGCCTATTTAGGCACTAGCCTGTTGGTGAGAACCCACTAGGGTTAGACCCTAAGAACCCACAACCAATCTGAGATACACTCACCCCAAGAAAGCTAAACAAAGGACTGGAACGATCCACTTGAACCCTTGAACACGGAAGGACAAGGACCCGAAGTGTTGGAAGACGCCACAAGGTTGATCAAGCCTTGATAAGTCTGTTAGTTCAATGAAGAACCGTAGAGAGAATCCACTCTCAAGATACAAAGTGCATAGAAGCAACTTTCATTTCACTCAAATGTTCAGGTGTGCCTTCCAAATGAGGCTTACAATGTATTTATAGGCTACATCCATAAATCATGCCTAAATTGCATTCAATGCATTATTGAGAATTCAAACACTAAACCTAATTCAACAAACAACAAACACAAAAATTCAAATTTGGCAACTTAATTTCAACAATCGAGACCCTAGAATTCAAAGATGCCAACTTATTTCAACAATCAACAAAACCCAAAAGTCAAATCTGCACCTAACTAATTTGATTTTCGCACAAAGAAAAGTTGACAATTTGAATCAGAATTTTAAGCCTAAAATGTGATCATTTATGCCCAAATGACTCCTCCCATGTGTACCACATGGTCCAAGCCCTTCAATTTGATGTTTTCAAGCCCAAAATATGATCAACCTCTTCATTTTCAGCCCAAATGAAATTTGCTACGTTTTCAGCTCTTTTGTTCACATTTGTTGAACCAATTGCCATTTGCTTTGCCCATGTCTCTTGCACTAGCCCAATCAATGCCTCCTTAATTCTCTTAGCTCTTGCTCTTGTGATTGGTCCACTTGGAATTTGCAAAGGATCATTTGAAGTTGAAGAGTTATCTTGTTGGATCGCATCATTCCCTCTCTCCTCAAAAGGATTCGTCCTCGAATCTTTACCTACATCAAAAGGAGATAAATCAGCCACATTAAAAGTAGCACTTACATTGTACTCTCCAGGTAAGTCAATCTTGTATGCATTATCATTGATTCTTTCAAGCACTTGAAATGGACCATCTCCTCTTGGAGCTAACTTGGACTTTCTTTGAACGGGAAATCTTTCTTTCCTCATATGCACCCACACCCAATCTCCAGGTTCAAAAAGAACACGCCTTCTTCCTTTGTTGGCCTTGAATGCATATTGCTCATTTTTCCTTTCAATTTGTTGTTTTACACGCTCATGCAATTGCCTCACCATTTCAGCTTTCTTTTTCCCATCAAGACTTGCTCTCGCATCAATAGGTAATGGTAATAAATCCAAAGGACTAAGTGGATTAAAACCATAAACTATTTCAAAAGGAGAAAAATCAGTGGATGTATGCACAGTCCTATTATATGCAAATTCAATGAATGGCAAACAATCTTCCCAATTTTTCAAGTTCTTTTGAATCATAGTTCTAAGCAATTGAGACAATGTTCTATTAACAACTTCGGTTTGACCATCAGTTTGTGGATGACAAGCAGTAGAAAACAACAATTTAGTGCCAAGCTTCCCCCACAAAACTCTCCAAAAATGACTCAAGAATTTTGTATCCCTATCAGAAACAATGGTTCTAGGAACACCATGCAATCTCACAATTTCTTTGAAAAACAAGTCAGCAACATATGTGGCATCATCAGTTTTATGACAAGCAATGAAATGTGCCATTTTAGAAAATCTATCAACAACCACAAAGATGGAATCCATTCCTCTTTTTGACCTAGACAAACCCAAAACAAAATCCATTGATATGTCAATCCAAGGTTCACTAGGTACAGGTAATGGTGTATACAAACCATGTGGCAAGACTCTAGATTTGGCCCTTTTACAAGTTATGCATTTAGCACAGATTCTTTCCACATCACGTTTCATTTTAGGCCAAAAGAAATGCTCATGCAAAACATCCAAAGTCTTTTTCATACCAAAATGACCCATTAATCCTCCCCCATGTGCTTCTCTAACAAGTAATTCACGCAAAGAACATTGAGGCACACACAATCTGTTTTCTCTAAACAAGTACCCATCAACCCTATAAAACTTGTCACATGCTTTATTTTCACAAGCAAGAAACAATTCAGAAAAATCAACATCACTTGCATACAAATCCTTGATATGTTCAAAGCCAAGCAATCTAGTACTAAGAGAAGAAAGAAGAGTATACCTTCTGGACAATGCATCAGCCACAACATTTTCCTTACCTTGCTTGTATTTGATGACATATGGAAATGTCTCAATAAATTCCAGCCACCTTGCATGCCTTTTGTTCAGCTTACCTTGACCCTTAATGTGCTTTAAAGATTGATGATCAGTGTGAATGACAAATTGTTTAGGCCAAAGGTAGTGTTGCCAATTCTCCAATGTTCTCTTGAGTGCATAGAGCTCCTTATCATAAGTTGGATACTTCAAGGCAGCTCCATTTAGCTTTTCACTAAAATAAGCAATTGGCTTTCCTTCCTGCATCAAAACAGCTCCTATCCCAACTCCAGATGCATCACATTCGATCTCAAATGTTTTGCTAAAGTCAGGCAATACTAACACAGGTGCAGAACACAAATTATCTTTTAGTTTAGCGAATGCATCATCTTGAGCGTTATCCCATTTAAAACCAACAGATTTCTTAATGACCTCAGTGAGTGGTGCAGCAAGTGTACTAAAATCTTTAACAAACCGCCTATAAAAACTAGCCAAACCATGAAAACTTCTCACCTCAGTTATGCTTTTAGGTGTTGGCCATTCTCTTATAGCCCTTATCTTTTCCTCATCAACTTCAATTCCTTTAGCACTCACCACAAAACCAAGAAAAACAATTTTATCCATGCAGAAATCACACTTTTTCAGATTTGCAAACAATTTTTCCTTCCTCAAAACTTCAAGCACACAATGCAAATGGTTCAAATGTTCATCCAGATTCTTGCTATAAATCAGAATATCATCAAAATAAACCACAACAAACTTTCCAATGAAAGCACGCAAAACATGGTTCATCAATCTCATGAAAGTGCTAGGTGCATTAGTTAAACCAAATGGCATAACTAACCATTCATACAATCCATGTTTTGTCTTGAAAGCAGTTTTCCACTCATCCCCTTCCTTCATTCTAATTTGATGGTATCCAGATTTCAAATCAATTTTAGAAAACACAATAGAACCATGCAATTCATCAAGCATATCATCTAACCTAGGAATGGGATGGCGATACTTTACAGTGATATTGTTGACAGCTCTGCAATCAATGCACATCCTCCAAGTTCCATCTTTCTTTGGCACTAAAAGCACTGGAACTGCACAAGGACTCAAGCTTTCTCTCACATATCCTTTTGCCATGAGATCTTCCACTTGCCTTTGAAGCTCCTTTGTTTCTTCTGGATTGCTTCTATATGCTGGCCTATTAGGAATTGTTGCTCCAGGAATGAAATCAATTTGATGCTCAATTCCTCTAATGGGTGGTAAGCCAGGGGGAATTTCTTTAGGGAACACATCATCAAATTCCTGCAACAAAGAACCAACAACACTTGGAAAGGAAGGGTGAATGTCATTAGTGTTCAAAAAGGATTCCTTGTAAACAAGGAGAAGCAAATGTGTTTCAGCAAGAAAAGCACTCCTCACATCACTTTCTTTTGCATAAAAATTCATTTTATTCTCTCCTTTTTTTATCTCTTCATTCTTTTCCTTTCTGTGAATTTCTTTTTTTGAACTCTCACATTTTCTCTCTTTTTCACTCTCTTTTCTTTTTGATGTATCTCCCTCATTTTTCTTATCTCTCTCTCTCTTTTCATCTTAAGCTGATCCTCATAGACTTGCTTTAGAGTCAAATGTACAAGAGTAATGGGTCTATTGTTCATTACAAAAGAATATCTATTTGTAAGCCCATCCTTCTTTACTTTTCTATCAAACTCCCAAGGTCTTCCCAAAAGTAGATGTCCAGCATGCATAGAAACAACATCACACAATATCTCATCACAATATTTTCCAATTGAGAAAGAAACCAAAACCTGCTTATCAACTTTAATTTCCCCACATTCATTTAACCATTGCAGCTTGTATGGTTTAGGGTGTCTAATGGTTGGCAAATTCAATTTCTCAACCAAGGTAGTGCTTGCAACATTAGTGACACTCCCACCATCAATGATCAAACTACATACCTTGTTATCAATAAGGCAGCGAGTAAGAAAAATGTTTTCCCTTTGCTCATTCACCTCATCTTCCTTCACTTGACAATTCAAAGCTCTTCTAACAACAAGGCATTCTCCTTCCACAGCATACTCAACTCCATCATCACTTTCATCTTCAAGTGGTGGTTTGGAAACATCATCACTCTCACTTTCACTTTCAGTCACAACTTCATTATTTTTCAGCATCATAACTCTCTTGTTGGGACATTGAGAAGCTATGTGACCTGTACCCAAACACTTGAAACATTTTATATCTCTATTTCTAGAGGTTTGGGAATCAGATTTACCTTGGCTCTTTGATGAAGATTCTTCCTTGCCTTTAGTGGTCTCCTTTTGGCTACTTCTTTCTCCTTTCTTTAAATTTTGTTTCAGAAAAGAATTTGACCCAGAATTGAACTTTGAAACACCCTTACGCTTGATTTGCTTTTCCACCTTAATTGCCATATGCACCATATCTTCTAACTCCACATAATGATGCAATTCCACTGTGTCAGCAATATCTTTGCGTAGCTCATTCAGAAATCGAGCCATTGTAGCCTCCCTATCTTCTTGCACATTAGCTCTTATCAAAGCTAATTCCATCTCCTTAAAATATTCGTCCACACTTTTAGAACCTTGTTGAAGGGTCTGCAACTTTTGATAAAGCTCTCTATAGTAATGGTTGGGAACAAATCTCCTCCTCATTAGAGCCTTCATTTCTCTCCATGTTGCTACAGGTCTCTCACCATTATTCCTCCTATCAATCCCCAATTTATCCCACCAAGCCATGGCATAATCAGTGAATTCATTTGCTGCCAACTTTACCTTTTTAGCTTCAGAATAATTATGGCACTCAAAAATCATCTCCATCTTCTTTTCCCACTCTAAATATGCTTCAGGATCACCCCTACCTTGGAAAGCTGGAATTTTCATTTTAATGTTTCCAAGGTTCCCATCCAACCTATTTCTCTCCCTTCCATGTCTTCTTCCATTCCTATCTCCTCTACGCCTATTTCTTTCCCCCTCATATTCAGATTCAAAATCTCCCTCACTATCATTTTCAGATTCAAACCCATCCTCAAAAACCTCCCTTCGCCTATCATGCCTTCTAAATGGTCGCTCTCTTTGCAGATTTGCAAGCCTCTCATCTTGCCTATCCATTCTATCTCTTATTTCTCCAAAAACCACTTCCATTCGTGCAAAGTGTTGCTGCATTTGCCTAAGGTTGACATCTGCATTCCTTGAATTGTTATTACCATTAGATGTTTCACCTGCACTAGACATTATAACTACAAAAAAGGATGTTAGTGAAATGGAGTCCCTCACAAATATATCCTTACGTGTTTCCCTCAAGAATGTCACTCTACACTCGTGTTTCACTCAATTTGGCTTTTAAATTGATATGATCACTCTTGCCTTTTTCCACTCTTAAATTCCTCTTAAGGCTCTTTAAAGAACTAATCAATTCAATCAAAAACTTTCACAACTTGCAGAATCAAAAACACTTAGAAACTTCAAATATGAGTATTAAAGATAAAGTATCAAGGAAAATGAAGATTTTCAACTAACACAGATTGCAAAGACTGAAGAAAAATTCTGGATATGAAGATGAATACTTTTCTAAGAACAAGTCAACAATTGCAACTTCTTTTTTTTTTTTGTCTTTGATGTTTTTTTTACTTTTTTTTTTCTCTTTTCTCTTCTTTTTTTTTTTTGGCTGCAAGTTTAAGGAAAATATGAAATCTACTACAAACAGAACTAATAAGCAAATTGAGCCCAGAATTTCCAGAAAACACGTTCTTATTGAATATATCTCACAACTGAAAACTCGGATTTCAACGATTCCAAAACGAAATGAAAGAACAGACTCTGAACTATAAGATTGACATACTGCACGTTGAAATACTCAAATTGAAACTAGTCGAACAAGGACAAAGATTTTGGTCTCGAACAGAAACAAAGAAGATGAACAGACACAGGAAAACACACGAAAATATGAACGAAAATGAAAACAAAAAACCGAAAGATATGACCTGAGTTTAGAACCGAAGCTCTGATACCAAGATGGTGAGAACCCACTAGGGTTAGACCCTAAGAACCCACAACCAATCTGAGATACACTCACCCCAAGAAAGCTAAACAAAGGACTGGAACGATCCACTTGAACCCTTGAACACGGAAGGACAAGGACCCGAAGTGTTGGAAGACGCCACAAGGTTGATCAAGCCTTGATAAGTCTGTTAGTTCAATGAAGAACCGTAGAGAGAATCCACTCTCAAGATACAAAGTGCATAGAAGCAACTTTCATTTCACTCAAATGTTCAGGTGTGCCTTCCAAATGAGGCTTACAATGTATTTATAGGCTACATCCATAAATCATGCCTAAATTGCATTCAATGCATTATTGAGAATTCAAACACTAAACCTAATTCAACAAACAACAAACACAAAAATTCAAATTTGGCAACTTAATTTCAACAATCAAGACCCTAGAATTCAAAGATGCCAACTTATTTCAACAATCAACAAAACCCAAAAGTCAAATCTGCACCTAACTAATTTGATTTTCGCACAAAGAAAAGTTGACAATTTGAATCAGAATTTTAAGCCTAAAATGTGATCATTTATGCCCAAATGACTCCTCCCATGTGTACCACATGGTCCAAGCCCTTCAATTTGATGTTTTCAAGCCCAAAATATGATCAACCTCTTCATTTTCAGCCCAAATGAAATTTGCTACGTTTTCAGCTCTTTTGTTCACATTTGTTGAACCAATTGCCATTTGCTTTGCCCATGTCTCTTGCACTAGCCCAATCAATGCCTCCTTAATTCTCTTAGCTCTTGCTCTTGTGATTGGTCCACTTGGAATTTGCAAAGGATCATTTGAAGTTGAAGAGTTATCTTGTTGGATCGCATCACCTGTGAAAGGCTAACCCTGTAAGACCGGGCCGGCCTAATTCCTACCTTTAAGCAAACATACGTAAAAAAGTATTGAAGAGACAAGACAACACACCCTCTTTTCACTAGAGTCTTTCCTCTCTCTACAAGGCTTGCTTCAACACGGCATCAAGGTACATCAATATCCTAAGCTTGATTTTTTCTTCTTTCTTCTTCCACATTTTCTCTAGTAGCACAGTTCCGGCGTCCATGCCTTTTCTAGCGAGTAATGGGGGCGAGAAAGAAGTAGCATCATCAATGTTTTAGGAAAACCAACATAGATCCAGTCTCAATAACTTTGTATCTCTTTTTCAGCTTCTTATGTTGTTCATCTCCTTTCCCTCTCTTATTTATCTCTGCTTCTTATGATCGTATCCTCTTCATCTTGCATCCTTCTCTTCCTCACCTTTTGTTTTAAAACGTTGCCTTTACTTTCAGGAGTTCCGTGAAAAATAAAAAAAAAAACACTGGCTCACCCAATCCGGCAAGTCAGTTGGGTTACTACTAGGGTCTAACCGAGTTGGCCTAGTCAGACTCGGTTGCTGTAACATCGGTTTGGGTGTTTACTCGGACTGCTCAGAACGTCAATCCAGCGGGTTTGGGTCTGGAACGCTGGTCCAGTGGGTTTAGGTCCGGACTAGGTATGACAACTATGAATTAAACTGGGACATCAATTTAATTATATGTGAAAGTAAAATTACTATATTACCTATTAAGTTCCATCTCCTTCCTCCTCACCTAACCCCAACTCTCATCTTCTGATCCATCTTTCGCCCCATCCCAACCTTCCTCCTTCCCACTTCGTCCTCTTTGTCCCCTCAATCTCCATAACATAGCCAGCCACCTTTAAGCACTTACATCCATACTTAATTACATGCATATCCTTCTTTCTTTCTTCTTCACCTTTTCCTATATTAATTTCATCATTTATATGCATGAATCTCAATAGCTCCATGTATAATCTAAACAATGATAGCAACTCTACAGTAAGCGGAGGTGACAACATGAAATCGTTCTCACCCAGTAGTGTCCCAAATTTGAGCTGAGCCTTAGCTTCCTTGCCGTCGATTTCCATGCTCTGAGTTTGAAATTCAACGCCAATGGTGGCCTTAGAATGCATGTTGAACTTGTTGCGAGCATAATGAGAGAGAAGGTTGGATTTGTCGACGGTAGAATCACAGATGATGACAATCTTGAAATTCAGTGATTTGACGGAGGAAGGCAGGCAGGTAGGATGGGGATGGAGATGGAGATGGAGAGGGAGTGAATTTAATGGGTAAATTGGTAATTTTACTGTCACACATAATCCATCCTCTTGTCCAATTTATAAATCACGTCCAGCATATTTCACACAGACCGAGGAAAATCTTAAAACTCCTTAACTTTCCATTAAAATCCAACAAATTTCCAACTTTACCTATATTTAATATCCACTATACCACATTAAAATAAAGTCAATGCACAATAAATGAAGGGAAAACTTGTACATTCACATTAAATATTTAATGAAGTGACTTATATATAGAACAAAATAAAATGTTCTCTCTACCCTATAAATAGGATCAGAGGAGTAAATCTAAGTCACTTCAGTTTAGTTAGAAGATTTTATGGGACATTACCTTAATTAGATCCCTACTTCGAACCAATAGGAATTTATTGTTTTCTAGGCACATTTATCATACAAGTATCCATGTTTTAATTGAAGTTAATATATTTATTTATATAATTGGTATGATAAATTGTGATATGCTGTTTGATGCAATGAGGAGATAAATTCGCAAATTTTCTCCCTCTTTTGTAGGATAAAGAAGGAGGAACAAATGGAGCAGAAATAAGGAACAAATGGAGCAGAAATAAGAGTAGAAGGAAGCATGGTTACTTTTTCTAGACAAAATGACTGAGCCACTAGAACAGGGTAATGAGAGACCTAGGACGCCTTGGTCACCAGTATAGGGTGCAGAGGCTACCAGAGTAAAATAATATGATAGATTTTGGAGATCATATTTGAAAACTATAGCTTTTTAAAGGAGAGGAGACGGCCAAATTAGATATAGACGGCATTAAGGACGAAAATTAGAGAGAAGAAAGACTTGTGTAGAGAAAAAGATCAAATCAGAGCTTTAGAGGAGTCTTATGAAGCTAATCCGAGAGACCTCTAGAGAATTTTTCTCTATTCTTCTCATTGAATTGTCTTGTTTAGTAGATGTAATCATGAATCGACTTCATAGATTTGATTTCTTTTCAATTATGTGTAGCTAAATGTTAGTCTAGGGTTTTCTTTTAACCTCTATATGGAGTGATTTTTTTAGTTTCCTTTCTTTTAGTTACTTAATGCAATTCTGTTTTGATTTTACCTAGCTTAAATTTCCAAAAAGTACCTAATCAACACTTTACTTGTTCAATGATTCATCACTTGAGAGAGGGGTTTTGTTGTAGAACTTAGGTAAAAGCATATTAGAGAGAAAACTCATTGTTAACAGAGAAGTGATTCATATGTTAACCTAATATCGTTAGAGTGAAGTTGATGCTTAAACGTGTTTTTGTTGATTCAATAGCATGAGAGTGTGAGAGTCTATAAACACGATATTTCATAAACACAATAGCATGAGAGTGTGAGGGTTTTGAAAGTTAATGATCATATTTTTAACACGAGAGAGTATTTTTTATCACATTCGAATTTCAGACGAAGACTGAATGCATTAGATAGTCATTAGAAAGGATAACTTTGTATAAATCATAACATATAGAGGGGATAACGAATCCTAGGTTTATTCTCATCGTCTTAAAAGCAGTTTTTCAAAGTTTGTTTTGTTTAGTTCTTATCATTTTTTAGAGCAATATTTTTATTCAACTTAAGTAGAAATAGAATTAAATTAGTTGACCTTCATTAGATTAAACCGTAGTCCTCATGGGAACGATAAACTTTTTACTACTTTGACCCGTGCATTTGCTGTTACGCTATGCGGCGAACAAGTTTTTGGCGTCTTTGCCGAGGACTACGGTTTTAGTCTTTTAAGCGTTAATTGATTTAATTTTGTCTTTAGTTATAGTTGATTTTTGTTCTTTTCTTTCTTTATTTCTTTGATCATCTATCTTGATAAGGTTGATACTTGTTAGTTTGATTTGTCTTTGCATGTAATTCAGTTGACTATATGCTAGGCGAATTGAGGTGGTTCTTTTTGACATTGAAGAAGTACCTATTTTGCAAGAACCAGTTGTTCCACCTGAAGTTGAATATTGACCTTACACTATGGCTAAAATTTAGGATGAGGAGAATCTCTTTATGCATGAGTTCTTGGAGCGAGAAGGCTTCACATACTCATCTAGTATTCAGTACTCCAATATCATTGTGAGGACATTTGAAGTTAAACCTGCCATGATTTAGATGATCTAGATGATGGGAACTTTCAAAGAAACCCAATTGGAAGATCCTACTTAACATTTGACTAAGTTCGTAGAAGTTTGTATAAACTTCATACAAGTCGGAATTTCCAGCAACACCCTATGACTATGCCTTTTTCCCATGTCACTAGGTACTAAGGAAAAGGCCTGGCTCAATTCACTCCCTGAACATTCCATCACGACTTAGGATGAATTGGCTTCCAAATTTAAGGCCATATTTCTTCCTACTAGAAAAAGAGCAACTCAAAGGGGTGAACTACTAAACTTTCGGTAAGAGCCAAGTAAAACATTTTATCATGGGTTGAATGAGCCAACACAGGTTATTGTTAACCTTTAGAAATTTCACACATTTCACATGCTTTGAGCACATATGTTATTGATAATATGGTTATATAGGAAAACATCATGTGAAAATGTGTAAGCTTTTCTCACCATGAAACTTTGAAGATTGATGATTTCCCTCTCTATTTTATAGGAAAAGGGAGCCAACATGAAGAGGAGCTAGGAGAAGATTAAAAGGAAGCAAACCGAGTTACACTTCAAAGCAAAAAAATCATGGGAGCAAGCAAATTCTGGAGCCTGACTTTAGGTGCATCTCGCTGTAGTGAGAGAGTTTGCTCCCTACAATGAGCTCTTCATTTCAGTAAATCCTCTTCTCTGCATGGCGCATTATAGCAAGCACCTTTGCTCATGTAGCGAGATCTTATTCTAGCAAGCCCCTCTCTCTGTGTGACATGCTGTAGCGAGCAGTGAGAATGTATCAATTCTACTACGCATTTGGGGTTCTAAAACACGAGAATTTAGGGGATAAATATTAGAGTTAGAGAGAGCTTGAAAGAGGATTTGGGGAGCATGGGAGAAGTTGATTCTTGGAGCTTCAAGACGAAATTGTTTGTGGTTTCTCCTCTTGTCTTCTCTTTTCTTCTTCCTTTCTCTTGTTTCATTTCCGGACTTTGTGATGTATTTGAAGATGATTCTTGAGATTTCTTGTGTCATGTGTAGCTAAACTCATTTTATAGGTTAATTTTGAAACTTTGTATGAATTTATGCTTGGAACTCTTTCTCTCTTGATGATTAATGATTATTATGTTGTGAATTTAATTTGTTCTTCATTTCTCATAAGTGGTGGCCAACATTTAGCTTGTTAGCCTAATTAGTTACGTTGCTTGAGAAAGCATTAATTAAGCATAGAACTAGGTTGAATTCAAGCTTTTCTTAAAATTCCAAGTTGGGATTGAGAGTTTGTTAATGAGATACATTAACCAAGTTTTGTAAAATTGAAGTAGGATGTTTCTAGAGACTAATTAACATAATATGTAGTAAGAGATTATGCATATTAGTATTAATTAAGGTTTGGGTAAACTTGAGGGAGTTATTCCAATGGATATGACTTCAAAAATCAACATAATATTCATTAATTGTCATTATAGGAGGGGTAAATGAGTACCATTAAGTACAAAATGGATAAATAAACCTAGTCTTTTCCCATTATATTGAATTTACTTAAAGTGTTTTGTTTTACAAATTGCCACTTTCAATAAATTAGATTTTATAAAATCACTTGCCTTTTGCCCATTGCTAATTTGGATTATGATAAATATGATGAACTTGCTTATAACATAGTCATAGTGGAACGACAACCCTCTCTTAAACTATACTATTATACTTGACCCGCGCACTTGCGGTAACAATTTATGGCGAACAATTTTATGGCGTCACCGCCAGGGATTGTGTTTTAAGTCACTTAAGAGTTCGTTAAGTACATTGTTAGCTTGATTATCTTTGGGCTTATTCTTTCTTGTCTTTTGGTAACTTGAATTGTGTTATTTCTATGAACGTGTCTAGTTAGAGATAGCATTTCTTGAGTTACTTTGTTTGACTACTGTGATAAGTTTTGATACTCTTGGGATCCTCTTGCGTTTGTAGGTACTTACTTTAACTGTATGCAACAAGATTTGGAAGTGGTTCTTGATCTAGATCCACACTAATCACTTTAGTTGGAACCACCTATTCAGCCGGAGGAACTAATTCAACAACCCGTGCAAGAGCCATTCATTCAACCTGAAATGGCAGGTCAAGGTGATGGAGAAGAAGATATCTCTATGGAGGAGTTCTTGGCATGAGAGGAAATCACTTATTCCTCTAGCATTAGACTCCTGGACATCACTGCAAGGAACTTTGAGGTTAAATCGGTGATGATTCAGATGCTCCATCTTATGGGTACCTTTAATGGTACTAAGATTGAAGACCTGGTTGAGCACCTCACCAAGTTTGTCCAGATGTGTAGCAACTTTAAGTATCAAGAAGTCACTACCTATGCATTATTTCTTCGCCTATTCCCCATGTCTCTAAGGGGTAAGGCACTTGCTAGGCTCAACTCCCCCTGGTAACTCTATCACCAATTGGGATACTTTGGCCACTAAGTTCAAGGCCCGGTCTCTTCTTATTGATTTGAGGGCTATCCAAAGAGGTGAACTCTTCACCTTTAAGCAAGAGCCTGGTGAGACATTCTATGAAGTATGGTAGCATTTCAAGGATATGTGGAGCAATTATCCTACCAATGGTCAACATACTTTTGTTCTAATTAAGGCTTTTCAAAAGGGTTTGAATCAGGCAACCCAAAAAATATTGAACACTGCCACAAGGGGAGAAATAAAAAATTTAAGAGCTTTGGAACTCCAACAATTGTGCAAGAACTTGGCCACCAACACAATGTAATATCGGGGCAGTTCTAGTGATAATGTAATTAGTGCTAAACTTAAAGGTCTGAAAAAAAGATTTGAGAAGTTTGAAACAAAGATAGACACTCATTTGCCTAAAGGTGTGCATGCACTTCAGAGCTCCATTCAATCCTGTGAGAATTGTGGAGAGGATCATCCGACCTAAGATTGCCACTACACTTTGGAATCACTCAACCACTTAAACAAATTCAATAGGGCCCTTCATGGAAATCTCTACTCCAACACATACAACTAAGGGTGGAGAAACTACCCAAACATGTCATGGAAGAGTGGTCCAAGTCTTAACCCACCTCAAGCTTCTTCCTCTTCACACTAATCATTGACACCTCTTGGATTTGTGGCACCTCAACAAAAGCCACCTGATGAGTCTAAGATTGAAAAGTTGCTCTCTCAAATACTTGCCAACCAAGCGGCAATCAATACTAAAACTTTGCTTCATGACACAGCTATCAAGAATATTGAAGTGCATATGGGACAATTGGCTTCTCAATTCAACACATTGATGAGGCAAGGGCTACCAAGTGATACCATTCCTAATCCAAAAAGGGAAGGTGAGGAAGAATGTCAAGCAAGCACTTTGAGGAGTGGTAAGGTTGTGGATAACTCCTCTTTGTCAACCAAGAAACCTCAAGTAGCTCCCCAATGAAGTTGAAGTTGATGAGGATGAACAGGTTGATGAAGACATTGTGGTTGAAGATAATGATACTAAGAAGAGGAAGGTAGTCAATGAAAGTCTAGATGAAGTTGTGCAAAACCCTAAGGAGACCAAGGCTAAGGGTGAAGAAATAAAGCAACTACTTCTCTCTCTATCACACCTCCTCTACCTTATCCTCAAAGGTTCAAGAAAAAGGAGGAAGACACTCAATTCAAGAAGTTTGTGGAGATATTCAAGTAACTACATGTCAACATACCATTTACCAAAGCATTGGAGAATTTTCCTAAGTATGCCAAATCTTGAAGGATATGCTTTCTAAAAAGAGGCGCTTCAATGAGTTTGAGACAGTTGCTCTAACCAAAGAATGTAGTGCAATCATCCAAATAAAGCTACCAAGTTGAAAAATTGGGAAGTTTCTATATCCCTTGCAACATTGGCACAAATTTTAATGGCAAATTTCTTTGTGATTTGGGAGCTAGCATTAATCTTATGCCATTTACGGTTTTTAACCAATTGGGACTAGGTGAACCACAGCCTACTACGATCACCTTTCTCTTTGACGATCATAGCACCGCTCGCCCAAGAGGTATTGTGGAAGACGTCTTGGTAAAATTTGATAATTTCATATTTCCTGCGGATTTTGTTGTGTTGGATTGTGAGGTTGATTGGAAAATCCCTATCATTTTAGGGAGACCATCTTTGGCTACGACAAGAACCCTTATAGATGTTGAAAAATGGGAGATCACTTTGGAGGTGAATGATGAGAAGGTGATTTTCAACATGTCTAAGGCTTTGAAATTTCATGATGATAAACCTAGGAAATGGTTTATGGTGAATATGCTTGATTCGGTTGTTCAAGAGGAATCTTATGAGTCGAAGATCAAAGACCCTTTAGAGGCATTTCTTATTGGTGAAAAGAATATTGAAAACTTTTACCAAAATGAGCTTAATAGGATATTGAGTATGGAAGCCTTCCCTCCATCTCTGTTTAAGCCATTTGAGACTTTAGATGTATCCGAAGAGCACCAAAATTGAGGTTATATTGGTGTAGTGCCGCCTCAGGCCCTCCCTTCAAGAAAATTAGAGATCAAGGGGATAGTGGAAGTACCCTCGGGGTGTTCTCTTGAGGAGTGTAACGAAAAAGTAACCTGTTAGAATCTTAAGTTTTGATGAAGACTGACCCATGGAAAAATATCGCTAATAAGAAATGATAACTTAGCAGATCAATAAGAATGAAAATCTCTATCGTTAAGTGAATCTAAATAGCTAATTGATAGAAAGGAATAGCAAGTGAAGACTTAGAAATAACAAAGTCAATATCTATCGCTAAGTCATTCACTATCGCTAAAGAAAGATCCATCGCTAGAAGTTCATTAATCATATGTGTAAATGAATCCAGCAGATAAATGAACCAAGTGTCTAAATCAGCTAGCGATAACAGGTTAAGCTATCGATAACCATAAGTGCTTCCGATAATGATCATTCAGTTAGCTAGTGCCTGAAAGCTAATGAGTCAAATAGAGCTAACATGGTTGCTAGCGCTATTGATTTAACCTTTTCCTTACGCCTTGGGGTTAAAATCACAATAATTACCAAGGATTGTGTAAAGTGGCACAATCCCGGATCGTTTCACTTGAGGAGTCCTTCTAAACAACCTAAGCTAACTAAATGCAATTAAAACAATAAAGAGGTCTGGGGGGGGTTTTGGTTTGGAGATTCATTTACTAAAGCTATTAACAAAAGCAGTTACTTGTTTTTGGTGTTTTAGATTAATAAGTGAAAAGTGAGAAGAGTTTGGATTAGGGGTGATTTTATAAAATGGGCTTTGGTAGTGCTTCGGTGACTCAAATACTTCTTTCAAAATGATAAGTGGGAGTTTAATTTACCAAGTCTAATTGAAAGATCCCCAAGCAACCACTAGGGGTCCACTAGCCCTAATTAATGACTAATCTAGCAACCACTTTCATAGCCATTACTTAGGGTTAGTGTTAAGATCCACTTGGTTTGTGAAATGCCTTGAAACAAATGCAATTTAACTCTCATAAAGTGCAATCACATCATCATGCATGGAAGAAATTGACTATAACCACTAGCAACCACTAAAATGGCTAAAACCAAAAATACAACCACAAGTAGATAGGAAATTGTATCTCAATCACATTCAATTCAAAGCATACACAATATAGTTCACAAACATAGATAGCAACCACATATCCCAAGTCTTAAATCCAAATACAAGACCAATACAAAAGAGTATAAGCCAAATACAAAGGAAATAAGAAATTGTAAACTAGAAACTCCCCTATGTTGGTCCATGAAGCTAGAGCCACCTTCACACCACCAAAGCACCAAGAACTTAGCCTCTCATGTCTTCAAACTCGTGCCCAAGAGGGCCCATGATGATAGCTTCCATGAATGAAGAAGATAGAAGGAAATGTGGAGTGGAAATGGAAGGTGGAAGGAGAAAGAACAAGAAAATCAGCAATAATGGAGGTGGAAATGAGTGGGGATGAGAGGATTTGAGTGAGGAATGAAGAAGAACAAGAGGAACCCTAGGAGAGGGCTGGTTTTCGGACCTGAGGAAGCTTTTTATCCCGATTTTAGTGTGTTTGGAACTATTTATAATCCCCCAAAAGCCATAAAATCGCGTCAGATTTCGCAGATACTGGGCACTTTGCCGTGGGCTCGCCGCGGCGAAAGCCACGGCGAGCTCATGTTGGTTCTGGAATTTGCTGGGGAGTTCGCCGTGAGTTCGCCGCGGCGAAGCCCACGGCGAACTCACACTGGTTCTGCCTTTTCTTTTCTTTTTCGCCGTCAGTTCGCCGAGACATTGATTCTGTTTCTCTCTTCGCTTTCTTCTTCTGCTCCGTCCCGAATTCTTCGCTGCAACTTGGCTCCTAAATTTGGGCATGCTTCTTCTATGATCTACAAGTAAAATCAAGCCAGAGGTAGCATCAAATGTTCTTGAAAATAGGTCAACAATAATTTATGCTAATTATGCCCAAATTGCCCTTGACTAGAATAAATTCCAACAAAGTGTGCAAAAGTCAGAAATTACCCTAATTAGGTGCAATTACCCCAAGAACATGCAATAATCTATTGATTTTATCAATGAAAAGTGTATCAAAATATGGTGCAATCATTTCCCCCACACTTAGACCTTTGTACTCCTGGACAAAGGGTACAATGCAAAGAAGAATGGTTTTAACCAATCAATAATCTCAGGCTAGCATGAGTCATGATCAAGGATATGCAAAGGGAGAATTGGCAAAGCAATTTGATAAAGTACTGGTAAAGAGGACTCTCAAGATAATAGTGTTTCCCTCTACTCACCTCATGTGGGATCTTTTCACACTTAACTTGCTCAAACAACAATTTGCCATAAGCTTGTAACTACCCTAACATCTCCACACATGCATACAATCACGTATGAATCAAAAGGACTTGCAAGGTTGAAATGATGGAAAAGGCAAGATGGATTGCATGTTATGGAAAAGGAAAGGTTGTAATGCAATTCAAAGTCACAATTTAAGAACATAGCACATGAGAGCATAATTTCAATAATAATGATGCCACACCAAGAAATGCCTTATTCTTCAAACTTTCTTTTTCTTCTTCCTTTTTTATTTTTATTTTTTTATGCACACTTTTCTATTTTCTTCTTTTTTTTTCTCTTTTTTCTTTCTTTCTAACATAAGTATGGCAATAACAACAAACAAAAGTGGCTCAAACTCAATGCTTCATCTCAAAATTCACATTAATGCATTACAACCAAGGAATAGCTCAAAATGGGTGAACAATGGAAAGTGAAATGATGCTGGTTTGTGTTTGGAAAGATGGGGTGTTGAAATGAATGCCTAAATCATCTTCAAGCATGAATGCAATTATAGCTTTGACAAAGAGTAAAGACAAGTTCTAGAAATTGAATGATCAAGCAAGTATACACTCCTGAAATGAAAATAGGCCCAAGAATCTCACAACAAGGTTAACCTCAATTTCCAATTAAAATCCAATTGCAGGGCCAATTAACACAATGCATATGCTTGAAAATAACTCATCACTAGCTCTTTGAAGATTGAAAGGATAAAATGCATAATTCTTAGAATTCTTCCCATTGCTCATGAAGCTCATTAATCAAAGGGTAAGGTCCAGTCTTGCTCCATGGTTTTTCAAAAATTGTTGCCACACTAGGTTTTCACAAACCAGTTTTAAAATTGGGTAGAAAAATGCAATTAGGTCCTCCATTGCACTGAATGCGACCCTCCATTGCAACAAAAGACTAAGGAGCACAATCTACCTGGATTTTGAAAAATTTGACACAGAATTTTAAAAATTACCTCTAATGTGGCATAAACATGATAAAACCAATAGATCAAGCAACAAAACTACCTAGTCCCCTCCCCCACACTTGAAATTGGCATTGTCCTCAATGGCATAGGGTATTTTATTGAATGAAAAATCCTAATTTTCTACTTTCTACTAGGATGCTCCCTCCCCCACACTTGTTCAATGCAATGATAGTAAAATATAAAGCAGCCAGCCCAGAATGCATGAAAGTAAACAAGATAAGGAGAAGAAGCAACCTGGCCTCAAGGAGGCTTGGCAACCGGTTCATGGTAGAGCTTGAGGAGATGTCCATTCGAAACGAATTCCTTTCCGGTTCCTTCTTCAATGAGCTCCACCATCCCATACTTGTGGACCTTCGTTACTTTGTACGGCCCGAACCAATTGGATGTTAGCTTCCCATGACCATGGCGGAAGCGGGCTTAGTACATAAGGACTTGGTCACCAACATTGAAGCTGCGGTTGAAGATCTTACCATCATGGATCAACTTGGTCTTTTCCTTATAGAGCCTTGAGCTCTCATATGCCTGAAGGCGCAGTTCATCAAGCTCTTGCAATTGAAGGCATCTTTCATTTCCAGCGGCATCCAACTCCATATTGCATAGTTTCACGGCCCAATAGGACTTGTGCTCCAATTCAACCGGCAAATGACAAGCTTTACCAAAAACTAACCGGTATGGAGATATGCCTAAGGGTGTCTTGAATGCGGTCCGATATGCCCACAATGCATCCTCAAGTCGATCACTCCAATCTTTTCTTGATGGCTTAACAATTTTCTCAAGAATGTGCTTTATATCCCTGTTAGACACCTCTGCTTGGCCATTTGTTTGGGGATGGTATGGGCTAGACACTCTGTGGGACACCCCATACTTAGCAAGCAAGTTATCAAGAAGCTTGTTGCAAAAGTGGGTTCCTCGATCACTTATAAGACCCCTTGGTACTCCAAATCTACTAAAGATGTTAGACTTGAGAAACTTAGAGACCGTGGGTGCATCATCCTTTCGGGTTGGGATAGCCTCTACCCACCTAGAGACATAATCTACAGCAAGTAGGATATAGGTGAAACCAGAAGAAGGTGGGAAAGGTCCCATAAAGTCTATCCCCCAAATATCAAAAATCTCACAAACTAGGATGGGCCGTTGGGGCATCTCATGTCTTTTTGTCACACTCCCCCCAAATTTTTGGCACTTACCACACGATTTACAAAAGGTGTAGGCATCTTTGAAAAGCGTAGGCCAATAAAAACCAGCGTCTAAGACCCTCCTAGCAGTTTTCCTAGAACTATAGTGGCCAGCACAAACCATCGAGTGGCAAGCAAAGAGGATGTCTAGGGACTCGGATTCCGGTATGCATCGCCGGATTACTTGATCATTGCACAGTCTCCATAGGTGTGGTTCATCCCAAACATAGTATTGGGCTTCTCTCTTTAACTTTTGCACCTGAAAGGGAGACATGTCATCCGGGGTGAGGGCACAAACAAGATAATTGACTAAACAAGCATACCAAGGCACCTCAACATCAATTGCACACAAAGAGGAATCCGGAAAATTATCACAAGTTAAGTCAGAAAGATCTACTCCCCTGGTGTTGTCTGGGAGTCTACTCAAGTGGTCGGCTACCAAATTGGCATTGCCGGCGCGATCCTTGATCTGCAAATTAAACTCTTGTAGCAAGAGTGTCCACCGAAGAAGTCTCGGCTTTGAGTGTGGCTTTGTGAACAAAAACTTTATAGCTGCATGGTCAGTATAAATGACAACCACAGAATGAAGCAAGTATTGTCTAAATTTGTCTAATGCAAAGACTATGGCAAAGAGTTCTTTTTCAGTGGTGGTGTAGTTCCTTTGTGCACAGTCCAGAGTCTTAGATGCATAGGCTATGACATGTGGTGTCTTGTTGCTCCTTTGACCTAGCATGGCGCCAACCGCATAGTTGGAAGCATCACATGCTAATTCGAAGGGCAATGACCAATCGGGAGCAAGAAGAATAGGAGGCTCCAAAAGAGTTTTCTTCAATGTTTGAAAAGCCATTTTACACTCAGCATCAAAAACAAATTCAACATCTTTTTGCAGCAAATGAGAAAGAGGCAATGCAATTTGGGAAAAACCCTTGATGAAACGTCGGTAAAAGCCTACATGTCCCAAGAAGGAGCGAAGCTCTTTGATACAAGTGGGATAAGGCAAGGACGAAATCACCTCGGTTTTGGCTTTATCAACCTCAATGCCTCGGCTAGAGACTAGGTGGCCAAGAACTATGCCATGTGTGACCATAAAATGACATTTTTCATAATTAAGCACTAAATCCTTCTCGACACACCTAGCTAGAACTCTCTCCAAACTACGCAAGCAAACATCAAACGAATCACCAAAAACAGTGAAGTCATCCATGAAAACTTCCAGGCAATCATCAAGCATATCAGAGAAGATGCTCATCATGCAACGTTGGAAGGTGCCCGGCGCATTGCATAAACCAAAGGGCATGCGCCTGTAGGCAAAAGTACCGAATGGGCAAGTGAAAGTGGTCTTTTCCTGGTCCTCGGGTGCTATAGGAATTTGAAAATACCCCGAATAACCATCTAGAAAACAGTAATGGCTTCTTCCCGCAAGCCTTTCCAACATTTGATCAATAAATGGAAGCGGGAAGTGGTCTTTTCGGGTGGCATCATTCAACTTCCTAAAGTCAATACACACGCGCCAACTATTTTGCACCCTTGTTGGAATAAGTTCATTGTTTTCATTTTTCAAAACAGTGATTCCGGACTTCTTAGGCACCACTTGGACCGGGGAAACCCACTCACTATCCGAGATCGGATATATGATGCCGGCACTTAGGAGTTTTGTGACCTCCTTTTTGACCACATCCAAAATGAAGGGGTTAAGCCGCCTTTGAGGTTGCCTAAGAGGCCTAGAATCCTCTTTAAGTAAAAGCCGATGGGTGCAAATAGCGGGGTTCATGCCCGGAATATCAGCCAATGTCCAACCCAAAGCCTTGCTATACTTTTTCAAAACATCAAGCAATTTTACCTCCTCAATTGCACTCAAGGTATTAGAAATAATAACCGGCAATTTGTCATTGGGGGCAAGAAAAGCATATTTTAAATTGCTTGGCAAAGGCTTTAATTCCAAAATGGGTGGTTCCAAAACAGAGGGAACAAGAGTAGGAAGAGTTAAAGTGTAAGAAGAACTCTCCTTTGTAGACCCAATTGGAAAAGGTGGAATGGGCTCAAAAGACCTCATCTCTTGTTCATTGGTCCTCCCAAGAGCCGAATCAACACTTGGTTGATCTACCGCAGCGACTTGCCTTGGGGAAATGTCATCCACAACACCTACATCACAACTTGTAACAAGATCATTCAAATATCTAAGTGTGTGGGAAGAAATCCTAGGTCTAAAGTTAGAATCAATGGAAGAGGGTTTAGAAGGTGGCCCTTTTACCACATGGTGATCCGGTCCAAAGAAGGTCAAGTGTGAAGTAGCTTTTGTTGGGGTGAGGGCTATACCCTTTGAGCTCAAATCGGCCAACTCTTGGCTTCCAACCTCAAATTCACATTCTTCAACCAACTTATGACCTGAAACATTAAGAAAACTACCATCTTCCAAAGAAATATCATCACTCATCAAGGAAAGGTTAGTGGAGCTCATATCCAAATTAGCAGTATCATTATCAATCAAAGAAAAATCCAGAGGGACAGAAAGTAGACAATCAACTACATGTGAGTCAAGGTCATACACGTCATCACCTAAGGAAGAAAAAGAATGAACAGAAGGGAGGGTAGAAAAATAAGAGTCATAAGCTTCAAGATCAGATGTGTAATCATATGAATGCAAGCTTAATTCATGATCCTCAATGGCATCTTCCACAGCAATATCAATCACATTCAAATCTAGAAGAGAATAGTCCTCATGGGGGTGTCGCATTGCTTCATACATGTTAAAGCTAATCTTATGCTCTCCCACTTCCATTGTTATCAAACCATTTTTCATATCAATTACCGATCCGGCGGTCCGCATGAAGGGCCTACCAAGAATGATAGTCGATTCACATGGCTCGCTAGCTGTGTCAAGAACATAGAAATCGGCGGGAAAAACTAAGTCTTTAACCTTAACAAGTATATCCTCAAGAATGCCTTGTGGATATCGGAGTGTGCGATCGGCCAATTGTAAAATCACACTTGTCTTTTTCAAACCGGTGATGCCTAAAGAAGTGAAAATCGCACTAGGCATCACATTAATGGCCGCTCCTAAATCCAACAATGCATTCGTCACCGTCAAGTTCCCTATGGTGCAAGGGATCATGAATGATCCAGGGTCTTTGCACTTGACCGGCAACTGAGGCTTGAACAAAGCCGACACACTAGGATTCAATTGAATTCTTTCATTCAGCCTAAACTTCCTCTTATTGGTGCACAACTCTTTCAAGAATTTACAATAGCTAGGCATAGATTTCACAAGTTGAAAGAAAGGCACATTCACATGCAATTTGCTAAAAAGTTCAAGCATTTCATTTTCAACAACTTCATCATGTTTCTTTTTGCTTTTAAAGTAAGCTTGAGGAAAAGGGAGTTGAGAGATAGTTACCTCCTTGGCCGGAGGTTTGGCTAAGGTATCTTGTGTGCTACACTCTCCTGTCTCATTGATACTCAATTGCTTGTTGTGCTGCTGCTTCTCTTGTGGTGGTGCCTCAGGATCCTCCATCACTTTCTCCTTTCTAGTCAATGCCCTCCTTTCTTAAAGTTCCTTTTCCTTAACACTCTCAGATTGCGCAAACTTCATTGGGCTCAATGGTGGGCTCCAAGTAGGGCTTTCCACTTCAATCTCCTCATCCACTGGCTCATCATCCTCCTCCTCTTCACTACTTGAAAAGTGAACCCTCTTCTTGATTGGCATGGGATTTAGTGATTTCCCACTTCTCAAAGTAACAGCATTCAAAGACTTGGGGTTTATGACCGTATTGGATGGAGTTGGGCCACTTGCCTTGGCTTGAAGCTCATTGAAAGAGTTTGAAAGCTTCATGACATAATCCTCCAAGTTAGCACTCTTGGTCTCCCATTGGCTCATACGGTTATCTACCTTCTCAAACCTTGACTCCATACATTGCTTCGTTTCACTCGCCCTAGAGTCAATGAGGCCTTCCACATGGCGGAATCCCATAGTGATGGACTTGTTCAACTCTTCAAAGTCATTAGTGGGTCTGTCCTTTCTTACAGGAGCTAGTGCTTGGGAGGACTCCCCTTGGAATTGCCTTGGGGGGTTGCCATCTTGGCGCCAACTAAATTTTGGATTTTGTCTCCACCCTTCATTGTATGTATTGGAATAGGGGTCCCATCTCGGATTGTTGCCTTGCCTTGGTTGGAACATTGCATTACATTCTTCCGGCTTAGAAGGGCAATCGCTTGAGAGATGCATAGGTGATGCACAATAATCACAAGACGGACCCACCAACTCATTACCAACTGGACCTGGTGGGGAAGATGGACCTGAGATCTTGTCCAATCTAGAGTGGATTGCTTTGAATTCGGCCTCAAACCTATCCAATTGAGGAATGTGAAGAGAAGTAGAATCAACCCTCTGAAGACTACGAGTTGATCTTCTTGAACCATGTTTCTCTTTTGCCAAAGCGAGTTTACGAACTAGAGGCCATGCCTCTTCAGGTGTGTAGTCAATGAATGAGCCTCCAGCGGCTGCATCCAGCTTGTCTTGGTCTCTTTCCCTCAACCCATCATAGAAGGTATGGGCTAATTGTTCATCGGGAATTTGGTGATGAGGGCATTTCTTCAAAAGGTCCTGGAATCTCGACCAATAATCAAAAAGAGATTCATCAGGCTCTTGAGTGATGGAATTGATCTCTTTCCTTCTTGCAGATGTTCTAGTGGCTGGGTAGAACTTTTCTAGAAAGGCTTGCTTCAAGTTGCCCCAAGAGGCGAGGGCATCTGGATTGAAAGTAGGCAAACTCATGTACCATTGCTTAGCCTTGCCTTCTAGAGTAAGGTGGAACACTCTCCACATGACATCCTCCACTTGTGCTCTGACTGGTTTCATGGTGTTGCAATGTATGAAGATCTCATCCAAGTGATCATGTGGCTCATCTTCCTGCAAACCATAAAACTTAGGTAAGGATTGTATCAATAAGCCTTTAATTTCATAATCAGTGTTCATAGTGGGGAATGCGGTCATGAATGGGTCTTCTTCTAGGTCGCTCACCATCATTAACCACTTGTCCTCCCCCATTACCACCTAGATTTGGCTCTACTTGAACTTCAGGAATATGGTGATCCCCCTCCATGTCTCTAGTATCACTCTCAGTTTCTGGGGAATTCTCAATGCTTGGCTCACAAGAGGGTGGGTGTTCAACTATCAAGGATGTAACCGAAGTTCCCTCTCTCTTTGTCTTTCTCAACCTAGTAAGGTGTCTCTCAATTTCTGGGTATTCAAGGTAAAGTTCTTGGTTTCTAGGGTTCCCTCGAGTCATACACAAGGCACAGACAACAAGTGTAGACTGAAGGCTCAACAAAGATGCACTTGCACAAATTCAAGGAAAAATGGATGAACGATGATGCAAGTGAGTATGGTGTGAAAGTGTGTATGATATGTGTGAAGTGTGTTGAAAAGTATGAGTATGAAATGTGTATGAGAGGTATATGAGTGTGGAAGTATGGCAAGTCAAGTATTCACAAGTAGGTGCAAGAAAGTCCAGCAATACACCTAAGCAGGTATCACAATTCAAGCAAGAGCAAAGGGCAAGCAATATTTCTGGTATTTTCTTGTCAAACTTTATACAATGCATAACAGGTAATTGTAAACTAACCTAAGAATGCAAATGACCTAAATCTAATCCTAATGACTCCTACCCCTAGTCAATAGTTTCAATTGACACTTAGCTAACCTAGGGAGTCAAAAATGACTCCCCGGCAACGGCGCCATTGATTTAACCTTTTCCTTACGCCTTGGGGTTAAAATCACAATAATTACCAAGGATTGTGTAAAGTGGCACAATCCCGGATCGTTTCACTTGAGGAGTCCTTCTAAACAACCTAAGCTAACTAAATGCAATTAAAACAATAAAGAGGTCTGGGGGGGTTTTGGTTTGGAGATTCATTTACTAAAGCTATTAACAAAAGCAGTTACTTGTTTTTGGTGTTTTAGATTAATAAGTGAAAAGTGAGAAGAGTTTGGATTAGGGGTGATTTTATAAAATGGGCTTTGGTAGTGCTTCGGTGACTCAAATACTTCTTTCAAAATGATAAGTGGGAGTTTAATTTACCAAGTCTAATTGAAAGATCCCCAAGCAACCACTAGGGGTCCACTAGCCCTAATTAATGACTAATCTAGCAACCACTTTCATAGCCATTACTTAGGGTTAGTGTTAAGATCCACTTGGTTTGTGAAATGCCTTGAAACAAATGCAATTTAACTCTCATAAAGTGCAATCACATCATCATGCATGGAAGAAATTGACTATAACCACTAGCAACCACTAAAATGGCTAAAACCAAAAATACAACCACAAGTAGATAGGAAATTGTATCTCAATCACATTCAATTCAAAGCATACACAATATAGTTCACAAACATAGATAGCAACCACATATCCCAAGTCTTAAATCCAAATACAAGACCAATACAAAAGAGTATAAGCCAAATACAAAGGAAATAAGAAATTGTAAACTAGAAACTCCCCTATGTTGGTCCATGAAGCTAGAGCCACCTTCACACCACCAAAGCACCAAGAACTTAGCCTCTCATGTCTTCAAACTCGTGCCCAAGAGGGCCCATGATGATAGCTTCCGTGAATGAAGAAGATAGAAGGAAATGTGGAGTGGAAATGGAAGGTGGAAGGAGAAAGAACAAGAAAATCAGCAATAATGGAGGTGGAAATGAGTGGGGATGAGAGGATTTGAGTGAGGAATGAAGAAGAACAAGAGTAACCCTAGGAGAGGGCTGGTTTTCGGACCTGAGGAAGCTTTTTATCCCGATTTTAGTGTGTTTGGAACTATTTATAATCCCCCAAAAGCCATAAAATCGCGTCAGATTTCGCAGATACTGGGCACTTCGCCGTGGGCTCGCCGCGGCGAAAGCCACGGCGAGCTCATGTTGGTTCTGGAATTTGCTGGGGAGTTCGCCGTGAGTTAGCCGCGGCGAAGCCCACGGCGAACTCACACTGGTTCTGCCTTTTCTTTTCTTTTTCGCCGTCAGTTCGCCGAGACATTGATTCTGTTTCTCTCTTCGCTTTCTTCTTCTGTTCCGTCCCGAATTCTTCGCTGCAACTTGGCTCCTAAATTTGGGCATGCTTCTTCTATGATCTACAAGTAAAATCAAGCCAGAGGTAGCATCAAATGTTCTTGAAAATAGGTCAACAATAATTTATGCTAATTATGCCCAAATTGCCCTTGACTAGAATAAATTCCAACAAAGTGTGCAAAAGTCAGAAATTACCCTAATTAGGTGCAATTACCCCAAGAACATGCAATAATCTATTGATTTTATCAATGAAAAGTGTATCAAAATATGGTGCAATCAGCTATCAATTCTATCTAGCGATAGTAGGATGTCTGGAGTGTCTTTAAATATCCATATCAGTGTCATCTAGCGATAATGGAATTAGTCATCGATAGAGAATGCCTTGAAAATATTCTAGCAGATATAATGTCTCTATCTCCTTGAGCTAATGAAGTATCCTATCGATAATATTTGTTGCATGAGTTTTGTTTCAGCTAACAGCCTAAGTGCAGGATTTACTCTGATAAGTTAGCGATAGCAAAGAATGCTAGCGCTACTGAAAAAGCTGCTATGCAAGTACAGTTGTTGCAGATGTTCAGAACGCGCAGTCTAGCCTACTCTACGCATGAACAGTGAATCTAGATCTAAAGAATGATTCCAACGGCTAGTTCTCCAAGTCTCCAACGGATAGAAAGATGTAATACCATATATATAAAGACTTGAAGACTTCTGAAAAAAAAAAGAAGTAACGAACGATCAACGAACGAAAACAAGAGATGAACAGAGCCTTATACAGAATCGCAAATCCCTTAGATTGAGAATGATTGAAAAGAAGAGCTAGAGAATTACATTGTTCAGATCCTTAAGCTCTAGTTGTATTTCTTCTTACACTTCATTGTACTTAAGTGTTTATCACAATCTGTTCATTGAGTGAACCCTATTATTAAAATCCTCTTCTATTTGAGGTAGTTCCTTAGCTTGGTGCTTTGTGAACTGGGTGGTAACCTTACGGGAAGTAAGGGGGAGTGTTTAGAAGATTCTAAAACTCTGTAAAGGTTGGCAGGTGAACCTGTGTTCGTAAAACCTGTGATAGGCTTCTCTTGTGCCAGGATTAAACAAGAGGGTAGTGGAAATCTTAGGTGGAGCCTGAGGACTAGATGTAGGTCTGGGTTGACCGAACCAGGATAAATATTGTGTGCTTTATCTCTTCCCTTAACTCCTACAGTCTTTCATCATATCTACATAATATATATCTCTTCGTGCATTTACCAAGTTTTGAATTTCTCTGTAACAATCTAAGAAAGGTTTTGAAAAGATTTCCTTCACAGTGTTTAAAGAAAAGGAAAGAATTCAAAAAGGTTTAAATTTTATCCCATCACCCAATTCACTCCCCTCTTGGGTGACAGCCAGTACTCTCATAACCCAGTAACTATATGCGAAACAAGTGGATGGGTAAAAGCATTTTTGTTTTATTTTTAAGTATAAAAGTGGTGTGAAAGTGTAGTATGTTCAAAACAAATTTAAATTGGACAAAGGGAGATTTGGATCAATGGGAGTGAGTAATTATTGGTGAAAAGAGGCTTAAGACAATCATTGCTTCAAATTGTTTTTAGGGAGCTTTTTGGTTAATTAAAAAGACCCCTAGAGAAATCCCTCTAGGCTAGGCTCTGGTTGGATGGATTAGTACCGAAATCCTGCTTACTAATCCCTCCAACTCCAACTTTATTAAGCTAAAAAACCAAAGTAAATTTGCTAATTGTAAGAGACTCCTAGTCCAACAATCAGGATCCCAAATTGCCACTTAATTAATCCTAGGGTTTAATTAATTACTGGAATCCCACATAATAAATTAAAACGCTAGGATTAAAGTCCAATGACACTAATGCAATTTGACAAATTCAATAACCAATTTACAAATCCAAATGCTTGAAAAAATAATCCACTAAATAAGAATCCTCAAATAGTACATAATATTAACTAAAACATTCATTTAAAATGATGAATCTATACATCCAAACAAAATTCAAGTCAATGAAGAGCTATTATCAAGCATACACAAATGAAAACAAACTACAAATATTTCAACCACTCTCTAATGAAAGATATTCCATAGAAATTACAACCAAATAAAGAAACAAGCCCTAGAATCCTAGAAACATGCTTAAACATACGGAAGAGAGAATGGGAGAACAAGAATTCCCCTAATAAAGCTCCAGGCTCATGCCATTTGCCTCAATCACCAAGGATTATAGCCTCTTAGTTGCTGTCTTCCATGGAGAAGTCACCAACAAGGGACAGGAGAGTAGGTGCCATGAAGATTTGCATGGAAAGGAGAGGAAGATGAGAGATGGGAATGAGAGAGAAGGGAGACAATGATTAGATAGGGTTTTGTGGCGGCTCCCATCTGACCTAATGGGGTTCAAAAATCGTGTTTTATCTTCCTTGAACCGGGTCAGTGAGTTTGATAAAAAAAAAGTCGAGTCAGTGGGTGGGTGCAAAAGTTAGATCCGGATTAGGCCTAAAAATTCGAATCTGATATGCTGCATAATCGTGTGTAGCAGCTTACTCATCCCCGGATTCCCGAAACCATTCCCGGTCGCTCCAATAAAACTCATTCTCTTCACAACAAAATAAAATGTGAATTGACTAGAATTAAATTTAAAATAGAATGCATTGATGTATTCTTTGTCGGCAAAGAATTACACACAGTTCATGTGCCCCCACGTGCAATTGGAACAGCAGAATCTATCCAATTCCAAAAATGCAAATCTTGCTTAATCTTCCACCGAAATTCACTCCAGTAATAATTCCATTCATTCAAAATTCTCCTTAAAAATTATATCTTTACAAATGTTTCCCCCTGAAAATGATGAGAGTGATTCCCAAATGTAAAGAGCTTGAGAAAATAACAAAAGTTGATTTCTTCGCCAAGTTCGTCGTTATACTTCTGTTGGATTCATTCACTATCGGTCCTATCAAAGCTCCAATCATAATACAGTACACTCTCTCACACTGTTCGCAGTATACATACAGAGCAATTCACAAATTCATAAGATTATTCCCAGAAACTCATAGGATTCTCTCTATTCAGTGAGCTTTTGAGAGGTAAGAGCAAAGAAAAAAAGAAGTCGCTCCTTGAATTTCTGCGTTTTGCATTAATTGCTTTTCAATTATCACCCTTTTTGACACGGCGATTCCTCTTAAATCCATTCATAGTTTGTTCTGATTACCCCATTCGTTTTTAATTTTTCTTTTTGATGACCCCTTTTCAATTTTTTTTTTATTGTCATAATTTTGGGGGTGTTTGACTTTCTAAGTCTTGGAAATTTCAACCATATAGTATTATGGAGGCCTCTTCTTTAGTCCTTAAAGGAAACACTTTGAGGGTTCAAAAGGCAAGCTTGTTTAGAAGTAGAACTACTGTGAAGCCGACAACCTTATACATGTCGAATAGGAGGAATTGCTTTGGTTTAGGGGTTGGTTCGGTCACCATGGAAGCAGAAATGGCAAACATAAGAGGGAGTGTTCGAAGCATCTTTGGCTCATCGGCGAAACCCAGATTCATCAGAGTTCAGGCTTCTGGTTTGTCTGCTTATTTTGATTTCTGAAATTTGTGAATTGCAATTGTTCAAGTCATCCATGACGTTAATTCAATCAAATATATTGGCCATAGATGGAAGCTAGTATGTCTGCTTTTGTCTGCTTCTTCTGCTTTCTATGCTGAGTTTAATTTGCTAGTACTTAACATTACCTTTGATTTCTGAAATTGGTAAATTAATATTTTCTAAGTCATCCATCATTATAATTCAATCAAATTTATATACCTTGTATTGCAATTTTGTAAATTTGTGTTTCTAAAGTGGAGCCAGTATGTGACTGATTAGATTCGAATTGCTTCTTAGGGCTGTAATTAATTTGTTTGATTCCCTGCATGGCAGAGCTGCTTATTTAATATTTTTATTTCTGCAGTTCTCGTTTGTGCTGTTGTGGTTGCCGAGTCAGATAGACAATCTGAATGCCTCTTGGCTTTGTGACATGTTTTAGCATAATGTAGATGAATAGGCTATTGACAATCCAGTTGATGCATGAATGCTCTTGTGAGTTGAAAATTACAATGTCTGGGAATTCAACATTTAAGAATAATGACTCTTTGTAAATCATTGTTAGGATCTATGATAAGCCTCTTATTACTTTCACACATAGACAGCCACGTGGCAGCGAATAAGGGTTGTTTGTATTTGTTTGTTGTTAGTTGACTGAATCTGAATTATGTTGTTTTTGAGCACTTTTATTGTTTAAAAGCATTATTTCTGCGTTCTGAATAAGTTAAGAAGTAGAATGGTCAGTTATGAGTATAGCATCTTATTCTCAATAAATATTTCAGGATGTTATTTTTCTGAGTCTGTTAGTTAGTGGTTTCATTGTTAGAGATTTTCCTTGTCTGTTATAAGTTTTTTATTTGAGTGAGATTCTTGCTCAAGTGAGACTAAAAGATTTTTTTTGAAGTATTTACGACAAATTTTTCCCTATTCATCTACCAATATATACAATTATTTCATTGCAATTATTTGTTGTCTCTTACTCACAATCATAACATTATATTCACTATATGTTGTAAATTCACTTATATATGTTAAAAGAGTTTTTGACTCATAAATATACACACTGCTTCTTCTTCACTTATTTACATGCTCTTACAACAGCAAGTAAAATTGAGTTGCAGATGGAGATATTGAGAATGTTGTTGCAAATCCTCAGGGAAAATCTTCTGGAACTGTTTTACCATTTGTTGGGGTTGCTTGTCTTGGAGCCATTTTGTTTGGTTACCATCTTGGGTATGAATATCCTCTTTCTATCTACCATGACAATGGATGTATAGTTAAAATATGATCATGTTTACCCTGATGCCTAAGTATTATAAATTACATGAGCAGCTATTAGTTGTGTCGATTTATTGCCTGCAGAGCTTATTGGTGTCTTTTTTAGAGTTATCCTTGTTACTCTACAGATTTCCATGAAATCGTACCCTATATCTGGGAAAATTCTGATGATGGTCGTTTTCGTGTAGGGTGGTAAATGGTGCCCTCGAGTACTTAGCCAAGGATCTTGGAATTGCTGAAAATACTGCATTACAAGGTAAAATTCTTTACCTTTTTATTAGGTGCAAAGGGATTTACATTCGATGCATCGGCCAAAATAAAAAAAGGACGAAGAAGTAGAAAGAATTTGATGCCTATATTTTCAGCACACTGTTGAATGTAATATAATATTACAGATGCTGTCTGTATATTATTGCATTATCGGCCAAAATAAAAAAAGGACGAAGAAGTAGAAAGAATTTGATGCCTATATTTTCAGCACACTGTTGAATGTAATATAATATTACAGATGCTGTCTGTATCGATATTATTGCATTATTGAACAAAATACTTCTAATCCTTATGGGTTGAGCTGAAACTATTTTCTTTAATATTTTTTCTTCCCTGAAAAATCCAGAATATGTGCCATCGATTGCTCTCCTGATTTTCTTGAATGTAAATTCTGAGCTGATTTTCTTGAGTGTCAATTCTGAGTAGGATGGATTGTCAGCACACTACTTGCGGGTGCCACTGTTGGTTCATTTACGGGTGGAACATTGGCCGACAAATTTGGCAGAACTAGGACTTTCCAGTTAGATGCAATCCCTCTAACAATTGGTGCATTTCTTTGGTCTGTCAATTGTCCGTTAGTACTAACTTTGATGATTTATATGCTTATAAAAAATATAAAAAATTGATTCTATGAACTTCGATGTATTTATAGTGCTACAGCCCAGAGTGTTCAGACAATGATCATTGGGCGCTTACTTGCTGGTATAGGAATTGGTGTTACATCTGCTATTGTACCACTATACATATCCGAGGTGGGGCCTTTATAAATAGTGACCTTTTATAAAATTGTGGCCATGTTCACATATTCTATATTGATCCTGTGGTTACACATTTTAATGGCAGATTTCACCAACAGAGATTCGTGGCGCACTGGGATCTGTTAATCAACTTTTTATATGTGTTGGGATTCTTGCAGCATTGGTGGCTGGATTGCCTCTTGCTGGAAATCCCATCTGGTATTCAGCTATTGCATTTATCCACCTATATTGTCTCTATTTTACTGGAGAAAGAAACAAACTTGCATTCTGTCTTTCTTGATGAATATATTTTGAGTTTCCTATATTAACCTTCCATGAAATTTCTTGCATCGTATATACCCTCACTCATCGTTGTCATTATTATAACTATTGTAAAAGCATTTTATCCTGTCAGGTGGAGGACAATGTTTGGCATTGCAGCAGTTCCATCCATTCTGTTGGCACTAGGAATGGGATTTTCTCCAGAGAGTCCTCGTTGGCTTTTTCAGGTTATCCTCTTATAGTCTTTTGTTACCAAGGCAATATGTTACATGAGGAGAAAATTGTATATTGCAAAACTAGCTGTTCAAAAATTGCTATTCCAAAACCATCAATAACACTTTTTCATGTATTCAATTCACAAATCCTACATTGGATTGCAATGTCTTATGTTGGTATTCTATGTATTCTATATTTTCTTATATAAGGATTGGGATGTATTTCATCTAAGGTACATCGAAATTGGGCTCATGAGGATAATCATTTTCGTTTGATATTTTAATCCTATACAACAGAATATGTTTGCATGCATGACTGTAATCCTTTATGCATATCCAATGTGGATTTTATGCTATCACTCCTTTTAGATTTTGTTCTGCCAACAAAATTGCTGAGAAAATTACATTTGTTAATTTACAGCAAGGAAAAATTGCTGAATCTGAAAAGGCTATTGAAACACTATTTGGAAAAGAAAGAGTTCCTGTCATTATGCATGACCTAAGAGCTGGAAGTCAAGGTTCATCTGAACCTGAAGCAGGATGGTTTGATCTCTTTTCTAGCCGATATTGGAAAGGTATTCTTGAAATTTTATGGAGCCTTGTTATCTTAGTTTTGCACCCTCTGCACCTTAAATTTCTTGGACCCATTTGGTCACTATTATCTCACATTCCTTAGTCTCTTGGATACTCTGGTATTTTAAGATTCCCAAACGATAATCAAACATTTTCATAGATAGGATACAACTGGTAGTTATAAAAGTTGACAAATTTAAAACTAGGTTCATGTAAGGGCTTCATGGTTTTTAGGTGATACAAAATAACCCTGCAATTAGTATCATCCTACAGCTTTATGTATATCGGATGCCAACAGGCATCTAGATTATTGATATGTCAAATGCATGATCATATTTTTTGCTTGTCTGAAGCATGTTTTTATGATGGATGGTATAATATAAATTATCATTTTTGTTCTTGTGACAATTGTACTGGATTATAATTTAGGGGAGTCAATTTTCTTGTCCCAACCAAGTCACTGCTTCAAAATTGATACTCTATCTCTATGGAGCTTTTACTTTTTCTGTTATTTGAGCCCTTCCCCAGTCAAGGTGTTACACACCAACATTAATTTTAACATGATCTGCATGGTTAAATATCACTTCCCGACTTTATGTTGATTTATCATACGTTGATTTGTGCACTTAATATACATTAAATGTCTGGATGCAGTTGTCAGTGTTGGGGCAGCACTTTTCTTGTTCCAACAGTTGGCTGGAATCAATGCTGTGGTATATTATTCGACTTCTGTTTTCCGGAGTGCTGGAATTGCCTCTGATGTTGCAGCTAGCGCTCTGGTTGGTGCTGCAAATGTTTTTGGTTAGTACAGATTTTCTTAAATATTATGATCACTGCACAATATGCACATATTTGATGCTTTTTATGACAGGCGTTTAATTTCATTGCAGGCACAGCTGTTGCTTCATCCTTGATGGACAAGCAAGGACGGAAAAGTCTTCTTATGACAAGCTTTGGTGGAATGGTAATAATTAGTTTCAGCATAAATCTTAGACCAAAAGCAGATGAACATGAGATATTTTCTGCTGTATTAGTGCATGTTTTGAAATGAAATCTTGAAATCCCTTTGTTTGCTCTGTTAATTAAGATATACTTAGCTACATACAAGGACCTAAAAGTGAACACCTAATCCTTAACTGTAAAATATTATTATCAATCTAATACAGTGGTAGTGGTAGTAGTAGTAATATAGACATTTTGACTGAATTTCAGAAGGTCTGCATGACGAAATATAAATGAAGCTAGTAAAAACTTTCTCATCTCTCCCATTATACATAATACTGTAAAGCAGTTTCATAAAAGGAAACATGTGTTCCTTGGTCTATGTGCTGATGTGCTCTTCATAGATGAATATTCCATTAGTGTCATGTTATAACTTATTGGAGATAAGTGTCAGATGTTAGAATATGAATCACGAAAGCTACTTGGCATGTGATCTTTGGTAAGGGGATTGGGTGGTTTGTTAGAAGCCTTAGGCTGAAAAAGCTATGGCCTATTGGCTGATGATATTCTGAGTTACTCCACTGGAGATAAAAGGGGGGAGGTTGCAGGAAGGGCAAAACCGGAATTGACCCCAATAAATAACTGTCTGGCTGATTGCTTGCATTTTGGTGTGCTGAAAGAGAGAGAAGGATTTAAAGGATGAGAATGAGTGTGAAGTGGGATGCGTAATGTTTGAAGCATTTAAACATAATAAAGTGTCACATATCTTTAAACAATTTCATCAGATGTCTACTTTTCCTATATTCAAAGAATTTATATGCCAATCTTTGTTTTTTTTCAATATACTATCTTTTATTATTTTTGCTCTTATTGTCTTTTCTGAAAATTAGTTAAATTGATTGTGTCTTCCTGAAATTTCCAGTATCTTGTGTTCATATATAATTAACAGTCCCCCCCCCCCCCCACCCCAAAAAAAAAAAAAAACCCAGGCTGCTTCTATGTTGCTCCTTTCTGTGTCTTTTACTTGGACGGCCCTTGCACCATACTCTGGCACACTTGCTGTCCTTGGAACTGTTCTGTAAGTTATTTATATTTGTCAGTAATGGTATTTTGTATTTTAATATATTTTTTATGCAGCTCATTTCCTTTGACTCTGGTCTATTAATTTTAAACAGCTATGTCTTATCCTTCTCTCTTGGTGCTGGTCCCGTGCCTGGCCTTCTTCTACCTGAAATATTTGCTTCTAGAATTAGAGCAAAAGCAGTTGCTTTGTCATTTGGCATGCATTGGGTGAGTGGCATGAATTTTACTCTTACACTGATTATATTGCTATCCTAAGAATTTTATTAATCTTGAAACTGAATTTCCTATCTTATCAGATCTCCAACTTTGCCATCGGCCTCTTTTTCTTGAGTGTCGTGAACAAATTCGGTATCAGCTCTGTATACTTGGGGTTTGCTGCCGTTTGTGTTCTTGCTGTCCTGTACATAGCCGGTAACGTCGTGGAAACGAAGGGACGGTCACTCGAGGAAATAGAACGAGCTCTTAACCCATCAGTTTAAGAACTTCCCCAGATTTTCATCACATCAGAATTTGAATGCTGCACATGGACTTTTTCGGCTACTCTCCCTTTTGCTCTGCAGGATAATCATTGGTCTGCCAATAGTGATTTGCCACATGCTAACTCAAGATCATGCCACAATTTTGCTCGTGCAAATAACAGAACCATTCCATTTTCAGCTTTGGTGAGCATCTTTGTTAAGTATCATAATTTTATGTTGAATAGATATTAGCTAGCGAGCACAATCTCATTTCTATTGGCAGATTGAACAACTAGAATGTCCTGCTTGCAAGTTGTGAATTATAATTATGTATGTGTGATTTACCCTTTGTAATAATAAGAGCATTGTGGCTTTGAAAATAATTGAAAATTTATATGGAAGAGAAATAAGAGGATATAATATGCCTCTTCACTAAAAAAATTATCAAAAAAATTTATTAACCCCTTTTGTTTTGTTTGTTGGGTGGGGGTTAAAACTATGACACAATGAGTTGCCTGTTTGAGAACCTGATATTAATCACATATCCTTGATCTTTGAAGTCTCTCTTTTAAAATGGACACTTAAACAATGTTCAAGACTTATGTGGCACAACAAAGGACTAGAACTTGAATTCTTTGAAAAAGTGCCACCTGGAAATGTTGTGAGCAAAATAAGCAAAGGTTCTTCTTAATGATAACCGGCAAAGGTGAAGCTCTCTTGGAAATGTAGGCCTGGTTGGTCCGGTGTAATCTTAGGGACGACTAAAGGAGGAAAATAGGGGAGAAAGACCCAAAAACTATCCTTGTCTTTTTTAGAATCGCTGTAAACACCTCAGTGTAGGTTTGGGATGTTCCTTTGTTGCACAATCTGAGGCTATGTTATAACAATCAATTAGAATTCTCAGATGTACTAATACTAACAAGTGCATCTTTGATGCAGTCATCAATTTTCTTGAGAGGTTACAATTACCGTGAGCAAACTTATTAATGATGAGGAAGGCATTTTTACTATCTTACTAATGCTTTGCCTAATTTTTTATTCTCCCCAAGCTGGCTGAGGAGGAATTACAAGACTTAAAATCAAAAAAAGATACGCTATGTTGAAACTGGCATACTATATTTATTATGCTCTAATCCACTTACCTATTTTATTTTTTATTTTTTTTTTAATATAGAACTATGAAATGGTCTGATCAATGTTAAGTCTCTAGTCATGGAATCAAATTTTGTAGCGCGTATTAACTAGTACTTGAATCTTCATAATTTGAACAAAACGAAATGGTAATAATAAATAAAACAGCGACAATTAATTGTATCGAATAACAATCAATAACTTATCAAATGGTTAAGGGTGAACAAAGATTGGGTTGGCTATGAACCCGAGGTCCGGCCTGATATGAACTCGTAGGCCCAGAGGTAACCAAGACAAAGACGAGTTGGACTAGGTTGGGAGACTATTAAATGTTGGTCCAAAATATACATTAAAATATTGATTGAATTAAAGAAAAACCAGCAATTGAATGTAAAGAAAACATATAAATAGATGGTATAAAAATGACTGAAAAAGATGGAGCTTCAGCTTCTTTATTCTTTCAAGCAGTATCATATTTTTTTTAAAAGTTAGAGACTATTACCCGCTTAATCATTTTATTAAAAAAAAAAAACCTAAAAATTTGTAGCCAATGAGTCATATTGGACTAATTGGTTTGAAGGGCTAGCCCAATTTTCTGTTTGGCTTGAAAATTAACTCAGTCTAGTCTAAACCAAATTTCATCGGGTTTAATGTTTGGGTGCTTGGACATGAACGGGTGGCATTGACTGGGTTTGCATACTTATGAACAGCCTTGCAAATGACAACATCTAAGGTAGTGAACAAATGACAACTAAATCTATTGAGGGCAATTAGATTATTTCACCCTACTGCTTTAATTCCAGAATAGTGTGTGAGGATTTTTGGGATTCTCATATTTTAGTTATACTTATATCTCTTCTCCAACAAAAAAAAAAACACGATGTGAAGTGATAGTGGTGATTTGCTTCAATGGTAACACTATGATGATAAAGATGGGTTTCACAGAAGATGATACAAAAAATTACTAGCTATAGTTCAGCTTCATGACAAAACAGCGAGGAACACATAATCTCCCATGGATACCTTTGCAAGTGTTACGCTAATCTCAAGTGCTTTGGCATTAATAAGACAGACCAAAGAAAAATCATTGGAATCTCGTGAGTTATGGTTCCTTTAGTGCACCTTCCACCTATATAGCTCTTTATGAGGATGGTTGGCCTAACAAAGATACTAAACGGGATTTATCTTGGTGTTGGCTTGGTGCACAAAGAATCAAAACCTTCCTATAGCTTGTCCTTAGAAAACACCTTTTGATTAACAAAAAAAGACGAAGACTACATATGAAAAACGAATCCTAGCCCAATGCATTCTCTGAGAGCATAATGCTAGAGAGTTGGACCATGTCCTCAAGCAATGTCATCTTGCCAACAAAAGTTGAATTTTGAACACCCCCCCCCCCCTCCTTCTCAAAATGTGGGCTTCTTTCTTCATGAAGTCTTTTGAACGGTGGCTCTTTAGTACAATTTGGTACCTAATCTTAGTAGTTACAATTCACGAATCAATTTTGGGTTCATATATTGGAATCCATAAGGTCTCAAAACTAATTGTTTTTAGAAGCATCATACCTTCACATTTGAGATTGCACACTCTTTGTTAGAGGACTGTCTCACCATACTAGACGAGCTTTTAACATTTTGAACATATTGAGGTCTCTAACTTGCTAATGTTTTCTTTTATTATAATAAGTTGGTGAAGTATGTGCTTTTGGATTTGCATCGACCTTTGTAATTTCATTCTTTATTAATGAAATCTCCCTTAAAGAAAACAAAGAAGGTGGACTGGAGAAAATTTTATGCAGAACTCATATCAAGTCATAAATCATAATCCGACTCTTTTTTTCAGTCTCTATGCAAAAAAAATTAACAGAAGACTCAAATATTTTGATCAAAATATATACAATTCTCTTATATATGTGATATTCCCCCAGTCCTAAATATAAGATTGATTTTTTTTATTTAGATTAAAGATGTAAAATAGACAACTACATTTTAACATATTTTATATTATGTAATTAGATTATACATTAGTTTATAAGTAAGGTGAATTAATTTTGAGAGAAAAAAAAGTCAAATACCAATAATTTGAAGTTGGTTATTTTACATCTTTATTTACTCTAAAAAAACAACTTATCTTATATTGAGGACTAGAAAGAGTACGTGAATGTAAAGATATTTCTTGACGTCCAATATTTCAAGTCTCTTCTCATTAATAGGTAGTTATTATCTTTGTGGATTGTAGGTCATAGTTTGGATGAATTTGGCAGATGCTGCTACTAAAAACAGTAACGACATTTTGTTTTTGGTCAACCATTGGTTATGGCACCTACTTTAGAAGAAAGCATAAAGGGAAGAAAGGACAAAATACAAATTAATTAGTGGAGGAAAATAAGCCACTTGCTAGATATTAGGGAATATCATTTTTTTTCTTTTTCGCGTTTTCATTTTTCCTGGATTTGCTTCTTCCTTGACGGGGCTAGCTAGCTGTCACATGTTTCTCAATCACAAATTTTTCGTCCTGTACCTAATTGACCAAACAATACCTTATTTTTGAAGATTATAAGATGAAGATGAACATAGCTACTCGTATCACTATCACAATAGAAAACTAGTATAATTACGTGTCGTATTTGTGACTCTATGTGGAGTCAGGTCAAGTTTCTTGTGAATCAAGATATTTGGACGACCTATGGAAAGTCATATTTTAAATCCAATTAGGCAAGTATAAGACTGATAGATATCGTATAGGGCAAATAAGTTGTTAGTCCAAATAGTTTTACCTCATTTTTAGTCTCGTCCTTATAGTTTGTTTTTACATTGTTTGAGTGATTTCCTTGAAATCTTCCTTATATCGTGATTTCAGTTTCATATAAGCATAAGTGACAATGAGTGCTTTTGTGTTGGAAATTGAAAATCCCAATAGAAATTTTGGCAACTAGAATTTGTCTTATCTACCACATTGCTCCATTCATTTTTGTCTATTGATTTTGAAAGGTTGACCTATTTGGGAATTTCCAGATTTACGCTTATTTTCAACTCCCCAGAGCATTTCGTCGCTTACTATGCCCTTCCTCGTCTCTAGGTGCCTAGGTATCCACCATAAGCATTTCCTTGTCTGAACCTCGCCCTTAAATTTGAAGGCTATGACATCCTAAGGTGCTGCTAAATGAAAGGATCTTATCAACATCTTTGAATGATAAATCATAGTATAGATTGTACTTCTAAATTGGAAAAATTAGGTGCTATCATATAGCTTTGTATCGGTTAAGTTTATGAGTTGGAGATAAGCGGACTCGAACCACTGACATCCGCCACAAGTTAAACCACTTCCTTTCAGGCCCGACTGATTCTACCATAGAGGTCAATGATAGACAATAACTTCCCCCAAACACAGCTTACAACTTTCATCATACTGTGCTCTCCAAAGAGTAACTCTTCTCAAAATATCAAAAAGTGTTGAGTTGGAATCCCATTTTAATTAAGGATTCTTGTGGTTCTGGAGGCTCCAGCTACAAGAGAACCAAGAACGGAGAGCTTTCCCCCCTTTCCGCCTGACTCTTTGGTCTTAAGAATGCTGGTTTTAAGAATGAGTGATTGCCCTTCTTTGACCCTTACTATGCAACCTGAGAACGGACAGCTAATGTGTTTTGCTTATTGAACAGGGGTCTATGGTCGGTCTAGGACCCTTGGATGCTGAAGGCATCCTTGGAGTGATCTTGTAGTTCCTATAGGGTGGAGACGATGGGGTTGATCCATTGATTTTCTTTCCTTTGCCGCATTTCTCTTAAAGGGTTGAAGGGAGACAATTCATCAAGTTGTTCGTAAAGGCCAACTTGATCCTCTTCCCTAGGGATCCTAAATGAGGAAACCTTAGGCGAGCCACCGACTCCAACTACCGTTCATGTACGATCCATATTAGATCTGACCAACAACCTATCTTACCTCCTCTACGTTTTTTTCAACCCATCTTTAATTTGTCTCAATAGAGTCTTTTAGTGGCATGTTTTGGTCCTCTTCCCCATTACTTAGAAAAAGTGAGCCATTGGTTCAAGTACAAGATACTATCATTACCACCTAGACAATTAGACATCCAACCTGTAATTGCAACGACCCAATTGCATGAGTGAAGCTCTACCAACTAAGCTATATATCCCTAAGCCAAGTGGAGCATGCATGAATGAGTCAAATGCTTCTTCTATTTTTTCCTTTGGTGCAGCTAGGCCATCCTGGACTCGAACTAGAGACCTTGTCTACGAAGTAAATCATCGTACCTACAGTCTAACCAATTGGGAGAGAATTAATAGATTCCTTTTTGGGAGTAATTCATCCTTCCTGAATGCAACATACAACTCTTTGTTGTACTGCGTTCTTCAAGTGTGCTTGTTCCTCCCTTCTTCCTTACCATGGCAAGTCCTTGTGAAAGAACTCCGATGAGAAGAAAAAAGGTGTTAGAAGACCCTCCTGGCCCAACCCTAGACATTCTAAGACCCTTTTTCAAACCTGCTCCCATTTTGAGTCAAAAGATAGATAAATAAACACATCCCATTATATTGATCGGGGCGTTCGAAGAAACTAAGGGGGTCGAAGACCAAGAAGTGAGTTATTTATCGGCCAAGCATTCTATTCTTCTTATGGCTAGATCCAATCTCCCGGTCCCTGTGGAAAGGAAAAAGAATTTCAAGTTCTTCTTTTCTCCAGACTCCTGAGAAAAGCATTAAAAAAAGGCTTGAGTAGTACGATCCTGTCGTTACCCCAGAATGAAAAGGGCTATCTTGTAGTTCTTGGTTTGTGAAGATACATTGTTAGGTGCTTTGTTTTTATTTTTCCATTAAGGCCAAACCTAAACTTGTGTTCGAGAGATAGCTGTCCATATACTGATAAGGGATGTATGAATTCTCGAGAAGAGAGGAGCCGTAGTGGCCCTCCAGGATCCCACAAGTAAATAGAAAGTTGGATCTACATTGGATCTCACATGAATCACCCCATCTATCTTCCTGAGAAGAAGTTTGGTTTCAAATCCTAGTTTGAACAAGAGAAGTACACCATGTTAATGTGCCTTGGATAATCCACATCTTAGGGTCAAGTGCCAATAAGCACATTGAACTATCCATGTGGCTAAGAACCCTCACAGTCCAGGCACAACCATGCAATAATCAGGGGAGCACTCTACCACTAAGCTAATAGACCATCGTGCAAGCCTCCTGCTAGGGGCCCACTATGCCAAATTAAAAGCGAGAGAAACCCTATCCAAAGGGGAACCTAACAACATGTTCTGACCTAGGATAATAAGCTCATGAGCTTAGTCTTACTTCATCGTCGAGAAACGAAAGAAGACTTCCATCTCCAAATTGAACTCAGACATAGTTTGCTTCTTTTTGGGTATGATACAGTGTCAAACCAAAATACCCAACAAACATTAGCTCTCCCTAAAAAGGAGGTGATCTAGCCATACCTTCTAGTGCGGCTATTTTGTTACAACTCTACTCTAGTCACTAGCCCTACCTTCGGCATCCCCTCCTTGCGGTTACGGTAACGACTTCAGGCATGACCAGCTCCTATAGTGTGACGAGCGGTGTGTATTGTTAGAATTTTAAGTTTTGATGAAGACTGATCTATGAAAAATATCGCTAATAAGAAATGATAACTTAGCAGACCAATAATGAATGAGTATCCTTATCGCTAAGTGTATCTGTATAGCTAATTGAAAGAAAGGAATAGCGAGTGAAGACTTAGCAATATCAAGGTTAATATCTATCGCTAAAGTCTCCCTCTATCGCTAAGCAATCGTTTCATCGATAGAAGAAAATTGAGCTTATAAGTATATAAAACCAGCAGATAAATGAACTAAGTCCCTAAATCAGCTAGCGATAATAGGTTAAGCTATCGATAACCATAAGTGCTTCAGATAATGATCTTTCAGATAGCTAGTGCCTAAGAGCTAATGAATCAAGAGCTGATATGTTTGCTTGCGCTAAAATGTTTATCTATCGATAATGGGATACCTTGAAGTTCTGAATTCTTTGATAATTGTATCCTTAAAGCTAATAAGCAAATCAAGTATCTAGCGATAGTAGTTTAAGCAATCGATAGAAGAATATATGATGATATGATGCTTTTTGATCCAAGAGAATGTGCTATCGATAAAAAGCTCTGATATTCTTTATACTGTCTTTATCTCATTGAGCTAAAGAATTAAGCTTGCGATAGTAACCTCTGTGCATTATATGACTATTTGGTTAGCTAACAGTTTAAGTGCAGATCACTATAAGATTAGCGATAACAGATCAAGCTAGCGCTAATAGAAAGCTGCCAGAAAGTACTATTTGTACGGATGCTCAGAGCGCTGAGTCTGTCTCTCTCTTAGCTCACCCTATGCAAGAAGTAGTTGAAGCTAAAGCAGAGAGTTAAGCCCGATAAAGAAGCTGCATTTAATGCCAACGGCTATGAGCTCCCAACGACTAAATTCAAACGGCTTCTTGGATGCTGAATCAAAAGGGTAAAATCTGAAGAAGATATAAATACAGATCTTAAGCATTTATTGAGTAGAGACGAACAACGAGAATATTCACAAGCTCATTCATTACTCTGTATTTATTGTCTTAGAGATTTCATCTGTACTTAAGTGTTTATCAAAATCAGTTCATTGAGTGAACGTATTTATTGAAATCATCTACTGTTTGAGGTTGTTCTGAAAGCTTGGTGCTTTAGAACAGGGATATTTCCTTACAGGTAGTAAGGGGGAGTGTTTAGAGATTCTAAAACTCTGTAAAGGTTGACAGGTGAACCTGGGCTCGTAAAACCTGTGGTTAGTGGAACCCAACAGAGTGTTGGAGAACTGGACGTAGGCAGTGTTGGCCGAACCAGTATAAATTTCGTGTTGAGTTAATCTCTTCTAAATTTTTAAATAGCACAATTCACCCCCCCCCCTCTTGTGCGATTGCCACTTTCATTTGGTATCAGAGCAGGTCTTCTCTGTTATTAAGATTCCAACGAATCTGAGAAGCAAAGATCTAAATGGCATCGCTTGAAAACATCCTCCCTGAAGGAAGCTCCATTAATAAGCCTCCTGGCTTTGATGGGAAACATTATACCTTCTGGAAATTAAAAATGAAGATTTACATCAAAGCCAATGGATACAAGCTTTGGAAAATTATAGAAGAAGGAGATATTGTTCCCAGAGATCCCATGGGCATTCCAAAGGCAGAAGATGAGTACACAGAAGAGGATATTGCTAATCTGGAGCTGAATAGCAAAGCAGTCCTCATGATTCAGAGTGCTCTTAGTCAAACAGAGTTCTTTAGAGTGAGTCATCTTGACTCTGCTAAAGAAATGTGGGAAGCCCTGCAAATAGCTCATGAAGGGACTTCTGGAGTAAAAGATAGGCGTGTAGAAATGCTAGTGGAAGAGTTCCACAAGTTTGAAATGATTGAAGATGAAAAGATAAGGGATCTAGAGATCAGGTTCACTCACCTCATCAATAATCTTGCTGCTCTGGGGAGAAAGATTACAGAGAAAGAGCAGGTCAACAAAATTTTGAAAGTCCTAAAGGGAGATTGGCTCATGAAAGTCACAGCCATTCAAGAAATGCAAGGAGAATCAACAAAATCCATCATTGCTCTGTTTGGCAGCCTTGCAGAGTATGAGCCTACCCTGATAGCTCAGAGAGAAGCACAAGGAAATTCCAAGAAAAAGTCACTTGCTCTTGCTGCTTCAGAAAGAGATGAAGTCAATGATGATGAGGAAGATCTTGATGAGGAGGACATAGCTCTTATGGCCAAAAATTTAAAAAGTTCTTTAGAAGAAGAGAAAGATTTCAGAGAAGTGGCCCTAGCTTCAAAGACTTCCAGAAAGACAAATCTCCTGTATGCTTTGAGTGCAAGAAGCCTGGTCACTTCAGAGCTGAGTGTCCCAGCCTTCAAAGATTGAAGGAGAAAGAGAAAAAGAAGACTTATGGAAAGAAAAAGGCTTATGTGTCATCCATCTGGGGTGATAGCTCTGATGAAGAAGCTAGCGATAGCGAAGAATGCGCCAACCTCTGCCTTGTTGCTCAAGAAGAGCATAGTGATTCTGAGGTATCTGACTCTGAACCTTCTTATTCTGATCTTCAAAATTTATATGATGAAATGTGCATAGAATTCTTAAAACTCTCTAAAGAAGTAGTTAGACTAAGAAGAGAAAACAAAGAATTTCAGAAAAACTCTTCTCAAAGGATTTCCTCTTCCCTATCGATAGAAGAAGAGCTATCGCAAGTTCCCATAGATGCACCTTCGATAGCTGTTCCTTCAATTTCTAAAAATTGCTCAAATTGTGAAAAATTATTGAAGGAAAAAGAAAAACTTTCGCATGTTTTAGAAAAGTTTACAAAGGGATCTAAGACTCTGAATGTGATTTTAAGCAACCAAAAAGTTTTCAGAGATTGAACTGGTATTGGCTATGAGCCGAAACAAAAATCTTCAAAAAGATGGATTGAACCAAAGGTGAAGTCATACATGAACTACTTTAGAAAATCTTCTGAAAGTTCTTCACCATATAGCTTTTGCAATTTCTGCAACAAAAAGGGCCATACTCAGTCAACGTGGATTAACAGAAAGTATGGTGTCAATAGCTCTTATAAATGGGTTCCTAAAGGAACTTATGTACCAAAGGTCACAACACACCTAAAGCACAAGTCTGACCTTAAAGGACCCAAGAAAGTTTGGGTACCTAAATCTGTTTAGTATGTGCAGGTGTGCCTGAAAGCATCCAGCAATGGAAAATGGTATATCGACAGTGGATGCTCAAGACATATGACTGGAGACAAAGATAAAATCAATAATCTGGTGATAAAAGATGGAGCCAAAGTGGAAAAATCACTGGAGTTGGTGAAGTAGGTCCAGTCAAGGATGTCTACCTAGTGGATGGTCTCTGCCACAATCTTCTGAGTGTTAGCCAAAGCGCAGACCATGGCAACTGGGTAATTTTCGATTCTAATGAATGTCTCATTGTTGATAAAAATGATTTAGATATAAATAAATCCAATCTGAAATGCAAGATAAAAGGAAATAGAAATGGGAATTTATATACTCTAGATTTATGCCAACAGCTTGAAGAAAAATGCTTTATTTCAAATGATGAAAATTGCTGGTTATGGCATAAAAGATTAGCTCATGTGAATTTTTCTCAGCTAGATAAATTGGTTAAGAAGGAGCTAGTCATAGGAATTCCCAGCTTTACGTCAAAGCATGATTTGGTTTGTGATTCCTGTCAAAGAGGTAAACAAACAAAGTCCTCTTTTAAAATCAAGAAGACAGTCTCCACCAGCAGGCCATTGGAACTAATTCATATGGATCTAGTTGGGCCAGCAAGAGTAAAAAGTCTAGGAGGTAGCCTATACACTCTTGTAGTTGTGGATGACTACTCAAGATTTACCTGGACTATGTTTCTTTCCTCTAAGCATGAAACTTTTGATGCCTTTTGTGTTCTTGCTAAGAAAGTGCAGAATGAGAAAGGGACAAAGATAATAGCTATCAGAACTGATCATGGAGGTGAATTTGAAAATAAAGAGTTCATGGAGCTATGTGATGAAAATGGAATTGACCACAACTTCTCTGCCCCTCGGACTCCTCAACAAAATGGTGTTGTAGAAAGAAAGAACAGAGTGCTCACAGAAATGGCTAGAAGCATGCTGAACGAGAAACAAATGCCTCAAATATTTTGGGCAGATGCTATGAGTACAGCTTGCTACATTTCTAACAGAGCCTATATCAGAAAGGGGATGGAAAAGACTCCATATGAGCTCTACAAGGGAAGGAAGCCTAATATCAGTCACCTGAGGATTTTTGGATCAAAATGCTACATCCACATCAATGGAAAGGTAAATTTAGGTAAATTCGATACTAAATCTGATATTGGCATTTTCATTGGATATTCAAATAGAAGTAGAGCATATAGAGTTTATAATAAGAGGACTCAAACTGTTGAAGAATCTGTTCATGTAGTATTTGATGAAACCCCTCAAGAAAAACAACAATCTGTTGATGAGGATGAAGATTTTTCAAAATTTTTAAAACAGCTCCTATCGATAGCACCTCAGCCATCGATAGCAAATCCTGAAAACAATATTGAAAATAATCAGGATAAAACTGAAGATGTTCTAGAGGAAACTGTTGAGCCTCAATCTTCTATTAGACATCTTAAAAATCATCCTCCTGAACAGATTATTGGAGAGATTTCAAAAGGAGTTAAAACAAGAAGGCAACTGCAAAATGATGTAGAATTTTCATGCTTTCTTTCTCAAATTGAACCAACTCATATTGATGAAGCTCTTGCTGAATATGACTGGATAATAGCTATGCAGGAAGAACTTAATCAATTCAAAAGAAATCAAGTTTGGGATTTAGTACCAAGGCCCAGAAATCATCCTATTATCGGTACTAAATGGGTTTTCAAAAACAAACTTGATGAAGCTGGTCAAATTGTGAAAAATAAAGCCAGATTAGTTGCAAAAGGATATAACCAAGAAGAAGGTATTGATTATGAGGAAACTTTTGCTCCAGTTGCAAGACTTGAAGCAATAAGGATTCTTCTAGCCTTTGCATCCATCAAAAATTTTAAAATTTATCAAATGGATGTTAAAAGTGCTTTTCTTAATGGCTATATTAAAGAAGAGGTGTATGTAGAACAACCTCCTGGTTTTGAAGAAAAGTCTAAGCCTGACCATGTTTTCAAACTCAAAAAGGCTCTTTACGGTCTCAAACAAGCACCTAGAGCTTGGTATGAGAGACTTAGTACTTTTATGCTCGAAAAAGGATTTTCTAGAGGAAAATCAGATACTACATTGTTCACCATGCACAAAAATAATCATATGCTTATAGTTCAAATTTATGTTGATGACATTATTTTTGGTGCAACTAATGAAACTCTATGTGAGGATTTTGCTAAGACAATGCAGGGAGAATTTGAAATGTCCATGATGGGAGAGTTAACATTCTTCCTGGGACTACAAATAAAGCAAAAGAAGGATGGCATCTTCATATCCCAAACCAAATATTGTAAAGAAATTCTCAACAAATTTGGGATTGATCTATCCAGAGAAGGGACACTCCAATGAGTACCTCTGCCAAATTAGATGCAGATCTTCCTGGCAAAGAAGTAAATCAGTCACATTATAGAGGAATCATTGGTTCTTTACTTTATTTAACTGCTAGTAGACCTGACATTCAATTTAGTGTAGGTGTATGTGCTAGATATCAGGCAAATTCCAAAGAATCTCATTTATCAAATGTAAAGAGGATTTTGCGCTATTTACAAGGGACTCAAGAGCTTGGGCTGTGGTATCCCAAGGGAACTCAAGAGTACCTTCTTGCCTATTCTGACTCTGACCATGCAGGATATAAATCAGATAGAAAAAGCACAAGTGGTCAATGCCAATTTCTCGGTAACTGTCTAATCACTTGGGCAAGCAAGAAACAAACTTGTGTTTCTCTTTCATCCACAGAGGCAGAATACATTGCAGCAGGAAGTTGCTGTACTCAAGTCTTATGGCTTAGGCAGCATCTAAAAGATCTGGGCTTGAACTTCTCAGAAGTGCCTATTCTCTGTGACAACACCAGCACAATAAGCTTGGCTAAAAATCCAGTTCAACATTCCAGAACCAAGCATATAGATGTGAGACATCATTTCCTAAGAGATCACATTCAGAAGAAGGATGTCAAGATAGAATTTATTTCAACCCATCTACAACTTGCTGATATATTTACCAAGCCTCTTGAGCCTGATCAATTTCCCTATATTAAAAGAGAGCTAGGAATGGTAAACCCAAATGAATTGTAAATATTATTATTCTTAATTTGTTTTATTGATTGATCATCTGAATTATTACTGACTTGAGCATCGGAGTGCCAAATCTTAAGTTTTTGCAGGACTGACCAATCGATAGTGAGTCATACTATCGCTATCATATGCAGAATAAAGCTAAGTTTGAGGTGAAGTTGCCATCGCTAGCCTACAAAACTATCGATAGCAAAGTCAGCCATCAATAGATAAACCTTGGAAGGAGTAAGTGAAGCCCAAACGTCACTTACTCAGCGTGGGATCATGCCTGCTAGCGATAGCTGCTCACACTAGCGATAGCAAATCACTAAAGAGTCTCAGAATGCGAAACGTCAGCGAATATTATATTATTTCTGGTAATTTCTGAACTCTATAAAAGCAGAGCATGTGTATTGTGCATTCATTAGTCACCCAAAGCGTCTCATCATCTCCTCCCTCGTCTCAAAACCCTAATTCCAGAAATGGGTAGAGTCAAGAATCCAAGAATAAGTGATGATAAGGAACCCTCTAGCGCTAAACCATCCTCTCAATCCGCTAGCAAGTGTCTCAAAGCCCAGAAATCTGTGTCATTCTCCAAAGAAATCATTAAATCCGGTATCCAGCGTCAAAAGTGCATCTCCTTTGATTATATTCTTTCAGAAAAATCCTTCAAAGTTCATATCGTCCTCCTCGCTTATGGAAAAACCCTGGCCGGGGCGAGAGTTCTGGTGGATTTGTCCTTCTACAGAGAGCCTAAGGAGACACAACCTCTTGAGGTAGACGAAGCGACTCCAGTCCAAGATTATTCTGCTGATCTTAGTATCGGACCAGGGGTACCATTCGTCCAGGGTTTGATGGGTTCTTTCATTTCGCTCCAACAAATGATGACAAAAAGGGGGGAGAAATGGTTCAAGCGAGGGAAATCAGAAAGATCGAGTATCGAGTCAAAAGCCAAATTCCTGAAACCTCAGTTGTTTAAGCAAAATATCTTGTCCACCAATACTCCTTTTAATGTTTCTCATTGACCTCAGTTGTTTAAGCAAAAGGAGATCAGAAAGATCGAGTATCGAGTCAAAAGCCAAATTTCTGAAACCCCAGTTGCATTCTGCGTTCATAGATAGTTTATGTTTTTAGAGTTTCGTTCTGCAAAAATGTACTATGATCTGATATGTTCTGAATATAACTGATCTGTACAAGCTTTATTGTTATTCAAGTTCTGATATATGCTTATGCTTATATAAATGATTATGGTCTGAACTTGCTCTTGTATTTTTACTTATGTTTTGTCATCATCAAAAAGGGGGAGAATGTTAGAATCTTAAGTTTTGATGAAGACTGATCTATGAAAAATATCGCTAATAAGAAATGATAACTTAGCAGACCAATAATGAATGAGTATCCTTATCGCTAAATGTATCTGTATAGCTAATTGAAAGAAAGGAATAGCGAGTGAAGACTTAGCAATATCAAGGTTAATATCTATCGCTAAAGTCTCCCTCTATCGCTAAGCAATCGTTTCATCGATAGAAGAAAATTGAGCTTATAAGTAGATAAAACCAGCAGATAAATGAACTAAGTCCCTAAATCAGCTAGCGATAATAGGTTAAGCTATCGATAACCATAAGTGCTTCAGATAATGATCTTTCAGATAGCTAGTGCCTAAGAGCTAATGAATCAAGAGCTGATATGTTTGCTTGCGCTAAAATGTTTATCTATCGATAATGGGATACCTTGAAGTTCTGAATTCTTTGATAATTGTATCCTTAAAGCTAATAAGCAAATCAAGTATCTAGCGATAGTAGTTTAAGCAATCGATAGAAGAATATATGCTGATATGATGCTTTTTGATCCAAGAGAATGTGCTATCGATAAAAAGCTCTGATATTCTTTATACTGTCTTTATCTCATTGAGCTGAAGGATTAAGCTTGCGATAGTAACCTCTGTGCATTATATGACTATTTGGTTAGCTAACAGTTTAAGTGCAGATCACTATAAGATTAGCGATAACAGATCAAGCTAGCGCTAATAGAAAGCTGCCAGAAAGTACTATTTGTACGGATGCTCAGAGCGCTAAGTCTGTCTCTCTCTTAGCTCACCCTATGCAAGAAGTAGTTGAAGCTAAAGCAGAGAGTTAAGCCCGATAAAGAAGCAGCATTTAATGCCAACGGCTATGAGCTCCCAACGACTAAATTCAAACGGCTTCTTGGATGCTGAATCAAAAGGGCAAAATCTGAAGAAGATATAAATACAGATCTTAAGCATTTATTGAGTAGAGACGAACAACGAGAATATTCACAAGCTCATTCATTACTCTGTATTTATTGTCTTAGAGATTTCATCTGTACTTAAGTGTTTATCAAAATCAGTTCATTGAGTGAACGTATTTATTGAAATCCTCTACTGTTTGAGGTTGTTCTGAAAGCTTGGTGTTTTAGAACAGGGATATTTCCTTACAGGTAGTAAGGGGGAGTGTTTAGAGATTCTAAAACTCTGTAAAGGTTGACAGGTGAACCTGGGCTCGTAAAACCTGTGGTTAGTGGAACCCAACAGAGTGTTGGAGAACTGGACGTAGGCAGTGTTGGCCGAACCAGTATAAATTTCGTGTTGAGTTAATCTCTTCTAAATTTTTAAATAGCACAATTCACCCCCCCTCTTGTGCGATTGCCACTTTCATGTATAAGGTTCGGGAATGAGTTAACTGTCGTATGACTGACCAACGATTACTAATGATTCCAGCTTCATGCAGGCAAGTTGCAGCCTATAATCCGAATTAAGAACGGGTTTTTGGAGTTAGCTCACCCTTGCGGGATCGCGATCCTTTGTCCTGGGCATTATAGCACATGTGTCGCCCAAGGCATAAAGGGCATGATGACTTGACGTCATCCTTTCCTTCCTCCAGCTTATCAACAATAGTTTGCTCAGAGTTCCAAACTTAATGTTGGCAACTAAACACGAGGGTTGCGCTTGTTACGGGACTTAACCCAACACTTTATGGCACAAGATGATAACAGCCATGCACCACCTGTGTCTGCGTTCCCGAAGGCACCCCTCTCTTTTAAGAGGATTCAGGGCATGTCAAGCCTTGGTAAGGTTCTTCGCTTTGCATCGAATTAAACCACATGCTCCACTGCTTTTGGGGCCCCTGTCAATTCCTTTGAGTTTCATTCTTGCAGACATACTCCCCAGGCGGGATACTTGACGCATTAGCTACAGCACTACATGGGTCGATACTCACAACACCTAGACATTTATGGCTAGGAATATTGGGGTATCTAATACTATTCACTGCCCTAGCTTTCGTCTCTCAGTGTTAGTGTCAGCCCAGCAAAGTGCTTTTGTCGTTGGTGTTCTTTCTGATCTCTACGCATTTCACAGCTCCACCAGAAATTCTCTCTGCCCTTACCGTACTCTAGCTTAGTAGTTTCCACCGCCTGTCTAGGGTTGAACCCTGGGATTTGATGGTGAACTTAAAAAGCCACCTACAGACGCTTTACACCTAATCATTCTGAATAACACTTGCATCCTCTTTCTTACCGTGATTGCTGGCACAGAGTTACTCAATGCTTATTCCCCAGATACTATCATTCCTTCTTCTTCAAAAAAGAAGTTAACGACCCATAGGCCTTCTACCTCCACGCGGCATTGCTCCGTCAGGCTTTCGCCCATTGCGGAAAATTCCCCACTGTTGCTTCCCGTAGGAGTCCGGGCCATGCCTCAATCCCAGTGTGGCTGATCATCCTCTCAGACCAGCTACTGATCATCACCTTAGTAAACTATTGCATCACCAACTAGCTAATCAGACGTGAGCCCCTCCTCGGGCAGATTCCTCCTTTTACTCCTCAGTCTACGGGGTATTAACAGTCGTTTCCACTATTGTTCCCCTCCCAAGGGCAGGTTCTTAAGCATTAATATATGATATCTTTTATTTAAAATATGCAGCCCACATAAATTTGTAATTATAGTTATAATTCTTAAATAAAAATTATAATTAATTGTGCATGTTATTTATTAAATTATATTTATATATTATTAAATACATTTTTCACTTTATAATTTTAATAATAATATTTATTAAATTATATTCAATTATTATTGAATATAATTATGGAAATGTAAGCAAATTTATAATATTGATACAATTTTTAGAATTACTAAAAGATCCCAAAGAAGGCATTTAGTCACCCACAAGTTGATAACAATTTAAGGAGTATGAGTTGATAATTAAGTTTCTTTTTTTGGTCAACCATTGATAATTAAGTTTCACTACATAAATTGACAACAGTGTTATGCTACTCACTTGTCATTAAGACTTTTGGTAATTTAATCCCCCCTTTGGACCTTATACTATTTCTCCTTTTTAAATATACATCTATAAGTCATTTTGATAAATAAATTTTAAACATAATCAAATGTTTTAAAGTTAGAGAAAAGTGTATCCGAATAAAAATACAATTAACTAGCATCACAACTTACAATACCACTTATAAAGATGACCATCATCTAAAGTCACATTCGTTCACTAATTTAAACTGGCAATAACTAAGTTGCCATGAAATGCAAAAGAAAAAGAGGTTTAAAACATACAATGATGGAATAAAATTTATTTATTATCAACATAAAAATAAAAAATATTATTACTCTCGTAACTATCTCCTAACATATGTTTTAATATGTAAACTAGGTTGATTTTGATTGTATTTAGATCTATGGTAAAGCTAAAACCAATCCATGTTTATACTAGATTAAAATCACATCATCAACTAGTAACATTGTTTCTCTTACAAAGTTACAAATTAACAAATTATGGGTATAGGGGCCAGTATCTATAATTGAAGAAACTAAAACAATTCAATAGAAAAGGGGAGAAATAACTATGAGGACCTAATTACCATTAATTAAAAGTATAGGGACAAGCATAAAATATTGCCCTACCATATATACAAGAAACTGAGAAAGTCAAGTTCCACAGCAAGAAGCAATTCAATAGGGTTAGCGTTAACTGAGAATAAATGACAAATATTTGACCAAAAAAAAGAAGAAAAAGAAAAAAGATAGAATGAATGACAAGTACGTGTATATTTACACACACATATATATATACATATATATATATATGAAATTTGCACATTCAAATTGCATTACTCTTTGGGTGATGATTTAAACCGTAATTAGAGGATCTACCACGTGACATTAAGTAATTAGCTCCGATTTTTCCGATAACAAGTCGAGTCAATTAGGCATTTTCAATAATTAGGGACTTCCTATTCCTAGCTAGTTCCTACCTTCCTCGTATATTCATTAGCTTTAGCCTTCCACTTATTATTGTAATTGCTTAGACCTAAATCCACTCATCAAATCTATCAAGTATATATTATAAATATTCTCCTGTAATCCAGTGATTATATTTTAAAAACCAATTAATATGTGTGTGTGTGTGTGTAACCCAATTTATGATATAAATCCCAATTAAATATTTTACAACCACGCATTTATAAAATGAGTGTTACAATAAAGCTAAGTTATATATCTTGGGGTAAAAATTTACACTCTGATCATCCTTTCTTATCTTTATATTCCTTTTTAATTTCACTGATTTACAAAGAAATGCATAAACACCGAGAGCCGTTATTTATTGTCTGTTCAACTAGAATATGTCGATCACATCACTTAATCTGACACGAAAATTTATATGACACTTAAACTGGTCCAACCATTTTCTTTTCATGAAATCAATTTCTCCTCTCTCCAATTTATTCTCTCTCAATCTCCTATATTAAATAATGTAATTTGATATATTCTAATTGGGTAGAATATAAATGACTTGACACTATAAGTTTATGTAAGAATTTCTCTTGATTTAAATATAAAAAGAGCTAGTAAGAATCTATCACATGATCAAGGTTGTCAAACTCGTGAGTTTAAATAAACTCGTAAGAAGAATGTAAACTCGAATCGTAAACTCGTAATAGTTTACCTTTATTAATAAATACATGTTTCCAATATATAATTAAATAAGAAATACAAAAAATAATAATAATTTAATTTGAATATATTTTAAATATAAATAGTTGATATTAAATAATCAACATTCATACTTTATCTAACTCAATAAACAAATTTCTATGAAATTTATATATAAATTCATTGAATATCGTCAAATAAAAATAATAAACATGATATTTATAGCAAGTTAACACGATATTCTATAAAGTATAAACGTAAAAACGGTAAATTCGGCATGTAAATTCGTGAGTTTTTACCGAGTTTACAGCAAATACAAATTTAAGTTGCTCGTGACACGTTTTGGTTAGGTAGAGCTGTAAAAACAGTAAAATTAGAGAGTCAACTCGCGAGTTTGACAACAATGCACATGATCATTGCAATACAGAAAATAACAATATTTAATATAAAAAATGCATTACGTTTATTTTAATCACAAATGGATTATACTCCCTTCTGTCCTAAATATAGGACCTATTTGACGAGATGAAATTGTTCCTATATATATATATATATAAAAGACCTCTTTCTAATTATTTTCAATTTTTTTCTCAAATTATTCAAATGGATGCTCATAAATAATAAACTAGCAAGATAGGGAAAGTGAAAATAAAAGTAAATTGTCAATATGCATTGGTAATATCATATGATTTTAACAAATTTAACTAGCATCGACCAAATTAAGTAAATATGTCTTGTATTTAGTAATGAATTCATTGCTTTTTTTTTAAAAAAAATCTACCGCTTATATTATATCATATATACAATGATATACAATGGTAGAGTCGGATTTATGAATGAGGGGGGAAAACACATGAAATTTATGATACAAAGTCCGTATTGATTTTAGGACTTTAAAAACATATATACAATCGGAAAAATTTCCCATTAATACCTGATATATTCTATACAAATAGATCGAGTGTTATTACTCTGAAAGATTTTGCACATAGAAAGTGTTGGTATTTATGTAAACAAAATAAAATTGTTGGTATTTTAAACCATTTTCATGCACAAAAAGTGTCGGCAATCAAATTGAAGTACGATTGAGTAATTAATTCTCCGACCAGATTTTTATATGCATTTTTTCCTATAAATATAATAAATATGAAAAATCAATGGAAAGTCCTTATAAATTTTATTAGCCATAAGAATCTAATATTTTTTATACATAAAAAGTAATGATGATCTATAGAATTTCACACAGCAAAATATCATTCTTAAATTCATGTTGTTCTTCTAACCAATAAAATTTTTAAACAAGGGCTTTTTATCGATCTTTCTAATAAATATCTATCTAATACAAAAAACAAAAAAAAAACAAAATCTCAAGGAATTAACATGGCCACTCAGTCCCTTCTCTTTGTCCCTACACATATACACTAAGAAGTTATAACAGGAATAAATTAGTATGTTTGGATGGAAAAAAAGTGATGGGAAGATGGGGGATTACCTGAAAGAAAAACTTTCAAAAATGGTAAAAAAAAAAAAAACTTTATTGTTTTTGGGAGTTTTACCTCGTAGTATTATTTAATTTTCTCCCCATCCTAATGTAGGGTTCAATTTCATTTTAATTTTTAAAAGATAAATAATAATAACAATAAAATATTATAAAAAATGCAATAAATATTTTTAAAATATTGACTTCTTTTCTTCAATTAACAACATTATAATTAGAAAGAATCTGACACAAGTTGCTATATATTAATCGCTTTTTATTTTCTATATTGGCTTCTTTAATTTGACCGGAAACAATGATGAAGAAGGAAAAAAGTCTGCTTAAATTGAGACGACTAAAAAAAAATATATATATCTAGAATCCTCCATAACTTAGGCTCAAAGTGTTCTCAAAAGTCCCTTTTTAAGACTTTATATAAGAATATCATTCTCTTCTTTTCTTTTCCCATTTGTGAGTGATCAAGAAATTAAAGTACAGTTACCAATCAATAATGGAGCAAAACCCATTTCTTAGAATTCCCAAACCTTCCAATATTCTTCATTTACATCTAAACCTAAGCCATTTTTATCACTTTGTCTTCTTCGTTTTTGGTATCTCACTAGGAACATTAGCCACTCTATACCTCAGAACCTTTTATTTTCATTTAGAATACTCTCATCACTATGCAAATCCACCCGCCTCCTCACAACCACCGTACCGATCATCGGCTCCGCCACGAGCCCCGCCGGTTAAACCCAAACAAATCCCATTATTAATGTCCAACAACAACACAAGTATGATCAGAAGTACAAGTAATAAGGTGTCTTTCATGCACAACATGACAGATCAAGAGTTATTTTTGGAGGCAATTAAGGTACAAGGAATTGTACATAAGGAGAATGATGTTTATAACAATACAACCCCTAAAGTGGCCTTCATGTTCTTAGCAAAAGGTTCATTGCCATTGGGACCCTTATGGGAGAGATTTTTCAAAGGCCATGAAGGCTTTTACAACATCTACTTACATCAGCATCCTTCTTACAATGAAACAGTGCCTCAAGATTCTGTCTTCTTTGGCAGAAGAATCCCTAGTCAGGTTAGTTATATATACAATACAATCACTTCATATATTTACGTACAGAGAGATTCAACTACTAACCTATTTACATTATTAGAATAAACATAGTGACTGTAATTTCCCCCTCTATCTCACACACACACACTGTTCGAATGAAGGAAAACGAGGAGAACCCAAAAACTATTTTGCTATCTTCTCTTCTTCTGTGTATCTTAAGTGACACGTATATTGTAGAGGACATATGTAGATATTAAAAATATATATAGTCTTATATACAAGAGAATTTTGCCAATGATGAATTGGTGTTATTTACAAGAGACACTAATAGTCTTCCTGCAAGTCCTAATATTACCTCTGATCCCTCACATATATAACATCTAGTTGGTGGTTGGATTTGATCCAAAATATAATATTTCAACCCATTTTATCTTTCATGTTTAGCATATTTCTCAAATTATTTTACATATTTTACATGCTAATATATATATATATATATCAAAGGAATATATAAATTTGGGGAAAGACCATGTCACAATTTGTTCTAATGAACAATTTAGGGTAAGTATGTGCAAAAATGCCCATATACATTTGTCTAAAATGCGTCCGACCACATATATAAAATAAGGGTGTAAATATACTTATGGTGATTGAAAAGTGGTGCTTAAATACCATTGGCATTAAATAAACACTGCCAATTTAATTGGAGTTGTGGGCCTGCAAATTTGTTCATGTGGCCTCCATTGCAGCTGTATATGTATGACTTTTGATTTGTATATAGTGTTAGCCGCACTTTATGTAATTGTATAAGGACATTTTTGCACCTTTACCTAATAATTTATTTCATTTCCTTAATTTACGCAAATTAATTAAATTGCCCTTCTATTAAACATATAAGGGGGGTATCATTTTTAACTTTTTCCCTCACTAATTATAAGTTAGTCTCACTATATTAATTAACTATTTGTTCATTTTCTCTCCCACTCTCACCCCCAATAAATAAGGATGTTTTTGGAAGATAATTTTATTTTTATATTATTTTTCTTTAACAATTTTCAACCAACTTTTTAATTTAATTACAGATTGTTTATTATTTATATCTTGTAAAAGAGACAAGTAATGTTTTAGTAGATTTGCAGCCAGTTTATTGGGGAACTTCATCGATGATAGATGCAGAAAGACGTCTTGTAGCAAATGCACTCTTAGACGACACCTCCAACCAACGCTTTGTTCTTCTCTCAGAATCATGCATCCCTCTCTTCAACTTCAACACAATCTACAACTACCTCATCAACTCATCTCACTCCTTCTTAAGCTCTTTTGATGACCCCAGAAAGCCAGGTCGCGGACGATACAACCCTAAAATGTCACCCATGATTAACATCACCGACTGGCGCAAAGGATCTCAATGGTTTGAACTCCATCGATATCTGGCAATCAAACTTATCTCTGATACCACTTATTACCCCATCTTTCTTGAACATTGTCGTCCACCATGTTACATGGACGAGCATTATATACCAACATTGGTGCATATGAAGTACAATGAATTGAACTCCAATCGTAGCATTACGTGGGTCGATTGGTCGAGGGGTGGCCCACACCCAGGAAGGTTTGGGTGGCCTGATATTTCGGATGAATTCTTGAACCGAATTAGGTTTGGAGGGAATTGTGTTTATAATGGGAATGACACTAATGTGTGCTTCCTTTTTGCCAGAAAGTTTCTGCCAAATGCATTGGAGCCTTTGTTAAGAGTGGCTCCTCTTTTGCTTGGCTTTGATCCTTAATTACATTTTCTGTGGGCATCGTCGTCACCAAATTAATTTTATATCTTCCATGAAACTCTATTCTTTCTTTTTTTTTTTTTTTTTTTTGCAAAACTCTAGTCTTTATTGATATGTAAAGTTCTCAAATCGATCAACAATTTTATTGGATTTAAGTATATTCGGGGCCCATCGGTAAGGATTGATCCATCAGCAAGCTACCAGGAAGGGTGGTATAAAATATGACAACCCATTCTTTAATTAAATGTATCACAAAAAACTGACGAAAGTCCATTTAGATGCCCAACCACAATAAAATAGGTGGGCTTATCTTTGGTCTCAGGCCTATTTTATACTCATTTTCATTAAGATGTATTCCACAAGCCGAAAAGTCATCTTTAAAAAACATTTACTTTGAAGTCTAAAAGTCATCTTGAAAATAAAACTTATCTTGGAAAAATTGAGGAGACTTGGATCATTTTGTGGAATGATACGAAAAGCCGGAAAACAATGCATTTAGTTTTGGGAAAATCACAATCAAGTCCCTCATAAGAGATTTAATCACAACTAGGTTTCAAACAATCATCAAATTGCATTGAAATCCTAAGGGATTTGGGTGATATTAAATGGCTTTACATTGACAACTCAATAGTTGTCAATACCAGCTCCTTGAGTTGTCAATGAAAGAGATATATTGACAACTATTGAGTTGTACATTAACAACTCAAGGAGTTGGTATTGACAACTATTAACTTGTCAATGACAAGCCATTTAATATCACCCAGGTCCCTTGGGACTTCAATATAATTTGATGATTGTTTGGGACCTGGTTGTGATTAAATCCCTTATGAGCGACCTGGTTGTGACTTCCCTTTTAGTTTTTGCTTAAACTACAATGTTCACTTCATGAATGATTATACCCGGCCCTTGATACGTTAATTAGTGGGGTCCTATAAAGTTCAAGAATACAAAATTTAGCAATTTTGTTTACTTAAAACTAGCACATATTCACCCATGCGAAGTGCGATGAGCAATTTAATTATGCATAAACTTTTGATTTTCTTAATTGTATTATTGAAAAATGACCGTATACATGCGTTTAGAATGAAAATCACTATAGTCACAGAAATCAATGAGGTACTTGTTCATAAATAGAAGTACAATACTTTAAACTAATGATCATAAAACCTCCCCATATATTACATTTTTTTTGTTTTGCTTCCTCAACTATCACCACTCTTTGGTACATAAATCTTCAAACCATCCATGCTCTTCACTTAGAAGCAATTGATTGATTCCTCTATTATATACAACATCAAAGAAAATTAGAGATGAGTAAAAGAGTATGGATGGTGTCCATATAAAATTTTTACAACAATGAAATCTAAACTCCAAAGCCCTTGACTTTTGGGAAATTATAGTACATGAAATTAAGCAACTCGAGGTGGGACTTAAAGTTCTATGCAATGATCTTCAAACCATCCATGATATTCACCCTAGAAGCAATTAATGATTTCCTCTATTATATTATCTAGGGTAAATGTGCAATTTTAGGTATGAACTATTATACCAGGTGCACTAAACAGAAAAATACAATAGATTAGGTAAAGAATTTTCTATTAGGCCCTTCAATCTTCGCAATAGAATATATTCTTTTGGCCAAAAATTATCCCTTCAATTCTTAAAAATTTTCTTCATTACTGGCTAAGAATTTCCTCCCACTATAATCCCTTTTGGGTCCAAAAATAATTCCTCTAACTCTAATTTTCCCAAATTAAGGGAGAAACTAGGCCTTTCAAAGTTAAAAAAAAACCTTCATTTTCCTGAATTTATTTATAAAACTCTCAAAACTCCTTAATTGATCACAAAATCACTTCTTAAATTATCACTAGTCCTTAATTCAAATTTTCAGTTCTGCCACATCAGCTTCTGTAGTCAAACTTAACGGTCAATGTTTGTCAAGTTAACGACGTTACTAAATTTGCGCCTAGTTTTATTGTTCATTACCAAAATGTGTTCGTTAAATTCATTTTTCTGCTGAGTGCACCTGGCGTAATAGTTTATGCCTAAAATTGCACCTTTACCCTATTATCTATAAAGCGTTCTATAAAATTTTTGTAAACAATGAAATCAAAAAGATTATTTTTACTTTAGATTTTGTATTCATAAACTAATTTTAAAAAATTAGTATTCTTTTTTTAAAAAATAAAGTATAGCATTTACTACTAAATGTTATCATTAAAAAGCTTAATTTAGATTAAAATATTTTAGTGAATTTTTTGAAAAATAAATATAGACAGTATACATGATATCAAGATAATTTAAACATATTTAGCTTATCCTACTCACTTTTTTATGAGAAGAAAAACCTATACCCATTGAAATAGTTTGCTTTCTATATAATTTTTTAAAACAATAAAAAGTAAGAGATTATTTTTATTTCAAATTTTCTATCCATTAAAAAAAATTAATTTTTTTAAAAATGAAATATAGCATTTACAACCTAAAGTTACTAATGAAACCACTTCATTCACATTAGAAGATTTTAGTGAACTTTTTATAAAAAATAAATATAGACCGCCTAAATGACATCCATATATTTTATATGTTTAGCTTTGCCTAAATGACATCCAGGGGGATTAGGCCTCCCAATTGTCGTAGCAAGAATGTCCTTCCTACCAGTCTGAGAGAATGATCCTTGGGAACTTTACTCCTCAAGTTCATCCTACAAGTTGCAGGAAAATAATCATTTGGTCTTGTTTAGAAGAAAAAGTTAGTATTGCAATTTATTAAACATTAATAAATAACTTACAATCTTTTAAGCAATTTTTCTACTTCAGGGTTTACAAATTTCTCTCCAATCTTCCTTCCTTCCACAAACTTTTTGTGACATAGGATTAGTGGGGGAGGTTATACAACAATGTTAGGGTATGATTAGGCTACTTCCTCCATTACCTTCAAATGTTCCCTAACCATTTTCTCTTCTAACCACAAATAACCTCCACGAGACATTGTGTGTGGATACACATTTAGCTTTTGCTTCTCTTGCTATTTTTTACTTTTTTCCTATGCAGAGAAAACAAAGTTAGTATAATGTAATAAACAATTAGTTACTGAAAGTGGCAATCGCACAAGAGGGGGGTGAATTGTGCTATTTAAAAAATCTAGAAGAAATTAACTCAACACAAAATTTATACTGGTTCGGTCAACACTGCCTACGTCCAGTTCTCCAACACTCTGTTGGGTTCCACTAACCACAGGTTTTACGAGCACAGGTTCACCTGTCAACCTTTACAGATTTTTAGAATCTCTAAACACTCCCCCTTACTACCTCTAAGGAAATATCCCTGTTCTAAAGCACCAAGCTTTCAGAACAACCTCAAACAGTAGAGGATTTCAATAATTACGTTCACTTAATGAACTGATTTTGATAAACACTTAAGTACAATGAAATCTCTAAGACAATAAATACAGAGTAATGAATGAGCTTGTGAATATTCTCGTTGTTCGTCTCTACTCAATAAATGCTTGAGTTCTGTATTTATATCTTCTTCAGATTTTTCCCTTTTGATTCAGCATTCAAGAAGCCGTTTGAATTTAGTCGTTGAGAGCTCATAGCCGTTGGCATTAAATGCAGCTTCTTTATCGGGCTTAACTCTCTGCTCTAGCTTCAACTACTTCTTGCATAGGGTGAGCTAAGAGAGAGACAGACTCAGCGCTCTGAGCATCCGTACAAATAGTACTTTCTGGCAGCTTTCTGTTAGCGCTGGCTTGATCTGTTATCGCTAATCTCATAGAGTGATCTGCACTTAAACTGTTAGCTAACCAAATAGTCATATATTGCACAGAGGTTACTATCGCAAGCTTAATCCATTAGCTCAATGAGATGAAGACAATATAAGGAATATCATAGCTTTTTATCGATAGCATATTCTCTTGGATTAGAAAGCATCATATCAGCATATATTCTTCTATCGATTGCTTAAACTACTATCGCTAGATACTTGATTTGCTTATTAGCTTTAAGGATACAATTATCAAAGAAATCAGAACTTCAAGGTATCCCATTATCGATAGATAAACATTTTAGCGCAAGCAAACATATCAGCTCTTGATTCATTAGCTCTTAGGCACTAGCTATCTGAAAGATCATTATCTGAAGCACTTATGGTTATCGATAGCTTAACCTATTATCGCTAACTGAATTAGGGACTTAGTTCATTTATCTGCTGGTTTCATCTACTTATAAGCTCAATGAACTTCTAGCAATGGAACCTTTGCTTAGCGATAGAGGGAGACTTAGCGATAGATATTAACCTTGATATTGCTAAGTCTTCACTCGCTATTCCTTTCTTTCAATTAGCTATACAGATACACTTAGCGATAAGGATACTCATTCATTATTGGTCTGCTAAGTTATCATTATTCATTAGAGATAGATCTTTGTTTTCGCAATGGTGATTTGTTACCTGGCAGATTTTATAAGATTAATTCAGAGGTAATTTTCACTTATGTTTTCTCAGGGTCAGTCCTCATCAAAACTTAAGATTCTAACAGTTACTAAACAATGTTTATGTGAAACAAAGTTAGAATAGACATACGTGGAACTTCTCAGTTAACCGTGATGCTTTAAACTTTTTCCACTCCTCTAGTTTAAGATATGGCTACATAAGACAAGGATCTTTATTGCTCCTAGGTCCTCGAACATACTCTCTGGTAAGAGTAGACTTGAAATCTTTCCATCGATGTTATACTTCCCTCATCCAATAATGCTTTTTAAATGCCTTAGTGTTTGGGACAGTGAAGTTTTGCTGCCAAATTATTAAAATGCTTAGGCAATTGTTGTAACAAATAAATCAAATCATCAATCAATTTAAAGAAAAGGTTTAGAAAATACCAAAATATCCGTCCAGACTCTGTCCTTAGTTTCAGGGCGTATTAATCTCCAATCATCTATAAGGATGCTTAATTTGCTTCGTGCTACAAATCCGAGGTAACTAGCAAATGTGTGCTTGTTTGGACCAAGTGGGATCATGTCCTCACTAAAATCAACACGAATGGGTTCAAAGTTACTGGTTCATTGCCGCTGAACGATCTCAGCAAGCTTGATGGAGCCTTTGCCCCGCTTTCTTTCAGGAGGATCGACATATGGTTACTCTTCATCATTTGTGTGATCCTCATGTGAGTTATCGTTAGAATTGTCTTCTATTTACCTATTTTAAAAGTGAAATAACTTCAACATAAAATATAAAAAATTAAAAAAAACAATCTTTATTCATTAAGGTACTTACTTTATGTGTTATCCCATATTCCTTCACAATGATCATTCCTAAAAGTATATTGGTCATCATCTATCAATTCTAATCCATCGAGTTAAGCTGGGTTTGTGGAGAAAGGTGGTGTGCCATCTAGATTTGAAGTTGGAGCACAGTCCTTTTGTTTTTTACTTTGTAGGACTATGGACACTTGGGGATTTTTCAGGATCAGTCACATAGAAAACTTGCTTTGCTTGACTTGCTAAAATGAAAGGCTCATTAATGTAAGCAACCCTCTAAAGATCAACAGTGGTAAACCCAAACTGATGATCGATCTCAACTACGTTTTGGCTAACCCACTTGCATTTGAAGAGTGGAACTTTGAACTTGTTGTAACTTACATCCCATATTTCTTCAATAACTCCATAATAAGCCATGGAAGCTACTTTTGGGTATTTATCCTTCGAACTAGAATAGTGCATAGCTTCGGTTATAACCTTTACACCACTGTTTTGCATAGTACTATTATCGTCTTTAGTTTTTGTGTAGAAAGAATACCCATTTATATCATATCCGCTCCATGTGACAACCTCAAAACGGGGGCCCTCAACTTTGTATCCGACACATCAGTCTTTTCTGCAATATTTTCCTTGAACCACTCAATGAATGTCTTGTTATGCTCAATAGCTATTTGTCTATAATTTCTCTTTAGATTCTTGTCCCTTAAACTTCTTTTGTGGTCATCTAAATGAGGCTGCACTTTTCCAATATTATTTAGAATATATAGGTGAGCTTGTAACACATCTTCAGGTTTCATACTCTTTACTTTGAGGCCCCTTCCCTTACTGATCCCGTCTTCATGTCTGGACATTTCTCTAAACCTTTGAAGTATAGTTTGAAAAAGTCCATAGACTCTTCAATCACATATCTTTCCACAATGGATGCTTCAGATTGATAGGGGTTCTTAGAATATCATTTTTGGACTTCCATGAATTGCTCGAAAGGGTACATCCACCTTAGATAAACAGGGCAACATAGTCTTATCTCCCTTACCATGTGAATGATCAAGTGGACCATGAAAGTACATCTCTAATTTGGTCAGAATAATGTAGCCTTCCTTTTCCAACTCGTCCAATTTCTTAGTGTCGATAACTTTGCTGCATACAACGTTAAAAAATATACATAATCTAGTTATGGTGTTTCTCACATCATCTTGCATAATGCCTTTTATAGCAACTGGTAATAATTGTTACATCAATACATGGTAATCATGTGATTTCATTCCCACCAACTTCAAATCATCAAACACAAGTATTCTAACATTAGAAGAATAGCCCTATGGTACCTTGATCCAACAGAAACACCCACACAAACTTCTTTTCTCCTGTTTAGACAATGTATAAGCAGCTGGTTCCATATAAAATCTCTTGCCATTATCACTTATTTTTGGATGCTGCTGTTGTTTTATTCCCATTTCCACCAAGTCTAATCCACATTGATTCCGTCCTTAGTCTTTTGTGGAATGTGTAAAAGCGTTCCGACAAGACTATCATACACATTTTTCTCCACATGCATCACATCAATATTGTGTCTCACATCAAGAAAGCGCCAATATGGTAGATCAAAGAAGATCGACCTTTTCTTCCACATGTTAGACTCATTCCCAGTCTTCTGTTTCTTACCGAATACTACTTTGATGTTCGCAACACGGCTGGAAACTTCCTCCCTAGTTAATTCCTTTAGTGCCGATCCATGCTCCAGCGAACCGTTAAAATTCTTCTTTAGCTTACGGTAAGGATGTTAACAATCAAGAAACTACCGATGACCGAGATAAACGGTCTTCCTTCCGTGCTTGAGTTAATGGTAGTGTGTGTTTGCTTCACATATAGGACATGCCTTGTTCCCCTTCATGCTATATCCAGATAGATTTCCATAAGCAAGAAAATCATTTATTATAGTGAATATCATAGCGCGCAACTTAAATGTCTCTTGCTTGTATGCATTAAACACATCGACACCTTCCTCTAACAGCTTCTTCAAATCCTTAAACAATGGCGCCAGGTAGACATCAATATCTTTCCCCAGTTGTTTTGGCCCTGAAATAAACATTAAGAGCATCACATACTTGCTTTTCGTACACAACCAAGGAGGTAGGTTGTAAATGACTAGGAGAGCAGGCCAAGCACTATATGTGCTACTTAGGCTTCCGAAAAGGTTGAATCCATCAGTACATAAACCAAGACAAAGATTCCTTAGCTCACAGTCGAAGTCAGGAAACATTTCATCTATCTTCTTCCATTTAGGAGAATCAGCCGGGTGCCAAAGATACCTTCCAGCAGAGATTTTCTCATCACAGTACCATCTCAAATTATTTGCTTCTTGCACATTTGCATACAAACGTTTGAACCATCGTACTATTGGCAAATACCACAATACCTTCAAAGGTGATCCATTCTTTACCCTACCACTACAAACATCCTTCTTAATTTTATACCTTAGGGTCTTACACTTTGGACATCCGATAGTCCCTCGTATTCATTCCTATACAGCACGCAGTCATTAGGGTAAGCGTGTATCTTCTTATACTCCATACCTCTATTGTTAAGAACTTTTTTAGCCTCATACATTCAATTCAGAAGGACATTATTCTCTAGAAACATATCACTCAAAGCTTCAAGCAACTCTGATAAACCCGAATCTGCCAACCCATTACGTGCCTTTATGTTCAATAAGGTCAACACAGCGGTCAAGCGTGTATACTTATGACACCTAGGGAACAATGGTATTTCCGCATCACTTCGTAACTTGTCATGTTCAGGAAGTAGTGTAAATGACTCCACCCCAATATCATTAATCAAGTCATTCATTTTATCAACACCCGCATCATCCATAACTTTCATGCTTTGTGACATTGAAGAAGGCATTATTATTCCTAATTCACCATGCTAAACCCATTTTCTATACCAGAGATTAATCCCGTAACAAATAAGGTCATCCCTTATATAATCAATGCTCTTTCAAATCTGATTTATACACTTCACCCAAGGACAAAAATGCATCCCACTTTTACTAGGAGCGTTCCTTTTAGCAAACTCAAGAAACTCTTCCACCCCAAGTTCATACTCTTTATTAGTTCTCAACTTATTCATCCAAATACGATCCATTCTATTCAAACCTTCGCTACATTGAATGACTCGAGTGGCTCGTCACACACAAGAACAACTTACATAGTCACAATGTCTTTTCTAGGGTAGAAGATAACATCTTATGGAAGAAGAAGAAATAGACGTTGACCTTTCAAAGTGACTATGAATTTAATCACAATAACTATTGAGTTTCTTAGTGATACTGTATTTTGGTCATGTGTTACAAAGTTGTGAGCTTAGTTGACAAGTTGAATAAATTATTACATTTTTTGTTATGTTAGTAATAGCATTTTGATCTTGTGTGACACCTTATGGGCCTTACTAGGTGTCAAGATTTTGGGTTGTAACAACTTTTGGGTTGTTTGGGACAACCTTTTAACCACAACAAGTTATTGAGCACCAGTCACAAGGCATTAAATTTCTTTAATGTTGCATTTTAGTACAAGAATAACAAAATGGGATTGCCTTCGTGACAACTTTCGGGCCGTCCGTAATAACTTATAGACCTTTTGTAACAAGTTAATGAGCACCAGTTACAAGGTGTAACAATTTTGGTTGTAAAAACTTTTGGGCAGTTCATAACAACTTCTTGGCCTTTCGTAACGAGTTTATAAGCACCAGTCACAAGTCATTTAATTTCTAGTAAGTTGTATTTTAGCACAAGGATAACAGAAAATAGAAGTGCCTTTGTGATAACTTCTGGGTAGTCCGTAACAACTTCTTGGCCTTGCGTAGTAAGTTAATGAGCACTAGTGACAATGTGTAAAAAGTTTTAAGTATAACAACTTTTGGGTTGTCTGTAACAACTTCTTGGCCTTTCATAACAAGTTTCTGAGCACCAGTTGCAAGTCATTTAATTTCTATTAAGTTGTATTTTAGCACAAGGATAACAGAAAATGAGCACCAATCACAAGGTTTAGTATAGTAACAAGTTTTTTGTTCACTTGTAACAAGATTATGACTAACACATATAAAACACGACCTTGTCGTTATAACAACGTTTGGCCTGTCTATAACAACCTTTTGAGCATGTGTAACAATGTTTTGGGCAATCATAACAAGTTTCATGACAGAATCAGTTATAACAGAATCATTTCACAAATGTCATTAAGCACCACTTACCATTCATGGACAACTTACTTGCTATTCAGCACCAGTTACAATTCATGGAAATGGTTCACTATACACTAGTCACCCTCTCTATAAAAAAAAGCTTGAGGATTGCATGTGTGTCATTTACAAAACAATGGCATATGCATTTACAAAAAGTAACAATCATATACAAAAAATTACTGCCACATATATATCCAACACATTAGCTTGGATTTGGATTCTTGCACGTTTTGGTGGTGTGTCCAGCCTCATGGCATCTTCCACAATGGTAGACATGTTTATTTTGAAATTGTGACTCTATCCTCTTCCTTTTTGGTTGTCCTACTGGTCTTTTAATCATAGGAGGCTTCAAGAACTTTCCCGTCATCAATTGTGTCTCAGTTAGGTTACTTGGACATGGACAATCATGTGTTGCAATTGGTGTCATGATGTTTTCATATATTTTCACTTGTGTAGCCAGCTTAAACCAATCGTCAACAAACATGCACACATTACCATGATGCAACTTACTGGCCCCACAGGAACATTGTTATTCACAAGTAAATGACCAGATATAACAACTAAATGCCCATTGTGACAACTTTCTATCAATGTAATGAAAACACCTTATTTAATACCAACACATTACCCAACAAAACTTCCCCATCTTAGAATGAAATAACAGAGCTCAAAACCCATCCCCCATAAAATTCATTCAAAATTTAAACTGTCTTCTGGAAAGTTGTTATTTACAATTGAATGACCTGCAATAACAACCCTTTGAGCATCTGATGACAATACATTTTTAAAATGATATGGAAACCAAAAAAGGTTCAACTTTTTTGGATTTCCCCTATTTTTGGAGTGAAAAATAGAGCATATACACACCCAAACATATCATCAACCCAAACCTTCATCAACAACAAATTAGAAATCAACTTACATCACAAGTAAAACAAAAAAATAACTAATTTTTCCATATAAATATGTCTTTTATGCTTAAATATTCATCCAAAATTAGATTTCTATGGAAAGTTTTGACTTTTGTTTTAAAACATTCATTCTAAATCACATTCCTAACAAAGATCAGAAATTGATTTTCTGGACATACCACTAGTTTAAGAGATAAATCCAAGTTGAGGCTTCACATGATGGAAGGTGGATGAAAATGGATGATGGATGAAGTTGTGGTCTTCATGCTCTTGGTGAGTGCTCTTCCCAGGGAGTGAGTGTGTGTGTGTGTGTGTGTGTGTAGCTTCTTTTCTTTTGTTAATTATAAGGAGGGTAAATGGGTTATTTGGCTTTGGGACATAATAGAAATAAGGTTCCTTGGCACCCTACTTTAATTTCACCATTTTGTGGGACCTCTCTTATATTAAGTATCATATAATGGACCCCAAATTAATTTTCCCTATATCTTATATATTTTATACATATAAAGAACGATTACTCTTAAAGATTTTATATACAAAAAGTGTTGGCACTCTAAAAATAGTAATAAGTATCAGTAAGCCCATTTAAAGTACAAGCTTTACAATACAAAATAGGAACACTAATAGGCTGCGCAGGTGGGTCCTCAAAAACATAACTATAGCACTTAAACTTCAACAGTGGGCTCAAGGAGGAACAATAACACAATGGCAGCCCATAGGGTACCACCATCTTCAAGACAAGAGAAGAACAAAGCTGATGTATCCTCACAGCTCTATGTTGAAGAGATTCAGAAGGTACGTCGTAAGATTGCTTCCAACGAAGTTGAAGCTGAATGACGTTGACACCAATGGTGTTAGAAAAGAGCAGTAGTCTTCTTCCTTGATATGATGAAGAGGTTAAAGGAAGACAAAAAGGATGAAAACCTTCAGCACCTGCATAAAGTACAAACAAAAGGAGATGCACTAATAATATACATAGTAATAGAATTATAAAGGAGATAGCCATCACAGAATTCCCTTGAAGGCTGTGGAATAAGAGATGAAGGTAGTGGAAATTTTTTTAAAAAGCAAGGAGGTGGACAAATAAAAAGAAGACAAAACAAAAGCAAAAGGAAAAAGTCATTGGAAGAAGACAAAACAAAGGAAAGCAAGTCGGTGGATAGGGGTGAGGGAAAAGCACGACGATGGTAAGGAGACGCAAAGAACAAAGAAAAAGAAGGCAAAAAAAGGGGAAGAAGAGGGTGCCAATAAAGAGATTCAGAGTTCTCCCTTCTTTCCTAGAGAGAGAAGCATGGCATCCCCTCAAAGAGGAAGACGGTGGAAAATAGAAAGATAAAAGGTGCAGCTGCGGTGGAAAGGAAACAAGAGGAAGCAGAGGAGGAAAAGAGGGAAGAAGATGGATGAAGATGATGAGCTATGATTCAAAGAAAGGGTTCCTAGTAGAGAGAATCAGTGCTCTCCCTTCTCTCCTAAAGAGAAGTATGGCAACCCTCCCCCAAACGACTGCTTGAATTGCGAGAACCAAAAAAACCAAGTTTCCTCCATAAATTGAGCTCAATCTCTTCTTTCTTTACCTATTTGTGAGTCATAATAATGGAGCATAAGCCATTTCTCAGGATTCCCAAACGTTCCAATATTCTTCATTTACATCTAAACCAAAGAAATTTATATCACTGTCTCTTCTTCATTTTTGGTATCTCACTAGGAACAGTAGCAACTTTATACCTCAAAACTTTTTCTTTTCATTTTCAATACATTCTTCACAATGCAAATCCAGCCTCCTCCTCACAACTACCATACAGACCACCGGCTCAGACACGAGGCCCACCGGGGAAACCCGAACACATCCCATTATTAATGTCCAACAACAACACATGTAGTCTAAGAAATACAAGTAATAAGATGTCTCTCATGCACAACATGACAGACCAAGAGTTATTCTTTGAGGCAATTAAGGTATAAGAAATAATAGACAAGGAGGGTGATGATTGTAACAAGCCAAACCCTAAAGTGGCTTTCAAGTTCTTAGTGGAAGGTTCATTGCCATTGGGACCTTTATGGGAGAGATTTTTCAAAGGACATGGAGGCTTTTACAACATCTACTTACATCAGCATCCTTCTTTCAATGAAACAGTGCCCCATGATTATGTCTTCTTTGGCAGAAGAATCCCTAGCCAGGTTAGTTATGTATGCAATACAATGACTTTATATATTTACACACACTTAACGACTAATTCATTTCTAGGAGAATTCTTGGTCCACAATATATGTTATTAGAAGAGTAATTAACATTTATTTGTCAATTTTGCCCATGCTATTAATGTTTGAACGTGAGAATCTCCTTATATTTGTCATTCTCATTCAAAACCTAATTTAATATGGATAAAGTTGAAAATTTTAATTCTCATTCAATACATTTTTGTCGCCCTCTCACTCATGATTTTTTCTTCCTTAGTTCACCAATTTGAACAGATTTTTTCAAAGAAAAAAAAGAAACGGGAGGAGCCTATCCCATCCTGTCCCGATTGGGACCTCAACAATCTCGGGATAGGACAGGACACGGGATAGGATTCCTGTCCCGAGCCTTTTTTTTTGGGGACACCCCCAGGGTGAACCATTGGGAAAAGGTTAAGAGAAAACAAGTGAGAGAAAGAGATAAGAGAGACATGTAATTAATTGAGGGAAAATGAAAATGTGCATTAAATTTGTAAACAAACACAAATTTTTGTTATATATAGGGAAAACTTTAGGTGAGATAATTGTGCTTAGGTATGAAACCAGAAGAAGTATCATTTTTCATTTTTACCCCTAGTATTTTTTTGGCTAGTCCCATTATATCAAACAACTATTTCATTCTCTCCCCCCATAAAGAAGGATTTTTTTAAAAAAAAATCTATTTTTTATATATTTATTTTTTTAACTGATTTTAACCAAAACTTTTTTATATATGTAATTCGATTTTGTAGAGTATCTTGTTAAAAAAAACAAGATAGGGTAATTTTTTTCAATTTGCAGCTAGTTTTCTCGGGGACTTCATCAATGATAGATGCAAAAAGGTGTTGTAGCAAATGCACTCTTAGACGATAGCTCCAACCAACGCTTTGTTCTTCTCTCAGAATCATGCATCCCTCTCTTCAACTTCAATATCATTTACAACTACCTCATCAACTCATCTCTCTCCTTCTTAGCCTCTGTAGGTAAATACCTAATCCACCCTTGGTGGGTTAGGGCCCAAGCCCAATGAGAATTAGGGCTAATATGTTATGTGTAATGAGAATTGTGGCAAATATGTAATTATGAAGAGACATGGGATAAAATGAGTAATTTTCCTTTAATATTTTGAAATTGAAAAGATGTGCCTTTTCAAACGGTATAATGGAATAAGCAGTGGAGATATTCATCTCACATGACAAAAAACAAAAACTTCTGTGAAAAATATTCTTCTAGTCTCTTCTCTTCCTCTTCTATGGCGCATCTGTTGTATACGTATTCGGAGTCCAAATCGGTGCTCCGATTTCATGTGGGTACCGAGTGAGTCAACCAGATTCCAGGTAAGCCCAAAATCCTACATTTAGACATATTATTTGTCTATTTTTTAAGGTGTTTTTGGATCTACGTAGAGGTTTTTGGTGCTATTTTTGTGATTTTTATGAGTTTAAAAATCCTAAAATATTTATAATAACTCATAAAAATGTTATTTGAGTCAGATATGAACCTAGAGAGTTCTAAGAGCACCAAACCAAAAGAATTTCACTCTTTTGGATGACACTTAAGTAGAAAAACTTAATCCTAAGTATGATTTACATAGTGGTAAATCAAAAAAGGAATAAGTTATTGGTTATTGCTTCTAAATGTTGATCCAAACCTACATTACTTAGAAAATGTGAGCGTCTAAGTGATGTATGAAGTAGGGATTTTTGTAAAAGAGTATGAGACTCTGAAAATAAAGCCTAGAAGAAGAAGATCATTAAGAGGATCAAGAGAGAGATAATTCAGAGTAAAGTTCATTTGAACTTGAAATGAAACAAGAGGTATAGTAGGAAGATAATATTGATGATGCACTAGAGGAGGAACCTGAATGACCAAAATCTCAAAGTTTAGGATTGGGATCTGGATAAACCTCGGGGAGGTTAAAATGACGATCAGATATTAAAGAAATAGTATTAGATCAATGTGAGATGAAATTTCAAATGGAGAAATTTCCACATCTTAACTCTGGATCATGGTGAAAGTCAAGAATAAAATACATCTCAAGTATGACTTGAAAGCCCACCTTAGGAGAAAAGAGAATCCTAAGCCTAGTCCAACCACCAACGATTGAACCAATAAAAGACTTAAGAGCAAAGACTAAATGTTTCTGTGAAGAAATATATATATATATATATATATATAAATTGCATAAGACATTTGGAATATCTCTTTAAAAAAATAAAGAACCTCTTAGAAACTACCAAAACAATATAGCACAACTTCTATCATGTCACTTAGGAATATGAGATTCCTAAAGCCTTACTGAATGATGATTACTGAGAACCTATCAAATTTGATTTTGAGAAGTAAAGAGACTTCACCCTTTCATCTTTTATGCTATATTCAGCTGAAATTAACTTCACAAAATCATAAGAACATAGTAAAAATCAAGAAAAATCTTAAGGCACTCAAATAAGAAGTTAATAAGACATTATGAAAATAATGTAAGGAGAGACATGAAGAAGTAAATGTCAAATGCACTTTATGAGTGGGAGCAAAATGTCAAATGCTCTGTCTGAGTGGGAATTCTTGGAAAATGTGTCTTCTAAGAGTGTTATATGCTCTATGTAAGTAGGAGCTCTTAGAAAATAAGCATTCTAGGAGTTACATATGCTTTATCTAAGTGGGAGCCAATGTCAAATACTTTATCTAAGTGTGAGCTTTCAGAAACTAAGCTTTCTGAGAGACATAATTGAGTATATTCTAGAAAGTACTTGTATAAAATTCCTGATAGATGATAATATTATTACTGGAATCTGTGTGATGGGAGGTACAAGCGTATTCTCCTAATCATAGACCCAATAGTGTTATAATTTTTCTAGTCAAGAAGAATATAAGTGCATGACATTGTATACTTCAATGTGCTTTAAATAAGTTTTTGGATCAAATCAGATTGTGAATAGCCAAATAAGTGGGATGATTTGAAGTAATTAAGCCAAGAAAGGCTGCCAAGAACAACAACACAACTATAAACTTAATGGGCATGAATGTGATATCTGATATTGAAAGGTCTCATACAATTAAGTAGAAGATGTTGTCAAATCATTGACCAATGGTCATGATAAAGTTAATGTTGAGAAGTCATCTCAACTCAGCTTACAAGAGACATGAGACATACATGGCTTCAAAAAGGGAAATAGTGTAGCATAAATTACCCTATATAGTGTAAACATAATAGAAATCCAACAACAAAGAGCCATGTGAATTGTGTAAAAAGAAAAAAAAATTCGCAAAACTTCCATTACACAATAATGAGATTGTCAATTAAGTTTGACACATATTACTTGAGGCTTAACACCCTCTATGATACAACATCTACATTAGATAACCAACAAGACAAGGAGATTGAAGGAAGTTGATTGTATATTGTCGAATGAACAATGAGTGCAAGTTGTTCATAAGGGCGTTCCTTTCCTGTTGGGAGCACATGAAAGTCAGGTTAAACCAAATTGAAAACTTTGTTACTTTTTCAATGATGTATCAAAGTACCTGGAGCTTGAATATGGATGTCAGGAAGTATGCAAACCCTTTGGGTTATCATACCGTAGAGGTAGCACATTCTCAATACTCTAAACCTAAATGAGAAAATGGTAAGAGGTTCTAAAAAAGAGACAAGGCTCTTAAAGGAGAGGAATAACCTAAGTAAGGTTAAATTATTTTCCTACTAAAGGATAAACAATTTTGAGATGGATTTTCTTTTCTGTCAATAGTGAGCAGGAAAAGACTCAAGCTCCATAGACTACAAGGCTTTAAATTGGTAATGATGTGAGGATTAAGGTGAAAGGCATTAGAGCCTACAAGTTCATTGTTTCATGCTCCAGGCTCATGGGTTCTAAATGAACTATCTTGACGTTCATGACAAAATTATCTGTTTGTGATACAGTCTTCCTTGACATTTCTTTGTTTTTTCAACATTGTTGGTAATCTTTGTGTGCGTGACTACTTTACCTAATCAAGTGTTGACTTGAATATATGTCATGGTGGACAATGACACATAATTTGAATTGGCATTTTTCAAGAATGCTATGTTCATTACCCAATAGGGAAGTGTCTAATTGGTAAAGCACTAAGGAAATTTTTTTTCAGTAAGGAAATTGAGATAGAGAAAATATTGAATTTCTTTCATCCGACTATATATGGTTCAATGAATGTGAGGGTATGACAAAGAGCTTAGATTAATTATCTTTGTTGATGATTACTCACGTAATTATCATTACTTTATTTCACACAAGTTTGAAGCTCAAGCGCTTTAGACGATAAGTGAATAATGTTGAAAATAAAGTGCATATAGAATTTAAGAATTCTACGCACTAATAGAGGTTGTTCCTGACCAGTTTCAGTGAGCTTCATGAAGAAAAAGGGATATTTATTCAGTTAAATAATCCTTCACACTCTGTCACCAGATGGAGTTGTTAGGAGGCATAACGAAATGTTACTAACATGGTCATGTATAAAATGGTTCAAGCTAACCCACCAAAAGTAAGTGGGAGAGTTTTGTTTAGTCCACCTTTGGTGGATTAGTACACATATTTGATTGATCAAATATGGTTTTCTCTTTAAGGGAGATACAAACTTTATACTTAACCATGTGCCCTCCTAAGTGGTCTTTTCCAAACCACATGAATTATGGTCAAAGAGAAAATCAAGTTTTTTGAGTTCCCATAGGCCATAAAGGTCAATTACATGATCTCATAGTCGTTGTAAGTGGGAGCTTATTGATGACATTTTCATAAGTAAAAATGAAGATGGATTTGTGTCTGAAAAGAATTGAAAGGAACCATATTTATTATGAGTGAGTTTTTCCAAATAATGGTGAAGCTCATCACATTGTGTTTCCCTATATCTCTTTATGAGACATAGTGACAAAACTCCTCAATTGCCCATGTGAGTGGGAACTTGTAAAAGGTCGTTAAAGAGACCTAAATATCATTGATAAGAAAGGTAAGGAGCTCTAGCAAGAAGAAGTAACTTAGAACAACATTCATTGTTGCTCTAGAGGAGGATAACAGAAGTGTTATGTACAAGAGGCCTTATCTACTTCTTAAAAGGAATGAAAGAAAGCAATATTAAAGGACGTAGATTCTTTGAGAAAGAATCAAGTCTGAGAGTTAGTTGATCCACCACAACGACGAGAGATCATTTGTAAGCAAAGGAATTCTCAAGATTAAGAACCAGTTAGTTAGATCAATTAACAGTACAATACTCTTTCAGTTACAGAAGGGTATACATAGTGAGAATACTTCTCATATATTATGTGCTTAAAATCATACTCATTTTGGAAATAGCTGACTATTTGGTTTTAGGTTTACATCAAGTGGATGTGAACTTACATTTTGAGTTGTGATTTGGATGAAGAAATCTATATGCTTTGGCTATTAGATTTTACTACAATAGATGTTTGAGGTTTACAAAGTAATGACCTCATATTACATATTTTTTTGCATAAGTCAATTCATGGACAGAAGCAATCATCCAAATAATGGTATTTAAGGTTCCATATGAGTGGTAACCTAATATATTTTATTTTATGGTTGAAGAAACCATAACTAAGCAGTTTGTGATATTATCCTTTAAGTGGATGATATACTATTGACCAAAATAGTTTGATTTTCATAGTGCCTATTAAGGAAAAGTACTAAGAACATGGGTAAATCATTGTGTATTTTTGGAGTTGAGATCCAAAGATATAGCTCAAGCAGACTCCATTCTCTGTCATAAGAGAGTTATATTATGGAAATTCTTGAGTGGTCCAAGGTAAACGATTGTGATCTCATAGATACCCTAGTGACTTCTAGAATGAGTTTGGGTCTTGATTATGGATATCCCTAAACTAAATCAACTTTAAACTCAAAAATGGAAAAGGGTTTCCATGTAAATGTTATTGGTAGTTTGATGTACATAGTTGTGTGTAAAATATCATATATCCATTCTGGTAGGACTTTGTAAGTCGGTACTAGTCAACCATTATGAGAGGCATATGATGGCTCCACAAAAATGCTGATAGATACTTTAAAGGCCATGATAATTATACGCATTTCAAAGTACTTAATGTGGTAGTATATATGGCTATATGGTCGATGATGTCTAGAAGAACTTCTTGGATTTGAAATGAGAATTCAAACCTACTGTTAATGTATCGTGAAAACACTACGACCATTGCCTAAATAAAAGACCTTAAGTATCATAGCATGAGTAAAATACAAATATAAATATGTGAGATATGTTGTAGCACATTAGGTTGTTACTAAACAACAACTTCCTATGCAAAGTCCCCTAATTGAGCATGTGGCCAAGGATATACATGAGAGACATGATAAGTCCTTCGGCAAGCATAGGATATGAAGTAATGGATACTTCATTAAGGCTTTACATGTGTATGTGATAGTATACAATGTCTAGTATGTCGTACAGGACGAGCGACCGCCTTTGACACTCAGGAATAGTGTGCAAAGATGAGACAATATGTTCACCAGCAAAGCAATGAAAACACTGATATGGTAGAGAAGAAACACAAACTATATGTCGCCTTAACTTAAAAGTACAGCAAGTTGAGATGAGATCTATGGTTACACACATATGGATCGAATTATGGATACCCACGTCCGTAATACCTGTAGCCAGACGAAAAATTCTTCAAAATTGACATCATACAATGTGAGAAGACTTGAAGAATTTGGGTTTAGGTAATGTGTTTATCTAGACTAAAGTCTATACGGTGTTAATGATAAAATTAAATTGATGTATGCTCTTATAGAAAAAGAGTAACACCGTAGCATGCAATTCATACCACGTGTGCTAAAATTACTACAAACTGGAAGAAAATGAATGGATCCCTGTTTCATTGCTGTGAGTCCAAGAAACGTTCCATACTTTCTGAATGTCCTTCGACTTTGACAATTTCATGGAAATATGTTTTAGTGTCTGCTACCTTAGCATATACCCTATGGTCATAATAAATGCGATCTAAAGGTTTTATGTTAGGAAAGCGGTTGACTCATATTGAAGTGATATTTGGGCGAAAGGAAGATTACCTAAAATACACACACTTATGCTAGTGCCTGAGACCGGTCCATTCTGATATTAGTGTGCTAATTTCATAAGTGTGGACACTGCATATGAGAAAGGCAATCTGAGTTTTATCATGACTCTAAAGGGATTAGATTGGCCATGAGAAAAGTGTATTTTTGTAAATCTAAGATATCTGAGGCGCTATATCAAAATGATCGAGCTGCACTGCAGGGTTGTTTTGTGTTGGTCTCTATAAAAGGGATTTCTAGTACAAGATACCTAAAAGGAGACGTCGTGCCCACGCGGTTATGACAGAGCACTTAGTATGAAAGAAGGAAAGAAGAGAAAGAGACTTAACCTTTAACATTTAACCCACCAAGTGTAAGTGGGAGATGTAGAGAAATACCTAATCCACCCTCGGTGAATTAGGGCCCAAGACCAATGAGAATTAGGGCTAATGCCCAATGAGAATTTGGGCAAATATGTAATTATGAAGAGGCATGGGATAAAATGAGTAATTTTCCTTTAATATTTTGAAATTGAAAAGATGTGCCTTTTCAAACGGTATATATAGAATAGGCAGTGGAGATATTCATCTCATAGGACAGAAAACAAATACTTCTATGAAAAATATGCTTCCAGTTTCTTCTCTTCCTCTTCTATGGTGCATATGTTGTATACGTATTCGGAGTCCAAATCAGTGCTCCGATTTCGTGTGGCTACCAAGCGAATCAACCAGATTCCAAGTATGCCCAAAATCCTACAGCCTCTTTTGACGATCCCACAAAGTCAGGTCGCGGACGATACAACCCTAAAATGTCACCCATGATCAAAATCACCGATTGGCAAAAAGGATCACAATGGTTTGAACTCCATCGAGATTTCGCAATCAAACTGATCTCTGACTCCACTTATTACCCTATCTTTGAGGAACGCTGCCATCGTCCATGTTACATGGATGAGCATTACATACCAACATTGGTGTACATGAAGTATGATGAGCAAAATTCTAATCGTGGCCTTATGTGGGTTGATTGGTGGGGGGTGGCCCACATCCAAGAAGGTTTGGGTGGGGTGATATTACAGATGAGTTCTTAAACCGAGTAAGGTTTGGACGGAATTGTGTTTACAATGGGAATGTCACCAATTTGTGCTTCCTTTTTGCTAGAAAGTTTCATCCAAATGCATTGGAGCCTTTGTTACGGGTGGCTCCTCTTTTGCTTGGACTTGATCCTTAATTACGTTCATTGTTTGTGGGTATTTTGCCAACAAATGAATATCATATCTTTCATGCACCTCTGTTCTGTATTGATCAGTGAAGTTCTCAAATTGATCAACAGTTTTCTTGGATCTTAACCTAGGGATATTCAAATGCACACACATATTCAACAAAAGGTAAAGGTATTTTTTTAATTATAACTTTGAAAGGATCATTGATCAATACCGTTAGATTGATCTAATTGCCAATTTCTTTTATCTGGGGCCAATGAAAAAAGGTATCCATTGAAGAATTCCAAATCCATTTAAAGAACTATATACAAGAAGAAACTTATAGTTAAAAAATGGAATTAATTGTTTCATTATTCACTTTTTTATTTTAGTCACAAATATGTTTGTGCCTGCAAAAGAAAACGTCTGAAATGTATTATTGGTTATATATTTTGAAAAATTGAAATATTAAAATGTATTCTGAAAAACAAAACAAAAAATAAGCATTTTTGTATGTTTTGTAACTTTTGTTCTGCAAATTTGCGAAGAGGCAGAGATTGTTACATTTTTATTAATGACAAGGGTTAATATAACTTTTGGTCCCTTAACTTTCACTCAATTTTGGTTTTGGTCCCTGAACTTTAAAATTTTTTGTTTTGGTCCCTGAACTTTCGGTCAATTTTGGTTTTAGTCTCTCAACTTTGAAATTTTTGGTTTTGGTCCCTGAACTTTTGGTCAATTTTGGTCTTGGTCCCTGAACTTTCAATAATTTTGGTTTTGGTCCCTCAGTTTAAAAAAAACTTCAAAAAAAAATTAAAGTTGAGGGACCAATACCAAAATTACTGAAAGTTCAAGGACCAAAACCAAAAATTTCAAAGTTCAGAGACCAAAACCAAAATTGACAGAAAGTTTAGGGACCAAAACCAAAAATTTTAAAGTTCAGGGACTAAAACCAAAATTAAGTGAAAGTTCAGGGACCAAAAGTTATATTAACCCTAATGACAATCATAAATAAAACAAAATATTCTTCTTCTTTTTTTATGAAACATCAAGGTATCCCCCACCCGACAGGTAAAAGCTAATCCTCCGCTGAATTGTAGGCACCTCAAAGAGTGGGATAATTGGCCCGGGTGCTGATGCTTTAACCAGTTGAGCTATGAAAACTCTGTAAACAAACTATTCTTCTACCATTCACATCACCATTTAAAATAAGCTTTTGCTCATACTTGCCTTAAGTACTTTCTGCCCTCAGCGATATCTGGTCTTGTGTTTCTCAAAAAAGTGTAAATATGACATCTGATACTTCAATAGAGTGAAGAAAGTCCATTAAAAATGCTCAGTCACCATAAAATAGTTGGGCCTATCTTTGGTCTCAGACCTATTTTATTTGTGCATCTAAAAGCCTAAAGATCTGACAACAGTTACCAACAAAAAATTGTGTAAAATAAAATACAGAAATTAAAAACTTCTAATGAAGGAACAAAAAAACTTTTTTAAGAAAATGGAAGAGTTACATTTACCTGAACTTTGCAGTGGTCAATATTTTAATAATCTTAGATAATGTAATATAATGTACAAAGTAAATATCAATCCAATTGTTTAACTTTTTGAATTATTTGTAACTTAAAAATCTTCCAACAAATAAGGAATTTTATTATTAAGTTATAAAAGTTATAGAGATTATATGTACACGAGTAAAAAATGAAGGTAATTTTACATATTTGAACCTAATTATTTTGATAAATAGTTTACTAAATTTTCTTTTGGGTAACAATGATTTATAAAACTTCTGTGCAACTATGAAAGACAAATTTATCATAACTTGGATATTGGTTGCCAAATCTAGTGAAGGAATATTCCTTTATTAGGTACCTGTCTCAATCTGAAGATGTAACGAGTTTATAAATTAAGGGGAACAAATTCTAGCTCAGGGATTTATTTATGCACGCCATTTTTTTTAAAAAAAAAAAAACTAATGGGATGTTTGCTTTTGCGTTTGCTAAAACTACTCCGTCCCATAATATAATGTCCATTTTTTTGAATAATCTTATCCTACAATATAAGGTCCTATTTAACTTTATTTGAGTAATAAATGCTCTTTTTCCCATTTTACCCATGCATTAATTTACCCACACATTCTCTTTCATCTTCTTTTCATAATTACCTCATCTCTTACTCATTCATAAATAAGGGAAAAATTGTATATTTCCTACACATTTATTGTTTTTAACTAACTCTAACTAATTTTTTAGGAACCCGTAATTCGGTTAAAATGACCTTATATTATGGGACGGAGGGAGTATTATTTAAGAAAAAATCACCATGCAAAGTCAATTTTAAAAGAAACAAGTGTTTTTTGATTAACTTTGGAAGAAGTGACTTTGGGGAAATTAATCACTTTATAAATGATGTAACCGTGAGCTTCAGTTCAAACTATACTTTTAATCTTAAAATCTATTTTGTGTTTCAGTCTTTTAGATGACATTTTGCTAGAATGTATTTGAAACCTGATATTAACGAAAATTAGTGCATGTTGTTGTTTTCTTAACCATAATTTTTGAACTTAAACGTGTTTTTTGTTTTGACCAAAGAACTTAAACGTGTTTGGGAAATTGTATTTTTTTGTTTTAAAATTCCTAAATATGCTTTTGAAAATTATACTGTTTAATGGTAATCAAGCAAAATGTTAGGAGGCGTTTATTAATGGTTTTCAGACTTCTAATATTTTTTCGGACTAGCAAGTTTTTCATTGTAAATTAAATGGATTTATATATTGATAAAATTAAATATAGTATTTTTCTTTTAAAAAAAACATTATAGGGAATACAGTGAAGAAAGTGTTGATGCTCCAGTTAGGAATCTGGAGGAGGAGCCAAACTGAATAAAGTACAATTTACTAGAAAAATGGGGTCGTACGTCTTCCATTGGATTTACTGAAAAATGTCAGAAGAACTACAGACTGAAAATTGAGTCCCAAAGCATAAAATGGGTGATGACGGATGAGTGAGGCAAGTGAGAGTGAAAGATCATCATAAAGCCACAGCCATGGGCAACGCAACTGAATATCCTGATGTTAATTTTTTTTAAAAAAATAAATATCCATAGTTTATCACACTTTTTGGGCTGTAAAGGTACGACATTTGAAGAGGGGAAATTTTTGTATGAGTTAGGTTGTTTACAGAAAAAAATGGCGAGGTGAGGTTATAAATTATTAATTAATTTTTCTTAGTGTTTTACTTTTACCTCATAACTTATCTTTTGTTAAATTTTAAAAACTTTTCCAATTTTTTAAATCCAACTAATACAATTTCGCTCCTGTACCGCTCCAAATTTATCATATCAAACAGCCCCTTTTGAGATTTAGTTATAACTTACTCAAATGCAGATTATTATAAAGGATTTCTCGATAAATTTATAGAGATAAGATCTTTTAGGTAAGTAAATTATTTATGTGCGATTGTATAATCATTCTTCCATTATTAAAAAAAGTATTTATTTTTATCAAAAAAACAAAGTATTTAAAAAAATTGCCATAAATCTCTACCTATTAATTCCAATCAATCACCTTACATGCATACTTTAATTTCCTATGATTTGCTGTCACTTTTTATAATGACCTTGCGACTATACATTTGGATGGTTTCTAGATCTCTTTGATTTCCTTTTTCCTCTCTTGATTTTTGCATTTGATATTCTTGACCTCTTCTTTTTGTCCTTATCACTTAAAATGCTCATTTCCAAATGAAACCATTTACTTATTTTTGTGATGAGTATGGAATGTATCCTCAATTCCACTCAATCAATATTTATAGTGACCCATATAGGAGGATCATGTAGTCACTACGAGTCATCGTCATCGTGTGCACCTTATATTGCATGCCCATTTCTTTTGGAATTCAATGCAATTGAATGAACATTAGTATATAGCCTCCATTCCCCTACCATAGTTGAGAGTTGAGACAATTCTAAGCTTCTAGGTTTTGTCTCTTTGATTGTCAACATGAAAAAACCTTAGAACGTCTTTTAATCTCGTGGCTCTTGCCTATATGTACGTTCTATCTAGTTTGGTTGCTTCTCACTTAAATTTACTGATTTCAATCTCCCCAACTTGGAAGTTTAGGTGAAAAATACTTTATGTAAGCTTCATAAGGATGATTTCAATCATGTCTTGCATGATATCATCATTCTCATTAGTATACTCTGGGTGTGTTTGGATTGCCTTTTTTTTATAAGGACTTTTTTAGAAGTAAGATTTTGGATCAGATTGTAAGAAGTGATTTATATTTGAATTTGTAATATTAGAAGTGACTTTTTTTCAATCTGATTTTTAAAATATGTTTGGATGATTATATTGAAAAGCCAGTTTAGATGAAAAATTATCAAAAAGGACGTTATTAAATAATACACATATAAAATATGCATATATTGTTATAATTAAGAGAGAAAAAGGTGAAATGAAAATTATACAAAATTGAAAATAGTAAATATTTAATAAATAAAAATGCATATAAAATACAAATCATATATGTTTAAATGTTCAAGTGAATTACATATAATAGTTAATTGGATCATATGTCCCATACAATTTGGGCTCGAATTCTATCACGAAGAGAATTCATTCGAGGTGAAGATGATGTAGTGAAATTCGATGATGAACCATCTTGAACTTGATGGCTATTGACATGCAATAATAGTACCCCCTCCCAAATTACAAGCATCGGTACCAACATAAAAGAAAAATCCTAATTTATTTAGTGTTTTGCTAGCGGCATCAAAAAGGATTTTTGTTTCAGATAAGAAGATAAAGTTTGGTTGGAAGTCATTAACTAGCCACTTGCAATGATGAACTGCCATGGTTTTATGTAGACCACGGCAGTTCCAACTGAGGATTTTCATGGGTCATTGGGAAGCTGTTGTTCGGCTTGCCATATCATTAGGTATATCATCCAGAGAGGATTTACTCTTCTTTGATGCTGATTCAGATTTTGTTGGAGAGTCAGCAGTGCGTTTCTTGGAGCTGGAGGGTTTGTGGCTTTTAGTCATGTTACCAGAAGTTATCAGTGAATCAGAGCTTCGTTTTTTGGAGCTAGGATCAGAGTTTGTGGCTGGACTGACTGCCTTTAAGTATCTGATAGCTGATGCTAACACTGGCTCTATTTTGAAGTATTATGGACCATCTTTAAAGGAAAGATAAATAAAACCTTTCTTGTGGGGTTCTGTTGTAGCGTGAGTGAAGGTTAAGGGTCCCTTGAGGAGGGTAGAGTATTAGAAAGGTGTATTCTCAAAGAAAAGTTGTTCAAAAGTTTCCTCCGAATCCAGGTAAACCTTCCAACTATAGCTGCATGTGGGATTCAGCTGATAAACGATACCAAAAGATTCAGGTTTAATGAGCAAGTCAGATTTATATAATTTCCACCAGTTGATAATTTCAATGGGAACATAAGGATTGGATTTAGTGATAAACCATTTATCACTTCTTTGCCTTGCTAAACCTGAAGAAGGGATCAGATAAGAGGGAACACCATTATCTTCAGCATGCTGACAAAAAAGTGCAATGCATTCTCTAATAAACTTCTCAATTTCATCAGCAAGGAGAGGGGCTTGATGATTAATTTTTTGGTTTTTTAGTGGAGAATGGTATGGCACAACAGAATTGAGCTTGGGATTATTTAAAGTGATTGGCAGGAGCTAATTCATATTCTCCAAGGGTACTGGACCAACACTTGAGAAATTAGCGGCAGATGATTCTCCAAGAAGACAAGGTGGAGAATTTGAAAGAGGCATAGTGAAAGGAAGAGGATCATTGGATGTTTCAAAAAGAGGTTCCACCGAGATAATCAGGACAGAAGTGGGGGGAGTATGTTCTGAATTAATAGTGACATCCTGTAACAGAAACTTGATATGATCACTTGATGAATTCTCATCATGATTGTCAACTATGAGATTAGGAGAATTATTCGTTGGGGGTTCCACAAAGGTATCATCGTTATGATTTTCATTAGTATGCATTTCATCATTAATGTCCGAAACCACTGGGACTGGATCAACGGGGGCCTCGTCTCTCTCATCATCTCCACTCGTTTCCTCCTCTGCTCCTAATTCCGCTCCTGCCAGTTCACCATTGGCTTCTTCCCCTCCCATTTTCTCCACTCGTCTCCGTCTCTGGCGTCGACGGATGGTGATGTGGTGAGTCACATTGGTGTGACCAGTGGAGAAGGTATGGCAGATGGTTCATCGAGAGTGATGAATTGCGGCGATTTGTGTGGTTGTGTTTGGGGCTTTAGTTCGCAGGAAGCGTCAGATTATTTGTCAATCTCAGTACGGTTACGCAGCGAGGAGAGAGATTCTGTATAATGCTTCATCATTTGGCATTCGCTTCCTCTCCTTCTTCACCGTAGCCCCACCTTTCTTCTGCCGCTCCACACATCGAAGCCTATCCTCTCAAGCTCCTATCTGGTCAATTGAAGCCCCTCCCTCCCTCAGACCTCAGTCATCTTTCTGGAATTGTAATTAAACATGATGGCTTCTTTGTCAACAGGGGGTGTTAGAATGAATGTAAGTTTTGATTAAGCTTAGTATTTCTCATGTTTTTATGAATATTTGGCCTAATTATTTCATTATTCTTTTCTTCCCGGTAATTTATAGTTAGGGGGAATGGTGATCAAAATTGGTTTGGCTGTCTTGGGAATTCCCGTTCCCGTTTTCGGCAGGATCGGGACCAGCACTAAAATTCAGTCTCGGCTCCCAGTCTTGCTCCCGGTTTTAGACACCCCTAATTTTCTATACTTTTAGTTATTGTTATGATTTGATAAGTTAAAATTGTTATTTGTTAAATTATTATTCATTTATTTTCATTTTTAAAATTTCAAATTAAAACATTTATAATTCTCTACAAAATTTAATTCCGGACCATTTCTCATGAACTTCACAATAGCCATTAATTGAGATCTGGACGTTGAAGGCGGTCATAAATACAAAGACAGCGTTTCTTTGTATCATTTGAAATCAAAAAGTACATTAGACAGAACTACTTATTCAGGTCCTAATTATAAGATAAAGTTGCTTTTTTTTTTTTGTGGAGATTAAAGAAGTGAAATAGGACACTTAATTTTAATATATATTATATGTAATTAGATAATCATATGTTAGTTTATTGGTAAGGTAACTAAATTTTGAGAAAAAAATGCTAATTATAAACAATTTAAAATGTTAATTTTATATCTTTAATTTCTTAAAAAAAAAAAGGCGCTTTTAATCTTATTAGATCGGAAGGAGTATAACTGTATAAGAAAGCCAAACGATAAGACTAATTATGAGGCTCACCTCTCGGTCAAGAGTCCCACCGTAAAAGACAACGTTAATTAGCTGTGTTTTTGTTGTTTAGCGTCAGCATCCCACCGTGATTATATTCCCTTGTCCTGTCTTAACAAGTATACATAATGTGTGAAGTGATGTAATTTAATTTTTTTATTAATTATACAAATAAATTGTAACTATTGTTTTCACGACCTTAAAAATTTTATAATGAAGGGTAATTGAATAATTTTAGGGTTTATGAAAAAAAAAGAATAATTATAGGGGTAACATCATAATTGGTCTTTATAATTTGATCATCAAATTTTGTTTTTGTCTAATGTTGGCTTTATAATTAAATAAGAATTTAGTAATTTAAGTATATGGATCAAAATTAGAATTCTTTAAAGACATATGGACTAAAGGTGTTAAACTTAGATCAAATCGTTATCAAATGACCAAGACTAAAACCACAATCTGATCAGACTTAAAGACTAACAATTCTACTAACCATAGTTGTACTATAAAGAAGCTCTTGTCTTTATTAGTATTTTAAAATAGTTTCAAATTTCAACAAAGTTGCGTGCCTATAAAAAAAACTGATGTAACCAACAAGTAATTGATTGAATTGGTAAGTAGTTTCACCTCCGTAAGGATGAGAACACAAGTTCGATTCCCGAAAAGCGTGCTTGTCGTTTGAGGAGGTAACCCGTCAGAATGACACACTCTGATTCATCGAACCTGGATTAGTCAATTGCTGAAGGTGTCGAACACCACCGGGTGGTCATACTAAAACACTATATACTCTCATTTTATTATTTTTTTCATTTTCATTTGCATATGACCATCTAATAATAAATTATTGGGTAAATGTGTTAATTTAATACTCTACAATTATGCAAAGTGCAGGAAAGATAAATAACAATTTTGAGTAGCAAAAACGGTCTTCATCAATTAAAATCGCAACTTATGTAGTAACATCGTTAATTATGGTTAACATCTATTAGAAATGGCTGACGTGGCTTTTTTTTTTTTTTTGCCTTGTGATGTGGTATGAACATGTGGCATTTAATACTCTACAATTATGGTTAAAGGTGCTGATTTAGTACTCTACAATTATGCAAAGTGCAGAAACATAAATAACAATTTAGAGTTGCAAAAACACCAACCCCTTACAATATTTAAAAACAATTTAACTCTGATTTAGATCCAAAATCAGAGAGAGTCATTACCCAGTTCTCGTATGAACTTCCCAGATTGTGATGTTCTCTCTCAGATCACCGCCGCCACCGCCACCACCTCTCTTCCCTTCCATTCTCAGCGTCGTTCCATTCTTGGAGCAACCAGTGGCTGGCGATCGAGAGAGAGAAAGCCAGCACCGACATTCAAGCTCTTTTTCCAGTTTCTGGTGAGTCCGGTTCCCCCCTAACCTCTGTTTTCTCGACTGGAGCCATTGTGGGTTAGGCTTTAATTGGGTTGAATCGACCTGGGGACTTGGTTTGTTGATAGAGGTTCTGCAATTTTGAAGCTAAATCAGAGTTAAATTGTTTTTAAATAGTGTAAGGGGTTGGTGTTGCAATTTTGAAGCTAAATCAGAGTTAAATTGTTTTTAAATAGTGTAAGGGGTTGGTGTTTTTGCAACTCAAAATTGTTATTTATGTTTCCTCCAGTTTGCATAATTGTAAAGTACTAAATTAGCACCTTTAACAATAATTGTAAAGTACTAAATGTCACATGTCCATACCACATTGTAAGGAAAAAAAAAGCCACATCAGCCATTTCTAACAGACGTTAATCATAGTTAATGGTGTTACTATGTAAGCTACGATTTTAATTGATGGAGACCGTTTTTGCTATTCGAAATTGTTATTTATGTTTCCTACACTTTGCATAATTGTAGAGTTCTAAATCAGCATATTTACCCTAAATTATTTTGTTTTAATATTTTTTCTTTTAAAAGATGGTAAAAAAAATGGAGAAAACATTTTTTCTGAAGCTGTTAAAAAAGTTCATACTCCTTGAAATTAATTTTACCTCCGGCATATATATATATAGATATTCATTACTTTTTTACAGAGTCATTAATGAAAATAAGCCTAAACATTGGAGAATTGATAACCATAAAATGGTGACGTATGTTTTTCACTCTTAAATCTTACTTTGTATATTAGATAGCGCAGAAGTAACTCAAGTAGAAAATGAAAGGTTATAACTTATAAATACCTTCAGACGCAAAAGATTAGCTTCTTGAAGAAACATCAGAATTAATAACCAATGGTGACGCATGTTTTTCACTCTTAAATCTTACTTTGTATATTAGATAGCGCAGAAGTAACTCAAGTAGAAAATGTAAGGTTATAAACATCTTCAGACGCAAAAGATTAGCTTCTTGAAGAAACATCTGCTAAGCTTCTCTGTACTGTGTATGATATATGTATTTGATAAATACAATGAAATGGAACAAAATCCCAAAAAAAAAAAAATATTATGCCTTAATTTACAATTATACCCTTCATTTATTATATGTTAAATTTATTATTATGCAATGCAGTGAATATTAAATTGAGGTAAAATTGAAAAGTAGTTAAATTTTAGAGTAAAATACGTTGACCTCCCTTGTATTTTGTTTTAATTAAAAAGAACTCCTATTTATTTTGAAAACATAAAATATAGCCCAATAACTAATACCATTAAAGAATAATTAAAAATATTTTAGAAAATTATTTCTTTGATTTAAAATAATATTTGAACAAATCTTCTTCACTAATATACCCTTATAGTACAGAATCTCTTGTTTATCTTTATATAGTTTATTTAATAATTATTAATAATCTATTTAGTATTTTTATTTAATTTAAATAATCTCAATGTATATTAAGATAAAAATATTAATAAATTGATCAAAACAATAATATTTTATGAACATTGGTTTAATAAAATTTACTTAACATTTATGATTTATAAAACATATATTTTAATATTATATTAAAAAAATAATATCATTTTAAAATTTAATTATTTGAATTGAAAAATATATTATTGCAAAACATTTCCAACCAATATATCCATTTAAAAAATTACAAATTAAATCTTAAATTAGATTTTAAAGACAAATGATTTTAAACATTTAAAATTATTGAAAAATAAAATATATAATTATAAAAAATATTTGTAATTAATAAAATTTAATAATATAAACATATGAAAGTATAAATTCAATTTAATTTATTAAATTTTATTTTAAATATTTGTAAAGATGTGTTTACATGATTAGTAAGTATAATTCATGTTAATTAGGGGTATTTTGAAGAAAACAATAGGTCAATGATGTGATTTAACAGTCAACTAGAAGGGAGGTTTATGTAACATATATTTTGATTTTGAGAGGCATTCATATATATTTTCAAAATAGAGTTAAAGTCTCTATAATTTTGATTAAAAAGAATGGAGGTTAATGTATTTTAAACTTTTTTTTTGCATGGAAGCATGGGTATCCACCGCCGGAAGCAGTGACTAATCCCATCGCACCGGGGTCTCCAATTAAGGGCAAAGTGCTGGCCAAGGGGCAGGCTGCATTCCCAGCGCTGGGGATCGAACCCCCAACCTCTGGTTAAGCGACGAAGTGAGATAGCCACTACGCCAACCACGACTTGGTTAATGTATTTTAAACTTTAAGATAGAGTTAATGATGTTTAAGTTTTTTCTTGTTTGGAAATAATATACTCCCTTAATTCCATAATATAAGTCCCTTTTTTGAATGAAGTTGTCCTAAAATATAAGGTCTTCTTTGACTTAGTTTGAGGAATAAATATAATTTCCCCATTTTACACATGCATTAATTTCTCTCACACATTCTCTTTTTTCATAGTTATCGTATCTCTTACTCATTCATAAATAATGACATTTTTAGGGAAAAAAAATTTATTTCCTACATATTTATTGTTTTCAACTAACTGCCTGTTTGGATACAGCTTTTGAGACCAAAATCAAGCAGACAAACACCCTCACATTTTTCAAAATAGCTTTTAACTATCAAAATCTAAGTTTTAGCTAAACCAGATAAACACTTACAGTTTTTTTTAATAGTTTTTTAGCCTAAAAACCTCGGTTTGGTGTAGAAAACCTACGTTTTGTCAGAAGCTATTTTTTTCTACAATTTCAGAAGTTATTCCTCAGAGTCTATTCTTTAAAAACACATTTTCAGCTTTTTTCTCATAAGCTATTCTCCAAAAGCTAATTCAAATGTACCCTAACTTTAACTTACCCTTCAAGATAACGTAATTAAGCTAAAATGACCCAATATTTTTGTGACAGGAGTAATATGTTGGGATTATCTTGTAAAAAGAGGAAAATGAATATCAATATACTCCCTCAGTCCCTATATATAAGAACCAAAAGTTTGAATGGTTTTGTCCCTTTTTATAAAAGCCTATCATAATTTATCAAAGCATTTAATGAAATTTTTTCCATTTTACCCATAATTATTCTCTCTATCCACATTCTCTTTCATACTCATTTATAACACTATTATCACATTTCTCTCTCTTATATAAATAAGGGCAAACTTGAGAAAATAAAATTATTTTAGACATATTTATCTCTCTCAATTACTTCCTTAATCTGTGTGATTTTATCTATTTGATTCTTATAATAAGTGAGGGGGAGGGAGTATATAATAGACACACACATGGTACGCGCTTTATGTCTGATTTCTATTTCCAAAACTTTTCCAATTCTAGAAAAGGCGCACCCGTTTTCTCCACTCATAGACTCTCGCTATTGCCGTCGTCATCTTCTGCCTCGGAATCTCTCTCTCTCTCTCTCTCTCGGTTTTGTGTGGAGTGGAGTGAGGGCACATGATAGAGCAGCGGGAACCATTCAATATCAAAGTCTCAAAGCTAAAGAAGTAATCCATTTAGAAATCCAACAAACCCTCCAAGGTGTTCTCCCATAATACATCAGCACATGGAGGGGTCAAGCGGGTATGATCTGCATCTGTTCGTGGAGGACGCCGCCTTGTACAACCGCATTCTCCTGGGCTCCCTCCTCCCCCACTCCCTGTGGGCCCCACTCCCTCACTTCTTCCAGACTTGGCTCCGTAATTTCATTGGAGGAACCCTCCTCTACCTCATCTCTGGCTTCCTCTGGTCCCTCTACATTTACTACCTCAAGCCCAACGTTTACCTCCCCAAAGGTCATTTCCGTCATTTCCCTCCTCCTTCTATTAGATTATCATATCCGATGCTTCTTTTGATTTGAGTAGTTTCAGTGATTGTTGATTTCAGTCCTCAGCAGAAGCCTTCTCCCTTTACCTTCGATCTGTATTTTGACTCCTTTTTTTAAAAAAAAAAAAAAAAAATTCTGACTTTTTGGGTGATCTGTCTTGCTGATTTGAAATGATTTAATCGTTTGGAATGTTTCAATCCAATCAGTTACTTGGACTGGTCCTTCTCTTTTGTTTTTGTGTTTGTTTAGCTTCTGATTTTGATTGTGATTTGATTTATTAGCTCTGGGGAGGCTCGAGAATCTGAGTTCTGTTTCCTTTTCGCTGCTTGATGCTCACCTTAAAATTTTAATATGGTGCTAAATGTCTGAAAGAGTAATAGAGGGATTAAAGCTACTGTGCCATCGTTCAACTGTTTAATTTCTGGGAGCTCTTTGTTTATCCTTGCATTTATTGGCCAGATCTCCACTCATTGAATCCTGTACCTATTCCATATGTTTAGTACTAAAATTAATAATTGTTTATTGGACATATGTCTAAACTTAGTATTCCACTTCTCACATTGCAATTCAACGTCTGATTATAGCATGACTTCAATTTCTTCTCACTGTTACTTGGCTGCTTTCTTCAAATTTTTAATTTTTTCCCCCCACAAGAGTTAATCTGATAAATTATATTTCTGTCTCCTCAACTCTCAAACTGCAGAATCCGAGTATTCTGTCTCTCAGCCTTTGTTTAATGGGTCCTAGAAGGTTGCTGAGTCAGTATCTATAAAATTTCAATTAATTGAAACTCTGGTTTGAGATTTTATTGGCAAGAAAGTTGTGTGCATATAGAGCTGTTCCTAATTTTGTTTTGCTTGAACTTTTGAAATCTTCAATTGTAGATGCGATTCCCTCTCGTAAAGCCATGCTCCTGCAAATATATGTTGCATTGAAGGCTATGCCTTGGTACAGTCTGCTTCCAACTCTTTCTGAGTATGTGACAGAAAATGGGTGGACAAAGTGTTTTCCACGAGCAAGCAATGTCAGTTTGCCTGCTTACCTTGTGTATATAGCAATTTACCTAGTTATGGTGGAGTTTGGCATTTATTGGATGCACAGGGAGTTGCATGATATAAAACCTCTTTATAAATATCTTCACGCTACTCATCACATCTACAACAAACAGAACACCCTGTCCCCATTTGCTGGTGAGTGATTTACTCAACTAAATATGACTTCATTTTCAATTCTTCTATTAGAAGAATGGTTGTTGGGATAACTATAGAATGGCATTTCATCACGGGGGGCGGGAAAGAAATATAGTGAGGAAACAGGATTCGCAGTGAATATGGTACTTAAAGCTAGAAATTGCTTCAAACTTTCGCTAAGTTCTGTGACGTTTCTTTATGGCTTTATTGACTGTATATTGGCTGGAATATGTAGAAAACAACTGATTTACTCGGAAGAAATGCACAATTGCTATCCTCACTGTAGATTTGCAAGACTTTCACTTCAACAATCACATGAGTTAAATTTGCTTGTTTAGTGATCCATATACTCATTGATTTCAATTCAAGGAAAAAGGACTTCATGTTGAACTTTATTAAGAAAATTTATTCTGTTAGAACGATACCAAAATGTAATGCTCCATGTCCCCTGTTCCTCATTAGTTTTCTTACATTTTCTTTTAGAAGTTTCATTTATAATGCTTAATCAACTTCTTTTATGTCAAGATTCAATTTCATGGCTCATATTGTGTAACTCATGTATCCTCAAGAGGAAAAGTGCAGTTAGGGAATTAAATCTAGTTAAATTTAGTCATCTTAGCACCTAAATTTCACCACAACTCTTGGACATATTTGACCCTGAATTTATACATTTTAGCCCATCTTAAGTGCTAAGGAATTAGAATTTAACATGAAAACACATGAATCTAGGGATATATCAGGAACTTCATATCACAAACTTTCATTATTTGCACCACTGCTTTAACATTATCCACCATGGTTAATTTACATCAGCACTCTGATATAAGGTTGGACTTATTTTTCCTGGTTTGTTCTTTCTTGTTTTCTCCTACATCTCAGGTTTGGCCTTTCACCCTCTTGATGGCATTCTTCAGGCATTACCACACAGTATTGCTCTGTTTATTATCCCTATGCATTTCACAGCACATTTAGTGTTGTTATTCATAGAAGGCATCTGGACTGCAAATATTCATGACTGTATTCATGCCAACTTGTGGCCTGTCATGGGGGCTGGCTACCACACCATTCACCATACCACCTATCGGCATAACTATGGCCATTTCACAATATGGATGGATTGGATGTTTGGGACACTTCGTGACCCTTTGCAAGATGAAGGTAAATCCATGTGAAATGATGGCAAGTTCTTTGACTGAAGTATATTTTAGCTGGATTGTTGAGCAGCTTTTCTTTATGTAAAGGATAAAGAAGTTACCGTTATTTGTCATGATGGTGTAAGAACGTTTTTGCCCATCTGTTTTTGTATTTAAATTTGATTCTCTGCTATCATGTTCTAATAATGCTCCTTCTACATCATTCTCCCTGCAAATTTGAATCTTCACACTTATTCTAAAAAAGTAAAAGGTGACACCTACCTAATTTGACGATCAAGTAAAGGGAGATAGTGAAGATTGATGGAACTTAGACCATATATAGAAAGTAGGATGCGAACACATAAGCCATAATCATCTGATTGACTCTTATTATAGGAGATAAAGGTTCCAATACGTATTTCAATATATCTTGCTATCTACCCAATGAAGTATTTCATTGGTAAGCCATGGACTCCAAACAGGGAGATGATGGGTATTAAATCTAATTAGATAAAGTGGAAATTGGTCTTTCATTGACTCAGAACAATGAAATATCCTTGTCACATTCCTGAAAAAACTATGACAACATTTAGTTTAAATCCTTATTTAAGCCAAAGTGCCTCCTATTAAAAAAATAATGAAATGTAATCATAGGAGGGCATCTCTGATTGAGTTATAAGACGCAATATTTATACCATAATAAGAATAAGCAAGCATCAAAACTGAAGATGATGAATTAATCATAGAGATGACATCGGTATAAGTAATATACTCCCTTTTTTTTAAGGCCCATTTTTTTGAATGACCTTGTTTCAAAATATAAGGTCTTATTTGATCTTGTTTGAGTAATAAATGTTTTTTTCCCATTTTACCCATGCATTAATTTCTTCCACACATTCTCTTTCATCTTCTTTTCATAATTACCCTTTATCTTATTCATTCATAAATAAGGGCATTTTTAGAAGAAATTGTATATTTTCTACACATTTATTGTTTTTAACTAACTTTAACTAAATTTTTAGGAAACCTCAATTTGGTTAAAAAGACTTTATATATTGGGACGGAGGAAGTACATAACATCATACAGTTAGTTATATACAAAAATCAGATATATAATCAACAAGTTGATTCGATCACTTTTATGGCAACAATGTTGTCCTATAACATAGCCCCGTACAGAAGCTTAATTGTTCATTCCTGTAATGCCCTGCAGAAGACAAACCAAAAGGAGGGTCCAAAACATGAGTAAAAACACCTATGAGTTCAAAACAAATTAATTAAAACATCGTACGTAGGGGTACCTTTGAAGCTTCATGAACTTGTTTAATTTCCATTGAAATAGGCTTGGAATTGGAATCAAGCGTCATGCTGGAAGAGGCATCTGAAAATTGAAGGGGCAATAATGTCCTTGGAGGAGAAGAGAGAGAAGGCTTTGGTGGGATTGACAATGATTCACTTACTCCTTCTAACATCTCAACCACTTTACTCATTGATGGCCTATTTGCTGGATTTGTCTGAATACACCATAATCCAACCAAAGTTAGCTTTTTTACCACTTCATTTTCCTTTTCAATGATGGACACATCTTTTTCAAGAACATTGGATTGCTCAAGTTCTTTATAAATCCAATTGGGAAAGTACATATCACTATTAGTATGCGAATCTCCACTCTCAAAATTCTTTCTTCCTCCAATCATTTCAAGGATTAACATGCCATAACTATAAACATCAGATTTGTATGAAACTCCACCATATATTCGGCTGAAGACTTCCGGTGCAATGTATCCTACGGTTCCTCTCATACCTAATATCGATACAATACTCTCCTTTTTTTTGCATATCTTGGCGAGCCCAAAATCCGATATTTTGGGACAAAAATCCTCGTCTAATAAGATATTTTGTGGTTTGATATCGAGATGTAGAATTCTTGTGTTGCACCCTTGATGCAGGTACTCTAGTCCTCGAGCAACACCGATTGAAATTTGATATAATCTTGTCCATTCAAAATCACAAATTGGATTTAAGGAATATTCCCCCTTATAGATAAACTTGTCTAATGAACCATTGGGCATGAATTCATAGATCAATGCTCTTTTGTTCTTCTCATAACAGAATCCCAACAAAGTGACTATATTTACATGTGATGTTCTGCTAATACTTGCAACTTCGTTTATGAATTCTTCTCCATTGCTCTTGGATTCATTGAGAACTTTTACTGCTACAAGACGACCATCGGGCATAGTCGCTTTGTACACAATTCCATAACCACCTTGACCTACTTTTGTCGTGAATGACTTTGTAATTCTTCTCACTTCTAAATAGGTGTATTTTCTGGGTGCCAAAGTGCCATAAGTTTCCATGAATGTCTCAACATGATGGTGATCGTGGTATGTTCTTCTTTCCTTGGAAATCTTTTGTCCTAATATAAAACTTCTAGTGCGATAACAGATTATTGCAATTAAGACTATCACTATCCCAGCGCCACCACTAGATGCAAGTACAATAATAAGGTAATATGAAGATTTTCCTGCAACAATATTTTGCTGACTTAAAAAAGGATTGGAGACATAATCATATTCTTGAGAATGATGGCTGGTAGGGAAACAATCAACATTATTAGTGTTTACGCTCTTCAGGTAGACACAAAAGCACATCTTGAGGAAAAGGTATACGAAGATATGGAAGGGTTGGTTCAAAACATACCAATCATTGAAAACATATTTATTGGTGGGGATCTTAATGGACATGTTAGTAAAGAGACATGACAACATACAAGGGCTCATGATGGTTTTATTCTTGTAGAGTTAATAATGAAGGATATCTGTGATTAACTTTTCCCCTGGCTTACAACCTCAAAATTGTCTATACTTACTTTAAGAAGCAAGAGGAGCATTTGATCACATGTAAAAGTGGAGCCAATAGATCGCAAATTAAGCGGGAGAAGCATTTGATCACATGTAAAAGTGGAGCTAATAGATCGCAAATTAACTTTTTTTTTTTTGGTAAGGAATCCAGATTGAAGAATTTGTGCAAATTGCAAAGTGATTCTTGATGATGACATCACAACATAGGGTTTTACCGTTTTAGTTCTTGATGTGCATATGAAGTTTGGAAATGTTTTGGCAAAAAGAATGTGTTGTGGGTTACTAAGTTACTTAATAAGATTTTACAGTCCTAAAAAAATACTTGATGATTGGAGGAAAAGTACTTTAATCCATATTTATAAGAACAAATGAGACATTCATAATTGTGTAAACTATGAAGAAATTTAGCTTATGAGACATACAAAAATGTGGGAAAAAATGATCGAACATAGATTAAGATGTGATACTTGTATTTCTAAGATCAATTTGGTTTCATGCTAGTAAGACCCACTACATATTCAATTTATTTATTCAGGGTTTTAATGAAAAGATATCAAAGCAAATGAAAAGACTTGCATATGGTTTTCATTGTTTTGAAAAAAGCTTCTGATTGGATGCCAAGAGAAGTACTTTGGAAAGCTTTGGAAAAGAAATGCATTTGTGTCACGTATAGAAAAGTCATTCAAGATATGTACGATGGGGTAACAAAAATGTTAGAACGTCTAGAGAGGAAACAAAAGACTTTCCTATAATAATTGAATTGCATCAAAGTTTGTGTTTGAGTCTTTATTTGTTTAACCTAGTTTCAGACATTCTAATTGAGCATATCAAAGAAAAAATCCCTAAGTGCATGCTTTTTGCTGATGATATAATTTGTATGGCTAAGTCAAAAGAGGAGATTAACTCTCAATTCGAGCTATGGAGAAGAACCCTAGAGTCAAAATGTTTTCTCTTGAGTTGAGCAAAACATAGTATATGCATTGTAGTTTTGATATGTGATAGGTTAGAGGTGATATAATGATCGAATTAAGAGATCAAATTATCCTTCAAGTAGAAAAGTTTAGATATTTGTGATCAACTATACAGAGAGATTGTAAAATTGATGGTAACATTAATAATAAGATTTTAAGTTGGGTGGTTTAAATGGAGAGAAGATATTGATGTTATTTGTGATTAAAAAGTACCGAATAAAGTAAAAGAAAAGTTTTATCGCAAAATTATAAAACTAACAATGGTATATGATGGTGAACATTGGGCTTTAAATGGACAAAATAAGCATAGAGTGGGGGTGGAGGGAATGAAGATGTTGAGACGTATGCGTGGTCATAAAAGAAAATATAAGATTTACAATGATCTTATATGTGGAAGAGTCAGAGTAGCATCTGTTGAGGAAAAAATGGTAAAATATTGTTTGAGGTGGTTTGGACATGTTTAAAAAAGATCATTAGATGTGCCGTGAGGAGTTGATCATGTGGTTTAAAGTTTTTAAAAAGAGGGAAATGGAGACCAAAGAGAACATTTAATGAAGTTGTTCAACAACCTTTTGATTAATAATTTATCCAAATATTTGATTTTTGATTGAGCACAATGATATCATGTTATTCATGTAGCAGACCCTACCTTTTGATACTTGAAAACACATATGACAAATTATTTAAAAATTATGTGAAATAAAATATTAAATTAAGTAGTAGCATGCCAAAAATTTAATCATTTTGTGGCTTTAACTATTTGAGCTTATCCCAAAAATTTCTCACCATATTCTCTGAGAGCTTCTACTTCAATTTATCCCAAAAATTTTTTTCCCATATACTCTCTCATTCAACATTTTGAAACCCACATTGCAATAACTTCTCACATAATTTAAATAAGCGAAACAAATAAAAAGTATGGAAAAATTTGAAAAACAATTATATTCCCATAGAATTTATATTCACTCAGTCACATTCGATTTCGCATTCTAGTATCAAATTTTGGTTTCAAAATTCCATTTTGAAGTTTCAAAATTGATTTTGAAATTTGTTTTCACAACAAATGATCAGTGTGTCAAACTAGTGAAATATTTTTTTTTTTTGAAAAATCTTAATCATAATCCATTACCCAGATTATACACACAATAATTTTGGGCAATAGAGAAAGACGAACAATTGAAGGAAGGAGAATATTGCAGGTGAGAGGGCAGATTGAAAAGTTGGAAGGTGTGGGAAAAGAAGGTAACCACTTGTTCACAAGATCTTGTACAAACGCTATCGTTCCTTTGGCGCCGCTGGAGTTGTGAACAAGATGGTGAAACTGGCAGCAAAATCTCTGCATCTCTCCAGTTCCTCAATTGCCTTTCTACAAACTGAATGCAGGCTCTATTTTTCTCTCTGTGTGTGAGAGAGAGAGAGAGAGAGATGAAGAATATAAAAGGGGGCTATTTTGGGGCTTTATGTTTTCTGACGGACATTGGAAATTTGGTTCCCACCAATTTTGGGGGGAACCTATATCCAATCTTTTAATGGAAAATGGAGGGAGGTAGGAAAAGGAATTTTTGAACGATCCACAAAGCAAACATATTTCAGAGGAGGGAGCCTTCTATTTACCGTTTCTCGCCTCCTTTCTCCGGGTGCTCACTTGTTTTTTACCCTTTTCCCTTCTCCTTTTCGCTCAGCCGCACACTCTTTCTAGTTTCTTAAGATCACTTATCATCTTTCTTATGTTCTACTTGGTACTCTGTCATTTTTTATCTTCTTCCATATTTTCTCTTTCTTTTATTTACCTTATGTTCTACTTGCTATATTTTATTACATGCTCATGAAGAATAGCAAGTCACATGTTTAAACTTGTTTATAAAATCAAAAATTAAGACGAGAAATATATATGTGCGTATATAAGTATTCCCTCATGAGCATATAATATAATATAGTTTCCTTGAATGCAAAATTACACATGAAATTTTTAAAATAGTGCAAAAGTTCTACAGCCATAAAGTCAACTAACGTTGACCATATAACAAGCAATACCTACACGTTGCATTGTGTTTTTATCACAACGTCCCTATCTGTCACTCTAGGGTTTTATATGCATGACATAAGGATTCCAACATCCTCTCGTTTCATTTGGTTAATTTCTTCACCGTCGATGGATATTATGAGCGGATTTGGATGTGCTGATTTGTGCGACGATAAACGAATTATCATCAACCTTATCTTTGTCATCCTTCTATTCATCTTCTTCTAGCACATGGCTAATTTATAATAATATAGTGCCCTAATCCATCTCCTTAGCTCTAAGATATAAAACCATTGACAACAAATAAATTAAAGAAAAGGATGGCGGACAAAGCAATTAGGGGAGGGGCAGTTTCAACACCTAGGAGGTGTAGTCATTTGTGTTGTGCAAAAGACCCCATAGTAGTGGACATGACTGCTGGGAGCGAAAACACTGTGCAGCATAGGTGAGCATTGTTCGTAAAAGGTAAGTTTTTGTTGGCCGGTCTTTTGTGCAAACTTGTTACTAAATGTATGTTGATTGACTATAATCAATCTATTCTATTAGTGGTTAACAACTGAGTCGAAGTCAAATAAAATTTAAGAATTCTAAGAAATATATTAGGTGAAGAATAAGTCCAACTTATTAAATTAATAGGTTGAATGAGTCAAACTGGCTGACCAATCAACCTATCTTAATTAACTGTAAGACATTGAGTGGTCCATCAGATGGGAGAGGAACCTCTCGTCTTCCTTCATCATTCTCTTCCCACCTCTTCTCTTTTATAACCATAAGATAGTACTATAGTTCACAATAGTTATATATGTGTGTGTATTACATTTCTTATATATTGTAGTGTTGAATTATTTATATCAAAGTATAGCAACTTGCATCTGGTTAAGTAATTTTTATAATTCATAATCTTAATAACATTATTATAAAAGATCAAATCTAAATATTTAAAGTTAATTTTATGGTTATAAAAAGGGAAGAGGAGAGAAGATGGTAAGGAGGAGAGGTTTCTCTCCCATGGCTAGCTAGCTCTTGAGATATAATAATAATTCAGATACAAATTATTAATTCACCCAATAAAACCGAAGATTGAGGAACATACCTGAAGAACACTCAGTTCCGAAACGCCCATCTCTGCAGAAACAAGTGAACTTCTGATTCTGATTCATATACCCACACTGTCCATTAGACTGGACACACTTGTTGCACTCTTCATTATCTACATCACTCCATGTCAATCCAAAACCTTCCTCTATTGCATATTGAATTTCTTTTTTACGGGAAAACACCAAATCAATTAGGACATTCATTATGGGAATAACAACCACCTTGCAAATTCCTGTCAAATCCACACTGTAATTAGATACAATCCCGTAGTATACTTGTTGCTTCGAACCGCTACTAGTGGAGGGGCACTCTGTGGTTGATGAAGTCATGAACTGACCCATTGAATTAAAATTGTTGATGCAGTCATATAGAAAGGCCATATTTTGAAACCCAACATCAAGCTTGAACAAGGTGGAATCAAAACTAGTGTTTGTGTATTGACTTGGACATATATTATTCCAATAGTCATCCCTAGCCACTGTGAGATTCTGATCTTTGAGGCTCAAACTCAGAATCCGATATGTGACAGAGTTTACGATCAACTTTGGAGTATTGTCTTGACAAGCAAGTTGGAAACCACGTTGACCACAATATTCAGCTCTGTTATATCCCCAAAATGGATAGCCAACGTTATTGATGGTTCCACAATTGAAGAGGCTACTGCAGTTTTTGAAGCTATCATCAAAGGCACAAACTGTTATAAAGAAAAGTAGGAGCAGAAGGAAGAAGCAGCTGCAACGATGGGGAAGATGAACAGAAGGATCCATTACTTTGTGAAGAAAATAAAGGGCTTTGAGAGTGATAATGAATAATGGTGATGGGAAAAAAAAAAGATAATGAATAATGGAACGGAAGCACGTTGGAAGATATATGTGTGGACCAAAGATATGTTATAATGAGAAGGAAGTGGGTGTGTCTTTTTAATGACACTTTGACCACTGTGAGACTCTAAATTAAAAACACTACACAATTTTAAATAACATCGTTTTTTGTTTTTAAATATTAAAATGTCATTCATATTATATAGAATAATACTCCCTCGGTCCCATTATGTCTTTTTAACCAAATTGTAGGTTCCTAAAAATTAGTTAAAGTTAGTTAAAAATAATAAATGTGTAGGAAATATACCATTTTTTCCAAATGTGCCCTTATTTATGAATGAGTAGGAGAAAAGGTAATTATGAAAAGAAGATGAAAAAGAATGTGTGGGAAAAATAATGCATCGATAAAATAAGGAAAAGCGCATTTATTATTCAAACAAAGTTAAATAGGACCTTATATTTTGGGATAAGATCATTTAAAAAAATGGACCTTATATTATGGGACGAAGGGAGTATATGATAAAAAATCAAGGGGAAAAAAACACATTTGGTAATGACTCCAAATTTGACGCGCAACTTGGGGGCCCAATGAGAAGTAGGAGCAGAAGGAAGAAGATGGAAAGAGTGAATCGTGAAGAAAAAGGAGTGTGGAAGCAATGAGTGAAACTGAACGATTGAATTAAAAAAAAAAAAAAAGCGAAAATGAAATCAATTTTTCCAATGACTTTTCAAAGTTTCAAAGGAAATAAATAAACAAATACATGACAGAAATTATAGAGTTCAAGAGACACCAGAATTATTAACTTGTAAAATAGGGTACATAAGAGTCTCAATCACGTCTCAAACACATGCAACCAACAGGCTAAACAGCTAAAACTACAAATTTACAGTAGAGAATAAAACATTTGAAGACTTGTATATATCAATAATGGGGGTGGAATTAATAGAAAATTGACTAATTGGGTAACAAGAATGAAGAGGATATTTTTCTTGCAAAGTTTGAAAGATAAAAAAACTATCATGGCCCTAACAAAACGCAAAACTTGAATATAGAAATGTGAGCTTAAATTTGGGAGAATTGATTAATATTATTTAACCTCTCAAATTTTATGGCATTTCAGTGTATTTTGCTTTTATATTCTAATCGATATATTTGTGTATATTTTGAGTGCTCAAGAAAGAAAAATGTGTATTTGATTTTTCATGGCACATCATTGCTCAAATTTATATATTTTGATCACATATCTAGTGTGTTTTTCATGTTATTCTTTTAGGATTATTTAGATTCAATGATCAAGTGATTGCAGGCAACCATTTTTCTAAACTTGGGAAGTCATGGAGTGAGGATAAGATGCATGGGAGAACAAATCTAACAAAAAAAAAACAACAAAAAAAGTATAGCCCCAATTTTAGAGCATAGGCTATAACTCCAAGTGAAGAGGCAAAGACTCTTGGCATCTAGGTCCTCAAATTATCGCCTGGGCCACTACAAAAAAATAGATAATTTCCGACGGAAATACCGACAAAATTCCGTCGGTAATTTATTTAATATTTTTTTAATAATTTCCAACGGAATTCAGTCGGTAATTTATAAAAAAATAATAAAAAATTAATTATTTAATAAAAAATTACCGACGGAATTCCATCGGTAATTTATTTAATAATTACAGACGGAATTCTGTCAGTAATTTTTTAAAAAATATTTAAAAATTATTTACTTATTAAACAATTACCGACAGAATTCTGTCGATAATTTATTTATTATTTTTTCACAAATTACCGACGGAATTCTGTCGGTAATTAATAAAAAAATATTAAAAAATTAATTATTTATTACAATTTAATTGTGAATTTTTTATTAATTCCGGCGTTGGACCCTTGGATTTGTAGCCTATGATTATTTTGAATCATTGCATGGATTAACTCTTGGGTTAAAGTGCAATTTTAACAACAAACTTTTGTGTCGGAGGCATTCGACACAACTAATTGCACATTATTGCTTTGATAATGAGTTTTTCACATTTGTAATGTTTTTCTTTTGTAGGATTATTTTGACTCCATGATCAAGTGATTGAAACCATTTTTCCAAAATTGGGAAAGACATAGAGTGATGATAAGAAGCATGGGAGAACAAATAAAAAAAAAATAGCAACAAAAAGTGTCTAGATCTCAATTTCAAAGCCTAGGCCACGATTTCAAGTGAAGAGGCAGAGACTCTGAGCTTCTGAGCTCTCACATTAATGCTTAGGCCTTGACTAGATGAATGAGTAATGACAAATATGTATGGTTTCTATATGCATTAATGAGAGTTTTATCATAGTTAGATTGCAATTATGGTGCATATTAAGGTTAATTAGTATTCTAAGTCCTTGTGCAAACAATTAGGCGTTTGCGATTAATCATGTATATTCACAACTCCAAGGTTGACAGTCTTTTTAAGGTTTTTTTCCTTTAATTTTCCTAATTTTTAACAATCCCACAAAATATCCTTAAAATTGGAAAATGACATATCAGTCCCTTAAATTTGAAAAAAAAAATCTCAAATCAGACCTCAAAGAAGAATTTGGGATTTTCATATATTATCAAAAGATACAAATGCCTTCAATAGTTGGATTTGTGAATTGTTTACATGAATTTGAAAATTGCTATGATTAGGTTAAAAAATTCCTATGTTAAACCTGTGAAGGATTTTTCAACATATGCTTTATTAATTTCTTATGGAAAATGTTGGAGTTGTATATCAATTGTTAACATGAACTTGAGAAACATTTTAGTCAAGTTAAAAATTCCTATAGAAGTCGTAAACTCTTATACTATGCCTTATCAATTTCTAATAGAAAAAGTTGGAGTTGTGAATTGTTAAGTATGATCAAGTTGAAAATTCTTATGTTGAACTCGTGAATATTTATGATGCATTTGACAATTGCAGGGGCATTTTTGTTTTTTCATATGATATAGAAATATTAGGTTCATTCTTGGGCCTGATTTCAGATATTCTCAAATTTAAGGGACTTATTTGTCCTTCTCTATTTTTAAAGCTATTTCGTGAAATTTTTCCTTTTCCCAAATTTTAGTTAAATTTAAAATTTTAATTATAAAGAGTGATGACTCCCTATTTTTTTTATTAGATTTAATATATATTTTGGGTATATTTTGAGAGTTATTTATGCAAAATTAAAGTGATTTTGTTAGGATTTGAAAAGATATCAATTTGATGCATGATTTGGGGGATTTGATAATAAATATCTTAATTTTAAAATAAAAAAAATATATTTCAGCTTAGGTAAGGTACTAAATAAATAAACAATGGTTTAAGATTAAAAAAAGAAAAGAAAAAAAAGTTTAGGGTATTACTCCTACTGTTAATATACTATTTCTTTCTATTTTATATTGTTAATGCTAATTGTTCCTTTTCTTTGTTCAATCAGCTTCGGTGGTGTTTGGACTGTAGAGCATACGTGGACAGAAGCATTAATTCAAATGAATTGGCTAAAAGACAAGAAGATGAAAACGGCACCATTTGGACTCTATAGAAAAAAAAAGGGAAATTTTCAGTTTATGCCCCACAGTAGTGAATTAATTTCAGATTCCCCCTCTAACTTTCTGAAATCTCACTAAGCCCTCAAGGGGACAAAGTGAAGTTAAATCTAAAAGGCCAAAAGACCATTTTACCCATGAAAGTGAAAGAGCAAATCTTATAAATAAATGGTGAAGCTCACTCATTCTCCCCCTCCCTCTGCATGACCTACTCCTCTTAATTCTATGATTGCTAGAAATCAAATGAGTTCACTCCGACCCAGTCCATCATGGATTGCATGATTTATACAAATCACTTGAGTTATCAATGTTTCCATTTGAATGAGTGTTTTGAAGACTTTTAGAAGGAAAGGAGGTCTGTGTGGGGTGAAGAAGCTGTTGGAATCACATCCTAATAGAGGTAAATGTGTATCTCTAAGTAGAAAATTCTCACACTACTACAAAAAACCCATTTCTTGTCCCTAATTCACGTCACTAATTTATAAAACTGACATTGAAAAAAGCTCGGTGGCATTTTTGTAATTAAATTTCAGGCTGAAGAAGAAACCACATCACAATAATGGGAGAAATGTGACGTGGTTTAAATTTGTGAGAAACCACGTCACATATTTTTAATATGTGACGTGGTTTGCTTCATTAACCATGTTTTTTTTATTTTTTTATTTTATACAAACCACGTCACATATTTCCAATATGTGACGTGGTTTCCTTCAAAATAATCGTTTTTTTTTTTTTTTAATAAACCACATCACATATTTTTAATATGTGACGTGGTTACATATTAAAAAAAATTCAAAACCTGTGTATTTAAAACCTCATTTCTCGTCTTCTTTGCCAAATTTTTCATTGCCGCGCCAGAAACTCGCTCTTAGCTCTCTCTCCCCAGAAAAATTTTATTTGAACATCACCCCTCAACTCCCTCGCCCCTCAGCTGTCTCCCTCACCCCTCAGCTCTCTCCTCTTTCCCTTACCCCTCAGCTCTCTCGGCATTGAAAAAATTAAAAAAACCCCAGCTTCAGGTTGTGAAGAAGCTCTCTCGCTCCCTCAGCTCGTCCTTCAGGTCTCTCGCTCCCTCAGCTCGTCCCTCACAGGTGCGAGATCTAAGCCATTTCTTTTATTTTTTATTTTTTTTATTTTTTTTTGCTCTTGCACTGAATTTGCATAATGGGGCTTATTCTTGGCTCTTGCCTAGAATGCGTGGTTATTGCTTTTTTTTTGTTTGGAATTCCATTTTTTTTTGCTGGACTCCTGGGTGTAAAACACCAATAGCACGCTGGAACGGATACAGCGGAGGTTCGACCCGGATAGATCTCCTTTGCGAGTACCACTACCTCCACGTCCACCGAAGCAGCCTCGCAACCGTACTCCGGAGCATCAAGACGACGATCAGCCTCCTGCGGCGTAGCTCTAGGGTCTTTTTTTATTAGAATGTTTTTAATTTCATTCATACTTTGTACAATTACTTATCAATTTTTCCATAGTGAGTATTTAATTTACTAATTGTAGAGCAATGTTTAATTTCCATCAAATGAGGGTGAAATTATAGGTTTTGTAATTACTGATTGGTGTTGAATTAGTAATGGAATGCTTTTGTATTTACTGGACTGAAGTTGGATTGTAAATGTAATTTTTGGATGTCACATTTATAAGGGAAAACTTTGCCAAATTTTTAAAAAAATTTGCATGAAGTGAAGTTAAATGTATGGCATGCCCATTTGATTGGTGTTGAATTAATAATGGTATGCTTTTGTATTTACTGGACTGAAATTGGATTGTAAATGTAATTTTTGGATGTCATATTTACAAGGGGAAACTCTACCAAATTTTTTAAAAAATTTGCATGAAGTGAAGTTAAGTGTATGGCTTGCCCATTTCTTCACAAGGTAGTGAACTAAACTTGACTAATTTGTTGGACATATGGCATAGGTTAATTAGAATGGATCGTAGTTGGATACATGCATTGAGAACCACTAAAGAGTATCAAATGGGGGTGGAAGAATTTATTGAATTTGCCAAAAGAAACGTGCCTAGTAAGAATGGCATGTATCGATGCCCTTGTGTGAAGTATGTAAATGCTTATTGTAAGAGCGTTGATGATATTAGGGATCACCTTCTTTGTGATGGGATCAATCTCCGTTATAAGAAGTGGCTTTGGCATAGGGAATTGGGAAGTACCGTACATGTGTGCACGTCACAAAATGTAGAAGCAGCGGTGGATGATGTTTGTGATGATGGAATGGACGAGATGATCAATGACATTGGGGCGGAGTCATTTTCTGTGGTTAATGAGTTTGACAAGTTGCGGAGTGATGCAGAGACACCGTTGTTCCCGGGATGTACTAAGTATACTCGGTTGACCGGCGTCCTGAAACTGTTGAAAATAAAGATAGAAAATGGGTGGGCGGACACGGGTTTCTCGCAGTTGCTTAAAGCTTTGAGTGATATGTTCCCTGCCCTTTACGGGAGATGCAACCAAATTTGGAGTCTGTGCCCTTTACGATGCCTCTAGGAGTAGTCAGTCCTGATCGTACATACAAATTTTTTATTGACAGTTCCCGAGATATCAAGGAGTTTTTGAAGCTGCAGGAAATTGACCTTGGATGGCTTGAGTTAGCGACTATGTAATAAATGATCGTTACTTTTTATGTCTCAGCAGTATTTCTTATTAAATCCCTTTTTGATTTCAACTTGTCTATGATATATAGGTACTTCCACAGCTTGTGTCACAAATTAGGCAGGGGACAATACAGATTCTTCAGTCCAATGGCATTGGTGATGAGGGATAATTTCAATACCCCGGTGGAGAAGAGGAATTATGATGACAACATGCAGGCATACGTCAACCATCAAATGTCAATGAACCAGGGAATTATCTATTTTGCACCTATTCTTAAAGAGTAAGTTTGATTGTTTCATTTTTCCAACTTTTCATCATTATACACATTTGTAAATGTTATGATTATTTTTAATGTCTTTCAGAAAGCACTGGGCACTAGCTGTCGTTTGCCCTAGGGATCATTGTCTGGTTTGGTTTGACTCATTGAGGCGTAATATAACCCCCTATCATAGAACTCTCCTATCGAAGTGAGTAGTGTTAATATCTTTATTATATACTAGTGTCCCAAATAAATTAGTCCCATATATATGTACTAATTTTGGTTCCATTTTCGGGGTATATCTCAGTGGCATTCAATGGAAAAAACTGGTCAAGAACATCAAGACGTCGTGCTACAAAGACCTAGAGTAAGTACTTTTGATTTAAATTCTTTCAATGTTAGTCAATTGAGATTTATTAAATTGATTGCTATTAATTTATACCGTTTCTTGTAATTGAAGTGCCCTAGGCAACTGACCAATAAGGAGTACGGATATTACGTCATGAAATATATTTCTGACATTATTATTAGTGAACGAACCGGATCATTCTCACAGGTATAAGTTAAATTCTTGTATGATTGATACAGTTAATACATAAATATATAATCTTTTATATAATTTCTTTGCATTGATCATCACATCTTTATTGTTGCAGTTTTATGATACCAACACATTTACAGATGAAGATCTTGATTCAATTCGTGAGAATGTTGCTGAATTTTTGCTTTCAGAATTGGTTAGTAGAGATGATTGATCATTGTACAAAATACTAAATTGTGTAACACTAATGGTTTGTGAAGTAGTAGTAAACACAAGTTATATATGGTAGTATGATTGATTACTTATGTTAGCTTGGTTGATTGCTATTTGTGATGAATCTGTTTTCTGAGACAGCAAAAACAAGAAAAAGAAAATGGGATCAAACGAAAATATTAAAATTTAATTTTAAAAAAAAATCCACATCACATGTTTCACATGTTTAGAAACATGTGACGTGAAATATCCTGGCAAGAAACCACGTCACTTATTAGCCAAATAAGTGACATGGTTTTGGAGAAACCACGTCACATGTAACCATAAAATATGACGTGGTTTCTCCGAAATCACGTCACTTATTTGGCTAATAAGTGACATAGTTTCTTCACACCACAGTCCACGTCACATGTTTTCTAAACATGTGACGTGAAATCTCAGCCATTTAATAAAAAAAATTATTCAAGGACTAATCTACGTCGCTTGTTTCATAAGTTGTGACGTGGAAAATATGACTTTCCACGTCCCCTATTTTAAGTGACATAAAATCTCCATTTTTTCTAAGTCACTACTTTTTATGTCACATAAAAAAGTGACATGAAGACCCCGAAATAACAGACTTAGAATCCCCTTTCTGCAGTAGTGTCATTTCTTTCATCTAAACATTTGAAGATTTGTACTGTCTTAGAAATTCGTCAAATGTGTCTAAGAAATTTCTCACACGTTTCTTGGAAATGTGTCATATATATCTTGGAATTCGCTGAAAATATGTCTCAGAAATTTGTCATATGTGTCTTGAAAATTTGTCATATGTGTCATGGAATTCGCTGAAAATATGAAGTAGGTACAAAGTATAGCCTCTGAAGACTTGTATTATGTCTTAGAAATTCTTCAAATGTGTCTAGAAAATTTGTCATATGTGTTTTGGAATTCCCATGGCTATGATAAATAACATGTATTGTTGAAATAATTATTGTTGAAATGGCGCTAATGTACATGTTATTTCAATTATTGTACTAGAAATTCTTAGAATGTGTCTAAGATCATGTATTCAAAATCTCTAATGTTGTAAATAAGGTTGTCATATGTGTGTTGCAAATGGATAATATGTTATGGTGAATGACATTGTTTGTTCTCTGCTCAAAGTAGAATGTGTTAGTAGTAAAGGGATTTCATATGAAGATACGAATTTATTTAAGTAACATTATACTTTATAGTTATACGAATTTTAGATAGTCTCTGGGCATCTAGCAAGTACTCCATGTTATGATACGAAATTTATTTAACATTGTACTTTGCAGTGATACAACTTGATTTTATTGGATTTCTTGTTTGACGTATTCTTTTATTGTTTCAATTAAGGAGAAATTGCTGTGAAGTTTACATTTTTAAATTATGTATGCTGATTATTGAACCATTGGTATGCATGAATTTCTTGATTTACGATTCTTTTGAGGTATTTCTTGAGTTATACTCTTGTATAGTTTGTCAAAGGTGAAAATATATATGAGTTGAGGTGCACATTTCATGGGAGGTGTGGAGGATGAAGAACCAGCCTCAAAACGAATGAAATTTAGCTTTTCTATATAACCCAAAAAGTGCTTTGATTAGATGCTTGTGTTGTTGATTTAGTTCATGATGAGGCATTACTGTTAACATTTAATCATGGTTTTTAGTTATGTATTAGAACCATAAATCTTTTTTTTGGAAGTATGTTGTACTATTGTTTCCTTTCTCCACTGTTAAATCAAAATTGCACCATTGCATAGATAGATAATCATGAAAGTGCTTTGATAGGCATTCTTAAAGTAATCCAAATTGCACCATTGCTTATTAGTTTATGTAGTATTTGTAGTCAATGTTCACAATATCCTAAACAAAGCTTGGCATATATTTTTTGTGTAGGAACAACTTGGTAGATTGAGAAAATACTACTTGTGGTGGCTTATCAAGCATCTAACAAATTCAATCAATGACGCTACAACAAAATTACTCAAAGTAGGAAAAACTAATGGGAAAAGGAAGAGATAACTTATCATTGTTAATGCTTCTGTTGAAACTGTAATCCATTTTGGCATCCAAGTGTTGTGGCACTTTGGTTTTGTGTTGATGTTAGTGTACTAGTCTTTCGGCAATTTAGATGTATATAGTCTAAGTATGGACATGAGAGTCACTTTTTGAGGCTTTGAATCACGTTATGTGCAGCCTTTTTGTAATGATGAAATTGTAGTGACATTTGGGAAACTGTTTTCACTTGCATGGCAATAGGATTATTTGTAAAAAAAATATAGTTAATGATTGTAGTGACAAATTTCCTAGACTTATGTATGTATTTCCAACATAAGTGTGTATATTTTCAAGTCTCTAGAATCGTCCATTCTAAATAATTCATGCTTCCATTTTATATATGCATTTCCAAGACACATATGATGGATTTACAAGACATGTATGAAGATTTTCCAACATGAATGTCTTAATTTTTGAAGTCTCTGGAATTGTTGAATCTAACACAATGCATGCTCCATTTCAAGTTTGCATTTCCAAGACATATATGACGGATTTACAAGACATGTATGAATAATTTCCAACATGATTGTCTTAATTTTTCAAGTCAAAAAATTGGACGAATTTTAGCATCTTGAATGATACATAGCTAAAAATTTTGGTTTCAGAATTCATATAAAGAGAAACTTTCGGCAATGTAGGTTTTGATAATGTTGCCATAACAACCCAAGGGCCTCCAAAAAGAAAAATAATGTCATACTCATCGGGTTTGTCATGATCTACATTTTCAAACCTCCACCCTAAAGCTTTCAATAATACAAAAGATGTTATCTCATATAATATAACTTATCATATTCATATAAGTCATGTACATTTACATACTTTTGAGCAAATTTCATCTTGGTACTTAGGTCGAAAAGCCACAAAGTACCATCCTGAAATTCAAAAGGGCATTCACATTTTATTACAAAAAGTCAAAATAGATTGTATGTACAATAGCTGCTTTCTTAACCATAAAAAAATATAAGTTGTGATACAATCATACACTATGTATGGAGTAGTTATGTTCAAAACCAAAATAAAGCACTATGTCTACTGTAGATTTCAGCTATGATTGGGGTTCCTGCAAGTCTTCAGAGGATGACCAGCCTCACCGCATTTTGAGCAATGATTGTTTTGAAATTGTGATTCAATCTTTTTAACTCTATGCTAAAGTTGTACTTGTTAGGTAATATTTTGGTTTTTTTTAGAATTGCATTAGTGAGTTGGTTAATTAACTCCATTATTTTCTAAAGGGATATATCACACACTGATTACTTTACTCTGTATGTGGGTTGGCTTGTTGGTTATCTGCTAAATTTTAATGCATTGGTTGAATTGAGTTCGCTGTATAAATTGCCATTGGTCAATAAACTGTACATATTTCTTAGAAAGCGAAATTTCTAGTGAGAGTGTTTACAGTGCTTTAACAAATTATGTGCAACTCAATTTTGTGAATGATCTTGTTGATCAATCTCTTCTAGTGCTGAATCCTTATTGTTCCTAGACTTTGAGTTGCTGAAACACTCAATTTTGTGTCCCTGTGTGTGCTTGAACATTCTTTGATCTTAGACAACTTGCATAGCTTATTGAATTAAGAATTAGGGTTGCTGCTTTCTATGATTTTTACTTTAAACTTGTTATAGTTTGTAGAAATAAACATTTTGAGTGTTTTTTTAATAGTTCTTTTTCAAGTTCAACTCATACTCTGCATAGAGTTTACAGTTTCTAAATTGTGCAAATCTTCTGCTATTGAAGAGAATACTCTTGGATTCATTGTGTCTTAAATTTTCAAAATTGAAATTGCTATTATTAGTCATAGGATGTCTACATTAGCCTTGCATATCCACTTATCTCTAAGCATATGGTTTAGATTCAGAATTCATGCATATGGTTTAGTCTCACACCTTGATTTATGTAGTCTAAGCAAGAAAGACATTTGAGTGATTAATTCTGTCAATATTATGTCATCTGTAACTCCTATTTGAATTTCAAAATTTTTCTGCACTTGTTAGCATAAACTAACGGTGTAACTATTTGGCTTTCTTTTCTGTTGGTGCAAGATTAAAAGGAAAAAAAAAAAATCCTATTTGAAAATCAATTGACTAAACACTGCTGCTTTTGGCTACAAAATTTTACAAACTCTTACTCATTGAATTAATTAGCATCTGAAAAAAAAAATTGCGTATATCCACCCAATTTGAATAAGTTTTTGGTCACTAATTCAAATTTCATTGCTGAAAGCTGGTTGGGATAAGTTTGTGTGACTAGCTGCTCACTTTGAGCTAACCGTTGCTTACACCAAATTTTGAGCAATTAATTTTGAATTCCTCTAGGGTTCTTGAATTTTATACTAATTGGTTCTGTACGTTCAATTATTTTGTATTGTTGACTGTCCTGAATTTAATTGATTGAATTTGTTCCACTTGAGTTCACATTGTGTGATACCCATCAAAACTAATTAAATTTGATTGGAATTTAACCAGTTGGACTTCCCACTGTCTCTGAATTTTTCCAAGTGTTGACAACTTGAATTTGTTAATGGTTCATTTGGTTTTGTTAACTTCCCCTGGTGCCTTTAGCTCAACATTTCAATTATTTGAATTACTTTTCAAGGGTAATTTCAGTTTTACAAAATATTTGTTATGATGATTTGATTTGTATTTGGCCTGCTTCCTTCATTTCGTTGGAGCTTGGTCTATGCACAAACTGTCCGATTTAGCATAAGCTGAATTTTAGTAGATATTCACCTTCTCTTGCTTAAAAAAATTAAAAAAAATTAAATGTTCCAATAATTTATTGGCATATTAGAAATAAGATTGTTTATTGTTGTCAAAGTTATAATAGTAGTAGTAGTAGTTATGATGGTGGTGCTTGTGGATGTTGAAGGATGTTCAATATGTTTGAAACATTATGTTTTGGGAATTGTAAATTTAGAAGAAAATAATATGTATGTATGTATGTCAGTAGGCTAGCTGGTGATGTTGAACATTGAGAACTATCGTTGGTGTCTTGCAGAAAAAGAATTTCCTTGTGTGAAGTGATTGTATTTAGAGGAGGCTATTGGCCTAATCATATTAAAAAGAAAATAACGTGAAGAACAGATAGTGATGAGTTCGGTGCTCAATGTGTTATCTTTTATTTTTTATTTTTTTGGAACCTAAAGCAAAATTTTTTTAAAAAAAATTGGAGGACCGAAATTTCTCTTAAGAGGGAGAGAATGTAATGACCCTAACAATCAAATGGGGTGATTTTTTCATTCATGGCTAACATATATTTATCTGTGATAGATATGTGTATTAGCCTTAAACAAATATGTGTGTGTGTGTGTGTGTGTGTGAAAATATTTTATTGTATGGACCCTCAAAATAAAATAGAACAATTGTTTCATTCTTAATTAATGAGTATTTGAGTTATATTTGCTAAATTTTTAGAGTGGACCGGTGATCTATTGGAGCCTTGCTTGTTGAATGTTGTTGGGCCACTTGATCATAATAAAAGGCATTAAAATATGATTTTTTTAAGGAGGTGGACTTGAAATGATTTTGCAATGTAGTTTATAATAAGACTATGATCATTTTGAATTTAAAAAGGAAAAAAAAAACAGAAAAAACACTTCCATTTTTTCTGGAGAAGCATCAGCGAGCACAAAAAAAAAAGAGAGAGGAGAGAGCCGAGAAGGTGAGAAAAGAAATTACAAGAGGTGAGGAGCAAGAGAATGAGAAGGAGGAAGAGTAAAATCCAACCATCAACTTAGGGCCATGAGACATCAAGGGAGAGAAATTGAGTTTTAGTCCTTAAGGTTTCAAGAGATGGTTTTTTTTTTTTGTACAAATAAGTTCATATTTTTGTTCCTCTCTCAAAGTTGTTGATCTAGAGTGCGGAGTAAGTTTGACCTTTCATCCATTCTTCACATGTTGTTTGTGAATTAAAGGTTATTGTTTGAGCTTTGATTTAATCAAATCCGAAAACAGGGAGAAGGAACTTCGGATAGGTATGTTGCTAGAAGATGTATTTCATGAAATTGATATAGGACTGGGGTTTGGTTTTTCTATAGGCTAAATCTTTTTAATAATTGATAATTTGAATTTAGGAGACCTTGTGATTTGATGTTGATGTAGCAGTGGTTGTTAAACAATGTTGGATAACAAAGATTGCTTTAAATTTTGGATTTATTAGAATGCACACTAAGTGTTTGTTGAATTGTCTCAAAGGAGATGAAATATTATTATGTTGGATAGTTGTTTATAGTAGTAGTTTTTTTTTTTTAGTTTGTACGTGTTTAATGTCTTACCTCACCATATAAAAAAAAAAGAACAGTTTTTTTTAAGTTGTTAAGATGAGCAGCTTAGCGTCAAGAATTTGAAAAGAGAAATTTGTGAGCATTTAATTGGAATATTATATAATGTTGTAATGGTTTTCTTAATTGATCATCCCACTTTAGTGTTCTATAGTTCACAAATGTGTGTTGTTGATCATCAAAAAGGAATTGACCATAAAATGAATTTGCCTAGTTTCTTTAATTGATTTCATTTTTTTTCCATTAAAATCTATATATTCACAAGTTTTTGTAAGGAAGTTGAAAAGTTGGGTTATGAATGTGTTTTTTAACCAGAGGAATGGCACAAAGCACTAGATATTCGTGACCTACGGGTTACGCCAGTTAATCATGACCCTCGGGTTGTGCCAGCTATTCATGACCTACAGGTTGCGCCAGGTAATCGTGACCTTCGGTTGCACCAGCTATTCGTGACCTTTGGGTTACGCCGGTTATTCGCGGCCTCTATGCTGCGCCTGTTATTCGTGGCCTCTGGGCTGCGTCTATTTTCGTTTTGTGTTGGCTTCTCTGGTAAAACAAGTTTTCAATAAAATATATTTTTTTGTATTGAGAGAAAAAGTTTGATATTTTGTTAACGAAAATTCGCTTATTGATTTTTGAAAATAGTTTTGGGAAGTCTAATGTTTAAAAATAATTATGTTAAATAACTTCACAAAGGTTTATGAATGAATATTAACATGTCACTTTATTTCATTTACATTAATGAAATGGATTTTTGCTAACTATAAATAGAAGAAATTTAATGAAAAAGGGCTTACGAAGTGAAGTCACTCTTTACTTCGTGCCGGTCACGCATTAGTATTTTGGGGTGTGACAGTTGCATATTTGATGATTTTAGTAATTTTATTGTTAGTTATGAGTAGCTAATTAATTTGTTTTAGGTATATTTTGAAACCTTGTATGGATTGATACTTGAAACTCTTTCTCTCTTGATGATTAATGATTATTAGGTTGTGAATTTAACTTGTGCTTCATTTCTCCTAAGTGATGGCCAACATTTAGTTTGTTAGCATAATTAGTGGCTTGAGAGAGCATTAATTAAGCATAGAACTAGGTTGAATTCAAACTTGTCTTGAAAATTCCAAATGGGAATTGAGAGTTTGTTAGTGAGATAGAGATATTCACTAACAAAGTTTTGTAAAATTGAAGCGGGTTGTTTATAATGACTAGTTAACATAATATGTAGTAAGATATTATACATATTAGTGTTAATTAAGGTTTGGGTAAGCTCGAGAGAGTTATTCAAATGGATATGATTTCAAACATTAACTTAATATTCATTAATTGTCGTTAGAGGAAGCATTATAAAATATAAAGTGGATAAATAATCCTAGAGCTCTTTTGTTTTAATTTAAAGTTTTAATTTAGTATTTGTTAAATTATTTTCATTTTAGATATTTTTAAAATTTAAAATACAAAAAATCTCATTTAACCTAATTGATAATATGATTGCGATAATTAATCAACTTTTGTCTTAGTCCCTGTTGGAACGACAACCTTTTCTATACTATTTTTGACGATCTGTGCGCTTGCGGATATGCTAAACCTCGGACAAGTCAAAGAGCTTTTCCATTTTACAGAAAAACTCTCATATCCACAAATTTGATCTCAAATTTGAAACCTTTCTAAACTTTTTAAGGTTAAAAAAAAGTAAAAAAGAAAAAGAAAATTCTCATCTCAACTATAAGAAACCCCATTTCCCCTTAATACGCATTGAGTCTTCTCTCTCACTCTCTAGTATGTATCTCACAAATTGAAATCAGAGCCAACGTTTAAGGGTGTGTTTGGATTGGTTTTTTTTTTTCAAAAGGACTTTTTTAGAAATAAGATTGGATAAAAGTCAGATTGTGTGAAGTGATTTATGTTTGGATTTGTGATAATAGAAGTGGCTTTTTTTTTTCAATTTGACTTTTGAAACATGTTTGGATGATTATTTTGAAAAGCAAGTTTAGATGAAAAATTACCAAAAAGGACATTACTGTTATTAAATAATACATATATAATATACATATATTCTTATTAAAGAATTAGTTTATCCTTTATTTTAAGGAAAATAATTTGAAAAAAAATAATATTATTAGTATAAAGGAGGATATTGTGGGAGAAAATAGTTAAAGATTATTATGGTAATTTTTTGGAGATAAAAAGGAAATTTTAGATTAAAATAAAATATCTTATTTGAAAATTTCAGGGGTCCAATAGTCTAATTTTCTTTCCTACTTTATTAAATAATACATAACAAAAGGCGTTGGACCCATCAAAAGCTAGAAGCCAAAAGCCAAAAAAATTTACTTCTGGCTTTTAGCTGTTTAGAAGTCCTTTTAGCCCAAAAGTCATTCTCTTATCATATGAATCCAAACAAAACAAAAAGCAAAATTTTCACTTCTCCAACCCAGAAGTACTTTTGGCCCTAAAAAAGCCAAACCAAACATAGCCTAAAAAAGTTGATTGAATGATACAAACCCCATTTGGCGGGAGGATTCTATTTTGAATCTTGGATCTTCAGATTTGAAAGGGATACTTAATTATATTTAAGATGGTCATTTGGAGTGGTTAAATTGGAATGTTGATTATAACTAAGCTTGATTGTTGTGATTTAATATGTATGTTGAATGAATGAATGCAACCAAAGGTTTTAAAAGAAAAAGACAAAGTGTGATTTATATGTTCTATTTAAATTATCATGTTAGGTTGGGCCTTTTCCAGCATGGTAAGCTTTCGATAGTTTTAAAAAAACTCTTTCTAACTATGTTAGTAGAAAAGCTTTTTTTCCTAACATAGTTAACGGATCTATAAGCTAATTTTTATAACTACGTTAGTATTTTCCTTTCTATCATGGTTTATAATTATAATACATATGAAACTTTTAATTATCCATGATAGAGTTTTAATTTTATTTAGAAATGTCATTTTTTATTATGGATATATTCTTGAAAAGTTAGATGGAAACATTTCTAACTATGATAGCTTTAAACAATATTTTGATAAGTTGCTTTCTTTTCTCTTATAGTTAGATTGAGTTTGGTTGAAATTGAAAAGACTTATGTAAGTCATAAATTTTTCTAACTATATAATAGACTCTTTAATAGTTTTATAAGTTTTCTTTCTATTATACACTTAGTCAAGCATTGTTTCTAAAGTTTAATCGTGATTATGGGGTGATTAAAAAGGAATTTGAAAATGAATATTACAAGAGACAACCTACCACCGTTCATGAATGAGTTTGAAGCTCTCAACTGTAGTAAGAAGAAAGTCTGTATGGGAGATGATGGGAGTTAAAAACCATCATGTTTTCAATTTTTTTACTAATACTCAAAGATTTGGCACCTAAAAATTGTTTTCCCCCCCATTTAGCCTACCCCATTGGGCATTGCCCCCTAACCGCACCACATCACCGTCACTCTTCTAAACTGAGTAAATTCTACATTTAGTCGAGTCTTCCCCTCACTCACTAGTCTCTATCCAACAATTGAAATCAATCAGATCCTCCCAACGTTTAAAAAAAGTTGAAATCTTGATCCCCATCGATCTTCTTCGCGAAAACCCACAAGCCGCCTTCCTTCCTTCCTTCTCCTTCTGCTTCTGAATCATCACAAATAAAAAAAAGGTTCCAACTTTCATGAATTCTACGCCTTTCTTTGGATGATAACAACAAGAATATGGGCGGAGTCACTTCTTCAATCGCCGCTAAATTCGCCTTCTTCCCCCCAAATCCACCTTCCTACACTTTGATCTCCCACAAATCTAGCCGTTCTCGACTCTCTATTCCCGAGGTACCCTTGAAGGACAACGTTGATGTCCTCAAACTTCGGACTCGTCGTGGTAATGAAATCGCTGCGGTTTATGTTAAGCATCACAAGGCGACATCTACTATGCTCTATTCACATGGGAATGCTGCTGATTTGGGTCAGATGTTTGAGCTTTTTGTCGAATTGAGTAATAGACTTCGCCTTAATGTCTTGGGGTATGGTTTTTTCTCTTTTCTTCTTTGCCTTTATCTGTTCTTTTTCCAAATCTTGAATTGAGCTGACTATATATGGTGATCTTAACATTGTTTGGAAATGTTCTTGGATGCATTAATGTTTCTTGGAGTTGCATAGGTTGGTTAGTAATAATCATAAATAGCGAACGCTTGTTCTTGTTTTGTTCAGTTATTAATTTTTCTTTTTTAATTAGTGCATTAAAGATCTTTCTTTTTTCCTAAAATGGGCATATGCAACGGTTTTCCTAAAATGGGCATATGCCATTTTCATAGTTCTTAAGAATGGATTTCTTTATTAGGGTTTTTGATTTAAAGTTTTTTTGTGTAATGGCCTTTTCACATCACCACATTTTGGGCCTTGACTTATGTTAGTCCCTCTGGTCCCCATAAATAGGCATCATGTTTGTAATAATGTGCATCATGTTTAAAGTTCTTTTGTGTTTTGGCCTTTTGCACATAACCACGAATGGATTTCCTTGTGTTTAGAGTTTGATCCCTTCCCCTTTATAATAGTGTACATCATGTTCTTATTACATGCTAAATTGATTGATAGTTCCGTTCTTTGCATTTTTCTACTCATTACAATTCCTGTACATTATTCAAGGGTTATTAAATTTAAACATATGACCGATTTTTAAGTGGCCTGGCCTACCCTACTTCAGTATTTCTGTATTCTAGGAAGGCCAAGAATCCAGAGAAGCTAAACTGTGGCAACACATTTTGAATTTTATGATTCTAGTGCCCACCTTTAGGCTATGTTTGGATAGAGGGAAAAGAGAGAAGAAAATGAGGGGGAGGGAATACTTGGAAGATAGACTTTCACATAATGTGAAAAATAAATACTGTTTTTGGGAGTTTTCCCTTCTGGTATTATTTCCTCCCTAATTTCTTACCATCCAGACTACAGGTTAGAGTGTTGGATTTGACTACCTCGTGAACAGTTTGGAAATCTGCTTTAATGCCGCATCAAAACTGAATTTGTCTGGATTTTCTTTAAATGAAATATTGAAAATAAAATTCTTTCTTTGCATTCTTTAATTATATACATGTTAAAAGTTAAAACGTGTATGAGAATGATTTGGTTGTTTTCAAGTGTTGTATTTTGAATATTTCTATGTTTTCTGAAACAGCTTCTCTGGCACTATGTTTTTATGATCTTTGGGATTATTTTAATGACTCTCCTTTATCTTGTTCTTTTCTGCAGTTATGATTACTCTGGCTATGGACAGTCAACGGGGAAGGTTAGCTGCCTAACTTTTGGATTCCTCTTCTTTACAAAGTAATGGATAATCTTCATGTCATTGTATTTGTAATGGTCAAAAATATCCTTATGCATTCCTCCTTCCCAAAGATATAAGTAATTTATTAAGACATGAAAATAGGTGATATTTGAACAAAAAAGGGGAAAAAAAAAGTAGGTGATGATCTCTTGGACCTAGGAACTATTATGAAGAAGAGTTCTATTAACCCAAAGAACGCTTTCAGCAGGCAGAAATCAGAGGGAAAGAAGTGAAAGGGCATAACCATCTTATTAACAGATGGTTGAATTACCAATTTTAACAATCTAACCTATCCAACAAAGAGAAGATACATCTATGTTAACTCATGACTGAAACTGGCTTCGTCTCTGTGTTTTTAGCCTTCAGTTTCTTATATGCATATTCCATTCTCAAACCATGGTTAGAATTGAAGAATTAAAAATCTTTTTTGCACCCTTCTCCTTCTGTTATAGCTTTATCCTCATTGGCTTCATATGTTGAAAAGAATTGGAGGATGGAAGAAAACACTGATTGGCTCTGCTTTAAGTGTCAAAATACTGCACTCCTATTGTAGGAAGGAGCCTGTGAAAGCATTGTAGTTCTTTCCATTGGTTGTTTTCCCATTATCACTGGAGAGTAGTTGTAGGAATTTTCTATTATTTGACTTTCATTAATGATTTTATTTTTCAATTTCTATGTTTAGAGCTTCATATTGAACTGAAGATAAAAAGAAGACAAAATTGATGTGGTTAGATAATTTTATGGAGAATCTAGTGTTTTAGGACTTTTCTTCATTTGTCTCATGGAATGCCAACACTTTCTGTGCTATTCGTGTATTTTTTACAAATGGATCTGGAGCTACTGTCTTGCCTGTAACTTAACGGATGCCACTTTTTCCTCTGTTGAAACAGCCAACTGAATCTAATACATATGCAGATATTGATGCTGCATATAAATGCCTTAAAGAGCAATATGGGGTGAAAGATGATCAATTAATATTATATGGTCAATCTGTTGGTAGTGGTCCGACGCTTGATCTTGCTTCACGAGTACCAGAACTGAGAGGTGTTGTGTTGCACAGTCCACTTTTGTCAGGGATGAGAGTACTATATCCTGTAAAACGGACATATTGGTTTGATATTTACAAGGTAGAGCTTCATTGCTTATTTGAATAAAGCAAAATCACTATAAAGTCTTAAGGAAGAAATGTAATTACCAAAAAGTCTTGCGACAAATGTGCCGCATGCAATAATAGTATTGGAAATAATAACATGTTTATGCTGCTCACTTATTATTGAGATTTTTTGGTTATTATATTCCTTTCTTTGGATCACAGTGACTTCCCCTTCGAATTAATCTATTCCCTTCTTGACATGGGGGACTGATGTGGTTTCTTTTCTTATCTTTACACAGAATATTGATAAAATATGCTTGGTGAACTGTCCTGTTTTGGTCATCCATGTAAGTGACTATTTCTCTCAACTTTTGTGTATTGTTGTCGTTTTTTTTTTTTTTTTTTTTTTGAATAAGAGGAACTGCCTGAGGTTATCAAAGGGATCGAACTTGCAACTCTCCACTTATTGTTGGGGGGACTACAAAGCCATTATGGTGTTCTTTTAAGGGATTGATGTGTTTCTCAATGCACAGGGGACGGCAGATGAAGTTGTGCATTGGTCCCATGGAAAGAAGCTTTGGGAGCTTTGCAAGGTAAAGTATGAACCTTTATGGGTAAGAGGTGGTGGCCATTGTAATCTTGAGCTTTACCCAGAATTCATTAAACATCTAAAGAAATTTGTACACACAATTGCCAAATCTAAAGTCAAAGAAGCTAAAGCAACTTCTGCTAATGGTTCCAGCAAGGATGATTCTGTAGAAACTGATAGTCAAGGTAAAACTAGCAAAGAAGAATCTGAGAGTGGAGCTTCTGATTCAGCATCTGTATCGGGTGCAGTGCTTCCAGAAGCTTCTAGAAACAGTTTAGATAGTCGCCTTGAGAAGTCTAGAAAGTCAAACAAGCCTGAAAAGTCTAGGATGAGCACTGACCTTGTTGATAGGTTTAGGAGAAGGAAGGGAATAATTTGGTAGTTTCTTGCTCAAACATCACCTACAGCAACTAATCTACAAGGATCATCTCATTGACACTAAATTAGATCTTTAATATTCACAATAAAAAAAATATCTGTACAAGACTCATATTTTATCTTACATCTGTTGTTTTTTTCATCTCTTCTGTAAATGTACAATATGTATTCTAAACCACGGTTCAAGAAACAATACCAATTTAATATTCAAAGGAATTGCGTGTGAATTTCTGGTTCATTTTCTTTTCTTTAATGAGGCCAAGAATTGTGCTGTATGGCTGTTAAAAGAATTGAAAATAATATGATAGATCTGTAGTTTTGTAAAACTAACTGCTTGATCCAAAATGCAAACCCATTGGGATATCAATTTGTTTTGGCAATTGTTTAAGTTCATGAAACCTAAGTCTAAATTGGAATTTTATATTTTTAGAACACCGTCTACATAAATTTTACGAGCAAAAGATGCAATATGTATACCCTGAAAATGTGGATTATTTGAAAGCTGAAGTATATGATGTTTAGCTCCTTTTATAATTATTAAAATAAAAATTTAGAGAGAGAGAGAGAGAGAGAGAGAGAGAGAGAGAGAGAGAGAGAGAGAGAGAGAGAATTCAGTTCTGAATCATGTCAAACACCTTGATATGGATTACAGAAGTACAATATGAGGGGGGCATTGCCCAACTTCCCAAATGTTTTTCTTCCTTTTATTAAGATAATTAAATTCTAAGTAAAATGAGTGATATTTTAATATCTTATAAGCTTGAAATGATATAATATTAAATTTTGGTAACAAAAATTCTAAAAGTGTACAGTTTTTTTTTTTTTAAAAAAAAATAGAAATTCAAAAACTGCGCACACCCGTAAAATATTAAAACGTTATTATTTTATATAGAATCTAATTATTTAAAGCAAAGGAAAAAACCATTTAGGAGATTGTAAAATTTCATAAACATTAGAGTGAGGCACTAGAGACCCCTCCTCATGTATGAGTCTTCAAGGGGAGCCTTAATTCCCAAACTCAAATTCAACCCATTAATCCTGAATACCGATAGAACATGAAGGAACTTCACCACTTTCTGTCATACCAGCCAAGCCAACGCCTTTTCAATCAAATCAGTCAAGCTCGAACTATACACACACAATATATATATATATATATATATATATAATATATCTATCTTTGAAAGTTACAATGAGTAGCTAAGTTAAAAATGTAATACTCCTCTGTTCTTAATATAAGATATATTTAATTAATTTGATTAAATTAAATATATTAATTCATTTAATTAAAATCACATAATATTACCAAAACACTATAAACTTTAACCTTTATTCCCATCCTCCTCTTTTAGTTGTTTATTGAGGAGTATTGACATGTATAATTTGAAAAAATGTTAACAAAAATTAGAAAGAGGTTTTATATTTTGGAACAAGTTCACCTATCCAAATAGGTATTTATGAATGGAGGAAGTACCTATAGTCCTATTATCATTGAAACATCATAGACTTATTGTTATTTTTTTACATAATTTGTCATTACATATTACATACTGCTCACTTATAAAACTTTTTAGTGATTACATTATATTTCTCGTATGAGAATCTCATAGTAATTCAAAAGAAACACTAGTACATCAAAATCAGGTTTCTATGTATGCACTAGACATTGTATACAATACTAAGTGTCTCTCACTGCTGATCTAACTATACAAATTAACAATAATTTCTCTCTTACACTTACCCCATAATATAAGCATCCCTATAATGTTCACCAAATATACTGCCTGATCTATGCTCTACCAACAGAAAAAGGAGATAATAGATTCTGCGAGGAATTAGACGCAGAAGAGAAGCTAACCCATTTATCAGAAACTGAATTTGGTGAAGCTGGTGCACTGCCATTTTTCAAAAGCACCATTTCTTCTGCCTTATCCATCATCATCACCACTTCTTTATTATTACTATTATTTTCCTTTTCATTATCATACTCCTTACTACCCTGAATCTCCCTCAACACCTCAACCACCTCTTTCATGGAGGGCCTCATGTCTCTCTCCTTCTGCAAACACCTGAAGCCTAATTCTGCTACTCCTATAATCATCTTCCTCACAGAATCATCCATTTCAAACCCTAAATATGGATCAACCAACTCATGCACTGCATTGCTCTGAACCTTATCAACCGCCATGTTGGCCAAGTTTATGTCACGATGACTCCTCGAAATATCCACTGCTTGTAATGACGATATGAGCTCGATCAAAACTACTCCAAAGCTATAAACATCACTCTTATCGGTTAATTGGAAGCACTGGTAATACTCAGGATCAACATAACCAGGTGTCCCTTGTGGGGCTGTAGAAACATGTGTGACATGGTTAGGGAACAAACGTGAAAGGCCAAAATCAGCAACCTTAACTCGAAAATTTTCATCTAGGAGGATGTTGTTGGTCTTGACATCGCGGTGTATGACATCGGATTTGTGAAGGTAAGCCAAGGCTTCGGCTGTTTCTACTGCAATGTTCATACGTGTAGGCCAAGAAAGCAAAGATGATTGAGATCTTTTGCCATGAAGGTGGTCGGCTACTGTTCCATTAGGAATGTATTCATAGACAAGGATGAGTTCTCGACTGTGTCTGGATGTGCATCCATAAAGAGCTACAAGGTTGTCATGTCGCAATCGAGCTAGAATCTCCACTTCATTCATGTACTGATCTACACGTTTAGCATTGGTTTCATAATGGCGTTTTACTGCAACTACTCGTCCATCTTTTAGAGTTCCTGATGAAAATTCAGAAAGTGGTATTAATGACATGTTATATCCATCCCTTCCTTCGCTCCTTAATATAGGAATGGGCGGATGGTAATAAAATTAATTGAGTGAGTTATTTGTGACAAATGTATGTTGATTTACCTAAAACAGCCTTTTTGATCATTTGTCTTAGATAGTGATCCTTGATGGAAACCCCTTACCATGTGCAGTTAATAAAGATATTTTGGAGAAAATTATAAATATGCGAAGCAAAGTGGATAGAGGTATTATATTTAGTACCAACTAAACCCATTGTCTAACTCCTACATCTAGAATTGAAGGTTATAGCATCAAGCTTCTTTGGGACTTGTTATGTTTCACATATCAAGGGAGTTTTCCAACAACGGGATTATCTAATTCAAAATTATTAAAAAAAAGTATTTTAGGAAACAACCAAACTCTTTTTTTAAAATAACTAACTTAACTAATTTTTCTTAATCTATGTAGATTAGTAATATTGTTGAATGGAGCGTATACTTGAGAAATGATATTCTTGTCACTTACCATAGTAAACAGTTCCGAAGCCTCCATCACCAAGTTCCATGGAAGAGTCAAAATTTTTGGTAGCTTCTTCAAGTTCATCATAGCTAAAAACCTGAACACCAAAGTAAAAACTCTTCTGCACAGATTCGAACTTGGAGGAATGATAAGAAGGAGAACTTTGAGCAATACTAGTTTTAGTTGTAGAGGTTGTTGTTACATCGCCACTAATAGTGCTTAATGATGGTGACAAGAGGTTCTTATTGCTTTTCGACTGTTCAACTTTTCTTTTCCTTCGTTTCATGACCAAGCACAACAAACATAGAATAATAACGCCACAAAAAGCTCCAACTCCAACACCAGCACCTAAGTACCAAGCAAATAATGAGTGAATTTTTTATTTCATAACTTTTTTTGTCAGAAACTTCATAAATCTGAATCTTCATCGTCAAAATATTGTTCATAGATTAACAGAATGTAGATTACCTATAGCAACTGCCTTGTTAGAGCTTTTATCTGTAAAATGCACATCAAATTGAGATGTAAAAAACTGGCATAATGTGAGAGCATAAAAGAAATATTAATAGGTAATCAGCTTGTAGAGATCAGATTCAAATATGAACAAGAAACAAAGAAGATACAGTATCCCAGAGTATCAACATAAGCTTTTATTCACCAGAAGAAGTGAAGCTGTCCAGGGCTAGGATTTGCTAGAAATTAATGTATTATAGAGAAGAAGAGTATTTAATGAAACTTGTAGCACAGAGTTCATAGTGATATAATAGTACACACATATATGCCTGAAGCAAGAAAGGCCAAAAGATACCATGTGAAGTTACAAGTTTTTTGAGATAAGAAAAGATGGACTTGCAAATAATGAACTGATTAGTCAGATTCTGTTTCGTTTTGTGCTTTTTTTTTTTTTTTTGGATGATTCATAGAAGATACCATACTAAGTGTAAAGGTAGCCTCTAGTGAATTTAATCTCCAGTTTTTTTCAAAGCAAGTTTATTTTTTAAGGAGTGTATATGAACAATATCTGAGAACGACATAGATCAATTCTATGCTAAATAATATAAAGATGGAGCGTTTTATCTTCTAAAATATACCTAGAGTCCACCTTCACGATTAGAAAATCAAATATCAAATTTTTGGACCTTCTAGATGCTATAGAGGCTGCGAGTTTGCCAAATGTTAAAATATGGCATCACATCAGCTTGAGAAATTAACATATCTTAGGGTTTGGTCAATATTACTATTATTTGGCTTGCTCACAGAGGCTGAGGCTTTCTACATCCTAAAGGTCAAAATTCATCAGCAACCCATAAACAAATATTGTAGATGCAGCAAATCCCATCTGATTTTTGGAAGAATTGACCATATCCATCAACCACTCAATTAAGTTTAGTTATTCTTAAAGGGTAAGCCTTAAAACAACGGTAAATGATGCTATCATGTGATCTAGAGGTCACATGTTCAAATTTTGGAAACAAAATCTCCAGTTGTAAAGGTGAGACCATGTACACTTAATTCTTCCAAGACCCCACTAAGTGGAAGCCTTGTGCACTACTTTCTACTTACAGGAAAGCTTTCATATTACGAGGTTATATATAAGCCAACTACTCAATCAAGTTGGGCTAATTAAAGCAAGTTTCTTCTCTCTAGGCTTTTATCATGACCTCTCTGTTTATGAATCAATAAAAAGAGATTTTTACACTTTAGGAGAGAACTCTAACATAAAAAACATCACTAAAAATAATTTAATCCAAACACATCAATTTTATTTTGTATTAACTTGGATAGGCGAACACCATTTCACCTAGAGAAAATAATCTCAACCCTGTTCAAACATGTCGCTTGATGAGAATGATCCATTCGATACGCCCTTTGTGCGCAGGATCAATTTTCATGAACGAGAGAGATATCAAATGGAGCCTTCCTATTAGGATGCAGGGTGACAAAACAACATAAACAATATATAAACTCAACAGGAAGAGATAGAATATATCAGTAGATTGAAGATCTCAAGAGTGATGATTGTTATTTTTTCTTCAACCAACACTAGTTTATGGATGGGCACAAAACACATCTCAAAAAAAGGGGCGCCTGTCCACAAGAAGAAAGAGGCATATTGGAAGGACTCTTTCTTTTGACACACCCACACACAGTATATACAACATAGAAGGGAGAGATCAACTATGAAACATACCTGAAGAACAAGTAGCTCCTTTACGCCCGTCTCCGCAGAAACATGTGAATTTCTGATTCATATACCCACACTTCCCCCCAGACTTGACACACTTGTTGCACTCATCATTATCTACACTCCATGTCAATCCAAAACCTTCCTCTATTGCATATTCAATTCCTTTTTGACGTGACATTACCAAACCAACATAGATATTCAGTACAGGAATAACAACAACCTTGCAAATTCCTGTCAAATCCACGCCATTAGATATGATCCCATAGTATACGTTTCGCTTCGAACCACTACTACCAGTGGAGGAGCACTCTGTAGATGAAGGTATTAACTGAACAACTGATGGATTAAAAGTGCTTATGCAATCATATAGAAAGCCCATATTTTGAAACCCATCATTAAGCTTGAACATGGTGGAATCAAAACTAGTATTTGTGTATTGACTTGGACATATATTATTCCAATAGTCATCCCTAGCCACTGTGAGATTCTGATCTTTGAGGCTCAAACTCAGAATCCGATAAGTGACAGAGTTTACCAACAACTTTGGTGTATTGTCTTGGCAAGTAAGTTGGAAACCAGGTTGACCACAATATTCAGCTCTGTTATATCCCCAAAATGGATAGCCAATATTATTGATGTTTCCACAATTGAACAGGCTACTGCAGTTTTTGAAGCTATCATCATAGGCACAAATAGTTATAAAGAAAAATAGGAGCAGAAGGAAGAAGAATAAACAATGGGGAAAACGATCAGAAGCATTCATATTTTTGTGATGAAAAGTTGAAAGGGGTGTCAGAGTAATGAATAATGGAACTGAAGTTATGTTGGGAGAGATATGTGTATATACCAAAGATATGCCTGTGTCACTATATCACAATTTGTCATATTTGAAAATTTCAACTTGAGAAATTCTGGGAAGATATTTAGCTAAGTGTGATGACAAGTTCCATTGAATTAGACTTTAAATTTCCCATCATTCACACATATAAGGATTGTGGAGAAGTAGGTAGAGGTAAAATCAAAGTCCCATAAATGAGGTTCGAGAAGGTGGACTGAGTCAGAGACAAGTGATAAAGTGATAGTATATGTGAAAATGGGGAGTGTAAGGAAGAACCATTCAATTTCCTTGCAAGACTTTTTTATTAATTACTTGCAGTGGCGGCAAGACTGATTCATTGACATTTTTGTACACCTTCGATGTCATCCCATTTGGAGAGTTATTATTCTAATTAATTTTATGCTTGCTACTGTACTTTTCGAGTGATAATTAAATTACGCGGTTTGTACTCAGTTAAAATTAGTTATAACTACTAAATAGGTATGAAATAAACTTATTACTTTAAGTATGCCCTTATAAATAAGAGGAAAAATAAGAGAGATAAATAAAAGAGTGATGAGAGAAAGTGTGAAAAAATGTTTAGTGTGGGAGAAAAATAAGGAGAGAGAAAGTAGAAATTTTAGACAAAATGGTAAAAAGAAATTAAATTTTTAGTCAATTTCAAGTGGTTCTTATAAAAAAGAATAAGGCATTTCAAATTTCAGATAATGAATACTCCCTCCGGTTCTAATTATAAGATTAATTTGACTTTTTTAGGAAGTTAAGGAAGCAAATTAGATCACTAAATTATAACATATGTCACATAAAATTAGATTATAGGTTAGTTTACAAGTAGAATAAATTAGTTTTGAGGAAAAAAGATTTTTTTTTTTGGACTGAAACTACTTTTTTTTGGACTGAAAAAAAGTCAAAAAATGTCATAGTGATCTTATAATTAGGACAGAAGAGAATGTAATAAGTTTGTATAACTAGTTTCCCTTTTATATATACCCTCATTAAATATTGGTGTATTTTACACTCTCAAGTCCTTTTTATAAGACTTTTAAATTTAATTTGTGTTGATCATTCTTATAAGAGAAATTTGGGATTGTATAGGCATTTAACGTGTTTTTATCATTACTGCCCCTAATTAATCTCGATTATCTATCATCATCTTTTTTTCATACTACACCATCTTTCATACTTTTTTCTCATCATTTTTTTTATTTCTCCTTCCGGCTTGCCCCCTCAAAAAATAAGTGTGTACTTGAAACAACAAGTTTATTTCACACATATTTATTGCTTTAAATAAATTCTAACATATTTAATAAATAGCATAATTCAGTTATAATGCTCTTACTAAAAGGACTTATAAATCCCTTTTTGTGATTCTATGTTATTTTAAAATATGTAATTTAATACGAGTAAAGTTGACATTTTATTAAATTTTTATAGAGTTAATGAATTTTAATACTTTTTTTTATCATTTTGTTAAAATATGTTGAAAATATTCTCTCTAATTATATAGGTTGACTTTTAGAAGAATTTTTGCATCACTTATAAAGTTATTAAAGTTTATTTGCCAATTTAAGTTAATTTTTAAATATTGCGACTTTTTGTGCTTTTTTCCCCTTCAAACCTCATTAAAAATTTTATTAATTTAAGACAAATTTAACAATTAATTGCATTATCTGGTTTTCGTAAATTTGTTGAATGTGTCAATATCGATTAATCAGATGGAGTATACTGCATTTTGATCATAGACGGGAGCCTTTTAGAGTCAAAACTTTGGAAATCAAGAATCAAGAAGCATACCAATAACATATGGAGTTGGACCTACCAACAAATATAAACAGGCAAAATGGTAACGATATTAAAAGTCGTAAATAAATAAGCAAATTATTTGCCATATAAATTTAAACACAAGGTATCGATCAGCAAGGGGACTTTTGTATAGTCAGAAAGCAATTTTATGTTCATTTTTAAGTGATTAGAATGTTATATTAATCACGTAATTTATTGATTTTAGGAACGTGGAAATTTAGATTGAGAAATTTTATCAGAAACACATTAACTTGAGAATTGAAGCTTACTGATTAATGAAGGATTAAATCAGATTTAAACCATATACTTTTTTTTTTAAGTTTTTTGGTTTATAAATTAAACCGTTAAACCTTTTAATTATACAGCAAAAAGTATTGTAATCCGTTTATTGATTAGTTAAAAATGGGATTACGAATCTTTTATTTGAAATATCTACTAGGTAATGAAACTTCGCTACCGCCATCCGAATCAATAGAGGTGGTGGGTCAAGGGTTGGTGGATTAGCTCGGAGTCAACTCCAAAAGCCAGACAGATTGGGAATAACAATTTAAAAAATAATTTAGATTATCATCATAGTATCGAATACTAAATATTAATTCATTACATTGAACTACTAACAAAACGATCACATACTTATATAATATTCTTTACATTTTTTCGACATATTGATATTATAGCTCCAATCCATTATCTAATGGCATCAAAATCAGTAGTCACTAAATATTTTACATAAAAGTATATCAAAATTGATAAATGATTGCAAAATATTCATACTCATAATCCTTCAATCATTAAATTAATAGTTGTTACTGCTAAAATTATCATTAATTTCAACAGATATTATTTTCTACAATTCATATAAAAAACATATTTTTTTTTACAAAAAAGAACAACCCAGCACTTATCGGGTTACCTCGGGTTAAGCCGAATTGCACCAAGTTACTCTGATTGCTGGGATCCCAGGTTAGTGACATGCCTAGACCGGTTAGTATCTAGAATGACCAGGGTTAGATTACCATATCCAATCGCCTGAAAGATGGGTATGTAATTTATACTCAGCCCATACAGATCAATGAAGTAGCATGTTAGGTATATGTCCACATTAATGTTACTCTACTCTCTTCATATGAGTTGTTAGGTTCTACAAGAAACAAAGATAGCCACATAAACCAATCGTGTTGATCTAATGAAAGATTTAAGCAATTCAAACATGTCTTAAGTTGGAATGTATATTGTATTAATAAAAAAAATACTTTTTGGGAGAATTACCTTTAATTAATTAGGCTTGATGTTGATAAAATATGATTTAGTCAATTAAAAAAACCACGTTAATTTGAAACGCTAAATGAGATGAATTATTATTAGTCTTTTACCATGGTCATCAAATCGTTGTTAGACTTTATTTAAATATTTCATGTTGACACGGTATATACTTTGGTTAAAAGCAAAGAGAAAATGACTCTAAATAGAAAAAAGTTTATACATAGTACAGTACGTTCTTTTTTTAGTTCTATTAATACAGTATCATTTCTTTATGCTTTGTTTAATGAGGGATATATTTGATTCAAATTACGTAAAGAAGACGTTTATAATAATTAGTCTTGTTTGGTTTTGGTAAAATGAAAAAAAAAAAAAAAAGTTTAGTTGGGTCTAACGGTCGTCGGGTAGGGAAAAATTTGGGAAGAAAGAAGCCAAGAACATAAAAGGCATTGATGGGATATCAAGCTCCCTGAAATATTCTAACAAGTGTCTCCGGTACTCTAAATTATTTTTTATACCATAGTTTTAGACGCACCAAAAATTATTTTCGGGTGTAGGATACATCTTATTAAAATACATTAAAATGTTAGATACATCACAAAACATTCAAGAGTGTTGAATGCTTTTAATGAATTAAAGAGTGTTGAATGCACATCTAAAATATTTTTTTCCAGTCTTCATTTCTCCCCTACTTTTCTTCCCTTTTCATTTCTGCAATTTTTTCCCCTAGAGCCAGTTTGATTCACACAAAAAATATTGTAATGGGATGGAAAGGAATAAAAATAAAAGAAGGTCGATACATTCAATATACACACGAAACAAAAGGAATAAAATGAAAAATTTTATATTTGGTTGGTTGAAAATAGTAATAAAAAATGTAGAAATATACGAAAATGATTATATTGCTTTAATGAGTATTTTTTAATTAAACTTACAAATATTAAATTTTGAAACTTTTTAAAAATAAATAAAAATAAAAATAAATGAATAAATCATTTTTACCAATTATAATTTCAATAAGGAAAAAACTTAGCTCCAGATCACTACATACATCCAGTTCAACTAGTTCCCAATCATCAAATGCCACATGGACTCATTAAATGCATCATCTTCGTTCATTATATATGTGGCATAAAAAATTTGCATCTGTCACTGTCAATATATAACAGAGACAAACTAAAATCAATTCATTCATGCTTGATTGCAATTAGGGGTGAAAACAGGTCAGGCCCTTAACAGGGGCCTTAGGCTTGGCCTATTTCAGGCCTATCCAGGCCCAGACCTAACAGGCTATAGGCCCAGGCTTAGGCTTTTGTTAAAGCCTATTTTCCTAAACAGGTCAGGCCCAGGCCTTTTAAAAAAGCCTATTAGGACTAACAGGCCGGCCTAGGCCTATTATATATATATATATATTTTATAAAATAATAACATTACATTTATATCCTTAAGTTGAAATAAAATTCCACATATATGTATCTAGAGTGTTTTTTTTCACTTACCCTCACTTTTCACTCTATCTTATCGTTTCCCTTTTCTCCTTCTTGCAAATGACACAAATCCATCACTTTGAAACCCAATACATCCATCTTCTCCTCTTTCTTTCCCCGTCTCTACTATGACTTTTTCATTTTATTTTTTGTTGGTTGTATTAGACTACTAACTTTGTTGATGTTTACTTACTTTGTCTTTTAGACTGTTGCTGTTTTGTATCAGACTTGTGTTCTTAAGTTGCTAAGTATCATACTATTGCTAAATAAAAAAATGTACTTTTAGATTTTTTGAGTTATAGGCCTGTTTTAGACTTATTAGGCGACCTGTTATTAACAGGCTTCAGGCCATCCTGCTCTTTAATCAGGCCAGGCTCAGGCCTGAAGAAATGGCCTATTGTAGGCCACAGGCCAGGCTTAGGCCAATCGGCTACACAACAGGCCAGGCTTATTTATAGTCGGGCCAGGTAAGGCTGGACTATTTCTACCCCTAATTGCAATACCAATTTTATATTTCAATCCTAATCAAAATTTAAGGGGAAAATGTTTCCGTCATATTACTTGCACCTGCTATTGGTGAGAAAGTTTCTATACCTATGGGCCATGTGATGGTTGGAAGAGCAGAGGTGGCGAGGAATTGTGGGAGGAATCATGAATAATTTAGTTGAAAAGAGAAAGCAATCATATCCCTTTCAATCGGTTAATAGAGAGAAGTTAAGCAATTTCCTTTGGTTTGAAATTTTAGTAAATGGTTGGGGAAAGAGAGGATTGTCGATAAAAGGAAATCAACTTATGGTTGCTGTATGTGTAGCGTGAAAAAGGTTGAGGCCTCTCCTGGAACTGGAAGTATTTAGCGACAAATAGGGTTCTAAAAATAAAGACGCCTTTTCAGTATAATGGTCCACACAGTATTTAATGATTGGAGAACTGGTTGAACTTGACATAATGAATTGAAGCTAAATTTTCTCCTTTCAATAAATACTAGATGTTAATAAAAATAAATAAAAATATTTCTGGTAAGAATCACATATTTTAATTTTGAAAAAAATATAGATAACAAATGATTAAAAAATAATAATATAATATTTAAAAATACCACAATGGCACCAAGATAACTTATTTAAATACTGAAGATACTTGTAACCATATCTAATAAATTAATTAATAATTAAGTGAAATAAATAATTAAATTGGACCGTAATGGTGAGAATTTTGTGGTTTCAACTAACCAGATGTATCCAAAAATTTCTTGCCCATATTCTCTTGAAGATTCAACTTTTTCAATTTATTCAAAAAAAATCTCCTATATATATATATATTCTTACACAAACTCTCATTCAAATTTTTGAACCCAAGTCTCAAGTCTCAAATCGCAAGAAATCCGAATTCTCCATTGCCAGATCTATAGCTTCAATTCAGATAAAAAAGATCCATAAGTGAAAATGTAAAATAAAATTTAAAAAAATTATATTAATGTAGGATTTTACATTCATGTTGCCAAATTCGAATTTGGAGTTTTAAAATCGATTTTAAGCCTTGTTTTACAACAGAGAAGTGTTTCAAGTTCTTCCATTATCTCTCTACAATTCGAAGTCAGCTTCGAAATTTCTTTCATGTGTGTGAGACTGAATAGAAAGAAAGATAGATGAAGAAGGAGAAGACAATGAACAAAGGGGGTATTTTAGGGCTTTGCTATTTCTGTCAGGCACAAGAAATTGGGTTTCCACCATTTTTTGTGAGAATCTATTATCAGTCTTTTAAAAGAAACTGAGGGAGGTGGGAAAAGGAATTTTTGGAGGTTGTATGAAGCAAACACATTCTGGACGAGGGAATTTTTTGACTCAAATTTTCTGTGAACCACCTGTATGTTCATCCCATATAAACATATGATAAAGTTGACGAATTGGACAATATTGCAAGATTCACAACCAAAAACAGCTGTATGTCATAGCAATGAAATAAGCATCCTTACGTTAGTAGGAATATAATGAAGGATTTTTTTAAATACTACCTCCGGTTTTCAAACTAACATATTTAATTATGGTATAGATATTAAAAAAAATTAGTTAAATTATTCATGAACATAAAGTAATTAATTAAATTAGTCATTTGTATCAAATGTGTTTTGGTTTCCTTAAACTATAATCTTTAGTCATGTGCACAAGAAATTTTTTGTTTGAAGCATCTTATTATGCACAATCAATATAAATACTTTAATTTAAAAATTATAAATTTGAGAAGCAAAATGAGTTGAGATATAATATTTAAAATTAAGGTGAACCCCCTTATATCTACCTCATATTTAGGACTGAAGACTATGAAAAGGTTTAGAAGAAGGGAGAATTGCATATTGGTCCTAAGCAAGAGAATTAATTTCAAACAGGTCCATTGACAACTTCTTCACTTGTTAATATAGGCTATTGCAGTTGTAAATAGTTATTATTAACAACTCCTTGGAACCTTTTTGAAATTAATTCCCTTGCTTGGGACCTATGTACAATTTCCCCTTAGAAGAATTGGGTCTAAAAAATTCACCAACGTCAATATATACCTTCAAGCTAAAAGAATTATTTACATATTACCATTAACAAAGTTAACACTTGACTATGAGATTGTGGCATTTAGTATGTTTTAAGCTAAACCGATATAATTAATTAGACCAACCTTTCTTCACAATTTTCTTTTATGAAATATAAATAGAAAAGAAAATGGTAATCTTACTATAACATTTGTTAGGATCAATATAATTTGAAGAAGGATAAGCGCAATTTTGGCTGCCAATTGCATTCCCAAGAAAATTTGATTCCCTTAAGGATGTGGTGGGAGACCAAATCATAGCATTTTCATATAATTTAATTTGTGAGAAAGTTGGTTGCTCCACACCAAACAATATACATGAAAATTCAATTTCTCTCTCCTTTGAGTTGTTTAGGCGTCACATGGTTGATGTTCAATTCCTAACACGAAGTGGTCAGATTTTGTACAACAATATGGTCTAATCACCAATGGCCTTATCACCTAGCCGCATGAAAATTAATTTGATCCTGCTCATAATTTCAAATCATTACTGCCTTTTCCTTTGATTAAAATAAATGTTAACTGTGCCAGAAGAAACTTCGACCATAATCATATCCTTAATTTGTTCATAACACGGGACCCATGGCTCGAAGCAGCTTAGCAAGCATAAGCATACATTATCAGCAAGTCCACTCACATACTTTACAAGACTATTAAACCATCTTAATCCTATTTCTGCTCAATGAGACCAGCATGTTACACAGTTCACGAGATATAGATGAAGAAAGGAAATGAGCCATAATTTATGTATTAAAATTTCAATTTTCAACAAAATCACAAAGAACGTAACACAAATCTAAAATGCATGACACTTTCTGTAATTAAGGGGAATCTCTTTACCATATTGTAATCCCAGTGATGGTTTAGCATTATGATCCTATATATGCATACACAATATAAAATAATCATTAATTCCAACCAATAACATTGCCTTTTACAATGTAGGTAAAAAACCATATTTTTTTAAAAAAAACATCCCAGCACTCATCGGGTTGCCCAGGGTTAAGCCAAGGTGCATTAGGTTAATTACTCTGGTTGCTAGGATCCGGGTTTAGTGACATGCCCGAACGGGTTGCAAGATCAAGTCGCCGATATCTAGGATGTCCACAAGTTAGATTATCATATCAAATCGCTTGAAAGATGGGCACGTAATTTATACTCAGATAGATCAATGAAGTAGCAGGTTAGGTATATGTCTAAATTAATAACGCTACCCTACTCTCTTAACTTCATAAGTTGTTTGGTTCTACAAGAAACAAAGATAGCCACATAAACCAATCGCGTTGATCTAATGAAAGATTTTTAGCCATTTAAATATGTCTTAAGTTGGAATGTGTTAAAAAAACACTGTTGGGGAGAATTACCTTTAATTAGGTCTGATAATGTCAAAATATGATTTAGTTAAATAGTCATATTAAAAAAAAAACAACCACGTTAATTGTAAATTGTTCAATGAGTTGAATTAATATTAGTCTTTTATTATGGTCATCAAAGCGTTGTTAAACTTTATTTAAATCTTTCGTCTTGACACAGTATATACGATGGTCAAAAGCGAAGAAAAAATGACTCCGAAGAGAAAAAAAAGTTTATACTTTGCCTTATGAGGGATATGTACTATCCAAATTACGTAAAGAAGACCTTTATCAGTCTTAGCTTGTTGGGTTTTGGCAATAAAGAAAAAAAAGGTTTAGTTGGGTCGAACGGATCGTGAGGTAGGAAAAAATTGGGGAAGAAAGAACATAAAAAAACATTAATCGGATATCAAACTCCTGAAAAATTTTGACAAGTGTGTCCAGTACCCTAAATTATTTTTCTATCATATTGTTAGATACATCACAAAATATATTGTGGTGTTGGATGCACATCATAAAATATTTTTCCCACTCTTCATTTCTCCCCTTCTTTTCTTCCTTTTTCATTTCTACAATTTTCCCCTATATTTATCCCATCTAAACATGATAAAGATGACGAGTTGAACAATATTGCAAGATTCACAACCAAAAACAGCTGTCATAGCAATGAAATAAGCATCCTTATGTCAGTAGAAATATAATGAAGGATTTTTTTTAATGCTACCTCCTGTTTTCAAACTACCATATTTAATTTTGGAGTGGATATTAAAAAAGTTAGCTAAATTATTTATGAAAACAAGTAATTAATTACATTAGTTATTTGCACCAAATGTGGTTTCCCTAAACTATCATCTTTAATCATGCGCACTATAACTACGCTCTTATTACGCTCAATCAATATAGATATTTTGGGATAAAAAATTATAAATTTGAGAAGCATAATGCATTGAGGTCCTATATTTAAAATTAAGATGGACCTTATCTACCTCATATTTAGGATCGAAGACAATGTGAAAAGATTCAGAATAATTGGGTCTAAAAAATTCAGCAAGGACAACATATGCCTTCAAGCTAAAAGAATGTTTAAGAAATATTTATATATTAGTATCAACAACGTGATCACATATGACAACGAAATTGTGGCATTTAGTATGTTCTAAGCTAAATCCATATAATTAATTAGACCAATCTTTGTTGACAAATTTTTTTATGAAATATAAATAGAAAAGAAAATGATAATTTATTATATGTTTGGATCAAAATAATTTGAAGGATAAGGACAATTTGGGCTGACAACTGCATTCCCAAGAAAATTTGAATACCTTGAGAATGTGGTGAGAGACCAATTCATAGCACTTTGATAGAATTTAATTTGTGAGAGAGTCGGTTGCTCCATACCAAACAGTGTAAATGAAACTTCAATTCCTCTCTCCTTTTTGAGGTGTTTAGGCGGCACATAGTTGATGTCCCTAACACGAAGTGGTCAGATTTTGTACAACAATATTAGTGTAATCACCAATGGCCATTTCGCCCAGCGGCATGAGAACTAATTTATAATTGGTTGAATTCTACAAAAACCCCCCCCCCCCAAACAAAAAAAAAAAAAAAAAAAACTCTGGGGCAATTTTATATAACCCCCTTGACGTTTTAAATTTTAAATTTAACCCCGCTGAACTTTCATTTTTTATTATGAACCATACGCCGTTGTCATACCGTTATCTTTGACAAAAATTGTCATGTTAGACTAAAAACACCTCATTATATCCTATGTGAATTGTTCTATGGTTATTCTGAGAATTCAAAGAGGTTTGCATGGCAGAGAGACATGAGCAATGAGGTTTAGGGTTTCTTAATGATAAAATTACAGTTTAGCACTTATATAAAAATTATATATTTATTATGAAATTATTAATCTATGTAAGATATCACATATGATGTCACGTAGGATTTGAGGTGTCTTACGTTTGTCTAACGTGTCAATTTCTGTCAAAACATAACAGCAAGTTAACAATAAGGAGTCCATAGTACGTAAAATTATAATAGTTGAGGGGGGTTAAATTTAAATTTTGGAACATCAGCAGGTAGGGCTGTTCAAAAAGTTCCTGTCCCGGATGTCTCGGTAATGTCCCAAACCTGTTGAAACTGAAATTTCCCTGGACCAATGGGATTTGCTATTGGGATTAACGATACCAGGATTAAATTGGAACCAGGATACGGTCACGCCTCCGGGATTCCCGGTCCCAATATCATAAGTATAATTATTTATTTAATTTTTTCCCTAATCCAACTATGCATTTATTCCTTTATTTTTTTTTTCAATTAATCTGTTCCTCACCAAAATATTATTTTTTTCTCTTCTTTCATAATTTTCTCTCTTTTTTTTTACCACGTTTAATTGATTAATTGATTCAATCATTTAAACTTTAGGGTTTAACTTTAATGAAGAGGAAGGATCGGAGTAGGGAATGACTTAATTATTGGCTATTATTTTGAATTTCTTTTTCTTTTTGAAAAATGATGTTGCTTTGAATTTGGATGTTTAAATTTTCATTATGGTTGCTGTCGTTTTTAATTATTATATTGAGGCTTTGGAAATAGTAAAAAACGATTGGTTAGACCGAATGGGTGTTGAATATTTAATCTTTTGTTTACACATAAGTATATATGTGATATTAAAAAAGTAATTATATTATATTATTAGTAACCAAAGTATAAATATACACATGTGCTTCCGTTTTTTTTTATTGATGAGTGATATTGTGTCAAAGAAAATCGGGACTTCCCGATCCTGATCCATATCTTGGTCCCGTCCCGATGGATCCAGGACCCCCTCAGTATCAGTACCGGGACTGGGACACAAATGACATCCCAACCTTCTTCTAGTATCGGGACTCAAGAAAGAGGTTCCCAGTTTCATCCCGGTACTTGAACAACCCTATCAATGTGGTTATTATATGTAACCTGCCCAAAGTTTAAGGGGAGTTTTGTAGAATTTAACTTTTATAATTGGAAAATAACAAGTACAATCCCGCCAATAATTTAAAATCGTGCGCACCTTTTCTTTTGATTAAAATAATCGTTAAGTGTACCAGAAGAGAAAATTGGACCATAATCATATCCTAATTTGTTCATAACCCGGACCCATGGCTCCAAGCTTAGCAAGCATAAGCATATTCATTATCAGCTAGTCCACTTAAATACTTTATTAAACCATCTTAATCCTATTTCTGCTCAATTAGACCAGCATGTTACACAGTTCATGAGATATAAATGAAGAAAGGAAATGAGCCATAATTTATATATTACTATTTCTCATTTTCAACAAAATCACAAAGGACATGGCACAAATTTAAACCAAGACTTTCTATAATTAAAGGGGATTCTTTTTACCATATTGTAATCCCAGTGATGGTTTAGCATTATGATCCTATACGTGCCCACACGATATAGTAAAAGCATATAGAAGCAGAAAAAGTTATGTGTGATGGAAATTTAATGAGAGCGAGCGCGCACGCACACATATATATAAGATTAAATCTGATGAACCATTACAATATAATAACTCCCTGAAATTTAAGCATAGCAATTAACTGAGGTCATTGACGAGGCCATTATGTATATTTTTCTGCAACATTTCAGAACAAATCTGCTCCATGGTATGATAGAAAGATAATAGCTCAGATAATTGTTCCACAGACATTTTGGCCATCATTTTTCTTGCCATTCTCTCTCTTTCTTCATCCATCTTCAACCTCTCTTTGTATGACCCTCCATTCCTTACTGTTGCTCCCATCTGCTTTAGCCTTTTCTCTTGCTGCACACTCAATGCTGTGTTTGACTACACACACAGACAATAAAAGACCAAAATTTATTCATAGTGGGAAAATTACTATGATGTTCCAATGATATATATAATGTAATCACAAAAAATTCCTAATTATATGTGAGCAGTATAGACTTGTTGTCATTGTCTACTGCTCATTTGTTGTGAACTTTTTTGTGATTACATTCTTTTCTTAACCAGCACATAGACATGATAGAGCCAAAGTTTTAAGGTTTATATCAGTTTAATTAAGATTTCCAATTTGAATCTGTAATTACCTCAAGAAATTCTGCACCAGCTTCAAGTTCAGAATCATTGGCGGGGTGCATTCCTCGGCCAGCATCATAAAGACTTTTAGCCATTGAAAAGCTTCTTACTATGATCTTCCTTTTGTTCTCCATTTCCTTGTTAAGCTTTAGAGGCTTCTCAATGGATGTTGCAGCATTCAGCTTCTTCTGATATGCTATTACTGCCTTGACAAATTCCTGCACAACAATTTTTTCCATTACTATAAGTCTCACATCAGGAAATCTCAAAAGTAAAATGTAACTAATAAACTCAAGAGCTGTTCCTCCCAATAGGCTAACCTTTTATGACTAAACTTCCCCATTAGACTTGTGTTCACATATAAGGCTACTTACAGAGGGTTTTGACTGGCAAAATGCCGAGTGAATTGTTATGGTGTGGAGCCACAAAAAATATCAAGTACAGACAGAGTGTTTAAGACTAGGCTTTCGCTTCAAATTTGGGTTAAAATTCAACTTATTCATACGAAATTTTCTTAGAGAAAAAAAAGCATAAATTAAGCATTATTTATATGTATAGTACCTTGTAAGCAAAGGGACATCCTGGGTAATCAAAATCATCAGAATCAGACTTCCTCATCCTCTCAGGATGAAACTGCAATCCCATAATGAACTTACCTTCTTCAGGATTATAAGCATCTGGATCATAAAACCCTTCAATCAAACCATCTGGTGCAAAAGCCATTGGAACAAATCTCTGAGCCAATCTCTGAACTCCTTGATGGTGATAACTATTAACCCTAATCTTCATTATTCCTCCTCCTCCTTCTTCCTCCATTAATGACTCCTTAAACCATTGATGCAATGGTGTATTCTCCACCACCTTCACTTCATGCCTATGACCATCATAATCATCATAATTTATATGCTCCACCTTCATCTCACACTTACTTGATACCTCCTTCTCTATGTCCTGATATAAGGTACCTCCACAAGCAACATTTAAAACCTGTGATCCCCTACAGATTCCTAGATAGGGAATATTCCTTTCAAGGCATAGCTTTGCTAGGCGTAATTCAATTGAATCTTTCTCTTTATCAATGGAAGTATCACTTACATGAAGCTTTCTGATTTCTTCTAGTTCTTCCTGTGATAGACCTGAGGCTTCTGATCCGTACAGGGAAGGATCTATGTCTTCTCCCTCACATAGAAGAACACCATGAATTGGTTCAAAGCTGTCTAATAGCATGTGGACCCCATTAACACGTGGAACAATAACTGGTACTGCTCCATATCCTACTATAAGATCTAGATGATATTCCCCTGAAAGAAAATTTAAAAGAAAACACATAAATTAACAAATTTAATCATACGTTAACACACATGTATATAAAATTCTTTTAGTGATTAATTTCTACATAAAATGATGTAGTTTTTAACTTTTACAGTTTTTCAAAGATTTAATACTCTGTAACTGTGCCATACACAATTTTTTATTCGTAAGATATAAAAATGTCACTTATTTTATATAAAACCGGAGCATGAATAACATTTTGGGGGAGTGGGAAAAAATTAAGTGGCGGCAGCTGACACCCAAAATCCGTGACGTGCATGATAGATTGAAAGATTTTAAAGAAGAAAACTTTACCTACAAAATCCACAAACTTGTTTTTGCGAACAGTTCGTCTAGAGACAATAAGAACACGAGGTAGGATAACTGAGAGATCGGAGGGCATAGTATTGTGATTTGATGAACCTTTCTGTGAATGAAATGAGAATGGTGATCGATATCTTTAATGGGGTTTGAAGAAGAAGAAGAAGCTAACACACGTTGCGAGATAAATGGAAAGGGATAGCTAAGAGATCTCAAGTGAAGGATTATTTATATAGAAAGCAAACAAGTAAATGGAAAGGAATGTATACGTATACGACGTCGTATCGCCGCGGGCTTCCAGGAATTGAAGGATTAGGCTCATTGACCTACCGAATGGATAGACACTATCAACAGTTATTATTTAATTTAAATATAAATTTAAATTTATAATGTTACATTCATGAGTTCCACGTGTGTATATGCTTATATGGAGGTTTCCTAGTCACTTCCTTGTCATTTTTGAATCACATAATCCAGAATTATTAGTTGTCATTTTTAAATTCTTTTCTTTATATATTGGCAGTATTTATTGGATATCCAAAAGGAGGATAATGGTGTAACATATTGTAAAATCGAAACCCTTTTTAAATTAAGATAAAGTTAATGAATTAACAGTTCTTCTTTATTCAAGATGAGGTAATTCAAAATGACTTATGATTTGCGTTTAAAGGACGTCAAAATTTTTTTACTAAATCAAAGAATTATAATTCTTTAGCAAATTTGTTATTCTAGAATACAAACTTTTTTAAAGCCATAGGTATCTTCTTAATATTGAAAGCTTTTTTATACTGAAAGTACAGCGTTTTTTTATATAAGGTTATATATTTCGCATTTTATAATGTGTGCGCGCACATATTTAGTATGAGAATGTATTACAAAAATACAAGTAATTGTTTGGAATTAGTGAGGTTCTCTTCATTGTTGCCATACATTAATAGTCGGCTACTCATAACATTTAATACTGGTGTACATATATAAAAAAAAATGGAAGGAAAATTTTGTTTAAAAAATAACCAAAGCAATAAATATATGATCTTAGATTCACATATTTTTTTGATATATGATATTGTTACTTTTCTTTATCGGATTATATGAGATAGTTATCTTATAACTTCTTTACTTTGACATTTTAGGTTATACTCATGAGTCATGACCATCTCACATTAATTTTAATTAATATATAAAGAATCAAGATTACAATGCGCTTACCGTCCAAATATTCTTCAATTCGCCTAAAAGTTGCCATCAAACCTTCAAGCCCTGGGCTTGCCATTTTAATTCCAAAAAAAAAAAATTGCCATCAAACCAAGTGGAATTTGTAGCCTAATAGTATGACATCTCCTAAATAAGTTAGAGATTGTGAGTTTGATCCCGGTTGTAACATGATTAATTGAGTTTCAATATAAAATGTCAATTTATGACTTCTTTAATTAATTTTATATTTTAAAAAACTTTGACTAAACGTAGATGAACATATTAGAGTACCACTATATTCCTATTTATAAGTCCAACTTCCTTAAGAATTTTTTTTTTATAAATCTAGTTTATGATCAATCAGTGTAAGTGTCACTATTTGCCCCTATGTAATGTAAAAAAGAAAGAAGGAAACAATTAATATTTTTTAAATATACATTCTTAAATGAGGGTAAGATTCTTAAATGAGGGTAAGATTGGAAAGATATATCAAAAAGTGACATATTTAATGTTATAACTTCCATTCTTTACTATGTGAGAATTAGTTAAAGTAATATTATAAATAATAGTATAAATTAAGAATATTTATTAAATAGCATTGATACTTTACTATATTTAAGTGTAATGAACTAATGGGAGGGCCACATCGGATGGGAGTGTGTGTGTGTGTGTGTTAACCTACAAAATAGGACATTCAAGCTGTTTAGGTATTAAACGCGTTAGTTAGTTTTCCCTTCCGTCTTTAGTCTGAAAATGATAAAAAAATTAATGGGAGGTAATAGCTAACGTATGTTCTAACCATTAATAATTTTAAATTATTATAATATTACACGTTTTCCGGTCTCATTCAAAATAAAGTTGCTGACTACACAATGCAAGTATATCAGATTATAGAATCCCCTTAAATAATGAGAATTAGTTATTAAATGCTGATATCATCAACAATAAAAAAAAATGTCGCCATACATATCAGATTTTATTAAAATTTAATAAGATTGAAGTATGATAAAATAATAATGGACCTGAGGAATATTGTCAAAGCGGTGGATGAAGGTGTCAGTGTGTATGGAAAACTTATCCATTTTTGCTTTGTCATTTCGACCAAAAATGTTTGCTTTATCATCAAAGGTTTGACTAGGGAGAGTAAATTAATAAAAACAAATAATATAAAGATTAATTTATTTATTTTGGTGTTTAATCTATTTTAATCATGTTTTCCATTAAAATGTCTGTATCTTCTCTTTGCTGAGCAACCTCTTCTCCATGTCACTGCCTACGCTATAACCTGATCCATTTTTGTCACTAATTAGTTATATAATTCACGATGTTATACTATTACTATTGATTATTTAGTTTCTGAAAATAATTATATACGCCGGCACCAAAAAATAATAATTGTATCATTCACACAAAAATCTGTAGATAGACATACACACGCGATGGTGAAGACAGTGTGTTAATGTGACTTACTGTGTATTTAGACGTTGCAAAATCATAACTTCTATTGTTGTCAAAATAAAATAATAATTTCTATTAATAGATTCATAATAATTTAAAAATATAAATAATATGATTTATTTTAAATTATATATATATCAAGTCACTGTAGTAGTGTTAAAAAATCTTGTTTACCTGATTATTAGACCCAGAAAAAAGAGATAGTACATGTATATGTGAAAGATATTTGGTTTTAATTACTTTGACGGCAGGAATTATCTAGAGAGAAATCCAAGCAGGGTGGTAAGTGTGATGATGACTCTACATGTTGTTTGTAATTGTTACTATTTGTTAACATGAAAATATGTAGTAGTTATGCGTATGAACGAAGAAAACCAAGAAAAAAAGGTTTAAGATCGAATATCTCCAACATGAAGTCCTCAAAAATAAATTGTAAATACTAAAATTCTTATTTAAAAGGGAAAATCCCAATTATATCTTTTTGAATAAATACTAAAATTTAAATTGAAGCAGGTACTTTTAACGAATTTCTAATGAGGCCTTATGGCCTAATTAGATATTTCTGAATGTTATTAAAAGACTAAACTAACCTCAATAGTTAATACAATGAATGAAACATAAATAGAGCTTGTGGGTATTCAATGGGGGTCGCTTGCTTTTCTGGACAGATATAAAACCCACTCCAAGAGCTTTCCTGATGATTTTTATATCCTAAAAGAGTATTCTCCTTCCTAAATATAGGATTAAATTGATTTTTTTTTAAAAATTTAAGAAAATTAAGTAGGCTACTTATAAATTGATTTGCTTAAATTTTTTCTCTAAACTAATTTATTTGACTTATAAATTAACATACAATATAAACATACACAAAATATATTATGATTATGTGACCGGTTTCACTTCCTTAATATTTCAAAAAAAAAAAATCATGATAGGTTTTATATTTAGTAAGGGAGGAAGTATTTTAGAATTTCATATGGTTTAATTGGTAGTTGTTCTTTTTCTCCTTTAATGTGTGCAGCAATGTCTTCTCTCGTTGGTTTTGTATGCAACAAACTTATTGATCACACACATACACACATATGTTTTTAATTCTGATATGCCGTTGCGAACTGAGTTTATGCTTTTAATCATTCCACACGTAATCCCGCCATATCCATCCGCGGGCGACATTTTTTTCATTAATTTCATACTAAAGATTGAAGAGAAAATCAACTAACGTGGTTGGTATCCAAATAAAAAGAGAAACTAGTAAAACTTACCCTTCATGTTGTTGCAATCTACGCCAACAAAAAGTTCATATCTTTATGTCTGAAAGAAGGGTTTATTTTGTTGTTAGGGTTAAAATTATTAGGAAATTTGTAGTAAAAAAAATTATGTTATTTTGATGACATAAAGAAATTCTTGATGAGGTCTCATGCAAGGTTGTCAAACTCGTGAGTTTAAGTAAACTCGTGAGAAGAATGTAAAATCGGATCGTAAACTTGAACCGTAAACACGTAAGAGTTTGCCTTTATTAATAAATACATATTTTCAATATATAATTAGATAAGAAATATAAAAAATAATAATAATTTGACTTGAATATATTTTAAATATAAATAGTTGGTATTAAATATATCAACATTTATACTTTATCTAACTCACTAAAAAAATTTCTATGAAATTTATATATAATTTCATTGAATAAAGTCAAATAAGAATAAATAACATAAAATTTATAGCAAGTTAATACGATTTTTTATAAGGTAAAAACGTAAAAACGGTAAATTTGGCATGTAAACTCGTGAGTTTTTACCGAGTTTACAGCCGGTATGAATTTTAATGACTCGTGACACGTTTTGGTTAGGTAGAGTCGTAAAAACGGTAAAATCGGAGAGTCAAATCGCGAGTTTGACAACAATGGTCTCATGACGTTAGTAGAGATTTTTTAATTTTATCCTAAATTTGAATTTTTTTCTTTCAGGTAAAAAATATTTAGGATTCTCCGTGTTTTTGTCAAACGATCCTCTCTATTGAAAAATGAAAACTATATAAAAAGGGAAAAATGTCTGAGCCCGGGTTCGAACCGGGGACCTCTAGTGTGTGAGACTAGCGTGATAACCAACTACACCACCCAGACAATTTTGTTGGTTGTGTACTTGTGTTTAAATCATAAATAAAATATTATATTCTCTCTGTTTCCAAAATACAAAACCTATTTACCTAATTTTATTAGATTAATAAAGATAATTAAATTAGTTAAAATAACATAATATTACCAAAACACCCTAACCACATACAATTATTCCTACTCTCCCCCTTTTGCTTATTTATTATTGAGAAATACTAATGGGGATAATTTAGAGGAAATGTGAGAACAAATAGAAATATGTCTTATATTTAGAAACAAGTTCACCTCCCCAAATAAGTCATATATTTAGAAATAAGGGAGGATGTACATGGCATTTTTACACATAACACAACTTTTTTTGTTTTTTAAATATTCCTCATAAATATAAGATCAAATGACTTTTTTGTGGATATAAAGGAGGCCAAATAGATCCCTTACTTATAACTTATATTACAATATTTAGATTATATATTAGTTTATAAGGTAAGTTAGTGTTGAAAAAATTTATAAATATAAACACTCTAAGGTGGTTTATTTAACATCCTTAATATCTTCGAAAAAAGTAAATTAAATCTTATATTTAGGATCAAGGAAGTATATTGCCAATATGTATTACAAACCATTGATATATACTTAAAAAAACAAAAACAATATTTATCATGAGTAAATACTACTTCCTCCTATCTTTAATATAAGCCATATTTGGATAGTTGATCTTCATCTTGAATATATGGCATGTTTTAATTTTTATCAAATTTTTCAATATCACCCATGTTAATACTCCTTCAACAATAATCAAGTAAGAGATGGAAGGAGAGAGGAAATCAGAGAACATGATTAGGGTGTTTTAAATAAATATAACATATTAAGTAATTTAACTAGCTAAGTATAATCAAAATTAGGTAAATAATTATAGATTATATATGTTCACAGTAATTATACTCCTTCCACACAATATGGGGAAGGGGACGTGAGAGTTTGGCTATTCACGTGTACATGTGTAATATAACGTGTGCACTCAAGCATGCACATGTGTGTGTGTCCATATTTGTATATGCAGCTCCTAACACCTATTTGTGCACTCTCACATTTGTCTGTACACCTACCCAAAGTTAACAGTATCTCTTTGACAAAAAAAAAAAGGTCAAAATTATCTCCTCCTCTTCAATTATATTACATCCATATGAAATTTTGCGGAGTATTAGTAGTCTGCACTTTATGTGTATAAAACATATCATGTCATTCTTACAAATAAAATTTGCAAAAACTCTCCCAAAGTTGTTTCCTAAATTCACCCAAGTTCAAACTCACTTTGTGTTTTAAGTAGGTAAAACTCCTTCTACTAGAACCAACACATGTTGGTTGGGCAAAATATTTCTTATGCTTGTAATTTTTGTTGGTTTTAGGGTTAAACCATAATATATATAATAAAAATTATTGGTAGTTTACTCCTTTTCCCCTTTCACATTCATGTCATAATGATATTACTTTCCTTGGTATGAAGTTATGAGATTCAACTCATCACTTTTACTTCTAGAAAAAGCTTTCATATGCCACAACAGGCCACAAACTCATAATAACATCAACCTTTTATTATGTGTGGCGAACTAGCAACCCAAAAACAATTAAAAAAAAGTGGATTTGGCATGGTTGCAAAGTTGCATATCAAATTAAAATTGTAAATAGTTTTTCATGACTAATGTGTTGAAAACTCTGGCTCAGCTTGTGCCATCATCGTGTACCGCTAAGAAAAGTTACTTCAAATTATGAGAACATATTTCCTTCTTTCCTGAATATAAGACATATTTATCTAATTTGATTGGATTAAAGATATTAATTAAGTTAGTTAAATTATATTATATTATCAAACACCCTAACCACCTACCTTAATTTACACCCTCCCTCTCTTATTTATTTTTTAGGATCATCAATAAGGATAATTTAGGAAAATATTGAAAAAAATAAAAAGAGACATTATATTTAGGAACAAATTCACCTCCCCAAATAGTTCTATATTCAGGAATGGAGGGAGTATTTAAAATCAACAATAACTTTAAATTTAAATAATTAAATTTCGTACTTATGTTGAACGTCAAATATATATATTTTTAATATAACTAGATACATGTACATATATAGATATATGTATGTAAATATATATCAAGATAATACAAATTTCAAATCTTTCAAATAACATGAGTAAAACAAGTAGAATAAGGGGAATTAATTACTAGCCATATGGAAAGAACTTAATTAAGATAAAGTCTCACAAAATCTCTAATTAAACTAAGGTTCCTATTTTTAAACTAACAATTTTTTACCAGACAATAACAATTTTCGGCCAGGCAAAAAACAACTTTCTAGCCAGAACTAGGGACATCAATTAGATTAGATAATTTCATAGGACCCCATCTTAATTAAATTCCTTCTAGGAGACCTATAATTGATTTTCCCATTGAATAATGAAAATAAAAGTAAAATTAAAACGAATAATGGTATAATAGAGTAGAAATAGCTAGGAAAGTATAAGCTAATATAAATTATCAAAGCAGGTGCAATGGTTTTACATAGGAAGTTTATTAAACATATCACACTTAGTTAATACACTAATAAATTGCAGGGTGCAAGTCTACTATATACTTGCATTAATACACATAATAATTAAGAAAAATCTGTTATATATATATATATATATGTATGAAATGACAGGGAATAAAATTAACAAGTTGGATAGGGAACTCCACAGGCAGTAGCAACCCTTCTGGCACCAGGACTGTTCACATATTGCCTCAGATTTGGGTTTTGCAGATATTGACACAGACACGGCCTCTGCTCCCTCACCTGATCGACCAAAATCAATTCATTAAACACACTTGCATGCACCCAATATTAATGGTTTATTTAGATTAGCATTGGCAAAAAAATTACTTTTATCCCAGTTAACTTTTATATACTGACTTTTATTTATTGAGATATGGTAAAAGTCACTTAGGATATAATGAGATTTATGTTTGCATAAGTTTTTGTTAAAAAAACATTTATATAAACTTGTTTAGAAGATGTATTGATGGTTCAAATATGAAGAAAATTCTAAAATGAAAAAAGTATTCCTCTAGGCTTATTTATAGAGTAGAGAGAGAATGTTTCATTTGGTTCTATTTATAAGTCACCTAATTAAATTTTTCATGTGATTGTACAATTTTATCCTTCATTTATTATATGTTCACTTTGATTTTACATGGTGCAGTGGATATTACTCCCTCCGTCCCTTTATATAAGAGCCAAAAATTTGAATGGTTTTGTCCCTTTTTATAAGAGCCCGTCTAAATTTGTCAAAGCATTTAATAAATTTTTTCCCACTTTATCTATCATTATTCTCTCTATTCACATTCTCATTCTTGTTCATTTGTAACACTATTATCACATTTATCTCTCTTATATACTCAATCATAAATAAAGGCAAACTTGAGGAAAATAAAATTATTTCAGACATATTTATCTCTCTCAACCACTTCCTTAATATGTGTGATTTTACCTCTTTGGCTCTTATAGTATGGGACAGAGGGAGTAAAAAGGAGTAAAATTGCAAAGTTGTTGAATTTTAAGGTAAAGTTAATGAGTTTTAATGTTCTCCTTAGTCTGTGTAAAAAATGCCTTATAAATAAGACCGAAGGAGTAGAAAGAAATCTTAAAAGTGACTTTAGGCAAAAGGTCATTAATTCCCCAAAGGTATCAAACATCCTTTTTTTCATCTATCAAGCTATTGTTTTATCACAACTGATTTATGAAACTTCCTAATGCTATCCCCAACAAGCAGTAAGTCGCCAAAGAGATGAAAAAGTTACAAAGTAGTAACTTAATGAGAAAGACATGTGAATGTGTTTGCTACAACATATAACTTATATAGTTACCTTCTGGCAACAAGTGGTGGAAGGTGGAGAAGATGAAGTGATAGAACCAAGGCAAGAGCTCAACTCAAGGGGGCTGCAAGTGACACCCTGACCCATCAGTGGCTCTGGAGCCTCAGCAAGAAGAAGCATCACAATGCCTAACATCACAACCAAACTAGAAGAAACCTTCTTCATCATAGTGATTTATCTTTTTCAAGTCTGCGAGAAACTGATTATACTATTTAGTTATAGTGTGATGTGATTTAAGGAGGAAGAAATGAGGAGCAATTTATAGAAGAGGAAATGAATTTTTAGAGTTGGGTTTTGGTGGTAAGTGAAAGTAATGGAGGAGTAAAGTAGGGTAGGTACTACCGCACATGGATATGACGGAGAGGTAATTAGTTAACACTGACATTTGTGTTACTTTCTACACTATCGTGGCAACTGTGCCATAAATGATATCCAATCTTGAAAACTAAAATGTAAGTGCATTCAAAGTTATTGAATGTGATCTTAGATCTGTAATCAACCACACAAATTAATTAGATAGAAAACTTTAAAGATGAGCAAGAGGGCACTTTAACACATTAAAATTTCATTTTAGTGTCTTACTTTTATAAGGTTTGTTTTTATTCTGTACTCCTTATGTTGTTAACAAAACATGATGACATTAAAATTTTTAGTGTGAGCTTAGCATTGTCAAGTACAAGTACTAATGAATTAAGTTTAATTTTTAAAACAACAAATATCAGCATTATTTGATATTGACAGTTTGTTAGAGTAAAATGGCTAAAATATGCTCTCTCTCTCTCTCTCTCTCTCTCTCTCTCTCTCTCTCTCTCTCTCTCTCTCTCTCTCTCTCTCTCTCTCTCTCTCTCTCTCTCTCTCTCTCTCTCTCTCTCTCTCTCTCTCTGTGGGTTAGAAGATCAAACTGAGGGCTTATGTTAAATTAAAGCACCAAAAGTGGACTTTGCCTTTCGAAAATTTTTGTAGATTTTTTTTTTTGGGATAAAACTGGAATTCATTGTAAAATCAATTAATTAGTTCATTGCCTTTCTTCAAATGCTGGTTCTTTCTCCCAGTTAACAAATAAAAAGTGTGTAAAACAAGCATTTGGAGTAACATATTTACAATTGTGCGCATATTGTACTATAATAAGTTCCTTTACTTCATGTCCATTTGTTTAAATACCATATTTTCCCCTTAAATCAGTATTTTTGTCGTTCGATTCAAGATTTAGCCATAATAAATTTAAGTCAGCAACAAATAATTCATAAATTTCAAGTTATAAATAAACGATTCTATATATATATATAAATATATATAGATATATAGATTTAGATCATAAAGGAGTTAACTCATTATGAGCAAACAATCAGAAAAAAAAAGGGACTTACAACTAGATGCCATGGAAAGGAATTAATCATGACCAAATTTATTAACTTACATTGAAAGACTTGGATAATATAAAATCAAATGTGTCGAGAGTTGTTGATGTAACTTAATGATGAGTTGTTATTGATAATTTTTTAAATACCTAACTGTTATTGACAACTCCAGATACATTCAAGTTAATATCACTCATATCTCTAGGGAGGGACTTCAATATAATTTAATTTTTTTTAGGATCTAATCGTAATTAATTCCCTTGCATATGACGTATTTGTAATTCTAAAAAAAACAAAAAAGAACTGCAACGCAAGAAATTTATGAACCACTAAACCGTACAAAATAAACATCAAGCACATCCATGTATTAATGTATAGATTTCACCCTCCATTCTCACTCATCTCCTGCGTCCTTTCTAACTCAACTCACACACACAGCTACTACATACATATCCATGGCAAATACAAAATTTGAATACATTTTCTCTTTCTTCCTATCTTTTAATGTCTTTCTATTTTATCTACACTGTAAGAAGAATAACTATATATCAAATAACAAATAAATAAATAAATGTTTCTCGAGTTTCCCAATAAGTTTTGACAAGGGAAATTATCTACCTTCACCTTGAGCAAAAAGAATGGGCAAGCAAATTATGATGCAGGAATAAATCCTATTGGGTCTGAGAATCTTCCTGGGTTTTGGCTTTGCCACGGAGCATATCACCGAAGTTTCCAAGCATGATGCGCCGGAATCTTGTGTCCTCTACTGCCGCTGCAGCCCCCGTTGTGGGTGGAACTACCCTAGGAGACGCGGGGGCTTCTGTAGCTGTTTCTATAGTTTCTTTCTTTCCAAGTAATCCACCCTCACCGAAGAAACTGCTCACTGAAGAAAGTCCTGATGAAATTCCAATATGAGCACCCATCACCTTACTTATAGTATCAAAAGCTCCCCCTGATCTTTCCTTCAAAATGATTTCAAGGGCTTCTTTATGTGCTGGATCCAATGCATCCAAGTCCTTTAACAGGTTCTGTATGGCAGGGAGGAGGAAGTTCTGGACACTGGCCGCAGGAAGATCTGTAGGAGATAGTGAGGGATTACTAATATATTGTGGAAGAAAGAATTGCTACGACATCAGCAAAATATCAGGTCTCTATCTCTATGAGAAAATAAAGGAGGAATGAAACTTGGGGGGGGGGGGGGGGGGGATAAACTTTGAGAACAAAAATAATCTTTACATCCCTACTTCAAAATGAGGACAATAGATATTATTAAAAAATGATAGCATGAAAGTAATATTCATTGCACAACGAAGCATCCTTATAACTTGAAGAGGAATGCTTCTTAAAATACTAAATAGTGCATAAAAATGGAATTTACAAGAGATTTGTCATTATTGGGCATATAGCTGCATTTTGAATAATTAACAACAAATTCGATGAACAAGAAATAAAGTGAGAGTGGAAACATGTTATATGACATAGCTACTTCCTATATTAAGGGAACCAGGGTTGTAATTTCAAAATTGTTATTTAATAGATTAAATTGAACAAAAAGGAAGCTGAGCCAATAAATTCCTTCCTTATGAGCGAATTCTAGGAGTATCAGAGCATGAAAACCGAGTATGAGCAGTAGATTAGCTCACCATAATGAAAATTAGATGACAAAGGAGTGAATGTACAGTCACCTAGATGACTGATGGACAATCATTTCTTTTACGTGTTTAGCTCATGAATATTTTCGGGTTATGAAGAGGAACTGAACAGCAATGTTGCACTAGAAAAGTTTGACTTGGCCAATGGCCTGAAGCCTAGTAACATGTAAACTCCCATTGTAAGTAGGAGATTGCCGGTTCAATTCCACATGTAACCTCAGGTCATTAATGCCTGCCCCTTTAATTAAAAAAATATTTGACTTTAACACTACAAGTTTGACATAAACACATGCCTGCCCCTTCAGAAGAGTATCAAAAGTACCAGTGACAAGCTCTAAAAGAACGAACCTGAAGCATCCAGCGCACGGATAGCCTCACAGAATGCATTGGATCTCTCCCGTCGACGCATCAAATCATTTGTAGATGATGGTATGGATGTCAGCTGGAATAGCTTGGACAAAAGATGTAGATAGTGTTAAAGAAACAAATGCATATTGCCTGCTGAAAATGCATCTGCTTTAAGATTATGAAACATCAACTTTGAGAAATTTAAAATTTTTGAAATAATTTTTTCACCAAAAATAGGTTTAAGGATATAATCTCTTAGTTTTTCTGTTGTATGGGGTACTGCAACCACCAAGGCACGGATAACAGCAACAGTAGCTTCATGGGATCCATCATCAAGAAAAGCATCCATTTGAATGCGAATCTTATCAACAATCTAAAACATGCCAAATATGATTAGGAAGTTTGAAGTTAATGGTGCATCGCCTATAATAATGTAACTTTACAGGCAACAGTGAGAAATATTAGTTAATCGTACCATCTCATTTTTAAAGTGTTGGGCCACAGCACCAAAGGCATCTATACTGGCATACTTCACATTTAGATTCTGATCAGATCCAAGGGTAACTAAGGCAGGCAAAACTTGCGTTGAAGCAACCTTTGCATCAATATATGGCACCTATTAATGAAGAAAAGCAGACAGATATATGAGCTTTGGCATCTACATCAGATGAACCAGGAAACAAAGTAAATATTGAGCTTACAATAACTTTCAGCAGCTTGGCAGCACTTATTTTCATGTTAATGTTGGAGACGACAACCATTTCCCATAGTATATTAATAATCATTCCATGGTTTTCTTCATATATACTGCATTGCATAAAAAGCTTGAGATTAAAACATTGCAGATAAACAACCATTTAAAGATCTGTGGCGCTTAAATTAGTGATAAGCATACCAAAGGAAGCGAACAGCTTCAATAATCTCAGGAATGTGCCTGGTTGACTGGTGCTCCTTGGAAATGCCTTCTACCAGCAACATCCTCAAGTACTCTAACAATTGTTCATGTTTGGCCGGAGCACCCAAAACACCAGCCAACAAAAGTGGAAGGACACACATGGTAGACAGCCTCTCAGCAACAGCAGATCTTGGTCTTAAACCTGTAAGCAACCCTCAAAAAATAAAATGCAACAATGTCATAATAACATCACTAAGTGTAGTTATTATATCATTGACTTGTTTATTGAGCATTTACTTCTCGTGGAGATTGACATTATTTTTCAGTCTGGTTATTCTCTTATAACACACGGTTACAAAGATAAAAAACTTGGAAAATATAAATTTCAAAAGCACAAAAGTTCCTTGGGAATACAGTGAGAGGAATGCACAATGCTTAACAAAAATCCGTAGTGTTCTCCTTGATAAATACCTTTAATTCCTGAATGAATGGCACTAGGAAAAAATGTCAAATCCGCATCATCCCCAACTGCTATTAAGAATACAGGCAGCATTATGCATGTCAGGTAGGAATCCCCAAACTTTTCAGAAACAGCTAACAGAAACTGCATTCACATAAGATTTATTAATTACATCTCAAATACAGGAGCTCCAGATCAGACAAAAGCCAATCAGAAAAGGTGAAAAGGTACACAGTAACCTTGGAAATTCGGCTCCGTAAATTGTCTTCTTTTTGTGATAGCATGCAAGCCAAATGAATCAAATTAGGAAAGCACTCAACATGCATCCATTCAAATGCAGCCCATTCAACACGCCCACTGGCAACAATGGAAACCACTATATAAGTAGCAGCTTTAATCATGTGGTGAAGTACGTGCATTAAGGAGACTTTGGTGGTATGAAATGCCAAAGTCCCAAGTTGAGTAATATGGAATGCTAAATGGAATGTTTAAATAAGTTTGTTTCTCCCACCTCAATAATTAGCTATTGGGAAAGAGTTTACCATCCAACTTGAGTGCCTATATCACACATTTAGTTGTATGGAAGGGTCAACATGATATTTAAGTGAGCTGATTCTCTCACTAGAATAATTAGCTTTTGGGGGAGCACTCATCTTCCCGCTTGGACGCCCATCATTGGATATATTTGTTTAACGATGATTTAATTAGTAGTTTGGGTATTGTGGGAACAATTTTACTCTTATTTGTATACGGAATAGTAATTTGGGATAATATTAGGACACTTTAAAAACAGTTGTCAATATAATTACTTAAGAGTCAATTCAAAAGGTAGAAACTAGTAACCTATAGGGTAAATCCTAAACCTCAACACTTCAAGTGATTGTGTTCTTCTCAAATAAATCATGACTGCTATTTATATTTTTTATATTTTCTACACATTATCATCAAAAAATTTAGTTTATCTCATCTTCTCAAGTTATTAGTAATCTGGATTAGTTTAGTGTAACTTCCTTGTAGGTACGACCTCAGATTTTTACTACACCAATCCCGTACAATTGCAGGAGCAATCATCACCCCTCTTTTGTATAGCTTGTTCTAGAAAGAGGGGCAAGAAGATTAGAAGAGATTGGGAGGGAACAAGGGGAGCAGACTGTTCTGGTCCATTTCCACATTTTACCTTCTACCAAATAGGTCCTTAAAAAGTAAAATGAAATATTTCAGCATCTAGACTTTTTAAAAAGCCTACCTAGCATATAATTCAAGCATTGAGGTGGATAACACAGCTTGTGTAGTTTCTGCAGTGGTGGAAAAGGGGCATGTCTCTATTACTTTCTGGTGCACAGAAGGTAGTAACGCCATTAACAGTCTCAATAGAACATCTATATTCCAGCGCTCTCTTTCACCCAATACACGGAGATTTGACTCTAGAGACCCTTCAACACCAGAAAGTGGTGGACACCGCTGCAATGTTTGACAAACCAAAATCCATTGAGTAAAAACATCTCAATGAGGATGAAGTTCTCAGTCATGGAAAGAAACAGAGCAAAAGAACATATATACCTGAGCAGAGCTTAACATATGAGATAGTAAAACTCGTAAAACATGGTCTAATTTGTCTCCCCACTTTAAAATTGCAGGAACCAATTCATTGAGAGTAATTTCCACCACCACTCCAGAGGGGTCACAGATCAATTGGAACATCAACTCCTCCACCTGTCAACACATAAAACGAAAAATTGTAATAGCTTCTCATCTTTACTCTTCTTTTTCCTTAGAAGTTGTTATATCTTGTAAGGGTAAAAGGCTCCATTCCCTAGACCATGTCTCATCAACCTGTTCTAGAGCTTACATTGCAGCAAATTCTCTCAAGTCAGAAATCTTCTCCATGATTGCCTCGAAGCATATATAGTGAGGCTGACCTTGAAATATTTGTCTGTGTTCGGGAAAAGTGGGAGCAGCAAAGCCAAATTATGAGCTGCAGACTCTCGAACAACAGTGGCAGCATCTTCTACTAGTTGCTGTACTATAGACAAAATCAGAGAATCACGAATCTCAGGTCGAACAAACTCTGCAAGCTCTCCACATGACTGAGCGACAAGCAGCCTACGCTCCTCGTACATGTGATTTATCTAAAATCCATAATACCGAAAGTCTATAAAACTGGTTCTACAGCAAGAGAGGCAAAATGCAGAATTGAAGATTTAGAGAAAGATTTACTTGTTCCCAACATTGAGGAAGCAATTCTGTCTCTGTTCTCATCTCTCCAACATTCTTTGCAAGGCTTACACATGCCTGAAATGATGACAAGGCAACCATTTTTTTTTTAAAAAAAAGACCATTGAAGACGGTAAAAGAAATCAATAAACTTTTTCCCAATAAAAAACAAAAATAATAACTTACATCCATTATTATTTGCCTTTGCTGTTCATCTGGACGTTTGATCAAATTAAACAATGTGTGGGTCAGAGAATCTCGGGTGCTACTATCAGGGTGGCGCTCTATTGCACACATTATTAGGGGAAGGAGCTCCTGCAAGCAAGCAATTTACAAATGCAATGTAGAATGTTCTAAAAGCATAAATGAAGTTCATGATTAGTGAACCTACCTCACGGTGGTTGATCAACACATAAGGAACAATTTTAGGCAAAGCATCAGCAAGTATTTGAATGGTTCCTAATCCCTGTTTTAAACATACAAAATGAAATGAATAATGGTATTATATTTAGTCAGCAAACATATATCATGCTAACATTTTGTCATTCTGAATTTCCTTATTTGATCATATCATTTACTCCCTCCGGTTCTAAATATAAGACCTATATGGGGAGTTGGTCTTGGTCCTTAATATAGGACCTAATTCTAATTTTTGTCAACTTCTTCCCAAATTAACCTTATTGGTCCTTCTCCAACAATAATCAAGTAAGAGATGTACGAGGGGATAAGAGAAGATGATTGGGGTGTTTTAGAAAAAACACATCATACTAACTAACATAGCTAACATCCTTAATTGAATCAAATTAGTAAGATCTTATATTTAGGACCGGAGGGAGTATCATTTTTAAAGATTGATTATTACTCTTCAGATATTAAATAAGCACTACGTCACTGACAATGAAGACCAGTCATTACAACACTAGCATGCCATTTTTAAATCAATAAAAACCCCAAAATGAAACCCAGTGAAAAAAGGAGCCAAAGGAACTTGCCATATTTTCAGACACTGCTTCATCATTTACACCTTCTGATTTAACAAACAACCTGTTATTCTCTGCTTGCAGCCCACCATTGTGTTCCAAGACAGTTTCCCCATTTCCTAAAGCACTGTTTGCATTTGGAGGATTCAGTGAGTCATGCAATGCATCTTCACGTTTATCTATACATTCATTATGACTGTGGGAATCAAAGGATTGACTGCCTTCATTGTGTACAGCTCCCAAGGCCACTTCAACAGGACAAGAGACTGAACTTTTATCCTCGTGTATCTCAATAATTTTGTCTTCTGTCTGAATAATTTCATTTTCAGAACTAGCTAAATTTTCAGATTCAGGAGCTGTTACTTTCTTTGCTTTCAAATATTCAACTTCCATCTGCAATTTCTTGATTTCTTCCTTGTAGTTTTCTGAAGACATAGATTGGGCATCGTCACTGTCACTTACTGCCAAATTTTTTACAGATCTAGACCCTTCAATATGCATTTTCAGTGATCTGATCTCAGCCCTGCAAAAATCAAGTTCCTGTCTTTGCTGCTCAAGAGACTGCTTCAACGCTTGAACCTGAAAAAGTTATAATGATTAGTACATTATCAAATATATTATCTGATTGACAGAGTCTTTCAGAATTAAGATGAACTACCAGGTTCTCCTTGTTTTCAAGATCTTTCTGCAAACCTTCTAAGGATATAGTTAACGCATTCATTTGGCCATCCATCAATTCTTTGTTCTTAAAGTTCTCGTTCTCGCTTTCATCAGTTAACCTCTTATTTGCTTGTAGCAATGTCTCATTTCCTCGAAGTAGAGCAATTTTTTCCTGGACCAACATTCAGGTGTGATTCAGCAAAAGAGCCAGTTGATATTGACACTAATTTCCAAAACGCAACCACTTTATCCTCAATAAGACAGAATTTCATGCTTTAAAAAACATAAATCCATAACTGAAAATTTTCTTTTTAACATATCTAATTTCCATAAAAACACTTACCAAAATATATATTAAAGAAATAGAGAAAATAAAAGATAAGAGGATAAAGAATAAAAAAAGCTATTAGTAAAGAACCTGATGGGCTTACAAGCCCAAATGCTCATTGAACCAAACACACCCTCAGGAGGTCATGGGAGAGCAGTGAAGGAGGAAGGAGTGTTGGGAAGGGTTATAAAGAACAAAGATCCAAGCAGGGAGGGTGCAGAGAGGAGAAAAGATTGAAGTTCTGTAGAAGAGGCTCTGGCTTCTCGAAAGCTAGGGAGTATTTGTATTTAACATTCTGCTCTCTCTCTCTCTCTCTCTCTATATATATATATATATATGAAGTGTTCAATGTAATTTCTGGAGTAGAAGCTCTCTTATTTTCAGTATGCTCCATCAGAATCCCATGCGAAACAATAATCACATTTCCCAAGGCCTTCAATTTCGCTGAAACTTTACCGCCATTGTGACGTTATATGGAAGAAAGAAGGATATGTACGTAAAAATATACTCCATACGGGCCTAAATATAAGATCAAGTTGGCTTTTATGTGAAAATTAAGATAGCCAAATAGACCACTTAATTATAACATATATCACATGTAATTAGATTATAAGTTAGTTTATAAGAAACATAAACTATGAGAAAAAATGATAAATATCAATAATTTAAAGATATTTATTTAGTATCCTTAATCTCTCCAAAAAAAAAAGTCAACTTGATCTTACATTTAGGATCGAAGGAAGTACATCATTTAAAACTAAAAATCTATTAGCCTAAATCTGGTATGTAAAGGTATCAGGGAACTATGAAATAAACACTTTCTTGCCATCTTCCTCACTGAGTAATTTCCTTTTACACTCAAAAATAAGAAAACAAGCCAAAACATTTAAATGGAATTTTCCTTTTAGGTAAAGGTGCAAATTTAGCAACAAAGTGTTTCTCTATATGCATCAATCATAATATTGTTTTGAGAGGTATAAAAGTAGACATAATCTTTTTAAATCGGGGCAAAAATAACAAAGCAGTTAATTGTGGTAAAACATCCGTTACTTTTCTCTCTCTCCTATCAAAAATTCAAAAAGTAATGGTGTTGCACTCCAATTAACGGCTTTATTATTTTTACCCTGTTTTAAAAAGTTAATGTCTTCTTTTGCACCTCCCATAACATTATTATAATTGGTGTACATAGCGAAACACTTTGTTGATAAATTTGTACCTTTACTCTTTCCTTTTTCCAGATGACCAAAACACTTATTAAAGCAGAGTTTGCAAAATTTTAAAAAGGCTAAATTACACATTTGGCCGTCAATTTTACGCAAACATTCATTCTAGTTACTTAATTTTAAAGAGCATGTTTTTAATCATTTACCCCAAATGTCGTTCTTCTCAAACTATGATGCTTTTGGTAAGAATCATTGTTATTTTTAAAGTTAAGAGACTAAAATGATACCTTAAGTTAAAGACCAAATGTCTACTTTAGCCTTTTAAAAATGCTGAACTATTTTAAAAAAAAAAAAAAAAAAAAATCACTCAAAGGTCAATTATGCCAAATAACAAAAAAGATACAAAAAAAATCTGACACACTATAACATTTATCTTGTTAAGTTTTCAAATGTTTTAAATGAGTACTAAATCGTGTTATTTTTTTTAGGGAAAATAACAACTAAATTTCATGAAAAAGAATTAATCACAACTAGATCCCTTGAAATCACCAAATTACACCCAGGTCTCCAAGGACTTGGCTTTAATTAATTTCAAAAGTTGAATGACAATGTTGCCCCAGTATATTTAAATTGTCTAGACTCCCCAATGTGCCCTTCGAGTTAATTTTGAAATAAGCACGGAAAAATTGTCATTTGACTTTTGAAATTAATTATGGCTAGGTCCTTAGGGATTTGAGTGTATACTAGTGATTTCAAGGGACCTTAGTTGTGATTAACTTTCTTTCATGGGACCTAGTTGTAATTTTCCCTATTTTTTATTCTCATACATATTTTAACTTTTTTTTTTTTTTGCCAATAAATTTTGAAATAAACTAACTTACATATGCAATTAAAAATACAACAAAAAGCCTAATACTACAAAGTGGGGTTGGCAACATAGATTGTATAACACCATTGTTTAGTCAAAAAAATAAATCCATGCACCTCGTTAAAACTTGTACATAATTTTTATCAACAAAATGGCATCACCAAACATCATATGGTTTGATAAACAAGCAAGCAACCATAAAAGGGTATAAACCAAGTAAAGCATATGTATCATTTCAAGCATTTATTAAGGCAGACAGCGGTGAGAAATTAACCAATACCATCAGCTAAGTGATTACCTGAGCAGCCTCTGAAGTTGATGAAAGAAACTCATAGTAATAATGACGCAAGGCATCTGGCACACATGCAGGTGTATTCTGCCAATTGTCCAAGTTCTGGTCTGTAACCTACAGGAAAAGATTAATGGCTATATTATAACAATTCAGGAACTCAGACATCAAGTTAAGCATTTCAGATATTTAGAACAAACAATTATTATCTAATAAAAGACAGAAAAACCAGCTAAACAATCTCCACATAAGACTTACATTTTCATTTTTCCTTTCTTCCCCCCAAACAGGAGGAAAGGTAGGAGTAGATTTATTAGGAAGAACAGAGAAAGAGAAGGCAAACATAATAAAAACCAAAAAATATAAAAAAGCAGAAGGGGAAAGCCCAGCAAGCAACTATTAAAAACGAGGCACCTCCTATCTCTAGAAGGATAGCCAATATGCAAATGCCATTGGTAGGCACTACATAAAAGCCTTCCCCACAAAAAGTTGGAGCGTGGAGATAGGGTTGACTGCATCATACAACAAAGAAGAGAGCAATTTGTTTAAGGAATTCATAAATCTGATCATTGTATCTAAAAAGGAATACCAACAAAGTTTAACTAGTCTTCCTCTAACTTGCTATACAAGTTTTGAAATAAATCCTTGTTAGAAAATAATCTCAAAAGGGTTCAACTTTATTCATAAACTTAATCATATATTTATACAAGGGGAGAGAGTAATCTAGAACAATTACCTAAACTAATATCTAAATTAATATTCCTAATATCTCAACTAATATCCCTAATTAATAAGGATCCTAATCTGATTGAAAATAAAATATTTTCTAATTCTTAAATATTTCCTAATACTCTAACACTCCCCCTCAAGTTGAAGCATAGATTATAATCATGCCCAACTTGTTGCAAAGATAATCCCATGAGGCAAAAAGAAAAACCACTCCCCTTGAGCAACAAAACCATGCACCTAACACAACAACCAGATCTGAAATCTAAATCCCGACACGGCTCAACAAAGAGGAACCCAAATCATGCCACAAATGCACCAACTCCAGAAACTCCATAACATCAGAGCTCACTAGAAACCCAAAAGACCAAACCCGAACACAATCACCACAAGGATTTGTCGGAAATGGGTTGGTAACTCCAAAATACAAAATTAAACCAAATGTCACACACAAAGAACATTCAAACCAATAAAATTCTACTAATAGAATTAGCAGCAACACCATGGGCTATAATCCAAACGACCACACCAGGGCCACAACAAACGAAAGCACTAAGGGCTTCACAACAAAAAATCCAAACTCCATAACTAAATATGTGAAGAGCAGAAAATACAAGCAAAATAAACACCCAGATCTAAAACCATAGATATGTAAATAGCCATGATAAACACCCAAAAAAACTTGAGGAAACTCGCCGGAAATTCGAAAAACAATAAATCCGGATACAATCTTTACTGGAACATGTTGGAAACGGGGGCATGAACAGTGTCGAGGAACAGTACCCGTGAACAGTGACGACGAAATGGTACCTGCGATGAGCAATTCAATGAACAGAGACGCAGCGAGATTTCGGAACCCTAATTCCCTCTAATTGGCTCTGATACCATGTTAGAAAATAATCTCAAAAGGGTTCAAATTTATTCATAGACTTAATCATATATTTATACAAGAGCAGAGAGTAATCTAGAACAATTACCTAAAATAATATCTAAATTAATATTCCTAATATTTCAAATAATATCATTAATTAATAAGGAACCTAATCTAATTGAAAATAAAATATTTCCTAATTCTTAAATATTTCCTAATACTCTAACAATCCTAATCTCACAAGGGCTGACACTCCCACTATTATCAAAACTTGAAGGGAAACTCAAAAAATAAAACAAAGACAGTTGATGCCCATAAATCATAAAACCAATCAATAAATACAACAAAACAACAAAAATGGTAAAGTGCCTCAGATCGAAAAGTTAAATAAATAAAACTTTCTGATCCCAATAACTCCAATACAAATAATCGGTGAGCTAAAAGGATCTTTGGGTTACTATAAAGTATAAACATCACCATAATCATAAACAAACCAGCATTTTATGCAACTTGACATCTAAAATTTGAGTTTCTTGATGTTAGTGTGCTTTTCATCAATTATACGACAAGAAATATAATTCTATCAAGAAAGGAGATGTCTCCGTCGAATCAAAATAAACGCAGATAATCACCAAAAAATGATAAATAATGATAATATAAGGAGTCCGAAAGAGGAGTCATGTCCCAAAAAAGGGGACAATGTTAATAAAAAAGAATTCACCTCTTCATAGAATGTCATTGCAGTAAGACGGTAACCAGCTCGAAGCAAATATTCTTTCACAGCACAGTTAAGATCCTGGCGTTCCAGATCCTTCAGTGGGCCCAAATCAGTGAAGGAGGAATTACTTATCTGTTGTTGAATTTTCGGTCCATCATTTATGGAAGTATCTTTACTAGACTGAACAGCTGTATCCAAAACAAAAGCATGTAAGACTAAGAGTTACAACATGAAGGTAATGAAGATTGAAAAGTAGCACCAATTTGGATAACTACCAAAATTTTTAAAGGATGTATGGGTCAGGCATCATCCTTGCTATACATCTTATCACCAGATAGACATTCATGCATGCACAAACAACAAGAGGTAAAGTTTCTAGTTAACAATAAACAATGGAAAAAGAGTGTCCTCTTGGAAAACTAAATTAGCCTACTGGTGCCAGCAACATAGATTTAATGTCATAAGGAGGAAAAAGGGACATTGTCACATCATGAGGTGAAAATAGAGAGATCATGGTTCTTCCCACTTGCTGAATATATTACTAAAGCATATATGTGACTAGAGAACCGCATTGTCTTTGAACCAAAAAAATAAACAAATAAATAAATAAGACCATGTACTAAGCTGATCAAAATATTCAAAACTCAAATTCTAAACAATTTTACCCAAATATGTAAGTACTTGATGACATTGAATGCCAGATAAACTATTATAGATATCAAATAAATAGAGGTCAGATGTATTGAGAACAATAAAAAGTACCATTCAGTTCATCTAGACTATCAGTCTTCTTCTGCAATTCACTTTTAAGTCTCAGAATGTCTTCTTGAGCCAACCGTAGCTCATAATCACTAATAGCTAACTTTTCTTCTGCTGCTTCTTTCTCTTCCAGCAAACTTTGAGGATCCGCCACTGCTTTGCACAAATAAAATAAAGGAAAACATGATAAGAGCCACAAACTATGTATTTTCATAATCCTGCCAAAGTATAGTGGTTCTCTTCAAAGTGAAGATTCCTATCAGGTGTTCAGATTACCTATATTAGAGTATAAACACAAGCAACGCCACATAAGAATGGTGTAAGTTGCACAAAACAAACCAATGTAATGGATTTCTTCAAATAAAACCTAAATGCCAGATATAGCACCAAGTTTATTTTTTCCATTCTATTCTTCAAAATTGATTTATTCATCTCTTTCCTTAATTATCTTACCTCAGATCCAAGTTATGCTTAAAGATATGTTCTGCCTCTCCATTATTATTAATAAAAGATCCACTCTCACCACCAAACAAAACAAAACAAAAACAAAAAACAAAAGGTCTTCCTAAGTACATAATAAAATACTGCTCCTGAGAGGTATCTGTTCCCTATAAAGGTGTGGCACAATACATCTGGAAGGAAGATACCATAAGGACATTTAATAACCATGGCTTAAAAGTTCACAATTAATGGCCAGAAACTATTGTGTGCTCACTAGTATATAATTATTTGAGAAATAGAAGTTGGCCGAAAAAATATTAGAGGAATAGAAGTCAGGAAAAGAAAAAAAAAAAAAAAAAGAACAGTGACAGATTAAAATCCAGTGGAACAAGCCTGGACACTTTGGAGCAAGGAGGATTTTCTTTTGGTCATCGCCATCAATTTCCTATATTAATTCTGAAAAAGGGGAGCACAGTCTCAATTTCACATCTATAACTACTGCTATCAGATCCCAAAGGAGGGTGTGAAAACAGGCCCAGAAAAAGGCAACACAGCTTCAAATCCGTAAAAGCCTACTCTGATTGCCTTCTCCCTTCTAAGAAAAGTTAATTCCAGTGTTTTATTGGAGTCAAACTACCAAAACATTAACCCATATTGTCCTCATGAGACAGACAAAGGTTCCACACCACATTAAAGGAAAACACACAATGTTTTGTAAGAGGCAGAACTGAAGAGCAGAGCATGGGCAGGGACAGGCTAGTCCAATGGGCACCCCTTATTACATTTTTACCCATAAAATCATGCTTTCTATTTTGTTTTATTTTCTATTTCATTCCATTGTGCATTCAAAATAGCCTGTAAGTGGATGATAAATAGTTCAAGGGAAATTACATGGGAAGTTTTTAGGAAATTTAGCACATAAAGGAGCAAGAGAAAAGGGGAGACAGACAGAAAGTTGGGTATTCTTGCAGAAAAACCAAGCCCCTGAAAGAGCTAGAAGTTTGGTTGCTTTTCTTTCAATATTACCTTTTCTACTGTAGCTGTTTAACCACAATTTTTAACAGGAAACCAGAAGTTCGTCAGGAAAATAAATAGAAGGCTGAGAGAAAGAAGAAAAGTGTATTCTCGTGGGATAACACAGAATCATAGAGCTAGGGGTTTTCTGGCGTTCCTTTGTTGCATTTCTACCACATTGTTTTTATTTGACATTATTGAGAGAGAATCCAGGTTCCTAACATAGCATACATGAAAATACTAAACGTTTATTTAAATTATAACTCATTCTAACTCTAACAATCCAACATGCATAATTATCTTTTTGTTAATTGAAGGGGCAAGCTGACAGCTTAAAAGGGATTGAAACCGCGGCCTCCACTGGATAAACAAAACGCAGCAGAAACTATAAATTCCACACAGCAGAAAAGTTCAGAATAAAAAAGGAACATGAAAGGAAGAAAAAATCTCAGAAAAGAGAAGGAAGGAGAGGAAAAACAAACGAAGTACCCTATAACAATGTTGTGGATGTTTTTATCAAATAAGAATAATTTAGCTATAAAACATCATCATGAATAAAGGACAAGGCAACAACATTGAAAAACATTGAGGTAGTCAATCAAAACCATTTAAATTAAACTTCCTTCCACATATTACCAAAAGCATATCACACTTATCAATGATGAATGCTTCAACCTTCAAAAGACCTCTTCAACTTCGAATTCTGTTAGCAGTTTAACTGCACCTAGCTCAGATTAACCCAATTGACCTCCACCAAACATAAACAACACTCCCAATCGAAAAAATCGAACTTCAAAGTTGACTCAGTCAACGGAAATAAGGATTATATGATATTCAACTATTAAAAAAAACGAGGAATAGGAAATGGGTCTTAACCCATAAATCCCAAGAAGCAACAAAATTCAAGAACAGAACAATGAATGGAAAAATGGGGATGTTTAACGAACCTCGGAGAGAATTGAATCGAGAAATCTGATCAGGAGGGAATCTAGAGGGATCAGAGAAGTACTCTTTGAGGCGAATAGCCTGATCATGATGGCCATCATCAAGAAGCTCATGAAGAAGCTCAAAAGCGGTGAGCAAGTAATTCTCCTCCAACAGAAAATTCACAACACAATTACACAAAGACGACCTCCCCACATCCATCTCTCTCTCTATCTAAGAAGAAACAATCTCAGATCTCGGTGGGCATAATTTAGACGATGCATTCATCGATTGATACAATGCATAATAAGGTGGGATCTCACACGTGACATGTTGGGATTGTCGCATCCAGTGTTGGGGTTAGGTTCGAGTAGAAAGCGATGGACATGAGACCTGAAAAGAATTGAAAGAAGCAGAAGAAATCTGGGAAATGAAAGCGGGGAAAAGTTGGGAAGGGAAAACTCAAAAGTGGGGTGCGAGATCCGATCCGAATTGGTCTCGTCACTTGTGTGTCAGCATGTGAGTCTCTTCTTTCTCCTCTTCATCGTCATGACACCCTCCTCAGTTGACTTTCTATTTACGCTTCTGAGTATGTTTAACTATTTTTTACAAAAATAAATAAAATCTAGGAAATTCTAGTCACACGTATAGTAGTGCTGTAGTTTGCAGTAGTATGTAATGTGTATAAAACAGGTCAAAAAAAATGTAATGTGTATAAAAAAGAAGAAGAAGAAGTGGCTAAAGTATACTTTTAGTCCCTTAAATTTGGACAAGGTTTTTTTTTAGTGCATGTTTGGTTTATCTTTTTTGGGCCCAGAAGTCCTTCTAAACCGGAGAAGCTAACTGAAAAGAAAAAATCATGTTTGGTTCATAAGCAGATAAAAAGATCTTTTCCTCCAGTCCGGTGGGGAAGTAAAAAGCCAGAAGTTAAAAATTTTGACTTCTGGCTTCTGGCTTTTGTCTTCTGATGGGCCCCACACCTTTTATTGTTTGTTATTTAATAAAGTGGGTAGGAAAATTAGAGTATTATACCCCTAAAATTTTTAAATAAGATATTTTCTTGTAATATAAAATCTTCTTTTTATCTCCCAAAATTTACCATAATAATCTCTAATTATTTTCTCCCACAATATCCTCCTTTGAGCTAAAAATATAATTTTTTAAAAATTATTTTCCTTAAAATAAGGGAGAAACTAAGCCTTTAAAATCCTTCAAAAACCCAAATTTCACTTTTTCTTTCTAAACTATAAGAATATATGCATATTATATATGTATTATTTAATAACAATAATGCCATTTTTAGTAATTTTTCATCTAAACTTACTTTTCAAAATAATCATCCAAAAATGTTTTAAAAGTCATATTGAAAAAAAGTCACTTCTAACATTACTAATCCAAACATAAATCACTTCTACAATCTAACTTTTTTCTAAAAGACCTTCTGAAAAAGTTCTTCTGAAAAAAAGCCAATCCAAACACACCCTTAGTCCCTTAACTTTGAAAAATATTTTCTTGATCCTTTTAAATTAACACCGTTAACTTCTCTATCAGGAAATGCTGACTAGACAAAAATAAAATGTTTAGTCATCATATAAATGCTGACATGTACAATTTTTTAACATCTTTTAATATAATCAGTAAATAACCTTTAAATAACAAAAATCACTGCTCTTCATCCATTCTTCCCTGGTATACGTGGCTCTTCTTCATCCATTCTTCCCTATGCCTCTCCTGTCCTCATCCTCTCCATTTCTCCGATTTTGTTTCCCTCTTGTTCACGGAGGCCGACGGCATCAGAAACACGAACAACTCCTTACTGTCGCTGTTGCTCCACCGTAGCAAATCCAGAAGCTTCCATTTTTTCCGAAGAAGACAACGGCATTCCCGTCGAACTGCTCTTTTCACATCTGCTAGGCGAAGACGCCTATGCCGATTTCGAAGTCCAAACACAGTACATCCCCGGAGGAATCAATTCCAAATGATCCACCTCTGACGGCGAAGACGACGGCGGATCACGATCGTCGCCATGCGAACAAAAGGCTCTGGATCCAGGTTGGGGTAGCTTCGCTACTTCCATGTTCTTCCTTAATCTCATTGCTGGAAATTTTTATTTCATTGCTCAGCTCTTATATGATATTGGGCATTAAAGTTTACAAAAGATTTTGGGCATTTTAGTTTAAACATGGCTTTCTTCACAAAACCTGTTATGTCAACTTTATAGAAAAAACCCAGAACTGAACCTTTAACATGTGTTTTTATTCATGGCTTGAGAAAGAAGAATGGAGAATAAATTTAAACATGAAAAGCAACAGTGATGAAGAAAATTAAAGTGCATATGTAAAATGAATCCAAACTAAAACTTGATCTTCTTTCGAAACATAGTAAAAAGAACAAATGCTTTCGGTTGTAGTATTTGGCTGATTTGGTGCTGGATCAATTTGCTGGCTTGGTGTTGCTACGTGGGTTTTGTTTGCCATTGTCATTTTTCTTTTCCTGTTCGGACTTTGTATGAGATGGGAATTAGGAGTGAGCCATTGTGGGACATTTTTCCAAAATGTTTGTGTAGAAGGGTGACTTAAAGTCTCCTACAATAAGACATTTAGCCAAGTCATAATATGTTTTGAAGATTATTAAATTTTGTGATACAATTTTGCAAATATTTTACCTATCTCAGTTGCATATTTTGCTAAGTCATTGATTCATGAGTAGATAGTTTACATGATGTGACCTACATCAAAATCAATGTTACTAAAGGAACATTGACAAATAATCAAAAATTATAAAATTGAATTAATAGATTTTACCTCACTTGATTGCAAACTTGTTTGTGTCTGTTGGAACATTCAACACACTAGGCTGAGTGATGCTTGCATTAGTTTGAGTATCATGACTCTTGGTGTTGCCTGAATCCTTGTAGCTTCTTTTGTTGTGGCCAACAATGCCACAAACTGAACATTTTATTACAATTCTAGATCTACCCATCTTCGATTTTTCTTTCTTTTCTTTATTTGGATTGTTTTTTCTTTCTTTTCTTCATTTGGATTCTTTTTTCTTGCTTTTGGTGGTCTTCCAATAGGCTTTCATATGTAGGTGGAAGTATGTTTGGATATTTTGTAGTTGTCCATAAGTTTGCACCATTTGTAGGAAAAATGATAGGTTCATAACATGCTTGATAAGCCTCTTTCCTATGATAAACGGGGCATAATCTTCTAGGTTCTTTCTCCACCAATAGATGCAACTTATGCCATGAGCACAAGGGATGCCGGTTAATGACCATTTTCTACAGCTACATTCATTTTTCTTTAGATCAAATGCAAATCTCTTGTGTCCATCATAAACCTCAAACTTTTCTTCCTCAGCCCACGTAGGTAACCACCTGCCACTATCATTAGCCTCCCTTTCCAATCTCTTTTTAATATTTGGAAGAATAGTACCTTGAAAGCCATTCATCTTTGTTCTATTAACAGCCCACTTGTTCATAAAATAAGTCCTAATGTCCTCTAACATTGACATAATTGGTTTTTCTCTAGCATCAAGAATGACACTGTTAAAAGCTTCACTCATATTATTTACCAATATATCACACTTAGTTTCAAAAGAAAATCGAAACTTGCTCTAAAATCTGGGAGGAATTTTGATGAGATACTTGTATGCATCTTCATTAACCTTTTGAGTATCCTTCATTATTCGTTCTCATGCTTGCGGGTATGTAGCTTTGGCTGCCTTCCGCATCTTTTCTTTCAAATTGGTTCCTGGGAATCTCTTTTTGAAGTTGTTGTATAGGTGCCGAACGCAAAATCGATGGTCTTCTCCATGTAAGAGCTCATCAAAGGTAGGTAAAAGCCCCTGTAAATTCATTACAATATTAGTTAATATAATATATGTTAAATTTTCAAAGTTAAATAAGAGAACAAATAATGAAATTTACCTTCTGCTGGTCTGAAATAAAGGTATAGGATTTGCACCTATTTGTCCCACGAAGGTCTTTAATTAAATTAGATAAAAACCAAGTCCAAGAATCTTTTGTCTCTGCCTCTACAACAGCAATAGCAATAGGGAGCATTTGCTGATCAGGATCTCTCCCAACTGTAGCCAATAATTGGCATTTATATGGACCCTTAAGAAAGCATCCATCCAACCCAAGAATTGGTCTACAAGTGAAGAAGCTCTTCTTACAAGCCTCGAAACATATGTACAACCTTTCAAATTTGGGGAGCATGTTTCTTGATGGCATTGGAGTATCAAGATCTGCATCATAGTCAGGTGGCCTATTCACTTTTAACAACACTGTAGAATTAGGACTAGACCTTTTTAGCTCATGGCAATAGTCATTCAACCTTCGAAAATTGTTCTTAGAAAGACCCATGAAGGTGATTTAATGCATCTTTCTTTGCTTTAGATGCCACTTCCTTTGTGACATTCACGTTCCACTTTCTCTTAGACCTTTCAATAATATCTTTCAATCTATACTTAGGATTTTCTTTCACATTCTTCTGAATACTCCTACTAAGTCATTTGGATTTTAACAATTTATTATTTACCTCCCTACTGCATGTATGTTCGTCATAGATTGTCCTTAATTGCCATGTCTCTTCTCCCTTTATCTTTGCACAATATGCCCTCCAATCACAATTTGACTTGCAACTTACTCTAATTCTTTCCTTATCATTTATAATAAACCTTAGCCCTTTTCCAGCATGCACAACATATGAAGCTATGGCTTCTTTAAAATAAGTGTCCCTGCCTCCCACTTGTATTCACTCATATTATTTGATAACTTATGCAATGGAAACCTATTCTTAATGCATCCATCTTCCCCTTCATTTTCATCTCCAGTTTCTTCCTCATCATCAAGGCTTTTTGAATCTTCACTCTCATGCAAAATTTTTTTCATATTGTATGTTGATCTCCTCAATGTCACATTCATCCACCTTTTCTTCACTATCGTTAAAGTTAATACTAAAGGCGCTGTCTTCATCAGAATTGTTCGCTATTGCTGATGCAAACGTTTGAGTTTGTACACAAGTCCAAATTGTGCAAGAAAGCAAGAATTTAGAACAGTAGACAAGAATTTTGATTATATGTAAATTTCAAGAGTAATTCATTGATTTTGTTATAATTATTATTTTATTTTTATTATTTGTTGATACAAGCATGTGTGATTGGCATACAAGTGAACATTTGAAATTTGAAAGCAAGGATATCTTCCTTTATGGAGTGCAATGATGTTACTGGTATGTGCAATATACACGTTATGATCTAGGTAATTCCTCTTATATCAGGTAGAATTTGCTAGATATGAGCTATTGTGATCTGCTATTGTTTTGTGAGTGTTATTAAATGCAATACTGTTACTGGTATGTTCTCATATATAGATTTATTAGTGTAATTTTTGTACCCACCGGGTAATTGATCAAAAATTTTAATTAGACACCTAACAAAACAAAATGCAGATTTTCTGAATTAATGTGGTGGGAAAAGGCAAATACAAGAAGAGTTCTCATTAAAATAATGGAGAAATGATTTTCTTTCTCCCACTTTTTGATCATTGATTTAGGGTAATTCCTCATTTTTTTCAGGTGAAAATATATCAAGGGAACCAAAAGGAGGGCAAAGGCAAACAAGGAAATCTTAACAAGAGAAAGTTCCACTGGGATGTAATCAAAGAACAAACCTTACTTGTCCTATAGAAAAAAAATTTGACGTACCAGGCTAATGTTAGCCGTGGAGGGTTGTTGAAGATGTATCTGTCGTAGAGCAGTTTTTGGAGTGCTATGGCTATTTTAATATTGACGGGATCATTAGGATTTCAATTATTTTATTTGTAATATTTTCAATTCAATACTAATATCAGGTCAAAAAATTTGAATATTAATATGTCAACATTTTAATTTTGCACTGTCAACATTTTAAATTTACCCCGTCAGCAGTTTCTGTTAGAGAAGTTAATGTTAGATCAGTTAACATAGTTAGCTAGCAATAATAGGATTAGCCATCGATAGAAAAATGCTTATTGACATGACAGCTAGTACGCTGATCATTGAACTAAAAGAATATGCTAGCTATAGCATGATTTGCTAGTGATAGTATGATTTGCTATCTATAGCAAGATGCGCTATCTATAGCATGATTTGCTAGCGATAGCATGATTTGCTATCTATAGCATGATTTGCTAGCGATAGCATGATTTGCTATCTATAGCATGATTTGCTATCTATAGAGTCTTTATCATTGAGCTAATGGACTAAGCTTGCGATAACATCTGCTGTGCATTATATGATTATCTGTTTAATCTAAGTACTGGAATTATACTATGAAGCTAGCGATAGCTTTGTTAGCTATCGATAGCACAATACGTGCTGAGCTAATACGTTGTTTCTAAAGTGCAGATTTTACACTGTCAAGCTAGCGATAGCAAAGGGAGCTAGCGCTAGTGAAAAAGCTGACAGCAACGAGAAGAAAGAAATACTCAAACGGCTGACAGGAGTAGGTAGCAGCAGGTTACCGTTACTCAGAGTCTCCATCTCTCTTAGCCAAAGCACGAGAAGAAAGAAATACTCAAACGGCTAGTTCTCCAAGTCTCCAACGGATAGAAATTCATCAAAACATATATAAAGACTTGAAGACATCAAAGAGAAATAACGATCAACAAAATAGACGCACACATGATGAATATACGCTAACAGCAATGAAAACAGAGGCTCTGCACTGAATATTAGTTATATATCAGTGAGCCCAGAAATGATGGTTTGAGAGCATTAGAAAAGAAGAGCATGAGCACACATTGTTCAGATTATTAAGCTCTGATTTGTATTTCATCATACATCTTTTGTACTTCAGTGATTATCACAATCTGTTCATTTAGTGAACTTATTACTTTGATAAAATCCTCTATTGTTTGAGGTTGTTCTAAAGCTTGGTGCTTTAAGAACAGGGTAGTAACCTTACAGGTTGTAAGGGGGAGTGTTTAGAAGGTTTCTAAAACTCTGTAAAGGTTGGCTGGTAATCTCGTGTTCGTAAAACCAGTGAAAAGGTTGACAGGTGAACCTGTGTTCGTAAAACCTGTGGTAGGCTTCTCTTGTGCCCTGTTTAAACAAGATAGTGGAAAATCTCAGGTGGAGCCTGAGGACTGGATGTAGGTCAGCGTTGACCGAACCAGGATAAATTCTGTGTGCATTATCTCTTCCCTTAACTCTCTTAGTTTCCAGGATATCTACTTTATATATCTCTTGTGCATTTAACAGTTTTGAAATACTCTGTGATAAACAGAAATAGATTTTAAAGATTACCTTCACAGTGTTTTATAAAAGAGAATTTTAAGTTTTTTATCCTATCACCCAATTCACCCCCCTCTTGGGTGATAGCCAGCACTTTCATTTGGTATCAGAGCGGGTCACTTGTTTAAAGGATCCAACGATCTCAAGTGATAAAGATCATGGCTGATTTTGGGTATAACATGTTTTCTGAAGGTTTTGATTTCACCATTCCATCTCTTCTTGAAAATATTGATTTTCGATTTTGAAAAGCTAGGATGAAGAGTTTTATAAAATCATTTGATTATCATATGTGGAATGTTTTTACAAATGATTTTGATTTCAAACCAAGAAATGATTGGACTGAAAAAGACAAGAAAATGTTTTCCTTGAACATTAGAGCAATGAAAATTTTGCTTAAAGGCTTAACTGAAAATGATTATCAGAAAATCAGATTTTGCACTAATGCTAAAGAAATTTGGGATTCTCTTGAGTCTATGTATGCCTCTAACCATCTTGTTGAAACTGAAAGTGTTGACAGCTCATCTGAATTTCAAAGTTGCATATCTATGGTTGATGAGAAATTGGAAGTTGAGATTGAAGAAGGAGAGATCACAGAACACTTCCATGATTCAGTCAACACAGAAGGTCAAGAGGAAGATAAATCCCAAGAGCTCTACCGGAACGAATCTGCAAAATCATCCTCCGAAGCTCAAGATGCATTTATGGTATACAGTTCCAATCCCTGTGTTTTTGAGAAAAACAATTTTGATCTGCATAAAACTGATTTACAACCTATCACAGATCATATTTCAAGGACTGAAAATGTTTTAAATCATGCTGGAAAATGTTTTGGGAAGAAAGATCTTTTGAATGAAAACAATTTGAATTTGTACTCCTCTGACCATCACAATAATTGCATAAAATCTCATGTTGCACATCATCCTATTATTTGCTATTATTGTGGTAAATCTGGTCATATTTCTCACACATGTAATATTAGAAGAAATTTAAATGTGAGAAATAAATTTATTTGGGTTCCAAAAGGACTTGTAAGGTCTAAGACTAACAATGAAGGACCCAAATATAAATGGGTACCAAAATGTCCATCTAGTACTTTATATGTGCAGATTAATTCCAGAAGAAAGGGACATCATGGTACAAAGACAACAGAGAAGAATCCAAGAGTTTCTCATGCTTCAAAAAAAAGATTCATAGAACCTAAATACAGAAGGAGAACTCATGGAAAAGCCACTGCTGCAACATTTGGTTCAAATAACAAAAGGCAGTGGACAGCAACAACAAGATCATGTTCTAAAATCTCCTACACTATTATCAGTAACATTTATTGAGATTTTACACTTTGCAACCTTAGGGATGAACATTGAATTATGGATTTAAAGACAATTGAAAAATGCTTACAATGTTCATAGGATAGCTTTATATATACATGCATATTAATTAGAAAAAGAATATATTCATATATATATCCTTATGCATGTAGACATGATTGATTCACTATGCTCAATTATCTTAAATTGATTACATCTTTTGAAGCATATGAATTATATTGATTATACCTACAAACTAACCATGAGCAGATCCATATGAATTTGGATACTGAAGAAAAGAAAAGAATTACAGTTCTGTAGGTAACAAAGATAGGAAGCTTCAAGACTAAATCTACATGGAAATTTACTCAAGTCTTGATGAGCTGAACTTCATGCTTGGATTTTGGTGTTGAACCTGTAAAAGAAAATATCAACTTTTCTGCCAAAATCAAGCTACTGCATGGGCAAGCACAGACTGTCCAATCGATAGTGAAGTTCACTATCGCTAGCATATGCTGGACAGAGCCAAGAGCTGATTGCCATCAAAAGCACTATCGATAGCAAGGTCCGCTATCAATAGCTGGAAAGAGAAGTGATGAGCTTGTCCGAGACTGTGGGATCATCCCTGCTAGCTATAGCCACTCTCATTACCGATAGCAAGCTTCTGCCTAGACAAGTGCAGTTATGGTGATATCATTCTTATCCTATCTTAAATGAATATAATTTTGTTTGGCTAATGAATGCTTGTCTCCCATTTCATTAGCAATCCATTTTTAAATGTCATGAAATATCTATCAGATTGCTATATGACTTAAAAGCTGAAATTGTGCATAGTTTATTTTTTGTGGAATTTATGAAATGCACAATTCAAATTTGTTTAGATTTCAACTCAGCATGTTTATAAAATTGCATTCATATATTTTGAAAAATATGTTCACCTCAATTGCATTTGAACTATCTTTGAAAATTTGGAAGGTGATATCTGTTATAAACCAAAAGTTGGAAATGTTTCAAACTGATGCATTAAAGTTTTCTTCTAACTTCTACATGCTGTGTAGTGCCTAATCTGTGCTAACCTATTCCATGACAAATGCTTAAACTCTTGACTAGTTATTTGGACTGATGAGCATATACTTCATTATTCAAAAATCCATCCCTCATCCTATTACTCAAATGTATTATCAATCATTATCATTTCAGAGTATCTAGAGTCTTGTGTTTATCGTAATATTGAATATTCATATCACTCTGAACACAGCTCTAAAGGTCAAGAAAATCTCTAAGTCATATCAAAGTCATTGTGTCTATCATGTCTATGGCACAAAGCCTTCTTTGTCATGCTATTATTCATAAGACTTTGGATATGTTCTCTAATCCTTAAATGGTGAAGCATTTTGGCATATTTTCTTCATTGTTGACTTCCATCTCAATATTGCCATCCACTATCGCTAACTCCTCTCCTAGTGATAGGAACCAAAGCACAGATTCCTACATGAGCATTAGATGTTAAAACGTTTGAAAAATGATTTTACATTTTAAACTTGCATCTCATTTATGCTTCATGATATCTTAAACCCATGATGAAAAAGTTATTTATCAAATGTCTTTTATGCTTTATGAAATATACTTTTATTTGAATTTTCACACAAAAGCATAAGCAAATTGTTTCAAATCTTATCTTAAATTTTCTATACTTTTACTGAAAATGAATCATACTAATGATTTCAAAAGAAGCTTGTATTTTGAATATGATTCTACAGGTTATGAAAAAGGATTAAAGGCTATCATTGATTGAGCAAATAAAAGATGGAAAATTGAAGGAACTTGAAGCGGTCAAGATAAAAAGCTCTAGCTAAAGTTGAAACTGGCTACCTCAAGTATCCATTGAAGAATGCCCTGCAAATCTTATATGAGCATTTCTAACCCTCATCCTTTATAGTTGATATATATCATTTTGGGAAGAATTGCCACGTGCTATGAGTTGGATTTATTTGTATAAGATTCTGGACAATGACATTTTTTAAGGTTATTCTTCTGTTAAAATGTCATTGATCAAGAAAAACCATCAAATCATTCTTTCTATATAACCAGTAACTTGAATCTAATGTTTTTAGTAAATTATATTCTTTGGTTCAAGTACAGACTTTGATGAATTACTATGCTGGTTGTTTATGAAAGAGAATATGAGCTATTGCGACTAATATTTTGAGGACCCAAGGATGGGTACCAAATTTCCTGTCACAGGTTACAGCTCTTATTAGCGATAGCAGGTAGTCTTCATGGTGCTTAGCCATCGATAGCTTCATGGTCCATCAATCAATCGAGAAGCAGCTATCGATTGCAATCATTCTATCGATAGTCCAAAAAGATCCAGCTTCAACGTCTGAAGAAGAGAACAAGGGTCTGTAACAGGTAGGAATGCACAAGAGGGGGGTGAATTGTGCTTTTTAAAATCTAACTCTGAGGATAAACAATACAGTTTATACTGGTTCAGCCCAAACTTGGCCTACGTCCAGTTCTCCAACCTGCAGTTGGGTTCCACTAATTCCTCAAGATTAAATTAGGCTCTTGATAGCCTTTACAAGTGACAGCAAGAACTCCTCTCTTTACTGATCACTCCCCCTTACACTTTGTAAGTTTACACCCTACTCTTAAGATCCCATTATCTTAAGAGTAAACCTCACTTTGAAAATGGATACAGAATAATTGTTCACTCAATTGAACAGATTGTGTTACACACTTAAGAATATGAGAACAGTAAGTGTTGAGAGTATTGAATGCAGTAGATACAGATAATTAATGTGGCAATCAAAATCTACAACTAACTTCTCTTCTGAAGCATTTATAGTCTCTTCTAGAATTGTATCCGTTGGCAATATGACCGTTTGAAAATGCTCAGAGAGTTGAGTGATCTGGTGGAGTATTGGAGATGTATTCTGATATGCATTTACTCCATTGTACTTGATTTTGCTTTAGCTTATCTCTCTTCTTCTATCGCTGAGAGGGTAGGTGATTTCCAACGGCTCTTTTGATCAATTTGTGTGTTAACGTTAACTTCCATAAGTAGGTCTGAACAACTCTGTACTTGGAAAGCTAAAAATAGGCTTGTCATTGATTTTGAATATTTTCCATCGCCACTCAGATTACATGCCTCTGATCGATCACAGGGTCTGATATCTAATCGATTACATATCGATTACCTATAGATTATAGCCTGCATAACTGAACATCAGATTAGAAATTCATGCGCCTAATCGATTACAGGGGAAGCCTGATCGATTGGGCAAGTTTAATAGATTACACATAGAATGTATATAGATTACATATTTCTCTAATCGATTACAAACAGATTATATTCAGATTACTCAAACTTCTCTAATTGATTACATAGCTCTAATCGATTGGGCATCTTTCTCTTAATCGATTACAGGGCTCTAATCAATTAGTCTATGGTCTCTTAATCGATTAGACGACTCTAATCGATTGGGCTAATTTCACTCATCGATTACAGGGGCCTCTAATCGATTAGGCGCTATGTGATCTGAACTTGATTCATCTCTAATCGATTAAGCTTAAGTTCTTTAACTTGTAATCTATCCCTGATCGATTGGGCAGAACTTAGGATTTTCTATCAGATTATCCCTAAGATATTTCTGTTCTTATCATAGCCCTTCTTTATGCCTAAGTTATGTTTAGTTATCATCAAAACTCATTATTCTAACATTCTCCCCCTTTTTGATGATGACAAAACAATGGATTTAGCAAACAAATAAACAGTCCAAAAGAGACAGAAATAGGGAACTGATAATAAACATATTATAAACTATAAGTCAAATAATACAAGAGAAATATAGTTGATCAGGTAATGAAAATAACAAAAACTAGAAAGCAAGTAAATATGCAGAGTGTGAGTGATGCATATGAGGATAACTAAGGTGTGATGGAAGATTTCTGGATCAGTCAGAATCAGTGTCATCCTTCCATTTTGACGTGTCCAGATCATAGTCCCCAGATTCACTGCTAATTCTTCCAGAGTCAGTTGAGGGATCTTCAAGTAACTCAGACTCAATTTCAACCTCCTTTATCTTAGCAGGAGCTTTCTTCTTCTTGGTGACTACTTTCTTCTTAGGCGGAGAGGGAGGAGCTTTCTGAACTAATTGGGCTAGAATCCTTTCCCCATAACTCAATTGCTTCTGCTTCTTCTTTGGAGGAGGCTTGACTGATTTTCCTTTCCCCTTAGGTGCAGCTTTCCTCTTTGTAGCTGGCTGCTGGGCAGGATTAGGTTCTTCAATCACAATGCCTTTTGTTGCCCTGGTACTCCTCCTTGGTACTGCTTTAAAAACTTGCTTAGGGGCAACTTTCTTGATTCTTTTCCCTTTATCAACAGATTGAACTTCTTGCCCCTCCTCTTCCTCATCAGATTTCAGAAAGTCTGATGTAGTCTGAATGGGATCCACTACTTTCTTCTGATCAGACTTCTTAAACTTTACTTGCTTCTGGACACCCCAACTAGGAAATACAGGTAGAGGCACATGATGTTTCTTTTCTGATTCTGCCAACTCAGCCTTTGCTGCATCTCTGTCTTCCATTTCTTTTTGGCTCTGTGCCAAGGTCTGGCAAAATTCTTCTACTTGCTGATGCAGCACTTCTGCCTGATGAAGATAGTGGGGCAACAAGTCAACAGCCACAGGTTTGGGCTCCCCTTCATACAGGACCATAGCCATCTCCAAGTCTTCCTCCAGAACATTTTCAGCATTTTCTGGGGGAATATTGATGGTGGCCTCAACTTCAGGATCTGAGGCTTCTTCTACCACAACCTCTTCTTCAGCCATGCTTAGCTTAATGGCTTCTACAAGCTCATGAATTTCCTCTAGTGTCTGGCTCATGGTGGCTTCCTCAGGAATTTGGGGCATCTGAGGAATTTCAGAGGCAATGGTTGAGAGGATGGTGGCAGCTTCCACAGCCTTTTCTTGAATCTGACTGCTTTCTCCATGGGTTGGAACGCTGAATATCTTCACCCCCTTTTTGGCATCATCAAAGGTGGGAGGGGAGGCTTCTAGGATAGCTTTCCCTTTTCTGATATATGTTTTGGCAATTTCAGGTTTAGAAGAAGGTTGGGATGAAGATGTGGGCTGAGAAGGTGGTGGTGGAGTAGGTTGTTGAGAAGGTGCAGGATGAGAGGCAGGGGTAAGAATGTGGTCAGGAGAGGGTGGAGGGTCTGGATGATCTGAGGAACTGGAAGAAGTTTGCTTGGAGGGAGATGAAGGTTTGGATGGTGGAGGAGTGTGTTTGGGTTAGGTTTGTGTTTGGGGAATTGGAGGAGAGGGATGAGAGTGAGAAGGTGAATAATGAATGGGAGAGACCTGATGAGCCTCATGTCCAGCAAATGGTGATAGTGGAGAGCATGGGAGGTTGACTTGATGAGATTGCCTTAGAATGTCCTCCAGCCCAGCAAGTCTGTTGTGCAAAAACTTGTGCATATTGACCACAGCATCATACCCATTGAAAATGGTCATGGTGCTTTCCTTGACAGACTTCACCACAGAATCATTCAAAGTAGCCACTAATCTTTTCAGCAATCGGTCCTCCATGGTTTGATGTTCTAGAGCCATTTCTTCCACAACTCTGGCTGAGACACTCTCAACCAGGTCATCAATGATGTTTGCAGGAAGAGAGAGCCCTTGATCTGGGAGAGGTGCTGCAGGATGAGGATGTGTCTGGAGTGCAGGGCCCACTGGTGAAGCAGGTGTTGTTTCTTCCTGATCCATGAGATCTGGGACATGGCCCTGGTCAGGAATGTCTTCTGGTTCAAGTCCTTCTTGAGGCTGTTCCTCTTCAATGTGAATGGTAGGATCAGATTGAGAAGGAATCTGACCAAATGGATTCATCCCCATCTTTTTCAGAGTGGTCAGATCAAACTTAGGTGGTTCCCTATTCTGTTCTTCTTCAAGCCAGAAAATTTTGTTGTTGCAGAGAATGAAGGAAACAAGTTGAGCAAAGGGAAGAGTGGTCTTTACTGTCTTTGTCTTGTGAAACCTCAGAAATTCCTCACAGATAACTTGTCCAGGATTGATGGGGATCTTGTTGATCAGCATGGGCAAGATGGGATTATCAATATCAAGGATCAGGGAAAAGTTTCCTGCCTTGTTGACTATACATCTGGAATAGGCATAGTGAAGGATCCTATAGGCAGGAGGCAGTTGAGCAGGCATCAGATTACCCTTAATAGGACTTGTTGGCTGATAGATCTGCTTGAGTTCCTCATCTGAAAATTTTTCCCTTATCTGCCAAGAGTTGTACTCTTCCATATTAGGCCCATCCATATGAAGCCATTGGTTCAAAAGCTTCCAGTCGAAGGAGAAGGTCTTGCCTCTGACCTTGGAGGAAATGGTAATCCCTGTGACTTTTCCTTCTGACTCAGTGACTTGAATATTCATGTTAGAATAGAAGGCCTTGATAACCTTTTCATTGTAGTGATTCTTGACCTCTATCCAATGCTTGTTGGGCTCCAACCATTCAGACACAGGAAAGCCATTCTTCTCCAGATAGTCTATATCAACAAACCAACATCTTGGTTGCAGAAATCTCTTCTGAATATCTTCTGAGGCATCCTCAATAGGACCCTGAGCAAATGATGAATCAATAGGAACTTCTGTATCCCCTGAAATGAGTTCTCTGACTCTGACTGAAGAAGGACTTTTGGTTTGGGATTTGGATGCAGAACCACGGGTTTTGGCCATTTGTGGTGATGGATGAGAGGTTGAGGGAGGAGGATTTGAGGGAGGTGATGAGGGTCTGTAGGTTAAAGCAGGATCACCTTCTGGCAGGGGAACTGTGTCAGGGACAATCTACGCTCTGTAGTTCTTTGGTATATGCATTTTGGGTGCCATGGATAGGGTTTATATAGAGAGTTCAAGGGTATGTCTGGTGACTCGAAGGGTTGTAACTGGTCTGAAGGAGTTATGGCTGATGATGATTTGAGTAAATGGCTACAGTTATGATGGTTACGAAGGGGTTTGATGATTCGAACGTTAGGAGTTATGGCTGACGAAGAAGCTTTAGAATGAATGCAATATGATGCGAAATGATGCTTCAGTTACATATGTCTAGTATATATGTGAGAGAAATCACAGAAAAGCATGTAACTGTCAGAGAAAGTATACGTTACAAAAGTTACCGTTGGCGCCTAATCGATTACGTGTGCTGAGTAATCGATTACAAGGAGTAGTCTCTAATCGATGAGATGCGTCTGATCGATTAGGGATTGCTGTGATCGATAGGTCCACGCTGAGTAATCGATGCCCAATCGATTACTCCTTCCTTGTGATCGATCAGACAGGTCTGATCGATTATACCATTTCCCTAATCGATCATTCTTTCTTCTCTGATTGATGCCTAATCGATGCCTAATCGATTACAGGGTATGCTCTGTAATCGATTAAGGTTGCCTGATCGATTGGGCGCAGAGCCTGCAAAATTTTATTTTGACACTCCGATGCTTAAGTAATACTAGATCATCAAAACTTGGAATAATTCAAATATATTTTAGAGAATTAAAGAATTCTATATAGACTTACAATTCATTGGGATTTACCATTCCCAATTCTCTTCTGATGAACATGAATTGATCAGTTGCTAGGGGTTTAGTAAAAATGTCAGCTAGTTGCAAGTGTGTTGAAATAAATTCTACTCTAACATCCTTCTTTTGCACATGGTCTCTGATGAAATGATGCCTTACATCAATGTGCTTTGTTCTTGTGTGATGCACAGGGTTTTTAGCCAAGCTGATAGTGCTTGTGTTGTCACAGAGGATTGGAACTTCTGGAAACTCCATCCCCAAATCCCTTAATTGATGCTTGAGCCATAGAACTTGAGCACAACAGCTTGCAACGGCTATATATTCAGCTTCAGTTGAAGATATGGAGACACATGTTTGTTTCTTGCTTGCCCAGGAGACTAAGGATCCTCCAAGATATGCACATTGACCACTGGTACTCTTTCTATCAGTTTTGTACCCAGCATGATCTGAGTCTGAGTAAGCAATGAGATACTCCTGAGTTCCCTTTGGATACCACAACCCCAGCTCCTGAGTTCCTACCAGATACCTTAAGATTCTTTTAACACACGTGTGATGTGTTTCCTTTGGATTAGCTTGATATCTGGCACATACTCCCACACTAAATTGAATATCTGGTCTGCTGGCAGTTAGATATAGGAGAGAACCAATTAGACCTCTATATGTTGATTTATTGAAGTCCTTTCCCTCTAGATCAGCATCCATTACTACTAAAGAGCTCATAGGGGTATCTTCTTCCTTGGACAAATCCATTCCAAATTTCTTCAAAATCTCCTTCACATACTTTGATTGGGAAATGAAGATCCCATCCTTTCTTTGTTTAATCTGGAGACCTAGGAAGAAATTGAGTTCCCCCATCATGGACATCTCGAATTCTCCCTGCATAGTCTTTGAAAATTCCTCATAGAGAGATTCATCAGTAGCACCAAAAATAATATCATCTACATAAATTTGTACAACAAGCATGTTTTTCTTTTTATGTAAAATAAATAGAGTGGTGTCTACTTTTCCTCTTGAAAAACCTTTTTCTAATAGAAAATTACTTAATCTTTCATACTAGGCTCTTGGTGCCTGTTTAAGTCCATATAAGGCCTTTTTAAGCTTAAAAACATGATCTGGTTTATTAGAGATTTCAAAACCAGGAGGTTGTTCAACATATACCTCCTCCATGATATAACCATTAAGAAAGGCACTCTTTACATCCATTTGATAAAGTTTAAAATTTTTTAGGGATGCAAAAGGAAATAACAGTCTTATTGCTTCCAATCTTGCAACTGGGGCAAAAGTCTCCTCATAATCAATACCTTCTTCTTGGTTATATCCTTTAGCCACAAGTCTTGCCTTATTTCTGACCACAGACCCATACTCATCAAGTTTGTTTTTGAAAACCCATTTAGTTCCAATAATAGGATAATTAGAAGGCCTAGGAACTAAATCCCAAACTTGACTTCTTTCAAACTGATTGAGCTCTTCTTGCATTGCAACTATCCAATCACAATCCTCTAGAGCTTCTTCAATGCAAGTGGGTTCAATTTCAGAAATAAATGCAGAGAAGTGCATTTCATTTTGAATTTGATTTCTGGATTTAACACCTTCATTAACCCCACCAATGATTTGCTCAGGTGGATGATCCCTATGATGTTTCCATGCTGAGGGTTCAGCTGGTGTATCATGAGGATCATCCTCTTGTCCCTCCTCATGGGATTCATCTAGTGGAGATAATAATTGTGTAGAGTTTTTAACCCTCTTTTGAAAAACTGATTCATCTTCTGCTGTAATATTCTGTTCAGAGTCAGTTTCATCAAAGACTACATGAACTGACTCTTCAACAGTAGAAGTTCTTTTATTGAATACTCTATAAGCCTTACTTCTACTAGAATAGCCAATGAAAATTCCAGAATCAGACTTAGGGTCGAATTTACCTAGGTTTACCTTCCCATTGTTGTGAATGAAGCATTTGGAACCAAAAACCTTGAGATGGCTTACATTTGGCTTTCTTCCTTTGTAAAGCTCGTATGGAGTCTTGTCCATTCCCTTTCGAATGTAGGCTCTATTTGAAATGTAACATGCAGTATTCATTGCATCTGCCCAGAACACTTGAGATATTTCTTTTTCATTGAGCATTGTTCTGGCCATCTCAGTGAGTACTCTGTTCTTCCTTTCAACCACTCCATTCTGTTGAGGGGTTCTTGGGGCTGAGAAATTGTGATTGATGCCATTTTCTTTGCATAGATCTAGAAAGTCTTGGTTCTCAAATTCTCCTCCATGATCTGTCCTGATTGAGCTGATTTTCTTGTCTTTTTCATTCTGCACTTTCTTAGCAAACACATAAAAGGCATCAAAGGTTTCATGTTTGGAGGAAAGAAACATAGTCCAAGTGAACCTAAAATAGTCATCCACAATCACAAGATTGTACAGACTTCCTCCAAGACTCTTCACTCTTGCTGGACCAACCAAATCCATATGGATTAGTTCCAGGGGTCTAGTAGTGGTAACTTCCTTCTTTGGTTTAAAGGAGGACTTTGTTTGTTTCCCCTTTTGACATGCTTCACACACTAGATCAGATTTTACTTTCATATTTGGTATCCCAATAACTAAATCCTTTTTGATTAGTTTTTCTAGTTGAGACATATTAACGTGAGCTAATCTTTTATGCCACAGCCAACAGTTATCAAAATTGCTTATAAAGCATTTTTCAGAAAGATGCTGATTTAAATCTACTACATACAGATTTCCATTCCTGTTAGCTTTCAATCTATAATTTATATTTGATTTATCTATAGCTAATTCATTCTTATCTACTATGAGGCATTGTTCGCCATAAATTGCTACCGCAAGTGCACGGGTCAAGTTTTAGTAGTATAGTTCAAGAAAGGGTTGTCGTTCCACTAGAACCGAGTTAAAAGCAAGTTCATTAAATTCATTATATTCAAAATTAGCAATGGGCAATAGGTAAATGATTTAATAAAGTTAAAATGACTAAAGAAAATGTAATTGTAAAATAGAACACTTGCAACGAAATTCAACACAATGAGAAAAGCCTAGGCCTATTTATCCACTTGCATTTCATGATACCTAATTTCCCCTTCCCTAATGCTAATTATTTCCTATTATGTTATTGTTTGAAGTCTCTTATGTTCAAATAGCTCTCTCAAGCCTATTCAAACCTTAATTGATATTAACATGCATAATCTCTTACTACATGCTATTACCAATTAGTCTCTTTAATCACCCAACCTCAATTTTCACAAACCTTGGTTAGTGAATGTCTCTATCTCACAACACACTTCCAATTAGTTAAAATTGCAAGACAAGCTTGGTTTTAACCTAGTTCTTTCCTTAATTAATGCTCTCTCAAGCCACTAATTAAGCAACAATCTAGGGCATGTTTGGATTGCCTGTTTGCAGCCCAGAAGCACATCATAGAAGGAGAAGTCAAATTTAAAAAAAACATGTTTGGTTTGCCTTATTTTCAAAATGACTTTTGGTCCAAAATGACTTCTGCAACGTGAAAAGTCAGAAGCAAAAAAAAGTTACTTCTGGCTTCTGACTTTTGACTTCTGGTGGGTCCCACACCTTTTGTTATGTATTATTTAATAAAGTGGGTAGGAAAATTAGACTGTTAGACCCATAAAATTATCAAATAAGATAATTTCTTTTAATCTAAAATTTTCTTTTTATCTCCAAAAATTTACCATAACAATTTCTAACTACTTTCTCCCACAATATAACTCCATTGAGCGAAAAATATTATTTTTTAAAATTATTTTCCTGAAAATAAGGGAGAAACTAAGCCTTTAATAAGAATATATGCATATTATATATGTATTATTTAATCAAAATAATGACCTTTTTAGTAATTTTTCATCTAAACGTGCTTTTCAATATTATCATCCAAACATGTTTCTAAAAGTCATATTGAAAAAAAGTCACTTCTATCATCACAAATCCAAACATAAATCACTTCACACAAATGACTTTTATCCAAAAGTCACTTCTGAAAAAAGTCATTCTAAAAAAAGTCACTTCTCCAACGGTAATCCAAACACACCCCTAAATGTTGGCCACCACTTAGAAAACCATAGGCTCAAGCTAAAACCATAACATAACATTCATTAATTTAGCAATAGGAAAGAAAATCATAGATGTCAATCCATACAAGCTTCTAAATAGACCTATAATATGAGTTTAGCTACTCATAACACAAGAAGTATCAACAATCATCTTCAAATACATCACAATGTTCAGAAATAAGCAAGAGAAATGAAGAAGAGAAGAGAGAAGAAGAGAAGCAACCACAAGAAATTTCTTCTTCAAGCTCAAAGATTCTCTTTCCCCCAAGCTCCCAAATTCTTCTCCAAGCTTTCTCTAGCTCCTTCTTGGTGTTTCTCAGCCTCCAAACTCGTGCCCAGGTGTTCCCCTTTCAAATTCGGCCAACCCTAGCTTTTATCCCCTTCTTTTTGTGTGTTTCAGACCCAAAACACGCAGCAGAACTGACGCGTCTTCGCTGCAGCGAGAAGATGTTCTCGCTACAGCCAAGAAAACAGAGAGGAAAGCTCTCTTGAAGGGATTTCTCGCTGCAGCGAGAAGATGTTCTCGCTGCAGCCAGGTAGGCAGAGAGGAGGACCCAATTTTCGCCAATGGTTCGCTGCAGCTAGCAAGTGTTGTCGCTGCAGCCAGAAGCTCAGTCATGCCTCCTTTAACTTTGCTTTGTTATCCTTGCTTCCCTCTTTCTTCACTCTTAATTTCTTCTTCTTTTTCCTACAAATTAGAGAGGGAAATTATCAATTCTTCACAATTTTATGGTGATAGGAGTTCACACATTTTCACATGATGTTCTTCCTTACAAGCATATTAGCAGGCATATATGAGCTTAAAACATGTGAAAAATGTGTGAGATGTGTGAAATTTCTAAAGGTTAACATGCATTCATTTGAGTCAAAAATTACCCAGTTACCTCTGTCAGTATTTTGACTGACACTCAGCAAGTTGTGATAGAGACCTTCCACAAGATAGATATCTTTAACTGGACCAATGTCTCCTTTTCCAGTGATTTTACCAGACTGATTTCCGCCAAAACTAACTTTGGCACCATCCTCCAAAATCAGGTTGTCCAGTTTCTCTTTATCTCCTGTCATGTGTCTTGAGCACCCACTGTCAATATACCATTTTGCGTTGTTGGATGCTTTGAGACATATCTGCACATACTAAACAGTTTTAGGTACCCAGATTTTCTTGGGTCCTTTGGGATTAGTTTGCTGCCTTTGATCCAAGTGGACTTTAGGCTGATGTGTCCCTTTAGGGACCCACTTGTATGATTTTGATAATCCATATTTCTTAGGATAACAAGTTGATTCAGAATGACCTTTTCTATTACAGTAATTGCAAAAAGAGAAAGGTGATGAATAGTCTGAAGCTTTTCTGAAAAATTTCATGTATGATTTCTCTTTTGGCACAGATCTGTTTTCTTTCAAATTTTTGGGAGTTGGATCATACCCTATCCCAGTTTTATCTCTATATTCCTTTTGATTCATTAGCATAATATCAAGTGTTTCTGTGCTCTTGGTGAACTTCTTTAGAATTTCAGAAATTTTCCCATTTTCTTTTTGAAGTATTTCACAGTTTTTGCAATCAGAATTCTCTTGAGAAACCTTTTCTGAAATCTGTTTACATTTTTCACAATCAAATTTTTCAGCTTTCTTTTCAAGTTCTTTGTCTTTGTTTCTCAGAATAGATACTTCTTTTGCTAGCTTTTCAAATTCAATATGTATATCATCATAAGCATCTTGGAGCTCTTGAAAAGATGGGTTAGTAGAATATACCTCACTATCAGATGATTCCTCTTGAGCCACCAGGCAGAGGTTGTCTGCTTCCTCAACATCACTAGTCTCCTCATCCGAACTGTCTCCCCATATAGATGAAACGTAAGCTTTCTTTCTGCCTTGGAACTTCTCCTTCTTTTTCTCTTTCTCTTTAAATCTTTGAAGACTTGGACATTCAGCTTTGAAGTGTCCGTGCTTCTTACATTCATAGCACACAGGAGCATTTTTCTGGGAGTCCTTTCTGATGTTGCTTGAGCCACCTCTCTGGTATCTTCCTCTATTTCTGAAGAACTTTCTAAATTTTCTGACTATAAAGGCCATCTCATCATCATCCAGTTCCTCCTCATCTTCCTCATCCTCATCATCTTTTGTAGAGGCTGTTATTGCAAGATTCTTTTTCTTTTTATCTCCATAGAGTTCTCTTTGCACTTTAATAGTTGTTTCATACTCAGCTAGGCTTCCAAATAGTGACGTGATGGAGCTCATGGATTCTCCTCTCATTTCTTGGATTGCAGTAGCTTTCATCTGCCATTCAGGAGTCAGAATCTTTAAGATTTTGGAGACTTGTTCTGCCTCTGAGATTCTTCTTCCGAGAGCTGTAAGATTATTGATCAAGTGAGTGAATCTGATTTCCAGCTCCCTAATTGGTTCTCCTTCTTCCATTTTGAATAAATGAAAGTCAGTAATTAGTTGCTCAACTCTTCTAGTCTTTACACCACTGGTTCCTTCATGAGCAACTGCTAGGGCATCCCACATTTCTTTGGCAGTCTCCAAATGACATACTCTAAAGTATTCTTTTTGGCTTAAGGCATTTTGAAGAATCAAGACTGCTCTTCTGTTGAGTTCCAGGTCTCCTTTGTCATCATCCGTCAATTCCTGAGGGAGCTTTGGCACTTGAACTCCATTTTCAGTTTTCATAGGAACAAGATTCCCTTCTTCAACTATCATCCAAAGATCATACCCAGATGATTTGATGAACACTTTCATTTTCATCTTCCAAAAGGTATAGTGTTCACCATTGAATCCAAGAGGTTTGTTGATTGAGCTGCCTTCTGGGAGCACGTTATCATATCCTGCCATGATAGATCTTTACTTCTCCTGATCGTGGGATCAGTGGAATCTGAGAAGACCAGGCTCTGATACCAAATGTAACAGGCAGGAATGCACAAGAGGGGGGTGAATTGTGCTTTTTAAAATCTAACTATGAGGATAAACAATACAGTTTATACTGGTTCAGCCCAAACTTGGCCTCCGTCCAGTTCTCCAACCTGCAGTTGGGTTCCACTAATTCCTCAAGATTAAATCAGGCTCTTGATAGCCTTTACAAGTGACAGCAAGAACTCCTCTCTTTACTGATCACTCCCCCTTACACTTTGTAAGTTTACACCCTACTCTTAAGATCCCACTATCTTAAGAGTAAACCTCACTTTGAAAATGGATACAGAATAATTGTTCACTCAATTGAACAGATTGTGTTACACACTTAAGAATATGAGAACAGTAAGTGTTGAGAGTATTGAATGCAGTAGATACAGATAATTAATGTGGCAATCAAAATCTACAACTAACTTCTCTTCTGAAGCATTTATAGTCTCTTCTAGAATTGTATCCGTTGGCAATATGACCGTTTGAAAATGCTCAGAGAGTTGAGTGATCTGGTGGAGTATTGGAGATGTATTCTGATATGCATTTACTCCATTGTACTTGATTTTTCTTTAGCTTATCTCTCTTCTTCTATCGCTGAGAGGGTAGGTGAGTTCCAACGGCTCTTTTGATCAATTTGTGTGTTAACGTTAACTTCCATAAGTAGGTCTGAACAACTCTGTACTTGGAAAGCTAAAAATAGGCTTGTCATTGATTTTGAATATTTTCCATTGCCACTCAGATTACATGCCTCTGATCGATCACAGGGTCTGATGTCTAATTGATTACATATCGATTACCTATAGATTATAGCCTGCATAACTGAACATCAGATTAGAAATTCATGCGCCTAATCGATTACAGGGGAAGCCTGATCGATTAGGCAAGTTTAATCGATTACACATAGAATGTATATAGATTACATATTTCTCTAATCGATTACAAACAGATTATATTCATATTACTCAAACTTCTCTAATTGATTACATAGCTCTAATCGATTGGGCATCTTTCTCTTAATCGATTACAGGGCTCTAATCGATTAGTCTATGGTCACTTAATCGATTAGATGACTCTAATCGATTGGGCTAATTTCACTCATCGATTACAGGGGCCTCTAATCGATTGGGCGCTATGTGATCTGAACTTGATTCATCTCTAATCGATTAAGCTTAAGTTCTTTAACTTGTAATCTATCCCTGATCGATTGGGCAGAACTTAGGATTTTCTATCAGATTATCCCTAAGATATTTCTGTTCTTATCATAGCCCTTCTTTATGCCTAAGTTATGTTTAGTTATCATCAAAACTCATTATTCTAACAGGGTCATCAAGCCAAAGCAATCAAGCTTATTCTTCTATGAATTTTGGTTTGATTTATCCATTGTGATCTCTGAGTTTTTGTGCTGCTCTATTTCTATTCTGCTTTCTGCAATTGACTTGCTTTCAAAATCTGAATTGATCTCATATGCACAAAAATTTTGGTTTCTATCTAAATTTATTTAAATATGCTATTTTGCAAGTTGAAGTAAAACTTATTTTGATATGGTCACCACTTGGCAAGCTTGATTTTAAAATTGCATATCAGCATCTGTTCAGAATTGCTGCCCATTTGGTGTCAGATTTTGCCATCAGTATTTTGTTTATATGCAATTCAATTTGATATATTTTTATCTGACAAAATGAACAAATCAATTTCAATATTTCAAATACCTCAACTCAGATTTCTTGATTTTTGACATTGCAATCTTGTTTCTACAAGTTTATCCATTTCAAATTTGATTGCAACCTCTAGAAATCTGTGACTGAATTTTATTTTGATTTTGTTGACAAAACTTGAACACAAATTTCTTTGGTTCATCAGTAGCTAATTATGTCTTTCAACTTTATTCATATTTCTGAAACTAGTGATTCAAATTTTATTTTGATAATAGCCTTCACTTATGCTTCCTTGCTTGCTATGTGCTTCAATCTAACTAGATCTGATTTTCATGTTCAAATCTGATTATATGTACTTTGAATGATCATGATTAGGAAGATTATAGTAACAAAAGCTATTTGGAATCTTTTATACATTGGAAAATCCATTTTTCTTAAATCTGATCATATCTTGAAAGGTTTTGCATTGATATCTTTGACATTGAACTGTACTGTGCACTTTCCCTCTGCATTCTCTTGATCAAGATTTTGAACAGAATTATGCAAAATCTGTCCTCATTGTTGTTTTGATGATAATACTTGTTGTTTTTCCTGACTTTTGGCATCAAAGGCAATGAATTAAGGGGGAGCTTCAAATTAACATGTGTATATCTTAAAGCTCATCTCCCTTGTTGAAAGAAAATCTTCTTAGCATACTCATCTAAATTTACTGTGCAATAACCAATTAGTTTTGATGATGAGATGTTGTCTGTTATAGATTCCTTTCATGCTCTCAAATTGGCATTATCTTAAAGTTTCTTTACAATTGGTATCAATATTTGATAATCCTTGATTATATTAACCCCTCTCCTTGCAAGAAAGATTAACATTGATGACAGGAGAACTCAGTATGGGAAAGAGCATCCCTCAATACTTCACACGGACACATTATCAAATCTGAGGATTGATGCAGATGCACAAATGAAGCACTGATCGACTTACACTTTCCCAATAACAATTGGTATCAATACCGGCTTATTACATACAGCAGATCAAGAGAGGAAGGCACTAGGCTTCATGGATCAATCAATTCTTTTGCTGAATATAAATGAGCATTTCTAAACCCTCTCTCTCAATGTTACATTTAATGCTTCTTTGATAAATTGCATTATGTATGCCTTGTTTGAGCATCTTGCATATCTATGACAAAACTTCAGAAAACATAGAGTCTAATATTTTGTTTTTTCAATTGGTATCCCTTAAGAACTTTATTGTTTTTCCACCAACTTTTGATATCCCTTACATTTGGTCAAAACTTTTGTTGCATTGGGGAGCGAAAAGCTTTGTTACATTTAAAGTCTCCACAAACTTTTTGCTGATGACAAATAGGGGGAGAAGAAATGCATGAAAAATATACCAAATAAGGGGAAAGAAAGGCATGATAAATATACTATATCTATGTTCCCATTATGTTAACATTATCATTCGTTATCATACATATTTTTCATGATAGATTTGCCATCATCAAAAAGGGGGAGATTGTTGGATATGCTTAGTTTTGATGATGTCAAATATAGAGTTAAAAGTAGGAAGCAAAAAGTATGTATAAAGTGTTTATCTCCTACTGTCTATGATATTATGTTTGCTATATGTTTACTGTGATTGAAGCATTGCATATATGATCACATAACATGTCCATAGGCTCAGATTGCATTAATAAGAGCATGTAACTTGGTATGGAATAAACTGAGATAAAGAATCATGATGACTAAGTAGAAGTTCTATCGCTAACATGTTTATCAACGCTAATAGGAAGAAATTGAGCTAGCTAGGCAAAGAACAGATTCTCTTTCGCTAAGCTAAGAGCCTATCGCCATCAAATGAAAAGCTTAGGATAATAGCTAATGAGGACTTAGCAGTAATCCATTGAAAGAGCAATATATCTATCGCTAAAGGTCTTCACCATAGCTAATGGAATGTGTAGAGCTAGCCTAAGCAAATAAGAATAGATCCTATCGCTAGACTCTGTCTCTATTGCTAAGGCCCCTCAGATAACATGAATAAATACTCGGGGAAGAATGTTAGATCAGTTAACATAGTTAGCTAGCAATAATAGGATTAGCCATCGATAGAAAAATGCTTATTGAGATGACAGCTAGTACGCTGATCATTGAACTAAAAGAATATGCTAGCTATAGCAAGATTTGCTATCTATAGCATGATTTGCTATCTATAGAGTCTTTATCATTAAGCTAATGGACTAAGCTTGCGATAACATCTGCTGCGCATTATATGATTATCTGTTTAAGTTAAGTACTGGAATTACACTATGAAGCTAGCGATAGCTTTGTTAGCTATCGATAGCACAATACGTGCTGAGCTAATACGTTGTTTCTAAAGTGCAGATTTTACACTGTCAAGCTAGCGATAGCAAAGGGAGCTAGCGCTAGTGAAAAAGCTGACAGCAAGTACAGGAGTAGGTAGCAGCAGGTTACCGTTACTCAGAGTCTCCATCTCTCTTAGCCAAAGCACTAGAAGAAAGAAATACTCAAACGGCTAGTTCTCCAAGTCTCCAACGGATAGAAATTCATCAAAACATATATAAAGACTTGAAGACATCAAAAAGAAATAACGATCAACAAAATAGACGCACACACGATGAATATATGCTAACAGCAATGAAAACAGAGGCTCTGCACAGAATATTAGTTATATATCAGTGAGCCCAGAAATGATGGTTTGAGAGCATTAGAAAAGAAGAGCATGAGCACACATTGTTCAGATTATTAAGCTCTGATTTATATTTCATCATACATCTTTTGTACTTCAGTGATTATCACAATCTGTTCATTTAGTGAACTTATTACTTTGATAAAATCCTCTATTGTTTGAGGTTGTTCTAAAGCTTGGTGCTTTAAGAACAGGGCAGTAACCTTACAGGTTGTAAGGGGGAGTGTTTAGAAGGTTTCTAAAACTCTGTAAAGGTTGGCTGGTAATCCCGTGTTCGTAAAACCAGTGAAAAGGTTGACAGGTGAACCTGTGTTCGTAAAACCTGTGGTAGGCTTCTCTTGTGCCCGGTTTAAACAAGATAGTGGAAAATCTCAGGTGGAGCCTGAGGACTGGATGTAGGTCAGGGTTGACCGAACCAGGATAAATTCTGTGTGCATTATATCTTCCCTTAACTCTCTTAGTTCCAGCATATCTACTTTATATATCTCTTGTGCATTTAACAGTTTTGAAATACTCTGTGATAAACAGAAAGAGATTTTAAAGATTACCTTCACAGTGTTTTATAAAAGAGAATTTTAAGTTTTTTATCCTATCACCCAATTCACCCCCCTCTTGGGTGATAGCCAGCACTTTCAAACGGTATTAATTTAAAAGGACTAAAAACATACTTTTCAAAGTTAATAGACTAAAAGAGGACCTTGTCTAAAGTTAAGGGACTAAAAAAATACTTTAGCAAAAAAAAAAGATTGAGATAGTATGTGTCGGAATTATTTTTTATTTCGATGCATAATAGAAAGGGAAGCCCCTCTAACAACTACGTAATACTACTTAGTGTGTGTTTGGGATGATAAAAATGCGCTGCCCCACAGTGAAAAGTGACTTCTAGCTTACTGTGGCTTATGTTTTATGTTTGGATTGGCTTTTTTATAATCCAGCTTCTGGGCACTTCGTACGGTGGGAAGAGAAGCTAAAAAATGGAGCTTCTGCAGTTTAGACCGTGCGGTAGGAAGGGAAGAAAAGAAAGGGAAAAAGAAAGGGGAGGAAAAAAGAAAAAGAAAAGAAATAGAGTAAGTAGGAAAATTAGACTATTGACAACTAAAATTATCAAATAAGATATTTTCTTTTAATGTAAAATTTCCTTTTTATCTCCAAAAATTTCCCATAATATCCTCATTTGAGGCAAAAATATAATTTTGCCAAATTATTTTATTTAAAATAAAGGAGGAACTAAGCCTTTAAAATCCTCAAAAACACCCCAGATTCCTTAAATATTCCAATAATTCATAAATTTCTATTAATTAATTCCTAATCACCTCTACTAATCATCAATAATTTCTTAGGATGTTACAAATTTCACTTTTTCTCTCTAAATTATAAGAATATATGCATATTATATATGTATTATTTAATAAGAAACATGTGCTTTTTAATAATTTTTCATTTAAACTTGCTTTTCAAAATAATCATCCAAACATGTTTCTAAAAGTTAGATTGAAAAAAGTCACTTATATCATCAAAAATCCAAACATAACTCATTTCACACAATCTGACTTGTATCCAATCTTCTGAAAAAGTCAGATTGAAAAAAAGTTACTTTTCCACCGCCAATCCAAACACACCCTTAGGGTTTTGCCATGTTGAATCCGAGTCAGCAAACCATGAGGCAAATAAGTAAAAGGATGTAAGCCTGGCACCACATTTAACGCCTCCTTAGCAAGGTAATCAGCTGCTTGATTAGCATTCCGGGGAACATGGGCTAGGTTCACCTCCTATTCTCTGGCCAGCATGCTCCTTATTTCCTTTACTACTTCACTATCATGATGACTTGATTGGTGAATGTTCTCAAGAATGCTTAATACTTCAATGGAATATGTTTCCACAATAAGTTTCCTCACACCTTTGTCCCATGCAATTTTAAGGCTTGTTAACACTCCCCAGAGTTCTGCATAGATAAAGTTTTCTGCTGCATTCCGTAACATGAAACCAACTACACACGTACCTTGATCATCTCAAACCAGACCCCCACATCCTACCCCCAGTGTGGTTGTGAAAGCGCCATCAACATTTACTTTCCACCATCCATGTGGTAGCGGCATCCAACAGTGATTGTGATCAACATCCTAGCTTCCATTGAGATTAACTCCTTTCAAGCTCTTCCGAGCTTTATTCAAAGATTCTATAATACTCCGAGTTTTATGGATCAGAGATTCATTTGATGTATTTTTATTTTCAAAAATCCTTTCATTCCTTTTCTTCCATATTAACCAACAGAGGATAGCAAAGAGATCTCGCCAATCGTTGCTTCTAGATCGAATATTATATCAAATCCACACCAAGCTAGATTAGTTGAAGAAAATATATTCTGCACAGTCTCTCAGAACATGGAGAAGGTCTTCTTATTCTAATTTACACTCACCACAAAGCTAATTTGAGCACATATGACGGCGCCATCGCTCTTCATTAGTGAGGAGTCTCTAGTGTAAAGCAAGCCACATAAACTTGCGGCATTTTTTAGGAGTGTTAAGTTTCCAAACCTGCTGCCAAATTAGATCCCCCATCCCCTGCTCATTTATAACTACTGAATATGCAGATCGCATTGTAAGAGATCCACTGTGATCATGATTCCAATGAGATGGGGTCTCGGCTGCCCCCCAATTTTGGGGGCATCTCATGTTTTTTTTTGTGGTTTTTTATACTCTTATATTCTAAATTAAAACAATGACATTTTGATAAATTATGGGCAAAAAATGGTTATGTTTTCAATTTTTTATGATTTTTCAAAGATTAGATACTCCAAAATAAGGCTGTTTTATTCTATTAAGAGTGCATAATCTTTGAAAAATCATAAAAAATTGAAAGCATAACCATTTTTTGCTCATAATATATCAAAATGTCGTTGTTTTAATGTAGAATATACGAGTATAAAAACCAAAAAAATATGAGAAGCCCCCCAAATTAGGGGGCAGCTGAGGGGGGCAGTCGAGACCCCCCTCTCAATTCTACTTCACGTTCCATCCAGTATGATCTACTTGACTCCCTTCAAGGACATATTTCCATGCTTGTCAAATCCCTTGCCATGTCTTAGACCCCTGGCTCTTAAGGTCTATCTTAGGATTTAGATCATTACCACATTTATACTTGCTTCTAATAACATTCACCCATAAGTCTTCCCTTCGGTGTATTAGTTTCCACCAAAGTTTCATCATAAAAGCTTTCAGACCCAGACCACCATTCACTTTCAGGGTACATACCTTCTCCCACGGCACTAAGTGAGTTTTTTGAGACTCCAAAGAGGAGCCCCAAACAAAGTTTCTATTGCTTCTCTCAATATCAGTGCATGTAGCGGATGGGATACAAGTTGTCTGCATAATATACATGGGAATAGCTGACATGACTGATGCGATCAACGCCGTTCTTCCAGAAGTGAAAGGGAATGAGCCTTCCAGCTGGCTAGTCTTTTTCTTACTTTATCTACAACTCCAATGAAGCTTTCTGTTGTCACCTTCTTGTGATGAAAAGGCATTCCTAAATATTTGCCAAGATCTGTTGCCATCTGGGAACCAAGACAGTTGCTTATTTCGCCTCATCTAGTATGACAAACATTCTTGAAGAAATATACCCGAGTCTTCGTTGTGTTCACCTTCAAACCTGAACTAGAACAAAATTCCTTTAAACAATGACTGACTTCCTCAGCTTGAGATATGGAAGCTTCTGTAAATAAAATTATGTCATCGGCAAAAAATAGATGAGAGATAGGAGGGCTATCCTTACAGAGCTTGATGGGCTTCTAGTCTCTGTCGCTCACCCTATCTTAAATTAAATGGGATAATTTCTCCATACAAAGGACAAAAAGATAGGGTGGCAAATGATCTCCTTACCTCACTCCTCTTCCTGTGGTAAAAATTTCCTTTTTCTCCATTCCATAATATTTGCATGGTCGGAGTTGAAATACATCGAAAAATAATTTCAACAAGATCATTAGAGAGATTAAGTTCATATAGACATCCCTTCAAGAAATCCCAATTGAGTATGTGTCGGAATTATTGTGTCTCCTATAACAAGACATTGCCCTTTTTTTAAGAGGCAAAAATACCTATGTTAAATTTTTTTAAATGTTTCCAGCACCATATAAAATTTTTGGAACAAAAATGCCTATGAAACTTTGAAATGAGGCAAAAATACCCATGTTAATTTTGTGTTACCCTGAGAAAAAGATACTTTCAATCAACAAAAATTGTCTCTTGATTCCTCTCTCCCTAAGCATTCGCACTCTCAGTCTTACTCCCTAGAATTCTTCTATCTCTTCTTCAATGACAAACTTTTCTTGGACTTTGATCTAAAAATGGAAAAGCAACTAATCCCTCCGCACCCTTCATTTGCACTTGATCGTTGTGAGTCTATAACTCGTTGCCGTCGCTGCCAAGACTTGGGCATTGTAAACACCGACGGGTCTAACATCCACAACCATTTTTCAAGAAAGACATGATTATTATGAACAATACCACGTCTCTCTCCTACCAAAATTTTAATATAGTGCTGGACGCACTTTTGACAAATTAACGTGGTTATTTTTGCACTAAAATTTTAATATAGTGTTGGACGCATTTTTAACAAATTAACATGATTATTTTTGCCGATTCACCCTTTTCTAATGATAATACTACATTATTTCAAAAGAGATCTTTCAGCCTAGCACAGCTTGTAGCCTTCATCAACCTCTCCCCCTGGATTAAAGGAGTAGGTTGATCAAGGAGACAAGAGTTACTATCTAAACTACTCTTCCATAATAGTGTTATGGTTTCCCGTAAACATGAGAAATCATAGTCTGCCCATCATCATTTATGTCTTTTAAGGGATGAACCTTCTATACAATCTGAAAACAAAACAAATTTCTTAAAACCCTTGGCCCAACACAAATCAAGGCCATGTATAAAACAATGAGTGCTGTTATCATTGAAGGAACGTTTGTTAACTTGTAACTATGTACACTAATCCATCCTCCATTATGATCCTGAATGCAGCCTTCATAATTGCTTTGACCATCATCCAATACTGATCTATACACAACCAATTTGACACAATTTGCCCAACTAATGCCTGAGTTACTAGTGGTAGATGATCCTTTACACGTCAGGCCACAAGCTTTCGAAAAATCTTAGCTTACGACAGGCCCTAAAAAGCTTTGGTGGGATACCATTTACCACTAGTCGCCTCACCTTCAAAAAGCTTGTTGCATCTGGTATCCTATATATCCCAGCATATATAACCATATAGAGTGGACCAAGGAATCTCCTTCAAGAAGCTCTTGCCAAAGTTTTAAGTTAGATTCCATCGGATCCATTATATTCCGCTCTCTGCAAGGAAAAGAAAGTGGCCCATTTGCTTTGGTTGATCACAGTTTTCCAGCAATCTCTCACATTTTGAGCAGCCCATGAGCAAATGCACCTCATCCTCCTCTTGAACTTGAACACAACCAAAGGGGCAAGAGACAACACTCGAAGACCTCTTTAAACCCTTAGTTGTACCGTATGTGCTTTACCATGTGCAACTAGCTACATAAAAGTTTTGATCTTCTATGGTATAAACCACCTTCATAACACCTTCCATTTGTTGTCTGCACTCAACCTAGTACCTTGAAAAGAGAAAACTATATACAGATTTCACAATAAAACAACTATCAGTGGATGGTTTGCAATACATTTCATCCTTTCCTGCATCTCCTCACCGGGTGAGTGTGCACAAGTGAGCAATGATATATGAAGGAAGGCATATGCATTTTGCTTCTATTCCATTACTTTTTAAATTTATGTTTTAAAATAAAAAAATTATTATATTATTTAGCTTTTATTTTTAGTTTTATACGTTTTTTCATTTTCTTTGTAACACATATGCAATTATTTCTTAAGAAATCAATCACACTTTTTTTTTGTTAGATGGATAGAGGTTCACTATTTTTAAAGTAACGATTCTTTTTATGTTTTAAAATTAAAATAAATTTATTTACAATTTTTTTAAAAAATAAGATCATCATAATATTTTAATTTTATTTTATACGAGGTTTGTAATTTTAGAGGTGAAAATGCTTTCAGTTTAAAAAATATATTATTTTTTAAATTAGACTGAGATATTGATACTATAGTAACGAATAACAAATGACAATGTACTCTCTTTATCTAGATTTTTTCTTGGCACTTTGTTCTACTCAGATGTAATCAGAGAGGTTATGCACTTTTCTTTGGATTGAATTCTCAGGCATAATAAAAAGGTTGTGGAAGTTCATTTGGACTAGAGATGAGAATTCGGGACGAACCCCATTTAAGCCTGAATCCATGAAGAGTCAGTCTTTTATTTTAGCACCTCCAGAAGGAGGCTGGCTTAAACGAACTTGCCCACTGGTCTGCCCGTTTAGGCTCGCCTGTTTTTTTCCCTTTTCATTTATAATTATGTTGTTATTTAATACTTATAAAAAAATCAAAGAATGGCTAGGAAAAATTTGGTATTTTTGCTACATAAGAAGAGGAGCATACTCATTTGAATCACAATCAATTAATGATAGAGATATGGAAAAGAAAATGACAATGACGCTAATTCCTAATGTTTAGTGTAGTTTGTAGCTTTCACTTTTCTTTTTTATGACATTTTATAGTAATTTATTTAATTTTGGTATGTGGACTTTATGTAATTGTTTATATAATTGTGGTGTGATGATCTTATGGAACAATTTATTTAATTATAGTGTGTAGACAATAGACAACTAGACTTATTATTAAATTGTTTAAGACATGGTGTTTGTTTAATTATATTTGTATGTGTGTTAAATATTGAATTGTTGAGTTGATGATATTTGGTATTTAAATGTAATTTAGATCATATTTATGTTTTTTATCTGGTGATTCATTGTTTTAGTTAGAAACAAAAGTTTGTAAGTGGAAAAAATATTTTTAAAAAAACGAGGCCTTGGGTTGGCTAGAGGCCCGTCCCCTCAAGGGTCAGGCTTTGTAAAATGCCATATTTTTTTGAAATCGGGCTTATACGAGCTTGGCCCTGTTTGGCCGCCCGACTTCCCGGCTCTAATTTTGACTACTTGGTTGCAACCAAATGATTAGAGACCTGTTGGATTGGTTAGACGGTTAAAAAGGTTGGTTCATAATTATAAGATCGTTTTTAAATCTTATCACGGTAAAGATATAGGGTGGGGAGAGTTAATTATATCTACACCGTTTAGATCTCATCTTTACGATCTAGATTTGGTTTTAGATACAAATCTTATAATTGATATAAAATCTAAAATCAAATGTAGACTGTCTAGATGAGATCTAGACAGTTTAGATACGCCTAGCTTTTCCTACTCATTTTTTTATAGGTAGGGAAATTGGTTTTGGTAATATATATAGTTACCTCTATAAGAGTGCGCATCAAGTCAGGAGGTATCATCCCAACTCACCAAAGATAAGATTATTCACCTTTTTTGAAAAAAAAAATTACCAACCTATATGATAACTAGGCATTGAAATTTTCAAAAAAATGTGAAAATAAAGTAATATTTGATTTGATTCTATATTTTTTATACATTGATAAATATCAAATGGAAGAAATTATATCATGATAAAGTATTTATTATATTTCTATAATATATTGATTATACAATTTTAAAAATATTGTCAACTTATATTATTTAAAAAGGAAATTAATTCTTAATCCTTTTTTCACACATTGAAATTATAATATATATATATATATAATCAATTGTTCTGGTCGAAAAATATATGATGAACTCAAATATACCCTTTCAACCCAAGATATCAAAGCAACAAGTTTCTTCCTTCATTTATATTGAAATTGATTTCTCTACTCACCAGAAAAATGGATAAGAAGAGTTCAGTATATCTAGACCTACAGATCTCATCTGGACAGTCAACACTACAAAAAAACCACTGATTACCGACGGAATAAATTCCGTCGGTAATTTCCGACGGATTTCCGGCGGAAATTCCGTCGGTAATTTTTAAAAATGAATAAAAAATTAATTATTAATTAAAAAGTTACCGACGGAATTCCGTCGGTAATTTTTAAACATTAATAAAAAATAAATTATTAATTTAAAAAATTACCGACGGAATTCCGTCGGTAATTTCTCTACACAAATCACCGACGGAATTCCGTCGGTAATTTTTAAAAATTAATAAAAAAATTAATTATTAATTTTTAAAAATTACCGACGGAATTCCGTCGGTAATTTTTTAAAATTAATAAAAAATAAATTATTAATTAAAAATGAATTATTTATTTTAATTTATGTTGAAAATATTTTATATATAAAATAGTTAATAAATTTATTTTATAAATATTAATATATATATATTTATTACAAATTTAATTTTGAATTTTTTATTAAGTAATATTATTTATATAAAAATAATATATTTATTAATATGTAAATTATTTATTAATAATTAAATATATTTCATAATATATTAATTTAAATATAATGTAAAGTATATATAAGATCAAATATAATTATAATAGTGGGATTTTAATTATAATAAATATAATAGTTTGCAAATAATATCACAAAGTCTTTATAGCTCAACTGGTTAAGGCATCAGCACGCGCGCAGGTGGTCGTGGGTTCGAATAGCAACTCAGCCACATTTCAGAGAATTTGAGAACGCGACATGTGGTGGATTGCGGGAGCGACACGTGGCGGCGTCTGGGAGCGACACGTGGCAGGAGGGGGTATGTGTTATAAATAAAAAAATTTAAAAAAAATTTACCGACGGAATTCCGCCGATAATTTTAGCGACGGAATTCCGCCGGTAATTTTTAACGACGGAATTCCGTCGGTAATTAATTAGCAACAGTGATATTTCCGACGGAAAAATTTTTGTCGGTAATTTTTTTCCGTCGGATATCCGTCAGAAAATCGAATTTACCGACGGAATTCCGTCGGTAAATTCCGTCGGTAATCAGTTGTTTTTTTGTAGTGCAAAATTTGATTTTATAATATGTATCCATTAAAATAAAAATTTAAACCGTCTCATTGATTTAAACGGATCAGATATGTTAAACTCCTACTACCCAGTTTTTTTATGAATAGAGAAACCAGTTCTACTTATATTTAGAATCCGACAAAGTAAAATTTTAAAAGCTTAAAATGCAGACATCTTCCAAAAAAAAAACAAATTTTGCGCATATCTCACAGCTTTGTAGTCCCTATATTGAAGATCCTAATAGCCAACGCTTTGAAAAACTGTGATCATTTGAAGTCTTGATCATGAGCAAGAGCCTCGTAAAACATGACCTTGGTATCTCGTGTGACGGTTCTGTACTGAGAATTCAGATTTGGAAACGAGGACGACGGAGGAGGCGGCTGAGATTTGTAAATGAGATCATGATAATCAACATCAACACCACCACCATGCTCATCAGGAGGTTCTGTGTTATTAGTCACAGCAACATTATGAAGGGACGGAACATACATTTCTCCTGCTTGTTGCTTATAATTTCCACATGATGATGTTGTGGCTGAAGAACTGGGTGGTCTGTAATAATAACAATTCTGAGAAGCCATGAAGGAAGAATGGTTGGAAGCTGTTGTTATAGGCAAAGTACTGTTGTGTGGTACTATTATTTGAGCATAATTAGGTACGAGGTCTATTGGGTGTGGATAATGACTAGGTTGATGATATGTAATTTGTTGTAATGGTAAAAAATGATGGACATGCTGTGTATGAAGTTGTTGTTGATTCTGGTGTGGAAATAATGAAGTGTTATTACGTCCCACTTCCACCTTGTTGGTGCTATTTGCAGTTTCTGATGTAATAATGGTTTCAGTTCCGTAATTATCTACTCTGGCCTCCAATGAAGAAGAAGAAGCTTGAACAATAATGGGGTCTTGGAATGATATGTTCTGATGATGGTAATGCAGAAGGCTTGGACCAGAATTATCACTGAAATGCAAAAAATGCAGAACCATTTACATAATCGCCAAAATGATGGACCTTAATCCTATAATGTATATCATTGACTCAACTACTATACTACAAAAGTAAAATAAATGCTTTGGTCCTGTATTTATAGCTTTGAGTGAATTGTAATGTGATTAAGCTCTTAAACTTTGATCCAGTGTAACTCAGCCGCTCCTAGTTTTGATGTTATTGTAACTCAAGCCCTTAATTTTAACTTATTACAACTCAATTTTTGTATTTTTAACTATTCAAAACTTGAGATAAAGTGCAGATCACCTATCAAGTATTCGTTAATGTGCATATGGTGTTATAAAGTTCACAACGATGCAAAAACATCATAATTTTTTCTAAACTGAGCCGCACTCTAAAAAGTAGAAGACGTTGCGTTTGATGAAGGTGCCCGCAAACACTTCATTGGTAAGTTTAAACTTTACCCGTAAAAGTATTAGTCCAAAGTTTCATAAAACATATAATTATATTTATTAAAAAAATTTTAAATAATTAAAACTATAACGTCTAAATTGTATTGAGTCAAGTTTTTAGGACTCAGTTACAATATCAAGAATTTGAAAGAATGAATTACAAACATGTCAAAACTATAATAACAAAAAGATTGATTTTCCCTTAAAAACAATATAAAAAAAAAGTTCGTTTTAGAACAGGACAATGCATCAGGGTGTCAGGCAGAGCGATTGACTGTTATATGAATTTGGATTCATGAAACAGAGAACATACCCAGATTAACATCAATACGGTTCATCAATAATATAATTGTCCCAACTGTTTAATTCTAGTCTTAATGATTAGTGAATAAACAAAGCAATCACTGAAATCATCCTACTCGTTTTTCAGAATCAGTCCATTTCTCTACGTACTAAATAACAACATTTTTAGAGGAATTAAGGTCAAGAAAAATACAAGTAACATAAAAAACATGCGTAAGACAAAGAGTGAGTACCTTGGAACAGAGTTGGTCTGCGAAACAAACTCATTATTATCTTCATAACTCTGAGACTTCAATGCCAAATTAGTCAACGAAGCCGAAGAGGAAGAAGAAGTTGACCCTGACCCAAAAGACGAACTTGTCTCCAAAACCATACTCTCCTGACCCAAAAACACAAACCCATTACCCTCACCACCAACAATCTTAGCATTCTTAAGCGCATCAAAGAACCAAGCCTCAGTTTTCGGGTGCCGAATAACGGGTCGACCCGAACCCGGATCCATTCGGAAGAGAAATAATCTTATACGGGAAGGTGCAGGGTAAGAATAAGGAGGAATGGAACAGAGTCGGTCGTACTCATCAATGAGGACATAAAAATCTTCATTGGAAGTTAAAGAAATCAGAGAGTTAAGGTCAAGATGGGGAAGTTGGTATTTTAAAGTGAAGGGTGAGGAGACAGAGAGGGCGGCGGCGAGGTGAGATACGAGGGAGTCGATGGTGGTGACGGTGCGGCGGTCGACGGAGACAATACGGGTGTCACCGCCGACGTAGAAGAAGGACTTGTTGTTGTTGTTGTGATTGGGGCCACTACTTGGACGTGGGACTATGTGGCCGCCATGGCTGCACAAAAGACGGAGCTTGGTGGTGGCGGTGGAAGAAGGAGGTGGGTGGGGTTCCATGAATGTGGGGGGATCGAGGGAGGTGTGAAATTCAAGGTTGGATTCACCGATAATATGGAGGAAGGTAGAGACTAGAGAGTAAAAGAAGAGGCACATGGGCTACATAGAATAGGAGTATGAAGGATGAGTTTATTAATTAAATCCATGGGCACTTGCCACGTCATATGAAGGGCAGGGCAAGTTGTGTGATTGTTCCTATGCATCCTATGTATTGTTTACTAATGATTTATTTAACCTTATTTATCAGTTTTAAATTTTTGTATGTAGATGTATAATGTTAGTCTTCGATGATGATAATTGTGTGTTTGCTTTGTTCTCATGCAGTGCAGTAAGTGTTAAGAACTTGTTAGGATTAGTTTATGAGAAAAAAGAAGAAAAAATTCTTTTAAAGAATAGATTATAGGTAATAACTTCTGGAGCAGTAGAAAAAAAATAGTTTCTGGTAAAATCTAGGTTTTCAGGCTAAAAAGTTATTCTAGAAAAGTTAGGAGTATTTGTTTGGTTTAACCAAAATATCGGTTTTGACAATTAAAAGTTATTCTAGAAAAGTTGAAGGTGTTTGTCTATTCTGATTTTGAAACCTAGATTTGGGCCCAAACTTAAGTTGGAAAAGTTGTGCCAAACAGGCAAGGATTAAGTTGGAAAGTTGTCGATTTTTAAAGTAGAAATTAATAAGATTTAAGATTTTCCTTATTTCGTGTAAAATATGTTGAAAGTGTCTTATTAAAAGGATCTAAATGACTATGAAATATTCAATCCCATTCATATGAGTGATAGTTGAATCATTTAATATAATGTAAAAGTGATGTAATCTTGGGAAAACTGCGTTCAGATTCCAAGGAAAATTAATACTACATAGTCCCTTAAAATATCAAAATTATTTATAGGTCCTAAGGATTCTAAAGGTAATATAATACAACTGGGAAATTATCTAATTGTCCTTACTAATTGACAATAAAGAATGTTGGCACAATTTTCCCTGTAATCTTCCTATGTTACCCTTATGGCATCATTATATACTTCAATATCTCTCTCCTCTCTCCCATCTTTGCACTTGCTCCTCATTATTTAGTGGTAAAGAGTAAAAATGAAAGGATAAACATTTATTATATTGACTACTTCAAATAATATACTTCCACTGTTTCTAAATATAAGATTTAGTTGTTTTTTTGAAGAAATTAAGGAAGCTAAATGAGCCACTGAATCATAACATATTTTATATGTTATTAAATTATATGTTAGTTTATAAGCCAAATAAACTAGTTTAGAGAAAAAATTTAAGCAAATCAATTTTTAAGTAACTTATTTAGGTTTTTTAGCATTCTCCAAAAAGATCAATTAGATTTTATATTAAGGAATGAAGGGAGTATTGATTAAGAAATCCTTCTCTCTTATTTATAGTTAACTCATTTAATATGTTTGAATTGAAATAATTATCCACATTTATCCTGATTGAAGAATGTAGATTTAAGGGAAAATGACAGAAAAAGACCCCAAACTATATAAAGGGCATTTAGCTACAGAGAATTTCAGAAATGACCATAACATGAAACTAATCTAACTGTCCTTTACAAATTTAAAGTAAATATGACAAATGACCTTGGGAATGTTTTTTATTTTTTAATAAACAGGCCCAACACTTACCACCGATGCCAGCCGCCTTCTGGACTCCGCCGACTGGTGGAGGCCGGTCTCACCTGCCACGTGGCAGGTGGGGGTATTATGGGAGAGGGTGTGCCAAAAATAATTGGCAAAGTGGGCCACCAAGAATTCTCATTATATATATATATATTACAAAAATTATATATAAACTATCTTTCATTCTTTTTCAATATTTTCCCAAATTCGTATAATGGATTACCAGAATTGAATAATGGTTCACCAACGTCAAATAATGGATTACCAACTTTGGATAACGGTTGACAAACATTTATCTATTCATTTACGAACTTTTTTTATTTGTTCATAGAAGTGTATACGGATTACTGAATTCAAATAACAGATTACCAACTTTGGATAAAGGATTACCAACATGTTTATATCCAATTACCAACATCATTACCAGCTTCTTTTTGTTTGTTCCCAGAATTGTATAACAGATTACCAAATTCGGCTAATGGATTACCAAATTTGAATAACGGAATTCATTATTCAAATTTGGTAATTTGTTATACAATTATGGGAACAAACAAAAAGAATCCGGTAATGATGTTGGTAATTAGATAGAAACATGTTGATAATCCTATATTCAAAGTTAGTAATCTGTTATCCGAATTCGGTAATCCGTCATAAAATTGTGGGAACAAACAAAAATAAGTTGGTAATTGGGTATAATCATGTTGGTAATCTGTTATCTAAAGTTAGTAATCCATTATACGATTCTAGGAACAAACAAAAAGAAGTTGGTAATTTGATAGAAACATGTTGGTAATCCGTTATCGAAAATTGGTAATTCGTTATTTGAATTTGGTAATCCGTTATACAATTTTAAGACAAATAAAAAAAATTAGTAAAGTTAGGAAGTTGGTAAATGGATAGATAAATGTTTGCAAACCATTATCCAAAGTTGGTAATTCGTTATTCGATGTTGGTAAACCATTATTCAATTCTAGCAATCAATTATACGAATTTGGTAAAATATTAAAAAACAATGAAAGGTAGTTTACATAGAATTTCTGTAATATATATATATATAATGAGAAGGCTTAGTGGCTTGGTGGTAAGGCCAAATCTTAAGGGTAAGAGGGTGCGTTTGAATCCCACCCCTCCACTTTGCCAATTATTTTTGGCACACCTCCTCCCCCAGTGGGAGCGGAATCTCTCCACTTATTTGGGAGTCCACTTTCCTCTATTTAGTTGGAGTGCTGCATTTTATGCCATCATTTATAAAAAAATTCCCTTCGGGTTTCCAATAAGACAGATGCATCTAACGCCACACCGCACTCTTCTTCCTCCTCCTCCAGCCGGAAACCACCCACTTCCTCCACCGTTGGAGCACTCAATGCCATCTTCTGGCTATCCTCTGGTAAGGGTTGTGGAAACAGCCATCCACTTCGTCGTTATATCCTTAGCTTCGTCGGACCGAAGATTTGGAATGAGCATAGGGAAAAATAGAGGGATCCCAATCCTCCATGGCAGAATTCTTCCGGTGGTTGTTTCTTTTTCCCGGGTTCTGATTGTTTGGAATTGATGGCCGATAATGACCTATAGAATATCTTACATTTTCGGCCATGAGTGACGCCGTCTTGAAACCCCATGTTTTGCCCATCATTGAGATGTTTAGAGGCGCGTGGCGGAGAAATCAGGGTGGGATTATCATATTATACTCTTGGAATTCAGTTCTGTGAATAGAAGAATGAAGAAGGTGTGAATATCCAATGGAGAGGAGAAGAAGTGTAACATCCTAAAATTAATTGAGGTTTAGTGGGAATAATTAGGAATTGATTAAATGAGAAATGATGGATTATAAGAATATTTGAAGGATTTTGAGGTATTTTTGAGGATTTTAAAGGCATAGTTTCTCTCTAATATTAAGAACAATAATTTTGGGGAAATTATTTTTAGGCTCAAAAGATGTTATTATGGGAGAAAATAAATAAAGCATATTAGAGGAAAATTTTGAGATTGAAAAGAAAATTTTTGGTTCAAAAGAAATATTTTATTTGAGAATTTTAGAGCCTAGTAGTGTATATTTCTCCCTAATTTTTTTTCTTTTTCCTTTATTCTCTCTTCCTCATACCTATTTAGCTACTCCCTCACGTCAACCATCTCCCTCACGTCACCTCTCTTCCTCTCCTCTCACACTCAATAATCATATCACACTTTCTCCCCCTTATTTTAATATTTTTCTTCCTCTTCCCTTATTTTATAAACAATTCTCCTCCCCCTTTTAATTGACGCGTCAGACACACACTCATACACCACCACCCTCACACGTCTCTCTCTATTTTATTATTATTCCCTTCCCCTTATTTTTCTTTCTGACCGCAGACCCTTCTTCCTCTTTCTTTGGTATTTCTTCTTATTTTTCTCTTCTCTTTTCTTCATTACACTCCCTCACCGTCTCTATCTCTCTCTCTATTCTTCCTCCTCCTTACACCACCACCACCACCATTGACCAAGCTTCTCTTCTTCATTCCTCCTTCTCCCTTCTCCCTCTCTTTGCCTCTCTCTTCTCTCTCTTTAGTCCGCCACCGTGGTGGACTTTAGGAGGGAGTTTTCCGGAGAGCTTCGCCGGAAAACCACCATTCCTTTCCTCCTCTCACCTCTTCCAACATTGTACTTTCTTCCTCCACTCATTTTCGGTTTGATTTGTGCTTAGAAAGTAGATAGAAAAAGTTTTGGCCGGAGCTTTTGGAGCTCATCGGCGCCAGACCGGTGGTTTTCCCGGCCACCTAAGACCATATTCGGACTCCCGTAAGTATTCTCTACGCAACCATGTCATTAGTTTCCTGATCTGTGATATTTCAAAAATAGGCCTCATCTGAGTTGAAGTTTTTGGGATATCTAAAGCTATATATTATATTAAAGTCTAATATTTGAGTTAGAATTTTTCTTAAGGAGCTTATAACTTGTTTGAGGTTTTTCCAATTATTTGGAATTTTTAGAATTTCTAATATTAGGAAAAATTTTGGGATATTGTGGTCTGACTTGTTATGGTTAAATTGATAAGTTATGGGAGTTTATTTAATATTATATTATGATGTTAATCTGGCTGATTATAGTGGAATTTGATGGTGAAATTTTAGACCGGTAAAGTCTAGATTAGACTGATGATTAAGGAGGAAATTTTTTTGAAATATGGATATTTGAGTATAATGGGTGATTTTAGTAAATTTATCGATATTAAATTAAGGCTGTTGTTGGGATAAATATGATTGAATTGAGATATTATGGGAGTTGAAAAGATTTACTTGGATATGTGAGGAATGGATTTTGGGATCGTAGGATGGATATGGATGGAGGATTTTTAATGGTTTAGTTGAGAGAGAATTAAGGAGGGGTTTGGAATAAATTTCTTAGGAATGAATGTTTTCCTTTGGTTAGGGAATTAAATTCCCTAACTTTGCTTTTAAACACTTAAATTTAAGTGTTTAATTTTATATGACTGTTATGTAGAAGGTGACTTGTCTGGAGTCAGCACGGGGGAGCTGCACTATTGTGAGATTGGTGCCAGCTATCAGGTAGCCGCTTCTATTTGTTCTATGTGTATGTTCATTGTTGGTAAGAGATTTCAAATTCTCTTTCAACTATGGAATTCTGGATTGTTGTGGTATATTTATTGTATTACTTCAATTAGTTATTTTGATATCAAATGTCATGTGGGATTTGTATGGTGAAACTGGCATAATTATCTGTGTATTGCATCACAAATTTGAAAATGGTATATATATGATTTTGAAAATCTTATTGCATGAGTTTTGGGAAAATTGGAAAGGCCATGTGCCTGATTTTGATGAAATTGATATTGTTGCTTATGATGCATATGTATGTGATTGTGCTGTGGCATCGATGCATTGGTTACTGCTACCATCACGTGATGAGATACCCTGTTGGCCCACAGGGACTAATATTATCGGTGTACTGAGTATTGGTAGCCCCTATCAAGTACTACCTATGGGTGTGCTGAGTATGGGTAGCCCTCATCGAGCATTACCCCCTTATTGTGGTACTGGGTATGGGTAGCCCCCATCGAGTGCTACATGTTTGGTGTGCTGGGTATGGGTAGCCCCCATCGAGCATTACCCCCGTTGTGGTTCTGGGTATGGGTTGAAATCCCCATCGAGTTCCACTTCTCCATGGTTCTGGGTACGGGTTAAGATCCCCATCGAGTTCCACTCTGATCCACCTAGTGGTAGGGGACAACCTAACGTTTCGCAGGGCGAACGTTATGGATGATTATGAAAAATGTATTTGAGAATCATTTTTGTAAATGACGATATACATGTTGCGAAAATGTTTTCGGCTATTGATAATTACATGACTATCTGGTATGTATTCATATTTCAAACTGAATATATATTATTTAGTTTCCCACATTGACACCTTGTTAGCACACACCGCACATAGAGAAGTAGTTAGTGGTTACGTTTTGGGGCTACCCCCGTTTATCTCACTTTTTACAGGTCCTAGGAGTGGAATAGATGGATATTCAGGGAAAGGAGCACTCATCTTCTCACTAAAACATAGTGAGCTTTTATTTTAGGTTTTATGCGAAAAGTGTTGTATATTGCCATACTTCCTTAGGCTTTCATATTTCGCTTCCGCATTCTTACTTTTGGATAACTGTATGCTTAATTGTTTAAATTGGGACCGGTCCATTTCCAGCATATAGGCCTGTGGCCTACTGGTGTTGTTGCTTTTCTAACTGGATTTTGGTTATGAACTGTTGGACGGAAACTTCTTTTTACCGGCCACGGTTGTTTGGGATTTTACTGGATATTTTATTATACTTGAACATGGCAAGAGTACGTTAAGTAATTGATCAAAGAGTTTGATATGTTATTTAAATGATTTACTCGGGTGATTAATTACATTTTTAGAGAAAGATTTACAAAAGTATTTAGATGCATGGTTCATATATTTTTATATCCATGCTAGGTGAATTCTTTCTAACATGGATAAACTAATAAAAAAAAATAGAAGGTTTCTTTTCTAACTATGATAGTCTGTTTTGGTATTCTTAATAATTTTATTTTCTATCATAGTTAGACATTTAAACTTTATTTTAAGAAAATGGTATCTCGAACTCTTTTCTATCTATGTTAGTATATTATTTCGTAAATCCCTTTTCCAAACATAGTTAGTACTAATAAAATCTTGTTACATTCGGTTTTATGGCTAATAAAATGTATTTAATTCGGTTTTATAGTTAATAAAATGGTTTTACAAAGCAATTGTTACAAGAAGCGATTACTTTTTTTAGGTTAGATGCCAGGATTTAGGTAGGAATTTTTTTATATGAAGAATGGCATAAAACGTAGTACTCCAAATAAATGGAGGAAAGTGGACCCCCAAGTAAGTGGAGAGATTCCGCTCCCTCCCCTTATATATCCTAACTTGCCACATGGCAGGTGGGTCTCGTAGCCGCCGCCGGTAGAAGTAGCCCAAACGCCAGTGATCGGCGTTGGTCGTCAGCCAGAGCTTCGGTGGCCTTCAGTGGTGGGCTGTTTATTAAAAAAAATAAAAAAAATTCAAAGGTATTTGTGACATTTCTTTTAAATTTATAAAAGGCACTTATGTCAGTTATATGTATGGTCATTTCTAAAATTTACTATAGCTAACTGTGTTTTATATGTTTCAAGAATTCTTTTTCTGTCTTTTTCCAATTATTTGATTACACAGTGGATGAGCAGAGCTAGAAATTCGGGCCGGCCCGTTTAGGACCTAGCCGGAGGAGGGCCGGACTTTGATTTTGGAGCAAAAAAAGGGGAGCGGGCTTAAACGGGCCGGCCCGTTTATTGCCCCTCCCTTTTTTTTACATTTTTTTATTTTTATTTGCTCAAAGAGTTAAATGGGTGTGCTATTTTTGTATATATGCATATGAACGATAATAATTTAAATGTTTATTAAGTTAGATTCAAGTCCCATACGTCCCACTTTTATACTTTAATTCCTTATTACTTAGAACATTCTATGTAATTGTGGTGTGTGATGTAACACCCCAAATTTTTAGAAAATAGAAAATAAGAAATTATTTAAGGTCTCGAATATTATAAAAAACATTAAAAAGTATTGAAAAATAAATTTATGATATTTAGACATTTTTAGTAATTTTAAAGTCTATTTTCTTTAAAGAAATAAAGAGAAATAAATAGGGGATAAAACTTAACTTGGAAAAAGGAATAAAAATGAGTTAGTTGAGATCTTAGAAAGGCATTTATAAATTAAAAAGCCTTATGAATAAATTCTTGAGGTCAAATGTATTTTAATAATTTCTAAGGTTTATTTTCTCTATTAATTGAGGAAAAATGGTTAAGAGATAAATTTAAATAAGGGAACATTTAGGACCTTGGGGTATTGTTTGTTATTTAAAAAGCCTTATAAATAAATTTGCAAGTTAAAGCATATCTAGAAAAATTATTTTGGGGACAGTTTTAGGTCTATTTCTAAATGATAATGACAAATAAAATTATGATTTAAAAGGAAAATAAAAAGAGGGAAATGAAAAAGACAATATCTGCCCCTAATTAGAAAATATCTTCAAAGGAAAGAAGGGGCAAAATGGTAAAACACCCATTCAAAATATCAATTCCTTTTCTTTAATAAATATACTCCCTCATCCATTCAATTCATCACCACCGCCTCTCTGCTCTCTCTCGTTCTCTCCCTCTGCCCTCACTCCCTCCATTTCCTTCGTCCCTTCGAGCTTGACAACGGCGATCGACGGCGGAATCGACGGAGAAAGGCGACAGAAACGCACCTCAAGTCTGGGAAGCTTGGATTGGTTTTGGGTAGGTCTTCCTTCTTCGTTTTCCTTCTCCTTTGTGTCCGATTCTGAGCGAGTTCGAATGGGAGCAATGATTCGATTTTTGGGGTTTTTAAGGTTTCTAAAATTATAGAAATGATGTTTGGGCTTGATTTCAACGATTTGGTCAGTGATTTTGAGAGATGATTTGGATTGGGTTGAGTTTATTCAGAGGCCCCGATTTTCTTCCCTGTTCCGACGCCCTTTAAAGTGTTCTTGGATGAAAATCGACTTAAACCTTAATTAACCATAATTAAGAGTATGATTAAACTAAGAAAACAAGGGTATGTTGAATTTCTAATAGGTTTTGGTTGTTTGAATTCTTGTTCTGCCCTGTGCCGTCGAGCTTGTTCTTTTTGTGATTGATTAGATTCTTGTTCTTCCCTCTGTAGCATTAACGTTATAAGCATAAGAAAATGATGATGGATTAATGAATCTGATTGTGTGAATTTTCTGTTCTTCTTCTTGTTCAATTGTGTTCTGTTCGGCTGAGTGCAGGAGAAAGGGGAAAGGGAGTGAAATTGTTGTTCTTCTCTGCCTCTCCCTGTGTTGTTTGAATTCTGCCCTATGTTGGTTCCCATTTGGTGATGAAGATAGGATGGAATGGATGTATGAATTGTGTGTTCAATTTCTGCTAAGGACTGGAATTTTTGAACCCCATCCATTATGCTCTGTTTCTGTTCCTGCTGGTCAACTATCCGGAGGCTTGATTTTCTGGGTTTAAACCTTACATGGGTCAAGACATTAAATTGAGCTTAGATGTGATTAAGTCTGTGGCTTTAAAGGCTGTATGGTTACTGCATGTTGATTTTTCTGTTAGATTTTTAGTGGTATGGAATGGGGTATTCTTGCTTAAATCCTTGAGGTTCGGTTTTTATGTTGGAATTGATACTTGGAGAGCATTAGAGCCAAATGAGCAGCAAAATGAATGTTTGTATTTGGAAGTCTTAAAGGTTGAAATTGGAGCTGAAATTTAGCATGTTTTTAGAGGGTACTTGAAAGTTGGATTCAATCGAAGGTGGTGAATTTTAAAGTTCTAGAAAAGCTTTCATGAATTTCTGAGGTTGAGTTCTTATTAACTTGTGGTGGAATGACCAAACATGCCTTGTTAGTTTAGTATTTATAGTTTAAACTCTTCAAAAGATTGGTTAATAATTGCTATTAGGGTAGTTAAGAGTTGGCATTACTCTAGTGCATGAAGCAAGTGATTCAAGGAGCAAGGTACTAGTTATTTATGTTGTGCGATTATGGAAAATAAAGAGGGGAAGAAGATTTAGTTGTTTAATGGTTTTTGTAAAATCTGTGGCTTTCCTTAGACGTGATAATTTTCGTATAGATTGACCGATTTATCCAAGCTTTGGATTTGAAATTTACTATTGGGTGGTTTAAAGTTTTAAGATTGATGATTCCTAAATGTAAACCTGAGAAATTCTAGAGATTCTGTAAGGATAGTGATTAAATAATTGGCTTGAGAGTGATTGAAATCAGGAAATGAGTGTTAATATTAATGTTTTGAAGTTCCTAAGTTTTATAGAGAAATTCATAATGATGAATTACACTTTTAAGCATTAAAAGCATACTTACATATTCCTTCAGGTTAATTAAATTATTGATTTAGAAACTGGAACTTGTTTTTACAGGTAAGAATATGGAGTTATAATGGTTGTTGATCATGTTGTAAAATGAAGGTTTGAATCTTGCCATAAGAATTAGAATTCGAAGCTTAATAGAGATTAATTAGATTATGCTTGGTGTGTGTAGTAATGACATTAAGAATGCTTCAAATATGTATAATATTTTCGTGGTTCATAAATAAAAGGGGGTGTTAATGCTAAAAATAACTATTTTGATAGTTAAGATAATTAGGAAGAAAGGCTATTTAATAGTCTAGTTGTAGGAAGAAAATTATGAAAATTCTAGATTGAGAATAAGAAATAGGATTGGTTTTACGCTCTGTTTTAGGATTAGGATTTTTGTTTAAATATTAGTGATTGTACATTGAAAATGTTGGACTCTGTTCACTTTCTTCCGTTGTTGTCATGTATTGATGTGGTTTCAACCATCGAAACTTATGTGATTAAATACATATAATTATTAGAGACATTCTAATAATTTTGGAATCTATGTATTAAATAATAAATGATTAAAGTCTTTTGATAATGGTTCTTATACAAGCTATTGGACAAATGTTGAGAATAAGAAAGATTAATCAGAATAGAATAATTAAAAGCGACCTTCTTGATCTTAAATGGTCAAGCTAATTATAATAAGTAATAATGCTTCACATACATAGAGTGGGGTAGCATCAAGTATTTAGGATTCGAGAGAGACGCGTAGAATAATTTATTAATAGGATTTTAATAAGCTTGTATATGTATATAGGTTATGAGTAGTGATTGGAGTTCATCGAAATAATATAACGGAAAGGAGCTGGTACAGGACTAAGGTCTAAAGAAGCCAGGTAGCAGTTTCATTCAATATCATTTATCATGTATGATAATTTCATAGCATGTTTATAAATTTTTAGTAGCTTTAACCTTGTCAGAATTATTCATGGGATCCGAGTACTCGATGACTAGAGGGCTAGCTACCCCTAGTACAGTTTAGTTATGACCGAAAGGTTATATTCAGGAGGTTAACCCTCACAGTAGTGCCTTAAGTGCACTAGCAACAAGGTTAAGGATTACTTATATGGGATGAGTGCGGGGGCCCACAGAGGGGCAACATCCCTACCCATACAGACATATTTTTAATTATACATATTTTGTCAATTATTATGCATGGTAATGAATGAAATGAACTGCGTTAAATTGCTGTTTCAGATAAGCTGGTAAATGGTAAGAGGATTGAGAAAAGGCAGGAAAGCTGGAGGAAGATTAGATGAAGAATTTAGGATTATGTTATAAAAAGTAAGGTTAATTGCATACATTGTAAAATTAAATTATTAAATTAATAGTAGAAGGTATAGAAATTATAATTGTATAAATTTATTAAGAGATTTAAATTTCCTAAGTATTATGAATTATGAATAGACTCCCTTAAGAGAGTTAGTGTACTTTTAATTGTTTTATTAACCACTTTATTTTATAAAGAATTTTAAGTTATTTCAATTTGTCTGAAAAGCCCATTTCAACCAACAGAGGGTTGGTCTAACGTTTTAAAAGAAAAGTTTTAAATTTTTACGTATTTTTGGGCTTTTGACATTAAAAAGTGGTTATAATTCAATTAAAATGTTATATTATAGTAGTAAAATTCCAGATGTTACATGTGACTTCTAGTTCTAGACTTAGTACATGATTTATGAGTTGTTAAGTTGGTATATGGCAATGCACTAATGCTTGGTAAGTTTGTATTTAAATATAATTTGGATCATATATATTTATATTTTTTATTATAGGTACATTATTTTCGTTAGCAATACACACTCAAAATTAGGAAAAAAACATTTAAAAAAGTCGAAGCTCCCGAGCTGACCCTAGGCCTGACGACTCAAGGGCTGGGCTTCACAAATAAGGGGTTTTTTTGTTCAGGGGCTTAAACCCGGCCCGCCCAATTTCCCACCTCTATGATGGGGAAATTTGAATTAGTATTGATTTTATAGACAAAATCGAAAAATGAACGTTAATTATCCGACTATACTTATATTTTGCACCATGTCGTTATCCTAAAAGTACCCTACAGTATGTACCTAGACAAAATGTCAGGACTAGTATAGATGGTAGATGTAGGACTAGACAATACAAGGTGAAGAGATAGACTCTAAATCCGAAAAATGACAATTTAAAGAATGTCAATTTATTTATATTAATACCTTTAGTAGGCAATTCCAATCATGTTAGACGTCAAAAGTGTACGAGTCTGGATTTTTTTGTTTTTTTTAAGTTGTTATTATGAGAGCCTTATAGGTAAACTGACACCAAACACTAGAATTGATAGTCAGGACCAGCACTTTAAAGGTCAGGTCTTTAAAAGGGTCGACCTCAAAAATCCGGTAGTGTAAATATCTATTTTTTTGAAGCTCGGCCTTAGAATAACAGGGTTCAGGATCGGCCTGGCCAGATTAGTGCCGATATCCTATTCTTTAATCTTTTTACATAGAAAATAATTAAAACAATAAAATCCTTATCATCAACACAAATATCAATTTGAAGTTACAATACAAACACCAACAAGTAACAAATAGTAATAAATATATTGTCTATAGTTTTAAATAAGTCACACAAAATAAACTAAGCAATCATATTAAATATTAAGCAGCAACATAGGGACCACCACCACCAACAGTAATTAACATGATAATATAAAAATCAAGGACTACAAAAAATAAAACATGACAAAATAGATATAAAATTTTAAGAGCCACTACAAACAATTTATTTCTCAATAATTCATATGTACTAATATAACATATTAATTGTAAGACCAAAATAGTCTGTGCATGGTAATAAGCAATAATGTTTAAAACAGTTTATGTTAAATGTTTAATTAATACCTTCAGTCAAAAAGTAGTTGCGTCGGACAAATTTTAGGAAAAATAAAAGGAACAACGTTCAGTGAAAATGAATGAATCCAACTACTAAATATAGAGTATTTGGTTTGGGTTAATCATGATTAAGACAAAAGACTTAACAACGAGTGGTTGCAGAGCAAAAGGTGAGTAATTGTGATATATAACATGAATTAGGAGATATGAAAAAAGTTATAATTCAATTCCAATCATATATTTATATCTAGGGCTCAGGGGAGAAGGGATATGAGTGATATTTATATTTAGGGTTTTTTATTATTTTTTTAAATATGAGAATGGCCGGTCCTTTGAAGCCTTCGGCCCTACAGGACCGGCCCGAAAAGCCCGATTCCCTTTTGAAGTCTCAAAAATCAAAGCCCAGCCCTCAAAGGGACATGGCCTAAAAGGGCCGGCCCAAATTACCAGCTCCACCAAACACTTCTTTGTACTTCATTTAAGTGCTTTTTCTTAGCATAAAAGAAAGCCATTCCAAACACATATAATATAAATGAATTTTTAGATTAAAAATGAATTTTTATAAACTGAAACTTATTTAGATTAGTAGTTGTAAAAGTAACTTTTATATATTTTATGATAATTTTAAAAAAAATTAAAACTAAAATTATTTTTTTGACCAAATAAAATTAAAATTATTGCAAAAATATTTTATTATTAAAAAATTCAAAATTTTTTCTGGTCTTATTTATAAGTTACTTTATCATGTAAAAACAATACAAGAAAATGATTCATGTAACATGATTATTTTAGAGATATATGTAACATATATATATACACTATAATTAAATAACTTATTTAACTTTTTAATCTCTCTGAATTAGTCCACTAGCTATTATATTAAAGACCAAATGTAATATTTCTCTCTCTCTCCTTCATAGCCAAAAGCCATAAGTCATAAGCCAAAGATGTGTTTGGATTAGCAGTGGATAAGTGACTTTTTTTCAATCTGACTTTTTTATTAGGTAAGATTGGATAAAAGTCAGATTGTGTGATGTGATTTATGTTTGGACTTGTGATGATAGAAGTGACTTTTTTCCATCTAACTTTTAGAAACATGTTTGGATGATTATTTTAAAAAGCACTTTAGATGGAAAATTACTAAAAAGGACATGATTCTTATTAAATAATACATATAAAATATGCATATATTCTTATAGTTTAGAAAGAAAAAGTGAAATTTGTAACATCCTAAGAAATTATTGACGATTAGTAGAGGTGATTAGGAATTAATTAATAGAAATTAATGAATTATTGGAATATTTGAGGAATTTGGGGTGTTTTTGAGGATCTTAAAGGCTTAGTTCCTCCCTTATTTTAAGGAAAATAATTTGAAAAAAATTATATTTTGGCTTAGAGGAGGAGATTGTGGGCGAAAATAGTTAAATATTATTATGGTAAATTTTTGAAAATAAAAAGGAAATTTTAAATTAAAAGAAAATATCTTATTTGAGAATTTTAGGGATCTAATAGTCTAATTTTCTTACCTACTTTATTTCTTTTCTTTTTCTTTTTTCATAGGAAAATACATGGTGGTCCCACTGGATCTCTCTCCACGTTCGCCGTATACGGTGGAAACTGAAAAAGCAAATAAAAGAAGCTTTAGCCGAAATCGTGCTTTTAAACTAAAAGTAAGATTTACAAGAAGCTACCTCAAACATTATCATAAAGCAACAAACTGCTTGAGCGGGCGGGCCGCGCTTTTGGGCTTGAAAAAGCCATACCAAACACACAAAATCTACTTATTTTTAGCTTATGGTTTAAAATAACTTATACCTTATAAGCCATATTGGAAAAAAGCTATAACAAACACATGAATATGGTCATCCTCAATAGTGACAAACAATATAGTTCTCTTCCTTTCTTTTCTATTTTTTCTGGGCAAAATACATTTGTTATTACCTATGCTTTTATTTAGTTTTGATTTTGATACGTATGTATAATTTTATGATAATTATATGTTTTAATTTTAATTTTTAAATACATATGCTTCTATATAAAGGTTAGCCATGCTAATAGAACAAAGATATATGAAATAATAGTGGCAATTGAGCAGATTTAATGGTTTAATTAGAAGATTAAAAATCACATGTACTAAAATCAAAATTGAATAAAAATATAAATACCAACAAATCAGCTTTCCTTATGCAACAATTACTAAGATAGTGTTAATGTAGATGAACTATTTGGTTAAAATTATCTGTAAGGTCTACTGAACTTCTCTTACCTGTCGCTGCCTTATTTCTTAAAGTAAGGGGGCTATTTTGTGTAATCGTTTTGATAATTAATAAAAAATGGTTATATATATATACATATTCAAACTTATATACACTCATTGAGAAAGCTTACTTGACATTGAACATTGAGTTCTTTCATTGATGCGCAAGTTGCATTTCATTTGCCAAGTTTCTCTTACTTTGACACCTAGAAACTCTTTACTATTATCCCCAAAAGCTAATCTTTTTTATTAACTTGAGTACTGAGCAAGTAGACTTTTTGCAATCTTAAATGAGTAACAAAATGGAGAGGAGGGAAAATGGATATGAGAAAAAATGGGAAAGAAAATATTATCACCTCACTTGTTTGGATGGGTAAAAAAAATAGAGAGAAAAGGAAATGGGCAAATATCTGAAAGACTAAATTAACCCTTATATGTATAAATATATCATGATATTTTAAAGCTAAGTGAATTTTTAAAAAATAACTTTAGAGATAAAAAACAATAAAAAGACAAATTTTTTATGTTAAATATAGTTAAAATAAATAATTTATTATGTAAAGGTGAGTAGAAAGAGATGAATATTAAGGGCAAGATGAGGAGACAAGTTTTCTTCCTATTTTCTCTCCGGAGTGAAACTTCGAGAGAAAATAGGGTGTGAGACCCACCCCATTTCTTCCTAACTTTTCTTCCCTAATCTAAGCAATGGAAAACACACTTCGTTTATTTTCTCTCATAGTTTCCGTTTTCCTTCTATTTCCTTTTGTAGTTTTCCTTCCCCTCCTATTTTCTCTCTATTTAAGCTGGCCCTTTATTCCAAGTTTCTTTTACTTTGACCCTAGTAGCTCTTTCTATTTTCCCCAAAAGCTATTTGTTTTGGTTAAACACCGCTATGTAATCTGGTGTCTATTGGCCATCGACTAATTCAAATTTAGGAGTGCTACCCACATAAGAGAGTTGTCCCCTCTCCCAACGGCATCGATTCCCGGGATTTTAACATACGTTCTCATCCTTATAGAAGGTGAGCCCACTTACCAGCTTGACTAACTACTCATTGATTAATTTTTTTTACTAACTTGGGTAACTACAAAAAAAAGTGAATTAGCCATGGAATTTAGCGACTGAATTCTGTCAGCAAGGTTGTCAAACTCGTGAGTTTAAGTAAACTCGTGAGAAGAATGTAAAATCGGATCGTAAACTCGAATCGTAAACTCGTAAGAGTTTACCTTTATTAATAAATACGTGTTTCTAGTATATAATTAAATAAGAAATACAAAAAATAATAATAATTTGACTTGAATATATTTTAAATTTAAATAGTTGTAATTAAATATATCAACATTCATAATTTATCTAACTCAATAAACAAATTTCTATGAAATTTATACATAAATTCATTGAATATGGTCAAATAAAAATAATAAACATGATATTGATAGCAAGTTAACACGATTTTCTATAAGGTAGAAACGTAAAAACGGTAAATTCGACATGTAAACTCGTGAGTTTTTACCGAGTTTAAGACCAGTATAAATTTGAATGACTCATGACACGTTTTGGTTAGGTGGAGTCGTAAAAAAGGTAAAATCGGAGAGTCAACTCGCGAGTTTGACAACAATGTCTGTCAGTAAAGACAAAATTTCGCGGCTAAATGAGAGTTATGTAGTTAATTTTTTGGCAACAACATATTTTAGAACGGATTCTGTGACCAATTTCGTGGTTAATTCACTGAGTTTTTTTTAACTGTGAGTGTAAGTATACTTTTTGCAATCTTAAATGAGCAATAAGCATTTTGCCAATGTGTAGTTATATCTAATATAAATGCATATTTAAGACTGAGAACTGGCAGATGGTCCATAATGGACAAATACTAGAAGCGTTTTTCTTTTTTATTTTCAATGACAAAAAAGTATTTCAGATCTTTTTTCCTCAATTTTGGTTGGTTTTTCTCAATTGAAGTTTTATATCCATAAGACAAAAAACGAACCCATAACAATCATCCACAAAGAAAAATAATTTGAAGCATATACCTATCACATATACCGTTACTGTTTGTGAAAATTCTGCACCCACCTAACCAGTTGCCCCATTACTCCACAAATTGCCCCTCTAATCTATTGCTCATGTATATTATAAATGAATCATCTGTTCGTTTCAAGTTTGATAAGGCTTGGTTGAGCATTGATCATCCCTCTCTGATCTATAGCTTTTTAACAGAGTAGAACTAAAACTTAGATAGAAGAACTTGATCCCATGTAAAAGCTATTATTTGTTGTCATGTAATTAGCATCCTCAACTTCATCAAATAGTTTTTGACATCGGACCACCCATGTGTCCCAACACATGTATCTAAAGAGAGAGAGCAGACCTATTGATCCTCCTATTGAAGGGTCTACTAGCTTTATGTTTGATGTTCCAGCATATCCATTCAATTGGGTTGTTTGACAATATTCGAATATGTCCCAAACATATAGTCCTATATTATAAAAGAAAATACTAATCAAGACCTAATAAATAATGTTTTAAATTTCAAATATATTCCATAATTCCACAACTTGGAACAACGTGCTTAATGTCTAACCTTACCTGAAAATACTTAATTCTATTTATGAACTGTGTTTTGGCTAAGCACATGTACCTTTCTATTAGAGGCAACAATGTTCGGGCCTTTATCGAATGCTAAATGTGGGTACCTCTTCTAATGGAGATCAAACTTTGATTCATCCCGTAGTGAGAGAGTAGCACTTTCTATTGGACCCAACCCTATTGGTTATTTTCCAACAGTTTTGTTTGGATGGGGTTGGGTATTTTTCCATAGTGGCATGGGTGCTTATAGTGGGCTAAACACCCAATCTTATTTGAGCTTGGACAATGGATTACGAAATGTGAGGCCAATTAGCCCATTACAAATCTTGGGCTAACCTTTGTCATAGGTTCGGCCCAATGCATTGCAACACGATAGAACACAACCGGGCTAGCCAGACAAGTATGTACTGTGGAGTTGTGGTGTCAAGAGTTTTTTAATAAGATATACTCCATCCGTCCCATAATATACGGTCTTTTTAACCGAATTGCGGGTTCCTAAAAAGTAAGTTAAAGTTAGTTAAAAACAATAAATGTGTAGGAAACATACCATTTTTTTTCCAAAAAGTGCCCTTATTTATGAATGATTAAAAGAGATGGTAATAATGAAAAGAAGATGAAAGAGAATGTGTGGGAGAAATTATTGCATGGGTAAAATGGGAAAAACCGCATTTATTACTCAAAAAAAGTCAAAGAGGACCTTATATTGTGGGACAAAGTCATTAAAAAAAAAGGACCTTATATTATGGGACGGAGGGAGTATAATATTATTTATAAAAAACAATTGTTAAGGACATAATTATTCAAATTATGTATCATTTTTAATGTGTACTATATTATATTTGGTATTGTTCACTAAATTTCATATAAAATTTAAGTTAGAGAATATTAAATTTCGTTCACTAAACACAACCTTAATTGGTGAGATTGTGATGCTTGATGAGTGGAGACTTTCCACGTTGTCCAAGATGTTATTTCCATAAAAAGAAAATAAGAATATTTAAAAGAATAAAAGAGGGTGGATGATACGAGTAGAATAAGGTTAACTTTAGCCAAATCCTTGAGAACATTCGTGTGATTCCTAAGAAAAGTAGACATTGTTTTTGTTTTTTAATACATAAAAGTGGCTTTTGTTGATTCCCCCACTTTGGTGTTCCTCGTTTAATACACGCAAGGCATCTATCTCTACCACCTTTTCTTTTTATGGTGAATAAGCATCTTACCCTCACCTAAATGGGCTCGCAGAAGGGTGGCTGGTGCTCATCTGATTATGACAACAAATAGAATGATTTTATCTTTTCATTTTTATAATGTGACAAACTAAAGTTTGAATTATTGTGGAGAGATGGGTCTTAATTTAGTTTTTTATTGGTTTAAAACATGATTACTTTCAATAGGAAAAAAAGTACAGCTACATTTGAATAACCTAAATTGAATTTGAATTTGAACAGTTTTGATTTATGGTAATTTGATTTTTTTTTTATATGATTATTTTGGCTGAGTCAGATTTGATCAACTGTCGAATCTAATTGGGATAATTTTTTTAAAGATATTTTCTGCATTCACACGAATTTGAATTTATCAAAGCCTTGTACTCAGGCAGCTAAAACTCATTTCATTACAACCATTACTTGTTGGTTGAGGTACCCAATTTTAGCATGGACAATCCATATTTAATGCCTATTAGTTACTTTTATTTTAATAAAAAAGGCCACAATTAAAAAAATGCAATAAAAATAGTGAAGATAGCTCAAATCTAGAAGAAAAATAGATCAGAGTTTAATATACCTTTAAAGAAAGGTCGCTAAAAATATTAAGGGAAAATGTGATTAAATCCTGCCTATATCATGATGTCCTCACTATTGACCTTTTTGCCCCCAATCAACATAAAAATTTACACATGATTAAACCATCTTTATTGGTGTTACTCTCTCCATGGCTCTATATATAGAGGAGAAGGCAGTGGTTTGTGTCAGTGCGCAGAAGAGAAAGTTTTAGAGAGGGAGCAGGGAATGGGAGAAGGAAGGAGCCAGAAATTGTGGGAATGGGCGGTTTGGGAAGAGGGATAGTGATGAGATGGAATAAGTTTTCTTTTTGGAAAATGCTTTCTTTCTCTTTTGCTTCCCAAAGCCGCCCATTCCGATGATTTCTGGTTCTTCCTCCCTTTCCCTTCGCTCCTTTCAACTCAACTTTAATTATCTAATTCCCTCTCCACTGGTAATTAATCTCTAACATTACTCCCTTCGTTTCCATTACTTTCTATTTTTTTTTCCATTTTCTCTGCTTTTTTCTTTCCTTGTTGCGACATTTTTTTTGATCTATTTTGTGGTATTCATTTCGCCGTTTGGCAATCCCCCCTTTGTGTTTAGGATTATTTTTGTTCTATAAGTATTGGCAAATGAGATTTAGGCGTTCGACGTTTGTTCCCCAAAAATGTTTAACAAGGAACTATATGTTCTACTCCCTCTAATCCTAAATATAGAGCTTATTTACCTAATTTGATTAAATTAATTATGTTAGTTAATATATTATAATTTTCTAAAACAGTCTAATCGTATTTTCTAATTTTCTCATTCCTTCGCTTACTTGATTATTGTTGAAGGAGTTATAATAAGAGTAATGTGGGAAAATCTGACAAAAATTAGAAATGGATTATATGTTTAGGACTAAGATCAATTTTTTAAATAAGTAGTATATCAAGGATTGATTGGAGAGAGTAACAATTTTTAATCATTAGAACGACGTCTAATCTCTTTTTAGTACTATCCAGGCGATATTATTGTGCCCAAGATTGTTTTTGATACCTAGCTCACTTATGAATACGTTCTTAGCCAAAAATAGCTCTGATCTTAACTTTTTTATTGCTGATGAAAATTATACTATATGTCAAAATTAATTTGTCAACTAATTAATCTTTTGCTGATTTGATCGCGTGAACAGATCTCAAGTTTCTCTCTTTCTTGTTTTGATTCTGTCCTGAGTAATGTGCGCCTCAATATGCACAGGAATGAAGATATATTCTCTCTCAACTTCCATTATTTGTACTCCAAGATAATTTCAAAAAAAAAAAAAGTGATTAGTCTATTTTTTTTATACACCGGAAATAAGACAATAAGACATGCTAAAGAAAATCAAATAAAACATAAGAAAGCTAAGAACCAACATAAGATGATAACATAACCACAAGGAACTTGGACTAAGAATTTGTATGCCAATCCAAGAACGTTGTTTCATGCCTTTGATTTAAAAAATCACTATCCAATTTTCATGTATTTCCAAGACCTCTTTGAGAATCAATTGTATAGCCTTTTGATACATAATCAATTGTGTAGCTTTAGTGGAGTAACTTCTTCTAATATGAAGAGAAAACCTTTGATGAATGATGTGTTGCCTTCTTGTAAGGGTCTGTGTTTAGTACGGGGGATAGGGGAGAGAAGAGTTGCGAAAATTTTTGTGAGTTAAATTCTTAAAAATTGAAGAAGTATGATCATGATATTTTAAGATATATAAGATGAAAGATAAAAGAATAACAAATATTAATTAAAAACTTTTAACCCCACAATTCTAATATTTGTAAATTCAAGTAAAATTTTTTTTTCTCCCCTTATACCAAACAGACCCTTAAGACACATCGTATGTTGATTTGCCAAAATAGCGTCGTCGTCCTCTACAGCATATCTCCCGTTGATCTCTTCCGTATCCAAACCCCAAAGCTTGCGGTGGGTTTCACTGTGAATTAATTTTAGCTCCATGGAGCTTTGTGGATATCAGTATCATACATTCCAAAACTGCATATGCGCAAACCATAATCGTATTCATCTTTGCATAAGGTTGATTGATCGATAGCGCCAATAAGCTAACATATAGTGAAGAATAGGGAGAATTAAGGTCATAGAGAAGACAATCACTATCAAACAAGTTTCAATGACTTGTGAATTGTACTTTTTCACTTGTTAAAAGTGACCATTTCACTTGTTATTAACAAATTTTAGAGATGAGTCTGTTTGGATTGGCATTAAGAGAACAAATTTTGGAAAAAAAAAAGGTTGTAAAAGTGCTTTTCTCAGCTTTTTTGAAAAAAACTGGAAGAAGCTGAAAAAATGGCTTTTGATAAAATGAGAGTGTTTAAATGATTGTTATGAGAATGATTTTTTCTATGTATAAATTACTAAAAATGACATAAGTTTAATGTATTTGGGAAGAAAGAGAATAAGGGCATTTTATGTAGATCAATATGGCATGTATAATGATGGTATATTTCTATCTCATACTTCGCATAAAGGTGGAAAAAATTATCTTTTTGTCAAACCTAGGTTTTAAGTCCAAAACTATGGTTTGGAGGAAGAAAAGTGTTTTTTTGGGTTTTATCTCATATTTGGGTGTCTTTTCTTCAAACTTAGGTTTTAAAATCTGCATCTTACAGGCTCATTGATATTAACTGTCTTTGTAAAAACTTGAATGTAATTTTCCCAAGAAAATACTCTTCCAATCATTCGTGTTAAGTTATCTTCACGTTGATGTTCAGCCTGTATTGTATGTGACCTGCAAAGAAATCAACATGCACTACCAGAAAGTGGGAAAAATAGCGTTTTTTAAAATAATACAGTGTTTTCAGAATGTTTATAAAAGACTCCGCTACAAGAGGCAATGTAATGTCTAATAAAACTACATTAGGGCTAGCCTAATGTAGCGTTTTTTTCCCCTTCATTTTCTGTAATAGTGATGAAATTTCGGGTAACTGATATTTTTCAAAAACGATTTTGGCTTGCCACAATATCTGACATTGTGGAGATCATCCTCCTTTGTCTCCTTGAATTTGATATATGGAATAAGATCTTCTCCTCGACTATATTTACTTAGCATCACCTTCACCCAAAGGAAGTCCCTATCCTTATTTGATACTTCTCTACTTCTATTTATAAGTTATTTTATTAAAATTTTCATATGGATACATAATCTTACTCTTTATTTATGATTGTACAGACTTCATATCCTTGGGATATTCACCATACATATCAAAATATAGTCTTTATTATAAATTACTTTTACAGGATTTTTTGGTCCTACGTATATGTCACTTTTAGGGTGTTTAATGACCGTTTTTCAATTTTACCTTTATTTAACTCTAATTGAAAAGTTGTGATAATGATTTGTAAATTTTGAGAAAACACTTTGATATGGATAAATTTGAAAATATTTATCAATTAACTGTACTATTTGTTGTATACTCCATTGGTCCTTATATATAAGGCTTAAACATGGGTTCTCTCAATGATAAATGTATTTTTCCATCTTACCTTCAATTTATTTTATATGTTGCATTTTCTTTAATCACTTTTATCATTATTACCCTCTCTCTTTTACCCATCATAAATGAGGACATATTTGAAAAAAAATACATCTTATACATAATTATCTCATCTAATTTTAGTTGTTTTCTTAAAATACACAATTCGGTGATTGAAACCTTTCTATATAGGGACGAAGAAAGTATGTGAGTATGAGTTACAAGTGACTTATAATAAAGAGTAAAATTATATTAAGTAAGGATAAAAATTGAAAAATTATTAAATTTTAAGATACAATTAATAAGATTTGATGTTTTTTCTAGTTTTTAATATAAAACATTAGAAATGTCTTATAAAAAATTAGATCAACGGCTATAAAAAAATTCAATTAGTTAAAATAGAGAAAACCAATAATTCAACCCACTCATAAATGTTATTTTTTTCAGGGTTTTACTTTTAATTTTTTTAATGTAATTAATTTAATTATTCATATACTGACCTAAGCTAGTAGGGATAAGTATTTGGTTTTTCAGTAAAATCGAAATAATTGAAAACCAAATAGAGTCATTTATAATGAAAGAACTAAAAGTGATGAGTTATTAAAATAACCGAACTAAATTAACTGAAATAGTTTTGGTTCGGTCTTCTTTTTTCAAGCTTATCCAATGACAACTGATTAGAATATGTATGTGGAGCCCAAACAAGCAAAATAAATAAAAAAATCTTAATACAAAGTATAAGTTTTTTTGTACTTAACATTATTTGTCCAAAAATGTATACTAAAACCTCAAAAAACTCAATATAATTATTTAAGAGCTTGCATCATCAATGAACTATAGCTAAAGCCTGATCCAAAGGAGCTTGCATTGTGTGAGATAGAGCTGGGAAAACGGGCCCGTTACGGGTTGAGGGTTAGATGGTGCGGGCTGAAGGTTGGGAAAACTCCAACCCTCTAGAGCGGGTTGGCCTCCAGCCATCCAGTTTTTTTTTTTAAAAACTTTTTATAAAAAAATGCCATAATAAAAAAAAATTCTAAATCAACAAAAATATATCATAATTGCCTTAAATAAAATAGAATACCCCAAGTACCATAAAAATATGGACCCCATAATTATATATTTTTTTGTATAAATATCTTCCTAGTTTTATTGTACTAACAATATTATTAACAAAAGTTAGATTATACTATACAAACACCATAATTTATGTCAACCACAATTTGTAATAGTGAAGTGTCTAAAAAATATCTTAATGAACTAAAAATATTTTTTTTAATACAAAAATATATTTGGCGGGCCAACAGCTAGCCTGCGGGCTATATGGTGCGGGCCTGTGTAGCCCGCACCTTAAAAGGTTGGGAAAATCCCAACCCTAACCCTGCTCAACCTGCAGGCCCGTGGGTTGAGCCCATATTACCGGCTCTAGCGTGAGGGGATCTTATGAGCGAGAGAGACATGGACCCAAAACCAACCATTTTTTCATCCTCATCGCTACCATGTTTTTGCCATACATTATCCTCTACCACACTCACCATTGCATATCTACTAAGGGCAAAACAGTTCAGAGTTCAGGTTCCATGGAACTTGACTCAGTTCTCATGGGAGCAAGGAAGTGAACGTCCCATATTTGATGAAAGTGGCACATCCATGAAACTCATCATGCCAAACAATCCAAACTGCTACTTCCATCTACTCGGTTCTATGGTACCAAACGGGGCATAACAATATTAGAGCTAATGACTGTTAATCTCATGAAATTCATACTATTTTAGCACATTTTCCTATAGTTCTTATACTTTTTGGGTGGATTTATACATATTTTGATGTACACATGGTAGGAAAATGTGTCAAGTTGATATTTGGGTTAAAGTCATTGAATCCTTTATTTAAATGTGAATATTTTACCCTTTTTTTTTATCAACTTTGGCTTGTGTAGATTTCATTGTTTGTTAGGTTGTTGAAGCCAATCAATTAAGCCACATTTGAGTTGCATTTGAAGTTAAAATAAAGGGGCAAGAAGTGGAAAAGAAGATTTAGCACAAGTAAGAAAGCTGAAAAAAGGAGTCTGCAGAAAGTTATTGGCCGCAGCCATAAGCACAGGCAAAATAACTGGCTGCAGCTAAATCCAGAAAGTTCCAGGCAGAGAGTCATGCCACAGCCAACCAGCGTAGACAAAAGTTTTGGCCGTAGCCAAAATACTGACAGAGTGCAAACAGTGGACACATCAACTCGAAAATTAGGTTTTAAAACACCTAAAACTCGCATAGAAACAGAACCTTTCAACTTGGGACTTCTTTGAGGGCTACTTGGGAGCATTTCTAAGCTAGAGTTTGGAGTTTTTCAAGGCTATTCACGTGGAGATTGAAGATTTGAAGAGATTCAACCTCATTTCTCTTAGTTTTTCTTGTTCTTCTCTCTTTCTTCTCTATAATTTCTGCCATGGCTGTCTATATTTTCCAGATTTGTGTTTTTCACTCCATGAATGGCTAAACTTCCATTCTAGAATTATTTTGAACCTTTGTACGGATTAAGACTTGATTCTTCCTCTCATTTGGTAGTTAATGATATATAAGTGTGGATTTTATCATTCTCTTCATGCTTTTAAGTGTCTGGCCACCATTTAGATTGATTTGTTCATGTGGGTTTGACTTGAGAGAGCTAATCTATATGTAGAATTTGGTTAAAATCATGCTTGGCTTGAAATTTACATAATAAATGGCAAGTTTATTTCTAAAATAGAAATATCTTTACTAACATTGCATAGTCACATTAGGGTTGGTTTCAAAAGGGGATTTTCATTATTTGTAGCAAGAGATTGTGCATTTTAATAAAAAGATAAACTTTATTTTGACTTGAGAGAGCTTAGTCAAGTGCATATGAACCTTAGACAAACACATATATTCATGGAAAATACCATTTGAGAAAGAGTTTTTGATGACTCCCCATTTAACATTGATTTAGGGCTTATTTAGAAGATATTTGGGAAGTCATCAATGCTAATTAAAGGAATTTTGAGAGTTGTTTTAGAGAAAATTATACAAATTTATCATCTAAGCTTATTTTAATTATTTTTGAAATAAATATGAAAATTTATTAGAAAATTTGATTGGCATGATTCCCTCACATTTATGCATGATTTTAATAGGTACAAATGGATATTCTAAGCTAGGAAGGAGAAGAAAAGCAAATGAAAAGATTGGAGAAAGCTGGAGTTTAATTGCTGGAAATTGCCTCTGGTGCCATGGCACGGCGCGAAAATCCCTAAAAATTATGATTTCGCACATATTCGTTTTTTATCATTTTAAACCATCTAGGGCACGAAAATTAGAGGAGAATCAGCCCCCTTTCAACCCTAGAACCCTTAGGAACGATAAGACTCATCGGTGCACACATCTTTGGAGCTAGGGTTTGCAAAATTGGAGGTTGAGAAGCAAAATTAGGAGGATTTCTTGCCCTACAGTGATAGATTCTTCTTGTTTTCTTCCATTCTTTGTTACTTTTGTGAATTAAACATGGGATCTCTTTGTAGTTTCTTGTTTAATCCATTCATGAGTAGCTAAATCGTTTGTTCTAGGATTGATTCAAACCTTGTATGGATTGAAACCTAATTTGTTTCCTTTTCTTTTAGAATTTGATGACTATTTTTGTTGATTTATCTTATTCTTAATGCCTCTATTTGACTGGCCATCTTTTAGAGCGATTTGTTCATTTAAATTATACTCGAGAGAGATAGTTTAGGTGTAGAACTAGGGTAAATCAGACTAGACTTGAAGTTTAAATCAACTAACGGATGGTTTGTTGGTAGAATAGAGATATATCTATCGACATAGTTTTGTCAGGTTAAGGTAGACTCTTAATGCATGCTTTCATTAATTTGTAACAAGAGATTGAGCAAGTTTAATGAGAAGTATAGGTTTGATTTTAACTCGAGAGAGCGTTTCAAATATGCTAGAACCTTAGGCAAACATAAATTGTCATTTAAAGACTAAAGGAAGGGAAATCAATTAGGGTTCATGAAATACAATGGTGAGAATTAATCCTAGGCTTAGCTAATTGATAAATTAAATATTTCTTGTTTGTTTCTTTATTTCTAGTTTAGAATAGTGTTCAAAACCTATTTTCTAAAACAATTTGATTTGTTCAACTTAATTGAGTTCATTAGCCTGTTGTTTGATTAGGGTTTTAAAACAAATCTCTGTAGGATGATAATTTATTACTACGTTGCGATCCGTACTCTTGCGAGCGAACAAGTTTTTGGCGCCGTTGCCGGGGATTTGTAAAAATCTCTTGGTCAACCCTAGGCTAGTGTTAGTAAATTACGATTGAACTGTTAGGTTAGTTTATAATTTTCATTCATAGTTGTTTTTCTTTTGTTTTTATTCTTTTTCTAGTTTGATACTTGCGTTTTGGTTTTCTTCTTCTAGGTACCCTTTCGGCATATGCACCGTATATATCCAGACGGATTGGAAGTGGTACTAGAAGGAGTGGAATTCATTGACGACACACAAGCAGAAACTGAGACTGAATCTGAATCTAAAGCTGAAACCATGGCTGACGATGAGTATGATAGAGCTATGGTCAATGACTTTGCAAGCCAGAATATGAGGGGTATGCAATCTTGTATTCGGATGCCAGAGATGACAACACACTCTTTTGAGATCAAACCTGTTATGATTACAATGCTGCAGTTGCACGGAATGTTCCATGGGCTCTACAATGAAGATGCAAACAAGCATCTTATGTATTTCTTGGAAGTCTGTAACTCTTTCAAGCAGAACAGAGTTCCTCAAGATGTTTTAAGGCTTTGTCTATTCCCTTTGTCTCTACAAGGCACAGCTAGAGACTGGTTCAACAATCTTCCAGAAGGATCAATTAATTCTTGGGATCAGTTTGAAACCAAGTTTAGAGCTCGTTTATTTTCTGATGATAAATCTGTGGAAGCTAGAGATGAATTTTTAAGCTAAACAACACCCGGATGAGCATCTTTATGCAGCTTGGGAGAGATATAAGATGTTGATGAAGCGATGCCCTAATCATGGGGTGGACAAATGGGTAGTAGTTCAGATATTTTGTAATTGCCTTAATCCTCAATCTAAGGCGATGGTTGATTCAATGACTAATGGAGGATATCGTAATGTACCTGTTAATGAGGTGATCAGACTATTGGATCAACTATCTGCAAAAAAATACTCAAGCCACTGATAGGAGGACTACACAACCTGTTTCCACCATTAAAGACGACTCTTCTTCTCAAATGACCGCTATTCTCTCTTCAATAAACAAGCGGTTTGAGTCATTGGAATCTCAATTAAAGCAGGGAAACTCTCAAAGTGTGAAATCTATTTATGCTACCCCTATTGTTTGTGATCAATGCAATGACGTTCATTTGCCGGATCATTGCCCTCTTTACATGGCTTCTGAATCTGTCAACTACATGGGTAAATTTCAAAACTCTCAGAATAGCCCTTACTCTCAGACTTATAATCCAGGATGGAGAAATCATCCAAATTTCTCTTGGAGTAATGGGCAGACCATGAATCAACTTCCTTTTTCTAGTGTTAAGCCTAATCAACCACCGGGCTTTCAAGTGCAATCCAGGCAATTTCCCACTAAGGAAGGAGAGTGTAGAATTGAGAAGATGTTAGCTCAAATCTTAGCTAACCAAGAAAGTGAAAGGGCTGAAACTAAAGTGACTCTTTCTCTTCACGAGACAGCAATTAAGAACCTTGAATTGCAAATGGGGCAGCTGGCCTCACACATGAATGCTATGTCAACAAGAAGTCTTCCAAGTGATACCATCCCCAATCCTAAAAGTAATCATGTTGAGGAATGTAAGGCAGTCAATGTAGGAAGTGGGAAGCAACAACTAGACGCGGCTACACCAAGTAGAATGTGCGATAAAGTTAATGATAAAGTCGCTCTAGACAAATATGACAATTTCACTGAAGAAATAGTCATGGAAGAGGATGGCATCAAAAAGAGGAAGCAAGAAGAGAATGAACAAGATGCTAGAGCTAAAAAGCATAGGGATGACAGAAAGAAGCAAGAAAAGGCACCATCCTTTACTTCTTATGTGCCTCAACTTCGGTTTCCTCAAAGATTAAAGAAGAAAGAGGAAGATATTCAATTCAAGAAGTTCGTTGACATGTTCAAGCAGCTTCACATAAACATCCCCTTTGCTGAAGCATTAGAGTCTATGCCTGAATATGCCAAGTTTCTAAAGGATATTTTGTCCAAGAAACGAAAATTCAATGAGTTTGAAACTGTTGCTTTGACTGAAGAATGTAGTGCAGTTATTCAGAGGAAGTTACCAACCAAGCTTAGGGATCCGGAAAGTTTCTATTTTCCATGCAATATAGGTATTAACTTCGCTGGAAAAGCTATATGTGATTTAGGAGCTAGTGTTAATCTTATGCCACTTGCTGTCTTCAATCAATTGGGGCTTGGTGAGCCACGATCCACCACGGTCACACTACAATTTGCAGATCGTAGCATAGCTAGACCTTGTGGCATCATTGAGGATATGTTGGTAAAAGTTGACAAGTTTATATTCCCTGCAAATTTCATTATCATAGATTGCGAGGTGGATTGGAAAATCCCAATCATATTGGGACGGCCATTCTTGGCCACAGCAAGAACACTCATTGATGTTGAAAAGGGTGAAATTACCTTGCGAGTAAATGATGAGCAAGTTGTCTTTAACATGTCTCAAGCACTAAGATTTCATAAGGACGAGCATAGTCAGTGTTACTTCACTGATAGGTTGGGAGATATGATTCAAGAGGAGCATTGTGAACCAGTTATCAAAGATCCTTTGGAAGCACTCTTGATTGGACAAAAGGATTCTAAAGATGCCAAGCAGGGCAAATGTGAAGAGATATTCGGCATTGGAGCATTCCCTCATACCATGTTCAAACCTTTTAAGCCACTTACAGCCCCTAAGGCATTGAGCTATTCTTTGAAGCCATCTAGTGAGGCACCACCAATGTTTAAGAACAAGATTCTACAACTCAATGAGAAGGAGAAGCATCGACTCGTTACACATGAGCATGCTAGATTAAACAAAGAGATAAAAAAGAGGCCACCAGACAGAAAAATTGTTCCTGAACATTTTGAGCTGGGACAACAAGTACTTCTCTACAAATCCAAGTTGTGGTGGTTGAGAAGCAAAATTGGGAGGATTTCTTGCCCTACGGTGATAGATTCTTCTTGTTTTCTTCCATTCTTTGTTACTTTTGTGAATTAAACATGGGATCTCTTTGTAGTTTCTTGTTTAATCCATTCATGAGTAGCTAAATCGTTTGTTCTAGGATTGATTCAAACCTTGTATGGATTGAAACCTAATTTGTTTCCTTTTCTTTTAGAATTTGATGACTATTTTTGTTGATTTATCTTGTTCTTAATGCCTCTATTTGACTGGCCATCTTTTAGAGCGATTTGTTCATTTAAATTATACTCGAGAGAGATAGTTTAGGTGTAGAACTAGGGTAAATCAGACTAGACTTGAAGTTTAAATCAACTAACGGATGGTTTGTTGGTAGAATAGAGATATATCTATCGACATAGTTTTGTCAGGTTAAGGTTGACTCTTAATGCATGCTTTCATTAATTTGTAACAAGAGATTGAGCAAGTTTAATGAGAAGTATATGTTTGATTTTAACTCGAGAGAGCGTTTCAAATATGTTAGAACCTTAGGCAAACATAAATTGTCATTTAAAGACTAAAGGAAGGGAAATCAATTAGGGTTCATGAAATACAATGGTGAGAATTAATCCTAGGCTTAGCTAATTGATAAATTAAATATTTCTTGTTTGTTTCTTTATTTCTAGTTTAGAATAGTGTTCAAAACCTATTTTCTAAAACAATTTGATTTGTTCAACTTAATTGAGTTCATTAGCTTGTTGTTTGATTGGGGTTTTAAAACAAATTTCTGTGGGACGATAATTTATTACTACGTTGCGATCCGTACTCTTGCGGGCGAACAGTTTTTCATGTCTTGTGAAATGTAAAGGGGATAAATAATCCTATAATCCAATTAAGTTAAAAGAGCAATTGTTTTTATTACTATCTAGTTTTTAGAAATAGTTTTCAACATTTCTTTACACAACCAAAAATATTTTCTTAGTTCAACTTGATTGAATTCACTTAGTTTTTTACTTGGTCAAAGATTTTAATCCAAATTTCTGTGGGAACAATAATGTATGCTACTTGCGATCTGTGCGCTTGCGGTTAACTCTTGACGACGAACAATGACTGAAAAACATTTTATAAAATTAAGAGGCTATATATATTTTATTGTAGGTAAATACTTTTTAGAAAAAATTGGGGAAAAGTTCCCCATTGAAAAATTTTAATTGGTGAGAAGGATTTAATTAGTACTCAGTGAATTTTGTATATATAGCGTAATTATGCTCTAGTTTATGTTTTTCTCACCAATAAAATTTTTAATGGGGAGTTTTCCTCCAAAATGTTCTTATTTTTAAAACAAATGATGTTATTTTTATTAACCAAGTGTTTCGAATTTCGCTAGAACCTGTGCCTATATTTAGTGTTCAATAGTAACTCGAATAGATTGTTTTCAATAAGACAATAGATGTGCTTAAAAAAATAATCTCTTTTCACTTTTAAAAAAAATTTCAAAATAAAATTAACAAGTTTTTGCTAGTACACAGTCACACACATGTATCCTCCTACTACCTAGCATTGTTGAATATTTAATGTGAGCAATTTTTCAGACAAAATTAAAGATTTATGCTCAAATGTTTTCTTAGATTTTCTTCTTCTTTGATCCACCTTATGGGCCAAATTTTTTTTAATGTTTAACCTCTTAAACATTCTACGAGGTGAAGGAATGTTAATTTTCTTCTTAATAGGCTTTTAGAAAACTAACGTGGCTGGGTCTAGTTGAAGGAGATAGTTTCTCATAACCTCACAAATAAGGTCTAAATCCCCTTTAGGAAACGTGCTGGCATCTAATAGCTAATAATGTCCTCACACATATTTGTTTCTAACAGAAGGATATTTGTACTCATTAAAAAAAATAGGCTTTCAAGGAAGATAGAATCTCAGTTCTTCTCTAGCTTTTTTACAATTTTATTTCAAGGTTAGCAAAATTTCTTCCATAGTCAATGATATTAATATAGTCAATCAACTATTATTTACTGGATTGTTATACTCATTTATAACCAAGATAACAAAGCAACATCTTTATAACTTCCGGCAAAAAAAAAAAAAAAAATAATAATAAAAATCATTGGCACTAGTGTAAGTCTACCATGTAAAATAAAGGATTAAGGTGAAAAATATTACTAAATTGTATTAAGAGTGCGTCCAACATCGTAAACTTTTTTCCGGTGCAAAACTACTCTTAAACATTTAAAATAAGAGCAAAAATGATATTTCTGTTAAAATAGGCTAACTTCTATTACTTTTTGTAGTGAGACCCATGTTATTTTTCAGGAAGTACCAAAATGCCCCAACTCAAAAATAAGAAGGACAAAAATACCCATAAACTCTTACTTAAAATGTTCTAAAATATCATATGCTTTTTTAAGGTAAAAAATTATCCCAAGTAAAACAATATATATCATGAAGTTGTGCACCTAAGCACCTTAATCTAAAATAAAAATAAAAATAATATTAAAACCATGATAAGGCAAAATGACTTTTTAAGTTTTCAGTGTAATTATATTTAACACTAAAATAAAAACATTTCTTTTGCATGTAAGAAATATATCATAAAAGTTCAAATGGTTAATGTTAGTTTTTTTTTCACAGTTATGACTAATGTTCTCATTGAACACTTCTAGATACTTAATGTTCTTCGGCGGTTATTTTCAAGGTGAAACATTTTAACTCGTATAAAAAGGTAAAAAATATATAAACATGAGTCAACACCTTTATAAGCACGAGCAACTATAATATATGTATTCATTTATCTGGCCTAGTCTGAAGAAATTAAAATCATTGAACAATATTGCAGATACTAGATGTTTTTATTTTCTTGCAATTAAGTTGACATTCATGAATTGTTCATGCAATAAGTATGTCTCTAATCCGTGTTGACGGATCAAATTATACAACAAGCAGCATGTAATAATAATTCATTTGTGAAGCATTGGATAGAATATTGATGACCCATCGTCTGTTGGTTCAGCTGGCAAAGTGGGTTGGACTTTCGACCACTTTTACGACCATTTTGTTGTGGTTCCAGTCGCAACGTTTGGGGAGGCATCTCCACAGTTAAGTGAAGCTTGGCGAAATCTACCTGTGTGGATTGGGGGGCTTGCCAACCAGGAGCCCATAGGGACAAGCCCCAGTGGATCATGAGTTAGAGGCCCTGCCCTTGGATCATGGGTGAGACAAACCCCTTTCCTAAAATTTATGTGTATATATATATATGTAAAAAAAAGAATATTGATGGGCTTCATTCGAGTAAGTAGTAATCCAACTAAAACTTAAAAATACAAAAAACATCTTGAGATAATATCACATGCAGTAACCAATGAGAGTTAGATATTGCGCAACAAGCTTAGTTCCTACTTCCTCCCAACCAAAGTTTAATTTCTTGTTGGAAGATGTGGCTACATGTATTTGATGTTTGATAGTGACTCAACATACACAAGAAGAATTAATTAATCATTCTTACAGTGCATGAGCTTCAAAACCACCTTTAAATTGAGAAATACTTCCTCTAATTTAAAATATAAGTTACTTCCAACTACCTTAATAGAATTAAGGAAGAGTAATTAACTCATTAAATTATTTTTAAATTGACTAAAAAATCATTAATTGTCGTATGAGTGACTCGTATTATATATGGATCCGAAAATTCTTCTAGAAGGTTTGCCTTCTGTCCCTTGTTATAAGCTTTAAATAACTACTTTGTGTTTATAAAAAAAACTAATAAAATTAGTTAAAAGCAATAATTATGTAAAAAATGTAATGTGCTTTTCCTACTACTATACCCTAATTATTAAAGATGAAAGAGAGTGTAGAGATAATGAGAGAGTTTGTGACAAATAAGAGAAATAAAGATGAAAGAGAATGTATGGGAAAAAGACAAATAATAAGTAAAATTAGAGAAAAAAAATGTAATAATGTACAGACATATAAATTTTGAAATGAAACTTATATTTTGGGATAAATGCATTCACAAATTTGAAGCTCATAATAAGGATAGTGGCCATAACTTATATTGAGAGTACATTATTGTGTGCCAACAATTTTTAGGTACTTTGTAGGAGAATTAAATAGTTAGAGATATTTATCTATATATATTAGCTATGCGCCAGCCAGTTTATTTGTACATATATTTAAAGAAAAATTCATAAGTAACCATTGTAAATTATGAAAAATAATGAAATTTAGGGCCTCAACCAAGCTAACATAGAGAATGATGACCTTCGTCTATATATTCGTATCGCCAAAGAAAGAATCAAACCATGTAATATTCTCATAAGTTCAGCAATATTAAAAATAAAATTGAGTTTTCTTGTGAAGCATTTAATCCATCTTTTCTTGTTGTTATTACAAATTAGGCCACCACATTCGGTAGTATACACTGGGAATTACGAGTAGCTTGTCATGATGTGAAAACAAAAACTCCCTTGAATCCTTTATGTATAAATAACCGAAATATATAGTTAAAATTGATTAAAGGCAATAAGTGCAAACATGTATGTTTTTTATTTTCCAAAATACCTATATTTACGTAGAGAGAGTGGATGGGAGAAAGAATAAGTTGGAAATAGGGGTTGGTTCAAGATAATTAATACATAAATATAACATGTAATTAATGGGGACACAATTAAAAAAAGTTTGTCTAAATTTCAGACATTCTTTAAATGTATCTTATAAACAGTAGAGTACCACTCTGTTCCTTATTATACGTCCACCCTAACTACTTCTCACATACTAAGGAGTGGAAGTTATAGTATTAAATATGCCCTTATTTTATAAATTTTTCCAACTTTACCCTTATTTACGAATATGTGTTAAAATAATATTTTATGTATTACAAGCCTTCTCTCTCATCTTCCCTATTTCCAACATAGGGGTAAAATAGTCACAATAACATTAATTGATCCCAATCTGGACTTATATTTTGGAGCAAAAATTTTGTGGTGGTTAAACTTATAATAAGAAACAGAGTGATACGTGATTATTCAAAAAAATTGTATCTTATTTAGCACTACTAGGGAGCATAAAAAAAACATTTGAACTAGTCATTGTTGAATTCATCAAGCATAAAGCAATTAAGAAAATTTTTAGTAAAAAAGGGCAATTAAGAAACTGATTCACTCTCTGTTCATATAAAGAAAAGAAAAATGGGTAAAAATTCCTATTTAGTTAAAAGCATTATTGATAAAAAAAAAAAAACTGAGTTTAAGTACTAGTACTTTCTACCTAAAAATTATGTAGAGTACCGGTTGTTTCTTTATATAAAAACATATTGGTTTATCTCAAGAATAAAATATTGAAATGGTAAGTTGGTGTGTAGTTTTTTTTTTTTTTGCCAGAGGTCTGAAATCCTACTATAATACTGGAATACACAGCCATTCTCCACTATGTATATATATACGTTTAGAATAAAAAGATATTCATTCCATTATTAAGTGTGGGGCAGCGTGCCCTAAACAAAACCAAAACAAAATTCAGGAACAGAGGAAGCGATGTGACTAAACACATGCAAGTTACAAGGCCGTCACAAGAGCAATAAAATGAAAGATAGTCAAAAGTGAAGAAAGTGGTCAGAGATATATATGATATATTTGTCTAGATTCAATATAATAAAGCAGACCAATGAAATAGTTAGTGATATTATCCAAAGTAAAGCGACGTTTTTGGAATAAAGCCAACTCAATCAAAGCCAACTTGATGCTTCCAAACACTTCCTGCAAAATTCTTCATTCTTTCAAAATTCAAATTATATTCTTCAAAGATCCCTCCACTATTATATACTCCGGCCCTTCCTGAAATAAGTTTGTTACAAATTAAATGGTTTAAGGTAATAAATATACATTTATACTTATTTTTTCAAACACCCTAGTTTATAGATAGAAAAGGTAGTGAGTAAGAGAGAAAATGATTTTTAAAAAAATATACATATGAGATAGACGTATGTCCAAAGTATAGTTTATAGAAAGCACCATACTCATTTGAAAAGTTGTTCTCCCTCTTGATCCCTTATATGATTTCTTTTATCTATATTATGAGTTACTTGCAAAATAATTATTTCTTATTTATCAAATTTACCCTGTAACTAATATTTCACTTGCAAAATAATTAATGTTTATTTACAAATTTTACCCTATAAGTAATACTTCAATGTAACTCCTTTTGTGTTCCTCTTTTGTTTCAAAACCTCATTTAACATACGTATATAAAGTTGAAAACAATTCAATTTAATACATATTTAATGAGTTAATTGTCGATTAACCCTACAGAAATCAACAAAATATTTAATTCAAGTCATACCCGAAGCCACTGTTCTTATAAGAGTTATTTTGGATCCCTCTCAGTCAAATAGAAAGAGGCACTCCCAAAGATTAAATGAACTCTTCATATAAGAATATATGGTGACCAAATTGACAAAGGATAAAAGAAGTCAGTAAGAGACAGTATATTATTATACTTATTTATTATTTATTCTCTTCATCAAATAAATTTATTGTGAGAAATCAATGTCTTCAAGTCATAAGTGATGCCTCTTAAAGCACTATATATACTTCTTCATTTAAGAAGTCATAATCAATTACTAAATTTATGAAAATGTTGATCCATGAAGGAACATAAATTCCTTTATTCAAAAAGACATGACTTCTCTAAACACATATCTTCAATAAAAAAGCTTTCCAATAATATTATAGAGAGATTCTTTAGTGACACACCCACATTAATATTTTTAACAATAACTATGTTTTTTGTTCTGACTTGTCATACTGTTACTAGAAAGAAGTAACCTATAAAAAGGAGCGGTGGGAATACTTGGCTGTTATTTGTTAGTACATATATATCATTAAGTTTATTCCTTCATATATAAATATATGTTGACTTTTACATCTCTAAAATGTCAAGAAAAAAAACATGTCTTCTCTTGATCAGCCATCAATTACTTAATTAACCATACTCTTCGAATCAAGAACAATAGGAGTATAATATTATTCACTTTTGGCAAATAAAGTAGCACACTATATGAGGATGAGACTTGGAGTAACCATAAAACTTATCTTATGTGACTGAGAGGTTAGAATTTAGATCCCTAAAACAACTTTTCTGTTTATAGAGGCAAGGGTGCTTATTGAAATCAACAATATTTTTTCCATATACGGTCAGGGAGAAGGTTTTCCAAACACTCATCTAAAATGTAGTCTCTCTATCAATATTATGTCTGCCTGCCAAAATGGGCAATGTACAGTAATAATGTGCAGAAAGCTGTACACCAAAAAGGGTTAAGTCTAGGTATTGGCTGCCATATTCAATTGCTGACATATGACAATGCGATCCCAATTATACAGCTGTACTTGATTCCCCTCTTCGTCTCTTCCAAGAAAATCTTTCCTTTTATCATATCCAATATCCAATAATATAAAATATTCAAAACCTGTCTAATAATTATTTTTTAAGACAAAACATATTGGCCTTGCTAATTATATCTCATCACCATAATCTAGAGATCGTTAAGTCATTCACTTTATTCGAACATAAATTCACCCAAATCTAAAAAAATGAATTGCACTTTAGATGGGGTAAAAAAATTGTATTAGACCTTTAAATAGGGACAATCTAAAAATTTAACTAATATTCTTAGGATCGACTTATATAATAAAGATAATATATAACTTTTGAAATATGTATGACAACAAAGACATTATGGGTGCAGTAAAATTTTTTGGTTGGCCACATATATCTGACTAAATCATATTTAAATCAAATATTGACATATGTTTAGATTCAAGGGAAGAGATCCTTTGATAATCATTTTTCTCATTTTCGTCTCATAATCTTTTTTGCATCTTTAGGTTTCAATATGAATGATCCATATGTAATATCTTATAAAATATTATTATAATATTTTCAACATATAAATAAATAATTTCAACATGTTAAATTTTGATTTGGATTGTGTGTACTTGTATTATAAAATATAATGTATAAAATATTTTAATTATAATTTTATAAAGTATTACATATCAACTATTCATATTTTTGATCTAACAGTAGAAATGAGATTATGATAAGATAATGAGAAAAGTGATTATGAGAGGAACCCAATGCTAGGCTCAAGATATCATGTTTAAGTAGTCAAAACTCTTCTAGTATCGCAACTTGGTTGATTGAGGCAGTCAAATTAAGTTATTAGTATATTTATTTGAAAAAAAATTTAATTGACTCGATAAATATTAAAAAATAAACCACGCATAAATTCCACTTTACATTCAATAAAAAAAAAACACTTGAGAAGTAACTTATCGAATAACATTATTTATATATAAATAAGACTTTTCATGGTAGCATCCCTACTCGACACACAAGGGTTTATTACAAAAGATGCTTTGAAAATACAAGTCACACAAAATAACGTTCAGTAGTTTTCATATCTTTAATTGAAAGACTAAAGGACGATGCAAATCGGACAACATACATTTAATCTTGTCTATATAAATGCTGTTTATGCTTATTGCTTAGGGTTTCTTCTTTTTTTCTATTATTCGACGAATCTAGAACTCCAAATCTTGCTCCAAGACAGTCCATTTTGTGTCTTAAGAGATTTTAATTATTTGTAATTGATTGATATAACTGATCATGAAGGCCAATGGCACGACTCATTCTTATTCTCTCTCAATGCTTCCCATAATTTTTTTAATCTTTTGGCTGAAAATTTTCAAAATGACGAAATAAAGTGAAGTGGGATAAATCCAGCTTTTATGCTTAAGGTCCATTATAGGCAAGGAGCTTCTTCAAGAAATTTATTCCTTGGGTCCCATCTTGCATTGTTCTGGTTCATGTAACCACTTTCCTTATTTTGATGTCTAAATTAAACATTGAGCATAATGAGATTATTTGAGTCAAACAAGATATCGACATTTTGATATTCTCCCCCAAAATGATATCACATTAAACATTTTACATACAACATTAATATTCTATTTCGTTTGCCATTACATTCATATTCGATACTATCAAAAAGGAATAAGCGCATTAGGTTCAACTAATTTAATTTCAAATCGGGTCTAAACTAAGTGAACAAATGATCAACTTTGAATCCAACAAAATGCTTAATTATTGAATCTTTTCTACTTAATTAGCTCAATGCGGGTACTAATTAAAAATTGCAATTGGTTAATTAGTCTAATGCATGCATGTGTCTTGCTCTCCTATAAGTTGAATATCACTCCCTAATGTCCTTTTAAAAGATGCAAATAATTCAATTATTAGATAAAAAAGTTGATTAATTTGGTTAAATATACAATAAATATAAAAATTTAACTTATTTTCTAGAAATACACTTATTTATTGAGAGAGTAAACATGTGTGAGTGAAAGAGGATGTGATACTAACTAATATTTCATGGATGCATAAATAAAAATAGTACTAAAAATTTCAAACAGGTTTTAGTGTCTATTATAAATAAACAGAAATCATCCCTAAAAATTTTTCTTATGTATAAGACCGGAAAGAGTAAATAATTATTGGTCCAGAATGTTTTGTTTATGCTGTCAAATTTACATGACCATAACAATTCCACCTTATTTGGTAGTAGCAAACAACAACTAGCAAGCTTAAAATTCCAAATTAAGAAAGGAGATGAAAATATCAACATCTTAGCTTATAAATTAAACTTAAAGGCAATAAAAAAAAGTAAACATTTAATACTCTAAATAATAGTTCACCTTCACCGTACCTTCACCTTCTTAATTGTTGGCTTTCCGCTCCTCTACTATTTACCCCCTGATTTTTTCCACTCTAAATTATGGAGAAAATATATCATAAAACTCGTTCCCCATGATCAAATAGTAGGATAAATAAATAACTATACTCATAAAACTTAATAATAATATACTAAAATTGAAATGTCCAGGGTGTTGCAGTCCACTAACACTAAGCACTTCCTTTAAGGTTTTCTTAAACGTAAGGCTATCCCCATTAGGTATATCGAGTTTGTGTAAGAGTTATGAGAAAAAAAAAAAACTAAAATAGTCGAAATGCCTTCGAGGAAATGAGTTGTCCTTCCAATCTTGATAAGAACATCATCACTCATCAGACATGCATAGTGAAGCGTGTCGATTCTTAGCCAAATAAGTGTGAACACAAGAAAGGCAAGAGGTGCAGGCAACGGCTCATATTCATATTCATATCTTTTAGGGCAGAGACATTATTAATATTATTATTGCTCCATCATTTCCCCTCTATAAATACACTCAATGGGGCTCTCTTCCCTTCTCATCATAAATACTTCTTCATCTCTCTTTCCTAATAAATTCTCCCTCCCTACTTCCCTCTCTCGCTCTCCATAAAATACGAGTATCCTCATTCCTCATTCATTTCTACAGGTTGAGAGGTTTAACCTATAGAAGCTGATTTTAAGGTGATGGATCGGTGAGCAGATTTTTTTTTTTTTTTGAAGAATTTAAGTTCTTGTTATATACATACATCTTATCTTGTTGTCTTTATCTTGTTCAAATCAGATTCATTGAGTAAAGAGGAAAGAAGGCGGTAGCCATGTTGTTGACAGAAGATAGAGAGCACAGATGATGATGTGCAATATTGCATCTCACTCCTTTGTGCTCTCTATACTTCTGTCATCACCCTCCTGCCTCTACTATATATCTCTCTCTCTCTATATATATATATATATTTAACAATACTAGTTTATTATATAATATGTATTCATTGTTATGTTGCCACCATATTTGTCTGTCATATCTTCATTTTTTTTTCCGTATATTATCTACATCTATTGTCACTTTACGATTACATATTCACTAAAGTAAATGACTAATTGCCAATCCTAGCGGCTAAAGATCTCTTTTATGTTGGACATTTTGGTTCAATCATACTTGTAACCTCATTCTGTTACTGTCTCTCCGTCTAATTCAAGAAGTAAAAGACTGATTTGTGAGATCAAATTTAGGGGAAAAATATATTTGATCTATACCCCATAGCAATTTGATTTTTTGAATCCGTTCTTATCCGCCGTAACATCATTTTCAGTGAATAATCTGTCTCAGAGGCATCTTTCCTTAATGAATCTTTGTCCACAGAACGGATTGATAATTTTTCTTTATCAAACAATTAAATACTGTCCTTTCAATAGTTTTCTAAATCTAAAGACATTATATGTTTTCAAAAACCAACATGTTTTTTGAAGTCTTATTCGAGCGTTGCTAAATTAACTAATGTCCACAAAGAGGTTATCAAATTTATGAATTTAAAAAATTACAGCCCAAAACTATTTTGTTTACGATGATTTGATGCATACTCACTTTGCTTTACTTACTCTATCACTTTAATTCTCGTTTCTCATTAACTGTTTGTTATTTTCATTTATGGTGTTGTTCTTTTCATTAATTAAAAGCCAGAAAATCCAGAAACAAGGGTTACTCACAAAGCTCCAGATTTTGCCTTAAAACCCTCAGGAGCCTCATCAAGTCCTTTGTTTTGGATTGAGAAGAATTAAAGACAATACAACGAGGAAATGAAATTTTAATTAGTTCTTACATTTGCTCTACTTTAGGTTTAAATGTAACATTTTTGCTCTAATAAAAAGAATAGGATTGGAGGTAGTGAACAACTTATTGTTTCTTAAATCATGCTTGGAGCTATAAACTCTTCTTCAGCTAGCACCAGTCTTCTATTATTTGATGGATGAAGCTATGACTATATGAAGAGCGATACTAACTAGTCGGTAATTTAGAAGTATATATGTTGTCGATGATCGAGTAATTTTAATGTGCAAGTATTTTTTGTAAGTATGCGTTGGCAAAAAGTATTTATGTGAGTGTTTTGTAGTCATGAGACTTGTCTTAACCATAAGAATATGAGCTTGATGATCAGCTTAGATTATGTACTACACAAATTAGTTCAAGCCGACAATCCATATTTCATCCTATACAATTCACTTTTATGTAAAATCTCCCAGCAATATTGATTATGCCATGAAAACACAATATATATTTATATTTATATATATATATATATAATACATTTATTCCTTAATATAAGATCAAGTTGATTAATTTTGGCACATTAAATAAGTAAATAAATTATTTAATCATGGTCTATATGTTACATGGTCTCTAAATACTTATGTGTATCATATAATGTCTTACAGGTAAAGAAAATTAATTTGGAGAAAAATGATAAATAAAGATACTTTATATTAATTCATTTAAATTTTTAACTTCTCCAAATCAGTCAATGAAGTTTTATACGAAGGATATGATGTATAATACTTTGACCGGACAATTGGATGCATAACTAATAGCTATATATATATATATATATAACATGCATTTATACGTAAATGTCTCTTTCCGTTGTGTCCGGTTAATGAATGTGTTGCTGATATAATGCTTTAATTTTCTGATGAGCCTAAATTACTTATTTAATCTATGACCTCTTTTTTTAATTAAATTCTTCTTATCAAAACAATCAGTGGGACTGAGTTTAACTAATTAGCTTATAATTAGAGCATATCAAGGAATAGGAAGCCGAAGCTTCAGGCATATGCATAATCAACAACTTTTTGGGGGATAATCTGCGATTTAAATCATGTCTATATTCAGAATGTAATGAAATATCCGAACGTGTTTGAAAATAAAAATGAAAATGGTGGTCGAAATAGGGAGGAAGCTAATAAATAAGCTCTACACACAATATAATACAAAATCCTTTATCATTCCGTTTTAAATGAATTGTGTTATTTACTGTAGAAGATCTCAATCTGGTGGAGGGTGTGTCACGTGTGTGCGCAATATGATGGCTATCTTTCATCATAACTTGTTAATCTCTAGGTTTTTGGAAATGGCTATAATTAAATCAAGAAGGAGAACGTTGCCTGACATAATTACTACATTGTTGCATTAAAAGTAAACTATTATGAATGAGATAATAAAAACCCAAGTTTCGATTTCTAAAGAACTATATATATACATATACATATATTTATATGCACACACATAAGAGACGGGCCTACGCTTCGAGATATATGTGTGTGTTTATTTATAGGTAAATGTGGCTTTTATATTTCTGAAGTTAAAGCTACTGATACTTATAGCTTATAGGTAAAAATGTATATCTATTCCTTTAACTAAGGTTTCACCTTTTTTAAGTTTTTTAAAGTGTATTTTCAGTCCTCTAAACCTAACACCGTTAACAAAACAAAAAAAAAAGATTAAAATTAAAATTTTAAATCTTGACAAAACATTCTTAAGCACACAATATTAAGATTAATTTCAAAAAATAATAATGGTTGTCACAGAAAATCAAGGTTTGGAACTAGTAGTGTTAGAGTTAGATGACTCAAATTATACTTTATAAAATTCTGAGACTAAATTAAAACTTTGTACAAACCTAATGAACAATAGTTACTTTTTCCATAATTTTTATTTAACCACACTTAATTTAAACATCAAACTCCCTTTGTTCCTTAATATAAGACCTAATTATTTTTTGTTTTTGAAAAATTCTATGAAAGCTAAAGAAGCTATTTATAAATTGATTTGTTTGAATTTTTTCTTTAGATTAATTTATCTGACTTAGATAAACTAACTTATAATATAATACTATATAACATATATTATAAAAAAGTTAACTAGATCTTATCTTATATTAAGGAATAGAGGAAGAGGAGTAATACTTTAAGTCGTTAACTAACTACTCCCTCTGTCCCAATATATAAGGTCTTTTAACCGAATTGCGGGTTCCTAAAAAATTATCTAAAGTTAGTTAAAAATAATAAATGTGTAGGAAAAATACCCTTTTTTTTCTTCAAAAATACCCTTATTTATGAATGAGTAAGAGAAAGTGTAATTATGAAAAAAAAATATGAAAGATAATGTGTGGGAAAATTAATGCATGGTAAAATGGGAAAAAATCATATATTACTCAAACAAAGTCAAATAGGATCTTATATTTTAGGACAATGTCACTAAAAAAAATGGACCTTATATTATGAGATGGAGGGAGTATCGCTTTGTCTATTGTGATGCCTTCTAGAACTTGGAGAGACCTCTCCGAACAAATTCTTTTCTTGGACCATTCAAAAAGTTGGGAGGGTATATGGATTGGGAGTAACAAAAGCAAGTTGGTAGTAATTTTAGTGCAAGTATCAATGTAATATTGCAGACCATATTTGTAAAGCTTGAAAACATATAGGGTGGTCCATATCTCCAGAAATAGATCTTGGAACAGTGTATCATCTGATCTTCATCTCTAATTTTTATAATATGCTGATTAAGATTCTTCCCTTTTTCGTCTTCGAGTAACGAAAAAAAAAAAACTTATCTGAACTCATCCTTTTAAGTTCAATATGTATATTTGTTTCAATTTTAAGCCCTTTCTCTAAAGGAGATAACTCCGTGCCATACTTAAATATCCTTTTTGATTGAGAACAAGTGTTGGCTTTTGAGTGGATGAGATCATGAGAGACTGGATCAATCTTTGGAATATTTTTTTAAGTGTGTAATTTAGAGAGAATGAATGAAAAGTAACTTTGATATAGGCATATCATATATTTTAAACTTCAAATTAATCTACATGGTCAATGATAATATTAGAGAGAAAATGTCTGATTTTACATGGAAAGTAATGTACTTTGTCTTAACTTCGGGTATTTAGTGATATCACATTAGCACTATAAAAACAATTTGAAGAAGAAAAGAACAAGAGAGAGAGATGGAAAAAATACTCCCGATGTATTATTTGATTATGAACGTGCAGCTATATACAAGAGTGTTAACCGATAGGAATTTATTGTTTTCTAAGCACACTTATCATATAATTATTCATGTTTTAATTGAAATTAATATATTTATTTATATAATTGATTTGACAAATTGTGCTATGGCTTTGATGCAATAAGGAGATAAATTCACAAATTTTCTCCCTATCTTATAAGAAAAAGGAGGAGCAAACGAAGCAGAAATCAATGTAGAAAAAAGTATGGTTACTTTTCCTAGACAGGATGCCTCGGCCACTATAACAGGGTGTTGAGGCAACCCAGGATGCCTCAGCCACTAGAATAGGGTGCCAAGGCGACAAGAGAAAAATCAAAGTGATAGATTTTGGAGATCATATTTGAAAATTAGGGTTTTTAAAGGAGAGGAGATGGCCGAATTGGTGGTATATTGCTTTGGCAACAAAAATTAAAGAGAGAACATACCTGTGCAGAGAGAAAGATCGAATTTGAGCTTTACAGGAGTCTTACGACACTAATTTAGGAGGCTTCTGTAGGGTTCTTTTCTACTCTTATTATTCAATTGTCTTGTTTAGTAACTGTAATCATGAATTGATTTCATAGATTTGATTTCTTTTCAATTGTGCGTAGCTAAACATTAGTCTAGGGTTTCCTTTGAACCTCTATATAAAGTAATTTTGTTTTGTTTCCTTTCTGTTGATTATTTAATTCAGTTTTGTTTTTACCTTGCTTATATTTCCAAGAAGTGCTTGATCAACACTTTATTTGTTCAGCAATGAGAGAGGGTATTTTGTTTTAGAACTTAGGTAAAAGCATATTAGAGAGATAAACTCATTGTTGATAAAGAAGAGATTCATTTATTAACCTAATATCGTTAGAATGAAATTGATGCTTAAACGTGTTTTTATTAATTCAATAGCATGAAAGTGTGAAAGTCGTTGAACACGATTTTTCATGAATCCAATAGCATGAGAGTGTGAGTGTTTTGAAAGATAAAGATCATATTCTTGACTTGAGAGAGCGTTTCTGATCACATTTGAATTTCAGACGAATACTGAATGCATTAGATAGTCATTAGAAAGGATAATTTAGTAGAAATCATGAAATATAGAGGGGATAAGAAATCCTAGGTTTATTCTCATAGTCTTAAAACCAGTTTTTCAACACTTGTGTTATTGATTTCTTATCGTTCTCGTTCAAAGCAATAATTTTTACTCAACTTAAGTAGAAACAGAATTGAATTAATTAACCGAAATTAGATTAAACCATAGTCCTCGTGGGAACTATGAACTTTTTACTACTTGCGACTCATGCACATGAGGTTATGCTAGACGGCGAACAAAGAGAGAGGGGAGAGAAGGCCAAATCGCTATGCTAATTACAATAAGAAATCAATCAACAATAAAACTCTAAAAACACTCTCTAAAATCCCTCCTAATTAGTTTCCTATATTATATTTCCTAAAGTATTTCTTATATTTCTTAAAACATATTTACAAATATTTTTAAAATATATTATCCCCAATAATATGAGATTCTACACTCCCCTCAAGTTAGCACATAGATATCAATCATATCCAACTTGCAATCATGTCCAACTTGCCAATCAAAAGTCGAAATTTCTCTCGAGATAGACCCTTAGTCATAATATATATTATTTGCACTCTTGAGGGAATATACCAGAGGTCAATTATTCCATCATCAATTTTTTCACGTATCAAAATGTTGGTCAATCTCCACATGTTTCACCCAATCATGTTAAACCGGATTGTGGGAGATACTTATAGCTACCATGTTATCTGAGTAAGTGTTGGGTACTGGCATTGGCAGCTACCAGCCCACCATGTTGGGCACCCCAGGGGTCCACTCTCGCTTCACCCCGGTATTGGCGGCCCAACTCAGGTATTGTAGCCCAGTTGGGGGCAGCTCTCGCTGACCCGACCCAATGCTGCAGCATTTGTGGGAGGAGGCCGTGTCATTGGCGCTCCCACGGGTTCGATCTCCCAACCAAGCACTTTATAGGCATTCTAGATGCCTCGCTTATCACCACTTGAGCTGCACAGCTCAAGTGGTGATAAGCGAGGCATCTAGAATGCCTATAAAGTGCTTGGTTGGGAGATCGAACCCGTGGGAGCGCCAATGACACGGCCTCCTCCCACAAATGCTGCAGCATTGGGTCGGGTCAGCGAGAGCTGCCCCCAACTGGGCTACAATACCTGAGTTGGGCCGCCAATACCGGGGTGAAGCGAGAGTGGACCCCTGGGGTGCCCAACATGGTGGGCTGGTAGCTGCCAATGCCAGTACCCAACAGTAAGGCTTGACTAGTAAATTTACCGATATACCTAGTTCTTCAAGTATTTGCTTCACCCAAATTCCCTCACAAATTTCAAACGCTATGGTTCTGAATTATGCTTCAGCACTGCTTTTAGGCACCACATTTTGTTTTTTGCTTCTCCAAGTAACCAAATTTCCCCATACATACGTACAGTAGCCAAAGGTTGATTTTCTATCCTCCTGGTCTCTTGCCCAGTCAGCATCAATATACATTACTACATTTCTCTTATCAGTCTTCTTGAATAGAAGCCTCATCCAGGTGACCCTTTTAAATAACAAAGAATTCTATAAACTTCATTCAGATGCTTCTATTTAGGATCATGTGAAAGTTGACTCACAACACTTATAGCAAATGCGATGTCAGGCTGAGTATGACACAAGTAAATCAATTTACCAACCATTCGTTGATATCTTCTGAGATCTATAGCTTTTCCCAGATTTTATCATCACCAATTTTATCAGTCCGAATTGGAGTATCCCTTAGTTGACACCCCAACATTCCTGTTTCTTTTAGGAGATCTAGAATATATTTTCTCTGTGATATATATATATATATATATATTCCTTTCTTGGATCAAGAACTTACATGCCTAAAAATATTTCATTTCTCACAAATCCTTTATCTGAAATTCCTGGTTCAAAGATTTTTTGATTCGCTCATTAGAATCATATCCTGTAATGACAATATCATCAACATAAACTGTCAGTATATCTCATTTAGGTGTATGAAAAACATAGTGTGGTCGCTCTGCCCTGTGTATACCCTTTTATTTTCAACACACGAGTAAATTTTTCAAACCATGCTCTAGAAGACTGTTTTAACCCATACAAGGATTTCTTTAGCCTACATACTTGACTCATTTCTTTTCTTGGGAACCCTGGAGGCAGTTTCATATAAACTTCTTCCTTCAGATCTCCATTCAGAAATGCATTCTTCACATTCATCTAATGTAGTGGCCAATCTTGATTTGTACCAAGTGACAACAAAACTCTAATAGTGTTGAGTTTTGCCACTGGTGCAAATGTTTCAGTGTAATCCATGCCATACACCTGAGAGAAGCCTTTTTCCACCAATCTCGCCTTGTACTTCTCAAGACTCCTATCAGCTTTACATTTCAGGGTAAAGACCCATTTACAGCCATCCACTTTCTTTTCCTTAGGTAGGTTCACAATTTCCCAAGTACCATTGGCTTTTAGAGAATTCATTTCTTCTATAACGGCCAGTCTCCATTCTGAACCGGCCATAGCTTCATCAATATTATTTGGAACCGTGATATCATCAAGATGAGTGACAAAAGCATGATATCTAGAAGTGAGTGCCAGATATGAGACAAAATTTTCAATGGGATATCTTGTACACACCTTTTATTCCCTTGGTTGCTTTCTTTTGGCAATTGGAACATCAGTATCTGATCCCTTCTCTTCTGATTTCTACCCTTCTCTACTTACAATCTGTATTTCCTTCGGATCTACCTCTGGTTCTAACTCTTGGTGTGTTTCAGGTTCTTGATGGGTTTTACCTGTCTTGTTCCTTCTTGTAGTGTTTCTCCTTAAACTATTCTCTGTATTATTTTTAGGCACTTCCACTTGCTCATCAATTTTATCATCGGTATAAACAGAAGGAAAGTATGGGAATGGTGAAATAGGAAGATATAAATATGGTTTTGTATTATTAGTTTGAGGTTCACTTTAATTCTCCCCTGAACCGAAGACTCTGTATTAAACGGAAGGTTTTCATGGAATGTGACATCACAAGTGAAATTTTGGCGCTTTGAGGTTGGATCATAGAATTTATACCCTTTTTAAGTACTAGATGGGTTTAGAAAAATACACCTAACAGCTTTAGGATATAATTTGGAAGTATTATGGATATGGACATAACTGGTGCACCCAAAGACTCGTAATGGTAAGGTATTTTCAAGGTAGGTGAGATTGTAATGATCATGAAGGAGTTGAAGCAGGGTTAGATATGCTAAAGTTTGCTTAGCATTCTGTTGATAAGAAAGGTGACAGTGAAAATGGCATCATCCCAATGGTATTTTGGTACATTACTACTGAACATGATAGAACGAGCAATTTCAAGGATGTGTCTATTGTGAAGGATGCCATGGTCTGTTAGGAATTTGGAAAGAGATTGGTTAACGTATGTTGTTCCATTATTAGTGTGTAAAATCTATATTTGAGTATGAAACTTATTTTTAATCATATGATAAAAATCAACAAATTTTTGGTAAACATCAGCTTTATCTTGTAAAAGAAGTACCCAACTGACACAATTGTGATCATCAATGAAGCTAATGAACCATTTGGAATGAGTACGATTAGAAATACGAGTAGGTCCTTGATGACTCCTGAAGAGCTCGGAAATTGATTAAGGGTTTAGGTTCGGAGCAGTGCCGCCTCGAGTCCACTCTCCAAGAAATTAGAACCCGAGGGGATAGTGGAAGCTAACCCTGGGTGTCGATCTCAAGGAGCCTAGTGTAATATGGTACCTAATAGCTAAAATGTAAACTTGAAAAGGCGGATAAAAAGCATTTTTGTTTGGTTTTGATAGGAAGTTTGGTATGTGCAAAAGGTAAAGTTAAAGATTAAAGTTAAAAGTGAGATTTGGATGAAAATGGGATAAAGGTCATTCTTGATGAATGAAAGCTTTGGGAATCATTGCTTCAAAAGGTTTTCGAGGAGTTTGTTTGATTTCTAAAGAACCCTAGAGGAACCCCTCTAGGCTAGGCTTAGGTTAACTTAATTAATGCCGGAACCCCGCACATTACTTAATTTTAACCCAAGTTGATTAAGTTCCAAATCAAGAAATAATTGATTATGCAAGACTTTAAATCCACAATATGGGCCACCCCATAATTGCTCTAAATTTCTCTCTAAACCCTGATCTATTGATGGCCACCCATACAATAAATTAGGACCTAGAGAGTGTTTGCCCAATGTCTCAACACAACCAATTAATTCTTATGCCATCTCCCTCGAGCAAATAGCTTAACACTCTTAATCCACTAACCAAGCCACCTTGCATTAGCACATAATTTTCACCAAGAGAATAACAAAACTATGAACCCATAAATTTCATTAAACTCAAAGCTAATGAGTAGCAATGTCAAGCATTATACAAGAAGGAAACAACATAAACATAAACATAGTGTCTAACCCTAATGACATAAATGCATTCAACTAAGTGCCATAAATGCACCTCAACCAAATGCAATAGCAATTAATACAACCCACCAAAATGTCATAAATGCAACCCTAGAAACCTAGAAAAGCATAAATACAACAAATGGGAAAGGATTAGAACTAGGAAAACTCCCCTATTGAAGCTTCAAGCTCATCCCTTGGCTCTCACCACCAAGAATGGTGGAGCCTAGCTGCTACTCTCCATGGAAGAACCAACAAGTGAAGAGGAAGGAGTGGAAGCCATGAAAGGATGGAAGAAGAATGAAGAAGATGAAGATGAAGATGGAGAAGAGAGAGCTAGGGCTTGGGGGTATGAAAATGGGGACCAAATCTGCCCTAAGGGAGTGTGTATTTCGTGTTTTATCTTGCCCAAGTCGGGTTAAGTGAGTGGGTTTCAAGTTGGATCCGGATCTGGGCCAAAATTCGCGTTCTGATATTCTGCAGATTCGTCCGTTCGCCGTCTACTTCGCCGCGACGAAGTGCCAATGTCTCTGGTTCTTCTGCCCTTTTCGCCGTGGGTTCGCCGCGGCGAAAGCCACGGCGAACTCACTTCTCCTCTACCTCTGATGGGTTTTTCGCCGTCTAACTTTGTTGCTGCTTCTTTATTTGGCCTTCTCCTTCATTCCGGGTTCGATCTTTTAGTCCTGAGCGACCCTACAAGTGAAAATAAGATGAAACCAAGATCAAATAGCCCTATAAATTAATTATTACAATTAATCTACAATTATGGCTAATTACTCCTAATTTTACACTTATTTCCTTGAGAGTTTAAGATATTCAATTAAGCATTATTGGACCAAAACTTGCATCTCAATCATGTTAATTTCCTCAAATTAGGTATATAAAAACCATACAAATCAGAGATTTGTCAACTCCCCATTTATCATTGATTTAGGGCATATTTAGAATATATTTGGGGAGTCATCAATACTAATTAAGGGTATTTTAAGAGCATTTGAGAGAAAAGTGGGTAAATATGTCATATGAGCTTAATTTGATTATTTTTTTAGTAAAATATGATAATTTATTAGAAAATTTACTTGGCATGATTTCCTCACATTTACGCATGTTTGGATAGGTAAATATGGATATTCTAAGAAATGAAGGGGAAGAAGATAAAAGGAAAAGAGTGGAGAAAGCTGGAGCTCTTTGTGAATATAGCTCATCAAGTTCCTTAGAACCACCAATCATCGTCCCCGTTCATAGGTCCAGAAAAACAAGATGAGTAGCAAAGAAATTAGCTTGACATCATTGATCCTTAGCTAACTGACTTACAAACAATAAGCTGCACTTTAAATTTGGAACATAAAGAACTCTAGAGAGAGTAAGCGTAGCGGAAAGTTTAACAGTTCCAATCACAAGAACAGGACCAGTACAAGGCATCAGCAATTTTTACAATAAGTTTTGTACAAGTAGGAGTATAATTGGATAAAAGAGAGAAATTGTTGGTCATATGATCAGACACACCAAAATCAATTATCCAATAGTGTTTTGAACTCATACCTTTAATAGTTTCCAAAGCTTTGTAAAAATTACCTCGGTGTATAAAACTAATAGTGTGTTGGATTCGAGGCTACTGACCTCCTTCTAATGCAGCAAGGCATTCAAGAATCTTACTAAAGTGATCATGGTGATGTCCCGAACCAAGAGAATCACTATCTTCCCCTTTTGTCATCTCAGCTACATATCAACTACCTTTTCCTTTTTAGGGCTTCTAATCAGTAGGTTTTCCATGAAGGTCCCACCAAGTATCCTTTGTATGACTAGTCTTTTTGCAGTGATCACAGACCGGTCGTGCTTTATTTCGCTGTTCATTGGAGCAAACAACAAAAGCATAGGAGGATTCAACAAAAGAAGGCTGAGAAACTTTGTCACCTTTTAACATGACCTTTTTCAGAGAATTTTGGCCACGGAGGAGAACGTAAGCAGCACAAACTGTTGGAAGTGGATCTTGACTGAGAATTCACTCTCAGACAGCATCAAAAGAAGGATTGAGGCCTACGAAAAATTCAAACACACGTTCTTTTTCAACCTTCTTTTTAAGAGTAGCAACATGTGAATCACAACATGGAATCTCTTCATTAATTTAATCCAGCTCTTGTCAAATGGTAGTTTTGGCAACATAATAATCTTATAGGGAAAGAGATTTCTATTTCAGATCCCACACATTGGATTTTAGATCAAATATGAGAAAAACATTTTCTCCCTCACTGTAAGCCTCACGAACAGCGGCCCACATCTTACTTGCCGGGGAAAGATAAATAAAGCATCGTTTAAGGGTAGGAATCGTGGAATTGACAAGCCAAGAGCACACCATATCATCTTCAGCATCCCAGATCTGATAAGCCTTCATAATCGTTGATGGCGGCGCCAGACTTTCGCCGGTGATGTGGTCGAGTTTGTCGTGTTCTTTGATAGCCATATTCATCGACTGGGCCCACTCTAGATAATTTTCACAATTGAGCTTCTCAGACACGATAATAACACTGGAGTTGTCAACCCCATGTGGAGGAGTTCAATGGTGTCGTTGTTGGAAGGGTCACTGGTGATGAAGGTCGCAACATGTGATTCAAACATGAAGGCTGTCTCGGGCTGAGCATTGGAAGACATCTTTTGTTCCTCTTCTTCTACGTTAGGCTCTAGTACCATGAAGAAGAAAAGAACAAGAAAGAGATGGAAAAAAATACTTCCGATGTATTATTTGATTCTAAACGTATAGCTATATACAAGAGAGAGGGGAGAGAGGGCTAAATCAATTTGGAATGATTCTATGCTAATTACAATAAGAAATCAATCAACAATGAAACTCTAAAAACACTCTCTAAAATCTCTCCTAATTAGTTTCCTATATTATATTTCCTAAAATAATTCTTATATTTCTTAAAACATATTTACAAATATTTCCTAAAATATATGATCCCCAATAATATGAGATTCTACACAATTGACCTTCAGTGTTGGAAAAATTAAAGTGAGCACCTTAAGTTTTTCTTTGAGTCACTACTACAAAAAACAGTATTTACGTCCCCATTTCACGTCTCTTTTTTAAATATGAGATGTAGAAAATGGGCGGTGGCAAAATTGTAAATATGTGAAAAAGTTTCAACGTCTCTTTTTCAATTATGAGACGTGGATTCTCAGAAAAAAAAAGCGGTAAATACAAAATAGGGTGAAAAAGAAGGCGGGAAGAACTTTCCACGTCTCATAAATTTTATGAGACGTGGATTTAAGAAAAAAAAACTTTCTACATCTAATATATAAAAATGAGACGTAGAAAGTTTTTGGGAAAAACTTTTCACGTCTCATATATTTTATTAGACGTGAAAATTTGGGAATCCACGTCTCATATATGAAAATGAGACGTAGAAAATTTTTGAAAAAAAGTTTCCACATCTCATTTATTTTGTGAGACGTGAAAACTTAACAATCCACGTCTCATATATGAAAATGAGACGTGGAAAGTTTGTTTTTCACGTCTCATTTACATATGTGAGACGTGGAATCAGTTGTTTAGGCAATTTTAAGGAAAGCTTCTGGATTCAGTTCTCGATCTCCACCTTCAAACCCCCACCCCCATTTCTTGTTCTGGATTTTCACTACCATCATTCTCTCCCTCTTCGACATGCCTCACTCTGGAATTGTCATCGATGGCTGCTTCCACCACCAGCCAAGTTCGTAGTGAGTCCGTCAACAAGGTTCTCAAGGAGCTTCAAGGTTCACCGTTCTCACCATCGTTATCACTTCTCCAAGCACCACGATTTTTCCTCTGACGCCCTTCTCCCTACTACATCTCTAAATTGTAACCCAAGCCTCAGATTCGGTCATCTTTTCCATCGTCCTTTGCTTTGTTCAACTTCGTTGCTCTTCCTTCGTGCAGTCCAATTTTCGTGCCCTAAGTTCTGCATCTATCTCATATTCACTATTTTCAATTAGGGTAAGACGTTTCCGAAACTTTTGCTTGTTTGATTTCAGTTCTTGTTTGGTTTAAAAAAATTAGAAGAATAGGGTGTTTTTAGGTATGCTCACGGTTAAGGAATTTTGAAGACCGAATGGCTAAGGAACGCTCAAGCCGATGACACTGCTCATGACTCCAACCACGACAACGAGCAGGACCCAGCGAGTCTCAGGGCTATTCACTCTCAATACTTGGCACTTATGAATTTAATAAATGGTAACAATCTTATTTTCTGCGCTTGTGCCTTTTGCTTGTTTAATCTGGATTTGAAAAGTCATGATCTAATTTAAAAAAAAGAGAAAATGGATGATTTTGTTAAGACAGATTTGGAAAAGTTAGAGACCATCATGGGTTAAGTAGAGAGGTTACATGAGCATGGTATGCTTCATTGCATTGTTAACCTTTCATTTTTCTTTTATTGGTTTCTTGGTTTTGAAAATTAAAGTTTTTGTTATGGTCTATTCATTCATAATGTTTTGTAGTTCAGAAGCCGAGAAAGCAAGTTGCATATGCTGAGGCGTTTCTCTTCCCAAAACAATATGAAGTGAGCTTTCTCTTCCCTTTTCCCCTTCTTCTCTGATCGTGTTGTTCTCTGAAATTTGGGTATCCAAAGGAAACTGAAATCGTTGCCTAACCTGTATGTTTTGAATCTTTAATAAGAAAAGGTCCTCCTGTACTTAACCTATATATATCTTTTGAGGTTTTAATGAAAAAGGTTCTTGAATTGTTTTAAGATAGAGCAAACTTGGATTGTTTTAAGACAATAACCTATTTTTTAGTGCTTGATAGATGGTTCCATCATCAAATTAATATTTCATTAATAGTTTATATCACTTTGGTATGCATAATATGATCTTTACCACTAAGTAGACAGATTTCTTGTTGGTGTCTCAATGCCATTTTACTACCCATATGATTAATATGGACTTGGTTCTTTTGTTCATCAAAACTTTTTTGTCAATGAATCTACTGTTGTTAATGGTTAAGCCATATGATTTTAGATTATAAGAGATCATCTAATAAAGTAGTAAATAGCAAGGACTTATTTAAAGGCTTATATTTAATTTGTGGCATTGTAGTGACAGGAACTCTAAAAGGTTATGATCAGTTACTTAACCTTGTCTTGGATGAAGCTGTAGAATTTTTAAGAGGTAAATATTTAGTTGATCTTGAGAAGTTCCTGCAATTGTCATAAACAAAATCCACTGTATTTTTTCTTTTGCTGCAGATTCTGATGACCAACTGAAAACCACCGATCTGACCTCTGTCTTGGCTTCGCATTTCACCTTTCCCATTCATTTACCTACAACTTTGCTTTGTTAAGAGATCCTATATTATACATTTCTTCTGTTTCATATTACAAGCATTGTCTCCTTTTTTTGGTTTTATTTTCAGGTAGTACGAAGTTTGAGCTCTGCTCCTTTTACCTTTCAAAATCAAGCAGAAAGAGATTGGGTGCTGTCAAAGTTCAGATCTGGAAAAAGTCCTATAATGACTGGGACAGATGTTGCAGCTCGTGGTTAAGGTACAAAGATCTGCCACTCAATCATTTTGTGAACTTTCTTAATCTTGAAGTGGTGATTTGATTTTCTAGTTGTGGAATTTGTTCGTAGTTTTGCTGAAGTAAACTCAATATCTAATTAATTAATGTTGTTCTAGCTTTTCTAATGTTGAATTTTAAATAAATGCTATTTTAGTTTTTTCTTGTCTTCCCCTAAATTTCAAGTATTTGCCTTGTGTCCCTGTACTGACATATCATGACCCTTATAGTCATTACTCTTCGGATCATGTACACTTACTAGGTCATGTTCAAATAGTTGCATGTCAACTTGCTATTCTAGTTTTTTCGGTTTAAGCTTGTTACACTTAAGTGATGTTTGGTACACAGAAAAGTGTTTTCTAGAAAGGAAATAAGAAATGCACCTAAAAAGGAAATGTTACATTTCCCTCTAGAAAATCTTTTTTGTGTACCAGACATGGCATCACAATTCATCTTGACATTTTTCTTCTTAAATGGAAAATCTCTGCTTGCATAAGTTGTCTGATTTCACATAATAATTGATTTCTAATGTTGGTGATCAATCTAATGCCAGTCATTAACTGGTTTTAGTTTGCTGCTGAGACTGTAAATCGTTAATGGCAATATTTTTGGCTAATCACATCAAGAATTATGCTTAAACTGTTTTGATATTGTCTTTTGTGCATGTGCAGAAAAATTTGACTTGCTATTAGACCTTACAATGTAGAAGAATCTTTGCATTAATAGTTGTCTCTGCTCTTGTGTGCCTATTTATGCAACTCCCACTTGAAATGTCACTTTAATTTTACACCAATAACTGTGCATCCTGATCCTTATTATTGTTTGCTTGTGGGCATTTAACAGATGTGAAGGATGTGATGTATGTAATAAATTTTGATTCCCATGATCTCTTGAGGACTATGTTCATCGCATTGGTAGGACTGGGAGAGCTGGTGCAAAGGGAACTGCTTATACATTTTGTACTGCTGCAAATGCTAGATTTGCTAAGGAACTTATAGGCATACTTGAGGAAGCTGGACAAAAAGTGAGTCTTGAATTGGCAGAAAGTGAGTCCACAAGAGAATGTTATGGCCTGTTTTATTTAATATTTTTTTGCTAATTATCCCATATTTTAGGATCAAATTTGTATTCTAACATTTTTGTAATATTAGTTTGGCTAGAAATAATAAAATTAGTTCATTTCTTTTTAATTTTAAGTGTTGTATTTCTATTGTTCCGATAAAATATTGGGATTTTCTTAGATTGGGGTTAATCATTCTAATCAAAAAAATCTTTTTTTTAAAAAAAAAGACTTTCCACGTCTCTTATTTGAATAAGAGACGTGGAAATCACTTTCCACGTCACATTTAAATGTGAGACGTGGAAAGTGACTTTTTTTCACTTTCCACATCTCTTATTCAAATAAGAGACGTGGAAAGTCTCACTTTCCACGTCTCACATTTAAAGTGAGACGTGGAAAGTTCTGACTTTCTACGTCTCCCGTATCCACGTCCCATCAAAAAGAGAAGTGAAAAGTCCCAAAAAAGAGACGTGAAAAGTGTTTTTTGTAGTAGTGAGTCCAAACTCAAGGATTCTCACTATATATTTCATTCAGACAGAGAAGCTACTTGGAATGCTTGAGCTTAATTGGAGTTTCAACTCTTGATAGTTCATTATATTTTCTTTTATATATATATATATATATTGTGTATAGGAATACTAAACAATGTGTAGCTAGACCCTTTTATGAATTTTATATTCAGTTGTGATTAATGATTATTTTCTGCCCTTGATTCTATTATTGGTTGTGAGAAATTTGATTGGGGCCTATTAAGAGTAATTCAAATTAAAGGAGTCTAGGAAATAGTAGTTCATTAGGTTTGGACCTTCAATTGAAGTTGAGTTAAATTATTTATACCATTTAATAACCAATTTGAGAACTAATTCAATTGTTTTTAATACTTGTAAGTTATATTTTCATTCCTGTAGTACTAATTCAATTGTTTTTAATACTTTTAAGTTATATTTTCGTTCACATAATGTTTAGGACTGAGAGGAAAGTAAAAGAGCATTATAAAAGCTTTAAAATGGCTCATTCTGAGCCATTTTTATGCGATGTCCGATTCAGTTTTGTTCAAGATGCATTGGAAACCTGGATTCACATTCTGTGCTCATCATAAAGATGAGCAATGACTTTTTCATCTTAATATGTACCGTTTAGATTTATTTCAATGGTCCAAATTAATTTAAATTTATTTTAATATTTTTGATAGATTTTTATTTTAATGGATGTAAAATAAAAAATAAAGTTAATCTAGCTTATAACTGTTATTTGTTAAAGAACTAATTTTATCTTTGAAAAAATGGTCATTTAAAAATTTTAAATATGGATCATCCATATCAAATTTTGGATGGTCCAAATTTCATTTTAACGATGAAAGTGCTTTCTCATCGCTGCGATGAGCACTGAATGCAACTTTCATGTTTTGAGATTTTCACAATTTCAACATTATCATTATTAAACGTTAGCTTCAAGTGACTGATCGTATTGTCTTAAAGTAGTTACGCGAGATGGGGTTATGTAAGTTTACCTGACACGACCAGTCCCAGATTTGGATGAAGAGAGTTATTTTAAACCGCTTTTATACTAATTAACACAAGGTTTAATTTTCAGGCTTTCAATTTACATCTTTCATATATTTGACCAATGCCACCGTTTAAAGGAATTATGAATAATATTAAATTTTGATTTGATTTTGATGTTTGTTAATTGTTTGGAACCTACATGGTTTGCCAAATTCCTTTGTCTTAGATTTATTTTGAAACTAACGCTACTCTACTAGGTATTCTTCTTCATTAATGGTGTGGTGTGACAGTGCCTTCTCCAAGGTGAATAACTTACTGAGAAAATTTCAGAGAACTACAACCTGAATTCCTAAATTTTATGTATGAGATTTTGATTAGGGAAAATTGCACCCTGGTCCCAAGTAAGGCAAATTATTACTCTAAGATCCCTTGAAATCTCAAAATTATTACCAAGTCCCTAGGGACTTGAATGCAATAAAATGGAATTAATAACCAAATTCAGTTGTTAACGAAGGCTTATGCAGTTGTCAACGAAGGCCTATTCAGTTGTCAATGAAGGCTTGTTGAGTTGTTACTGGCTTTTATGACATTTCGCCTCAGACCCTATTAACAACTCAACAAGACTTCACTAACAATTGAATAAGCCTTCATTAACAACTTATTGCGGTAAGTAATAAACTGATATTTTGATGTAAGATGTATGTTAATATTACTGACCGTATTTAGTTGTTAACGAAAGCTTATTCAGTTGTTAGCGAAGTCTTGTTGAGTTGTTAATGAGGTCTTATGGGAAATGTGATAAATCCCATTAACAACTCAACAAGACTTTGTTGACAACTGAATATGCATTCGTTGACAACTGAATAAGCCTTCGTTAACAACTGAATTTGATGAGTAGTTCCATTTTATTGCATTCAAGTCCCTAGGGACTTGCTAATAATTTTGAGATTTCAAGGGACCTTAAAGTAATAATTTGCCTTACTTGGGACCCTACTACAATTTTCCCTTTTGATTATTCGAATTATCATTATGACTAAATGAGTAATTATAATGACAATTTTAGGATTTATCCATCAGTATCCGACGCTACTAGTAAGTAGCAACTGACTAATCCTATTCGAGGGAAGATATGCCCACAATGAGGGGAACATCGCTACTTCCAAGTAATTATCATGGATGATGCATACCCAAGACTTGAACTCAAGACCACTAGTTAAGTTGGAACAATCCACAGCCAGATGATTTAAACGCTCGGTTGTTATATATAATGACAACTTTACATAACTTATTTGGAGTTTTTTGGGATAATTGCATTTAAGTCCCAAGGAAGAGAATTAATATCAAACAAGTCACATGACTTGTCAATGACAAGTAGAGCTGGGAATTAGGGTCGGCTCTTCAAGGGTTAGGGCCAGCCCGAAAAGCCCTGGTAGTGCAAATATCCCTGTTTTTCAAAGCCCGGCCTCGAATCGTAGGGCTCAAAGCCGGCCCGACCCAATTAGCTCTTATACACTATTTTTAATCTTTTCCATAGAAAAAATTAAAGCAATAAAATCTTTATCATCAACACAAATATCAATTTTAAGTTACAATACAAACACCAACAAGCAACAAACATTAAGAAATTATCAAGCAATGATAAATATGGTCCATATCTTTAAATAAGTCACACAAAATATATATTTGCCTTTAATTAATTGTTTTAATAAATAATGTCCATAATTTTAAAAAAATCACTCATTAAGAAATTATCAAGCAATGATAAATATTAGGAATTAAGTATTATGGTTTTTTTACCTTTAATTAATTGTTTTATTTTGTAGTTGTTATTTTTTTTTAAAAAAATATATGTGACGGGCTTAACAGGCTGGCCCATTAAAGCCCTCAGCCCTACAGGGCCGGTCCGTTAAGCCCGACTCCCTTCTGAAGCCTCCAAAATTATAACCGGGCCTAAAAGAGCTGGCCCGACGAGCCCTGCCTGAATTACTAGCTCTAGTGACAAGTGAAAATGCCTTCATTAACAAATGAAAATGCATCATTAACAAGTCATTAGAATCTATTTGATATTAATTCTCTTCCTTAGAACTTAAATGTAATTCACCTTTTCTTTTGGAATTTCTTCTAACTTACTCCCTAAGAAGGCTCAGCCATGAGGCTATTCTAGAGCTCCCTTCCTTCATATGTGGAGGGATGAAGTGAGTGTATTTTGATCCTTAAACTTTCTGTTAATTTTGGTTTTGGTCTTTGAACTTTCGATCAATTTTCGTCTTGGTCCCTAACCTTTTAAATTGATGGTTTTGGTCCCTGAACTTTCAGTCAATTTTGGTATTGGTCTCCGAATTTTCATTCAATTTTGGTATTGGTCTCTAAATTTAAAAAAAAAATTAAAAATTTAGGTATCAATGATTACAAAAGCCACAAAGTTCAGTGACCAAAACCACCAATGTAAAGTTCATGGACCAAGATCAAGATTAACCGAAAGTTCAAGGACCAAAACCACCGATTTTAAAGTTCATCGAACAAAACCAAAATTGAGTTAAAGTTTAAGGGCTAAAAGTTGTATTAACCCGAGTATATTCCTCATTTCCTCGTGTAGTCTATTCTAGAGCTTGACAAATTCGGTGTCACGATAAGACGCGGTGAGGTTTGGGGTTTGGGGGGTTATGGAGGATGGAATTCTAATTGCTTTGTGTTTACTAGATCCAATGCTTTGATGATCACAAAACTAGAGATGAGTTTATTTTTCTTTGGATTAATAACAAGGATTAACATTTCTGATAAAAAAAATAATAAGGATGAACATGAAATAATTAAGAATACAGGTTGCTTTTCATATATTTGCATCCTTCTTAATTACTGATATAAAGTTATCCAAGTCATAAGATCCATATTATGCTCATTTATAATGAAAATATGTATTATGCTGATGACTCCTCATATTTAATAGATTTTTAGAAATCTTTTATTTTATTTTGGGAGTCATCAATTAAAAAATTAAGAGATATTATTATGATTTGATATAAGATGTCAATTTGACATATTATTTGGGAATTTCTTTTGAAATATTCTATCTTGAATTAAAATAGGAAAGTTAAATAAAAAATAAGAATATGTGAAAAGAGAAAAAAAATAAAGTTTCAGTTGTTTATTTATTATTAATATTATTATTATATTTAATTTAGGTTTCTTCTTCTTTTGTTTCTTGCAGCCACTCACGATAATCAATTTGGGATGCTAGTCATATCTTGGCCTTACACCTAATGTAGGCTTCAAAACCTATATATTTACAAATTGTATGCTTTAAATAAACTTTAAATTTATATTTAAACTATATTATTATAAAGAGTGTATAAAAGAAAATAATATTAGGATCTAAATTCAAATTTTCTCAAAATTATACCACTAGAATATTCAATATCGGTCCTTCAAAAGTGTCTGGCACAATAATCAAATAACCAAAACAATGATAACATCAACATGAATTAAAAATTAAACCCAACAACATCATCATCAAAGTTTCAATATGATCTCCTCTTGCTCAGATAACTCACACACAATAAAAATTAAACCCAATAATATCATCATCAAAGCTTCAATATGATCTCCTCTTGCTCAGATAACTCCTACACAATAAAAGAAATAATTTAGATAAATAAGAAGTCTAGCAAAAGTCCAATCAACGTGCAAAAAATATGAAAATAAACAAGTATATAATATAAATCCTTACCTTTTGTTTTTTATCCAATCCATATTTGTGATGAAGTCAGTCCCCACCACATAAAAGAATTTCGATAGATTGTTTTTTCAATCTAGCACGATATTCATACAGTAATACATAGAAACTTAAAATTTGGAAAGAATGACACCACTTTTTTGATATATTGGAAAGAAAAAGGACAAAAGAAAGAAACTACACTAGCAGACAAAACAAGAAATTAAAAAGCAAAACAAAGAAACAAATGAGTATAAGAACACTTTGCTGCCTTTATCACGTAATTACAATAATTAAATCTAAAAAAAACAAAGAAAAATGATATACGCTACGACTGAATCAGGGAGGAGGGGCACTTCCACCAATGATGATTTGTTTCTCTTGCAAGATCCTTGTGAGTCTACGAAAGAAAAGGCATGAGTGAGGACGGCTAGGTTTCAAGAAAGCGCTAGAGTGGGAAGACGTTTCATTACTGAGAGTTTGAGACCTACAATTAAGAAATAAGGCTATTTAGTAATTGAATATTACAACTTTATATTAGAATAAAAAATAACAAAATATAAACATTAATATATCATGTATATATAATATATGATATGATTATTTATATGATTATTTTTTAATGTTAAACAGGCCAAGCCTGAAGGCTTACAAACCAGGCTTTAATGAAATAGGACTGACCTATTTTTACAAAAAGGCTTCTAAATAGGCTTCGGCCTAGCCTTTTTAACAAATAGGCCAGGCTGTAGGCTGCCTGTTAAGGGCCTGGCATATTGCCATCCCTATATCTTGCAATCTGATTTGGGGGCAACAGGTATAATAGAAAGAAAGCACCGTTTTGGAAGCTTTTTGAATAAAAATAAGGAAGACCTAAAAGAACTATTCACACCGCATAAGGGGGAGATTTAGGTAGTTTTCAATCATCATCACCCACGGGAGGAGAGATGGAGGACACTGTTAAAAAAAGATAGAAGAGGCGGTATTTAGAGAAAAGAGCAGCAAGTCTTCAATCTTCATCATCATTAAAGGCGGTCAGAGTAAGGACGAAAGGAACTCCGATGTGCTTCGATGCATTTAATTAAATGTTTGTGTAGCTAAACTTTGTCTTGGATTATTATAGTTTGATTATGGATTGGTGGATAATAATTTTAAACTTTATTTGCTTTAATGTTATATTTGCTGATTTAATTGTGTGCTTAATTGTCCTAAAACAAGAGACATCTGTTTGAGATTAAATTTGGTGTTCTAAAGGAGCCTAGACATAGGGAATTTAGACTAGACATCCAATTGCATCGTATAGAATTAAGTTTTTAAACTTAATTTGCTTGTAGGATAGACATATACCTACCGACCCTTCATAGTCACATTAGGCTTGCACTTAATTTAACCTAATTAAGTAATCACATAAGACATTAAGGATTAATTTAATTAGAATGCCTTTTAGTGAATCGAAAGATACTGTTAAGTAATTTAGAGCCCTATACTAGCAAATATAGTGTTGATTGCAGTCAAAGGGAGAAATTAGACATTGAAAAGTAATCAAAGCTATGATAATCCAAGCCATCACTTTTGTTCATTAATTGTAGCTTAGATTTGTCTTTTGATTTTAGATAGGATTTAATTTTCATTTGATAATTATTCTCTTTGTGTCTTGCTCAAATTAAACAAAAGTGTGAAGTTAATGCTCAGCCTAATTGTTGGTACTGAGTCCTCGTAGGAACAATACTTTAATCACTTTTTATTACTTGATACAGCCCGTGCACTTGTGGAGTCTTAAGCTACAAAATTTATGCCTATCATATGCCTCAAGTTTTCCAAAAGTTTCATGAAATTCAAGAATGCATTCTCTCATGTATCTTATTCGGCTTGTGAGATAATTAAGATATAGTATGTGTGCTATGCCTCAAGTTCTCCAAAAGTTTCATAAAAGTCAAGATTGCATCAAATCATATGCCTTATTTAAGTTATAGTTCTCTCATGACCACATAATCTTTTACAGAACATTGTTCTTTATTGAAAAACATTTCCTATTATACATCGAATATGAAAATAATCAAGAGATCATGATCAATATTTGAAGAGAGCTCATTTGTATGTATATCTTGATTTTTAATGTTTTCTTGGTTCTTACTCTTCAAATTATTTTTAACTAAAGTACATATAGTTGATATGTTCTCAAGTATCATTCTCACAAGGAGCCAAGTGAAATTTAATTCCTGATAACGATAGTTGTATGCAATGCAAAGAATAATGCAGAAAGCAGTTTGACAAAATATAGGAGAAAAGTTTCTAATAGTTTATTCACAAGTATGAGGGGCTATTTATACAAGGAGTATCATAAATGCTATGAACAACTTCTACCTACCAACTACCCACACGCTAGAACATTCATACTTTAGAACATACACACTCTAGAACATAATATTACAGTATAGAAATTACTATTATTGTCTACATTATTTAACACTCTTCCTCAAACTGGAGAGTGGATATCATCCATTCCTAGCTTGGATATTATATTCTGAAAATGCCCACTGGACAAATCGTTTGTGAGAACATTTGCCATTTGATCTCCTGACGGAACAAATGGAGTGCAGATTAGACCACTTTATAACTACTCCTTAATAAAGTGTCTATCAATCTCAATATGTTTTGTTCGATCATGATGAACCAAATTATAAGCAATATTAATAGCAGACTTGTTGTCACAATAGAGCTTCATTGGGCCTTCCCATTTTATCCTTTGATCTGATAGGATGATTTTAATCCATAATAACTCACAGATCCCAAGTACCATGGCTCTAAACTCAGCTTCTGCCCTAAATCTTGATACCACAGTTTGGTTCTTGCTTCTGCATGTGATGAGATTCGAGCCAAGAAATGTACAATAGCCTGCTGTAGATATTCTATCATTAAGATCGCTTCAATGACTGGCATCAATGTATGCTTCAATTGTTACTCACCCCTTTTGAATAGAATCCATTTCCCTGGGGTACCCTTCAGGTAGTGAAGTATTCGATGAGCAGCTTGTAGATGTGAAGTTTTAGGGTTATGCATAAATTGACTCACCACACTAACTTCATATGCAATATCAAGTCTTGTGTGAGCTAAATAAATCAACTTTTCAACAAACCTTTGATAAGATTCCTTCCAACTAGAGGATCTTTTGGCGGTGCACAAGACTTCTTTCTTGATTTAGAAGGTCTTCATCCTGCTTCCCAAAGTCTATGATTTTGTTCTATTGCTGTATCCACAGGTTTGCAACCCAACTATCCTGTTTTAGCTACGAGGACAAGAGATATGAAGATGCCTTGTTTGGAATGAGCAACCTCAATGCCCAAGAAATACTTGAGTATTCCCAAATCCTTAATAGCAAATTCCTTCATCAATTGAGTTCGTAGAGAGTTAATTCCTTCTATGTCATTTCCTGTTACAATGATATCGTCAATATAGACAAGTAAAATTATTACTCCCACTGAAGGTAAATGTCTAATAAACAAAGTGTGATCACCCTGGCTTTGTTTATATCCCCTACAAACCATGGATTTTGTAAATCTCCCAAACCATGCCCTTAGTGATTGCTTCAAGCCGTAAAGTCCCTTCCTAAGTCTACACACTGTACTTGGAGCAACTTGAGAATAAAAACCATGAGGGACTTCCATGTAGATTTTTTTCCTTTAAATCACCATGTAAAAATGCATTTTTTACATCAAACTGCAGCACTTCGCAGATTAGCAGCCAAAGACAATAGGATGCGAAAGGTATTCATCATTACAGCAGGAGCAAAGGTCTCTTCATAATCAACTCCATACATTTGAGTATATCCATTGGCAACCAATCTTGTTTTATAGCGTTCTAAACTACCATCAGAATTGTATTTGGGTGTGAAGACCCATTTACATCCAACAAGCTTCTTTCCTTTCGGCAATTGAACAAGATCCCACATTTTGTTGTTCTCTAAAGCTTCCATTTCAACTTTCATTACTTTGACCCAATTATCATATGTTAATGCCTCAAATAAGGTTGTGGTATTGAAATAAATTGGAGATTAGTGAGAAAAGCTTTGTGGTTGCATGACAACTTATCATATGAAAGAAATGAAGGTAAAGGATATAAAGGATGCTTACTACAACTCCGAACTCCCTTTCTTAAAGCAATAGGTAGATCAGATTCATTAGTAATAACATCGGACTCCCCAGGTATATTAGAAAGAGATGGAGGTACCTCTGTATTTTTAGGAGTACTTTCCAGCTCTTCATTAGTAACTGGTTCAAATGATTGAACATGCTTCTGTTGGGATGTTCTCTTCCTTCTAGAGTAATACTGCAGTAGACGAGTAGGGTTAAGAGTTTGTGGTGCTTCTAAAGATGTATTTGGATAAGATTGAGTTTGTGGAGCTTCTTGAAATTCAGTTTCTAAGAGATCACTTTGGAAATTATCATTGTCTTGATCATTATTGACAGAACGACCAAAATAAGACTCAGACTAAGAAAATATAACAACTGCCGAAACAAAGAGTTTCTTGGAAGGAGTATGGTAACACTTATATCCCTTTTAAGTGGAGGAGTATCCAACAAACACACACTTGAGAGCTCTAGGGTCAAGTTTGGTCTTTTGATGAGAATGTACATGAACAAATGCAAGACACCCAAATATTCTAAGAATAAGACCATTTGATGCATTAAAATTAGGATAGAAATGAGTGAGAACTTCTATAGGACTCTTTGAACCAAGAACCTGAGTTTGAAGTCGATTAATAAGATGTGTTATGGTGAGAACAGCCTCAGCCCAAAAATATTTAGGCACATTTGTTTGAAACAATAATGCTCTTGTAACAGCAAGGAGATGACTATTTTTTTCTTTTAACTACCCCATTCTGTTGAGGAGTATTGACACACGATGACTCATGCAAAATTCCTTGTTTTTCAAAAAATGTGGATAAGGATTGGTTGAAAAAATCCTTAGCATTATCAAAACGAAACCTTTTTATTTGAGCTCCAAATTGTGTTTTAATCATATTATGAAAACATGGAAAATAGAGCTCACATCAAATTTTTGTTTTAACAAATAGAGCCAAGTTACACGAGTACAGTCATTAATAAAGGACACAAACCACCGAGACCCAGAGACATTAAAAACACTAGTTAGACCCCAAATATCATAATGAATTAACTCAAAAGGAACAAAAGTTCTTTTATTACTTATAGATTATGAGGAATGCTTATGTTTTGCAAACTCACAGATATCACAATGAAGGGACTCAATGGATACATTCTGGAACAAAGAAGGAAACACAACTTCCAAAACATTAAAAGAAGGATGACCAAGACAGTGATGTTGAAGCCTAATTCGTTCCTCATTTGACTTGACACTTTTGGATTGAAAGGAAAAGGATAAAGAACTTTGAACTCTACCACATTTACTGGGTTCCTCAATGAAGTAAAGTCCATCATTTTCCATAGCAAGTCCAATCATCTGTTTCATTCCTTACTCCTGAAGAATACAAGAGTTTGAAGAAAAAAGTACAAAGCAATTAGAATCAGTAGCAAGTTTTTGGACAGATATGAGACTAGTGCAAAGTTTAGGAATATGTAAGGCATTTTGCAAAACAAGGGTAAAGGTCATAGAAACATCTCCTTGGCCAGCTACAGTCATTATAGATCCATCAGCTACAATGATTTTCCTATTACTAGGACATGAACTATAGGAAATAAAGTGTTTAGAAGAGTTATTCATATGATCATTGGCTCCTGAATCAATGATTCATGAATGGAGGAAATCCTTATTTGAGGCATTAAGGGCATATGGAAATAAAATAGCTGAAGGTTGAAATGAAATGCCTGAGAACCCCAAAGCACAGGTACCTATTATAGAAGGGGAATCTTTCTCAAGTGTCTCTATCAAAGACCTTAGCTTCTCTAACTCCCCCTTAAGATCTGTATGACTAGACTTCTCTTGACTTCCCAAAACAATGTAGGCTTGAGCCTTCTTCATATTAGAAGGCTTTCCATGAAGCTTCCAACACCTATCCTTAGTATGACGAGGTTTGTTGCAATAGGTACACCATAATTCCTTGTTCGAACCCTTTGAATCACCTTGTTTATCAACAAGATGTTTAGCAGCATTTTTGGATACAAGATACGAACTCTCCATTTGTTGTGGTTCCATCATATCATTCCTTCATCCTTCTTCTACTAAGACAATGGCAACATTCTCATTAAGAGATGTTAATTATTCCCATCCAAGAATTTGAATTCTCACCGGATCAAATTCTGCATTTAACCCTGCAAGATACTCAAAGATTTGCTCCTTTTCCATAAAGCATTTCAAGACAACAACATCTTCACTACATTTCATAGTGATGGATTGATAATGATCCAGCTCCTGCCACAAACTCTTTATAGTAAAAGAATACTCAGTAATAGACTTATTCTCCTACTTGGTGTTGGCAATCTTGGTCTTTATCTCATAAATACGAGCTGCATCTCTCACCTTCGAGTAGGTTTGATGAACAGTATTCCAGGTTTCCTTTGCTGAAGATAAGAATAAACATATTTGACTTACCTCAAGAGTCATAGAATGCCATACTCAAGACATAACCAAAGAGTCTTCTTTGTTCCAAGCATCAAAAGTTGGATCTCCAGGCTTATGTCTAGTTCCAAGTAAATGACTAAGCTTCCCACAGCCTTTTAGAAAAGTGCGAACAAACTAAGACCAGCTTAAAAAATTAGTTCCATTCAACTTGTATGCAATAGGAACATTTTTTTAATCTCCAGTTGCATTTATAGTACTGATCGAGGAAGACCCAATACCGTTAGAGGCGTTTCTCACCTCAGACATAGCTTAAAACGAAGGAGAAGAAGATTCCAAGTAGAACGACGGTGACTAGAGGTTGATCAGAGCTTAGACGTGCTGCCACGCACCGGCAAGGCATTTCTGGGCACTTTTCCGAGGACGGTGCGTGGATCTGGACAGTTTTTTTGGCAACAGTGCTCGGGGGCGCGTGGCTTGCCAGAATCGTTACTGGTCAACGAGGTTTTACTGATCAGCAGCTTCTGAGCACGATGGGGCAATGCGTGTCTGTTCGTCACCGGCCGCAAGTGCACGGGTCGCGCCAAGTAATAAAGTGATAAGTAAAGTATCGTTCCCACTAGGATTTGGTCTAAAACCCGGTCAAACAATGATTGTCACACTCTCGCCCAATTTGAGTGACACAAATGTTGAGATTGAAAATTAAATAAGAAAATAAACATATGCTAAATGAAAATAAAATTATACACAAGTGATTCTCCAACTTCAAAGATAAAATGGGTCCTAAGATTATGTATCCCCTTTTTGCACTTCTTAAAACTCAATTAACCTCCTCTCAAAGATGTTCTCAACAAAACCATGTGCTAATCTAGGATTCACAAAGAACTTGTAAAATCTCTCTCAAGTCAAGAACAAGTGTTTAATCTTATTAATTGCACAATCTCTTGCTACAATTTAATAAAATCCAATCTTAAAGCTCCAATCCTAATATGACTATACAAGGCTAGCAAGTATATCTCTATCTTACCAACAAAACCATCCATTCGTCATGCAAACTTTAGGTTCTTGCACTATTTTACCCAAGTTCTACACTCAATCTAGCCCTCTCAAGCATCAATCAAGTGAACCCAACATCTAAATGGTGATCAATCACTTAGAAACATTAAGAGAAGAGTAAAATAAACACATACATCTCATTAATCACAAAATGAGAGGAGGAATCAAGAGTTAATCTATACAAGGGTTCAACATAATCTTAGAATAAAAGCATTTAGCTACTCATGTTCAACAACTCCATGGGAGCATATATATATACAAACAGAAACAAAGAACAAAAGAAGAGAATGAAGATGGAGAAGATAAACCAAGAGAGGAAGCCCAAATCTCTTTAAAGCTCCAAGCCCTAGCTCAATCCCCACCAAGCTCCAAGCCCTAGCAGAGCAAAACACTCCCAAAATGTCTCCAAAGTCGAAGAATGAAGTCTGGACTCGAAACCCTAGCTTTTATTTCCATTCAGCTCGTCCTTTTTACCAAAACGCGCAGCAGACACGAAGTTCGCCGTGGGTTTCGCCGCGGCGAGCCCACGACGAACTACCAAAAATTACAGAAATGAGTGAAGCTCGCCGTGGCTTTCTCCGCGGTGAGATCACGGCGAGCCAGCCAAAACAGGGCAGAGACCAATGTGTCTCGCCGTGGCGAGGCCACAGCGAAGTCCCTTATTCTCAGGTCCTTTGCTCTGGTTTTCTCTTTATTTTTGTTCACTTGAGAGCTTGGTGGAGGGGCCATAATCTCTTGTTTATTGCATCAAAATATTCCTACAAGAATTACATAAAACAACATAAGAAACTAACTAGAAATATGATCAAAATCTACACTAATAAACAATGATATGCAACCTAAAATCAAATGAGCATTTTCCTATCTTGAGTATCCAAAATTTATCAATGATTTAATAAAACTCAAGGAAAATGTGCTAACACTACATGAATTCCCAGGAGTTATCAGTGTCGCGATCTGACATATGGAAGCTGGCGAACAGATTAGAGCAAATTCTCTCTCTCTCTCTTTCTGTTTCTCTCTCTAGGAAAAAATGACCAAAAACAAAAAAGGCTAGGATTTAGAGCAACCTGGCTCTAACACCATGACAAAATGTAGGAGAAAAGTTTCTGATAGTTTATTCACAAGTATGAGGAGCTATTTATACAAGGAGTACCATGAATGCTATGAACAACTACTACCTACCAACCCATACTCTAGAACATACACACTCTAGAATATAATATTACATTTTAGAAATTACTACTGTATTATTATCTACATTATTAACACAGTTTAAAAACAAATGTTTGAACTACGGTTTAAGGAAATTAAATTAAATCATCTTCAATGGCTAGAAATATGGAAATCATCGCTTCCAAATTATTTTAGGGAAGTTCTTTTAAATACAATCTCATAAAATCCTTAGTGGAATCCCTCTAAACTAGGCCTAAATTAAAATAACTAATGCTGAAATCCTGCACACTTAATTAAAGTCCGTTTGGTTCAATTACATTGTAAGCATGCAATGGTAATCAATATCACATTACCATAGATAAAGTGTTTAGTTGCTCTTTGGGGTGGTAATGCGGATTATCATGGCAATGATGATTACCAAAAAATTGGTAATCACCATTCATAGTTCCCCCTATGAATGAGCATTATCATTCATCGCATTATTTTAAATGACTATTTTACACTTACCAACTAACATTAAAAGACATAAAATACCCTCAATTTAATTTTTTAGATCCTCCCTCATCTTTCCATCTACCTCATCCCTCTCTCTCCTCCTCCTCCACCTTTTGCCCCACTTTAACACCGTCACTCACCTCCTCCACCAAGCTCAAGACATGGATGTTCAACTTACTGGAATGATTCCCGACCTTATATCTAATTGAAACCCCCGCATGACTGACTATGTGTGAGGCCAATGTTTGCTAACCTCTCCTCGTAATCAAACTTCTTCCCCCAAATAAGTATCACACAATTATATGCACAACCCTTATGCTTCCTGACCTTTCTAAATTATCTTCTCTTATGTATCATTAACCACCCAAATTGAAACATTTCTTGATACTCACATCCATGCAAAAGGAGAATAGAGGAAAAGGGTTTGAATGAAGAAGAAGATGCATCAGGCCAAAGAAAATAAGAAGAGATGTGATTTTTTCCTTGGGTATGGGCAAAATAATAATTGCAAAAAAAATTTATATTTTAAATAATGAATGTCATCTCATCAATTTTTTAACTTACCAAACACACACACACACACACACACACACATAGAGTAATGAAGATTGCATTATTGTCCATTGCATTGCAGTTTAAGTAGATACCTATGCAATTGAACCAAATGGGCCCTTAGTTACCTTATTTCAGGTTGATGAACCCCAAAGATTCAACTGATTCTGTTGATCGTAAGGAGCTTTCGATCCCACAACTGGAGTTCCATGTTATTTGATTAACCAAATAGTCGTAACTCTTTGATAATCAAACAACTAAAAGGTGGATGCCAATGCTACTCATACAATCAAACAGAATCGAAATTTACTTTTAAAATGCAAATATTTAACGTCAATGCACTAGTTGAGAATCCTTGATGAGCAAGAGTTAAAACTGAAAGAAATTTTCAATTAAAGGTCCGAATTCATAGACTTAAAAGAAAATTAGTTTAACATTGAGTTAAAATCAAATACAAGCAAATCAGAGAAATAATATTTATAAGCATAGCAATCTTATCTAAATACCCTAACGAAGCTACTAAAATCATAAAAGAGCAACATTGAATAAAAAGCAAAAATACTATGGAAGAATAAATACTCCCCAATTAAAGTCCCAAAGCTCACTCTATCATTTCGGCCACCAAGAACGAACGTATTTAGCTACTACTCTTCATGGAAGATCAACAACTGGCGATGGAGAGAGATATAAGGAGAGAAATTAAGAGATTGGTGTTTGTGGCCACCAAAATCTGATTTATTTTTGTCCTAACTAAACAGGTCATGGTATTTATAGGCTTGGAAAGTGACCTACTCAACTAGAATTATTCCCAAAAAAATCTATCCAAAATATCTTCGGCACATCTCGGGGTTCGCCGTGGGTCCCATTTCTTGTCTTCCAGATATCCTGTGAATAAAAATATAACAAAACAACTATCAAATGTCCTAGCAAATTAACTATTTCCAATTAATCACCAATTATGACACTTTTACCCTTATTTTAGTTATTTTTATTTAAGGACTTGTGACATTATTTAAGCTTATGTTAGACCAAAATCGCACTCTTAACATATTAAAGGCATCAAATAAACATATAAAACTCCTACAAATCTAAGGATTTGTCAATTTCCCTATACTTAAACCTTTGTACTCCATGACAATGATCAAGGGTTTTAAAAAACTTTACGGGCATAAAAGAGAACTTAAAAGCATTCAAAATTTATTGATGAATGTTTTTTCAAATTTCCTATTTGATTACAGTGATAGAATGTTTTGACGTCAAAGGGTTAAAAATAAGCACAATAAATACAATGTAAATGAACAAAAGAGAAACTTTCAATGATGTAGTTTATTACACTCTTCTCACCAAGTAAGCCTGTGTTTCACTCTATATCATTTAATTAACTAATTTACCATAGGCTTGTAAAAATTCTCAAATCTCCACTCTACAAATTAATGTAGTGCATTAAGAGGACTTTCAAGTTTTACGGTGATGGAAATGCCAGATGGACCAATGGAGAATAATGATGTTATTCATTAGTAAGAGCTACTTAAGTGTTGCTAAACATGCAAGTAACTTGTAAGTGTCTTTATTTTACTATGCCAAATTTCCTTCTTTTTTTTTAACTTTAGGCAGGTAACTGGGGCCGTAATGTTGCTACAAGTGTATTCTATAATCTTGACGTTGATGTGGGTATGTGAGTTATATTTTAAAATCATTAATTCCTTGTGGTTAACATGTTAGAAAATATTTTGATATGTATAATTTGAATCTAGTGTTGACAAGTGATCATCACTGTTACCCTGAGCTTTTTAAATAAATAGTTTCATTCAAATTTCAAATGAAAGAAAGATGAGTTTAGCGTGATTTCTGCAGTGATAAATACTAAAATTGAGACGAATAGTGAAACAATGACAAGCGTTGGATTAGTTGACTATAGATTTGTATTATTAACACTAGAGCTAAGCAGAATTCTGTCAAAACTTATAACAACACCGAATTTGGTAGACATGCATGTTTTGTAAAGCGGGGATCCTAATACATAGATTCTAAGAACTAATAATGGCTAAGATTTTGCATTGCATCCTTATTCATATCCTCATGGTTAAAGCAGGAAGTTATACTCTAAGGCAACTCTACTTGCAAAATCCTTGCCATAATGCCTTTCATATTAATCTCATATCACACTATTTAGATAGTACGTAGATGCTTGATTAGCTTGTATGACAAGTGTCCTCATATCACATTATTATTGATATACAAAAGGGAAAATTCGGTTTTTGATCCTATAGTTTTGACTCGATTTTAACGTAATCTATAAGTTTTTGCTCGTTGTAATGTAATCTTTATTGTTTTGACACAAATAAAATTTGATGATCCTAAACTTTAACTCATTGTCATTCAATTCCTATAATTTTTACAATTTTAGACTTTAGTCCCAAATCTCATGAATTATATAATTTTATTTTAACTCATCATTATAATTTTTATAATCACGAAGATTAACTATAACACAGCTTTAATTAACGTTTAACATAATTAGTTGATCAACCAAATTGAATTAGCGCGTGAAATTAACATATCATCAACTCTTTTTTTTTACTAACCTCGCATTATTAGCTAGTAGGTTCTACACTTATTACTGACGACGACGACGAGTACTAATTATGAGGTAATGCTCTATATTTTATTGCTTGATATAAATCATACGCATGGTTTAGAATATTTTTTGGAAAATTAATCTTTTGGTCCCTGTAATTTTAACAAAGTTGAAAATGGGTCCCTATACTTTAATTTAGAACAAATCTGTCTTTATAGTTTTGACTTGAATGGAACTCAAACCCTAAATTTTGACCCACTATAACTCAGTTCCTATAATTTTGACCATTTTATGATTTAGTCATTATGTTTTACAATGTTACAAAATGGTCAAAACTATAAGGCTGACTTGTAGTTAGTTGAAATTGAATGATTGGGTAATAGTTGGGTAAAAATTATAAGGATTGACCAAGACAAAGTATAAAAGTTGAGATATAATCGAGTCAAAATTATAAAGAAGACTTGTGTTTCTATATTTTATCAATCACTTAGCTTACATTTAGGTTTAGATGTTCAAAAAGCACACCCAAATATACATTTAGATGAGGCGAACATTTGTGACCACCAAGAACTCTCAAATTTGGGATTAATATGTCGGATCTTTATTGTAAGGCACGTCCCACCTCCTCACTAATAAAATCAATAAAACGTGGTTGATCAGGACATTAAAATTCTTTGAAAATGAAAAAAAAAATCAAAATTACACATATTTAAAATAATAAATCATATCTCAAGGAACAAAGAGAATTGCATCAAACATTTGTAACCATGAAAAATTCTCGATTTTGGATTAATATATAAGATCTTTATTGTAAGTCACCTCCAATCACCTCACCAAAGTCAAGCAAAGCTGGTTAATAAGGTCACTAAATGTATTTGAAAATGAAAAAATAATCAAATTTAGACATTTAGTAAAGAAAAGAATTAAGTTTTATGGAACAAAAAGAATTGCATTAAACTTCAAACAATATAATATTACAAAAAATAACTAATACTCCATTTATAATAAGAACCGTTGATTCCTTTTAAAAAAATGTATAACAATATGGACTCATCATGATGGTTGTAAAACAATAAAATTTGAGGAAAACAGAACATTTATGCTTGAGACGGGCTTTACATGGATATTTACAAAATCTGGGCCTTCATTGTTTGTTTGAAATTTGAAGGCCCAAGAGATATAAAGAGCCTCTACGGCCCGATTGCTTTGCTTATTTGAATATTTTTTTTAGTGGTACGGTTTTGTTTTCATTTATGTTAATATTTTAAAAAAATTAGATAAAAAATTTTAAACATCAATATTGAACTACAAAAATACAATGGTCGGGCAATTGTATTTTATAATACCAATAATGCTAGACTTCTCCATTAAAACTTTCTGAAACATCTGGTTGAGTTGCACCCCTTAAAAATATGTTGTACATGTGGGTTTGAGTTAAAAGAGGTTAGTCCCTTGCAACATAACGAACTAATATTGAGAGAGTTGCTTATATTTAAATTTTGATAATGCTTTTGACAGTAATGCTTTTAATAAAAAAAATAACTGTGCTTTTAAGAAATTATTTGTAAGGCATTAAAAAAAAAATTCTTAATCATACATAACACTTATAACATATGTTGAGCCAGATGTACGGTATCATGTTAAAGGGCTATCCCGGCTTAGGTCCACTAATATTAATATATACCACTATCCTGTATTGTTGTACGTATCACAGACATATTTAATGTTCGAAAAAGTCTAATGTGATTTTTAAAAATTGAAAATTATAATTTAATAAGCTTTTAACTCCTCTTGAGAGATGGTGGCCTAAATATATCAAGCCTTGTTGCTTACATACTTATTAAAAAAAATGATTAGGAGTCATAATTGAAATATTGAAACATTTGAGGGTGTAAATTTATCAGCAAAACAGTTTTAAGGAGTTCATTTTGTCAGACTTTATAGTTTTAAAAATTCTAAGGTGTTGTTGGCAAAAAAAAATAAAAATAATTCTAAGGTGTTATGAAATGAACTGACAAAAAAGTAGAGTATTAAGAAGTGATGGACTGGTCAAAAAAAAAAAAACAAAAAGAAGTGATGGATACGAGAGAAGGAGAGAACTATCTTGTATTGCTGCTCTCGCTTCACAACACAACTTCCTTATTTATAGGTATAATTTTACACATAGGTTACACTCTTACCTTTTTTTTTGTATAAAAGGACAGATTCATTATAAATAAAGCGATTACAAGTTAAAGCTCACTTATATAGTCAATAAGAGAGCCCGATATTATACTGTACACAAGAAAACATAATAACACACTAAAGCATGATACTACTTGGGATTTTAAAAGAGAGAGACTAGTAAGTATAATCTACAATAATGGGCTTGCAGGAGGAGAACAACAAAATGATAACCCATAGGCTATCATCATCTTCATCGCAAGCAAAGAATGCAGTTGCTGCAACCAAGAAGTTCCATTTTGAAGAGAGATTGAAGGTACGTTGTAAAAAAGCTTCAAATAAATTTGAAGCTTGATGATGTCTACACCTGTGGTGTTTGAAGAAGGAAATACTCCCATCCATTGATGTAATCTGAGGATCCACTAGAGCCAAAAGAAAAGAAAGCCCCTATAACTTGCATAAAAAACACTAAAAACATACAAACAAACAAGTATAATCATAAAGTAATTAGTAGTTAGAAGCATTGTTGGAAGGACCTCTAAGTAGCTGCTACTAAACTTAGAGGTCCCTAATATAATCATCCACATGCACGGAGCTTTTTGGCATAAGCTCCGTAAGAACCCAGAGAATGAGAAAAGCACTCTTCCAATGGTCTTTTCCTTCCCCTTGTAATAATAAATCTTCCCATGTTTTCGCAGAAGAAGAAAATCGATCTTTGAGATATATTAAGAAACGTAGCTTCGTGGCGAGAAAATTGTAAACAGAGGTCTTCAAACAGGGAAGAGTATACAATGAAAACATGACAACGCTTAATCACTTTCAAATCATCTGATCTCCCTAAAGAAGGCTGACAAGATCTCTGAATGAAAGCAAGAAATGAGCCGTGCTGTAATATAGAGATATAAGACTTCGCAGCACATGTAGACATGTTAGTCACCATACTTGACAGAGATTTATGCTTAAATCTTTTTTTATTGATGCAGAAAAAAATCATCCATATATAATAGCTGATGACCTCTTTCTGGAAATTTGATTACATGTGGCTGCAAACTTAAATGGTTGCCAGGTGTCCTCATCCTTAAAGAGATCAAAATAGATAACAGAGCTTAAGCTCAATCTTTGAATTTTGGGCCTGGTGGATTCAATAGTCCATTCTCTAGAGCATTTTAAACCAGTAACTAATATTTCAGAAGAATGGACTGAATGATGATCAGACTGAGCCCAAATTGAAAGTCCTGTCATGCCCCTGATAAAATATTTTTTGTGCTGAAAAGTAATGTGTGTAGATGATGGACCAGCAAATTCAGACAACATGTTTAATTCATGAGAGGAATACGCATGTGCACAATGCTTTGAAGTATGGAACAAGGAACCACACAGCCGACATAGGATCCTGACTTGTTCCACACAAAAAAGTTAACTGAACAAGTGTCCCTGAAGAAAGCAAAACTTCTTGAGGAATGAAGAGCGAAGGTCGGCTTAAGGACATGCAGACCTTAATTCAGAAGCCTGAGTTTTGTTTCTTGCTAGATGGATCAAGACTAACAAAATAACCAAACCATCTACCAATGATCCTTCCAACGTGTTAAGTGTTACTCAATGGGTAAACCATAAATTGAGATCCAAATATGAGCTTCTTCAATATTCAAATGTTGCACTGGCATGTTAGGAATCCAATGAGAAAAGATACATAAAAAGTTCCTTAATCTCCATGAATCTTGATTTAATATATACGCTCTGTCTAATAGATGTTGGAAGAAAATGATAAAATGATTGCCAAATGCTTGAGATATAGAAACTGTGCCGCGCAAATGCCAGTGAACATTAAACAGAGATTGAAGTTTCAAAACATGAATCAAGTGTTTGGAGATAATCCTCAAGAAAAGAAAATGATTCTTGCAATAACCAGATGACATGCTTGCCATATAATGCGATTTCATGAAAAACAGAGCACAGCAACACAAGTAACCACTGATAACCAGAGCAATAAAATAAAAGACCACAAAACGAAAATCTAGATCTTGATGTAGGATCAGAAGCTGAGAAGGAAATAATATAGACAGAAAATGGCTAAGACTGCAATATTAGAGAGGAAAATCTCTCCCTCTGAAGATTTAGAGAAAGCAAACCTCCCAGTTACACTCTTACTTAAATGGCCAAAATATCGAACAATGAAATCCATGAATGTGAGTGGTAGATGAGTTAAAAGATTAATGGAATAGTGAGGAATGGTACTGGGAGTTATTGGGAGAAGATGAGGAGATGGACATCCACATACATTAAAAAAACTTGCTAGAAAACTCATTGGGATAAAACTATATGGACAAGTAAGAAAAGAGTATAATGTGTATTAACTCCCATCTTGACAACATCAATTGATATCTGTAGACTGTAAGTTTGCAAAGTCTGATGTCATGAACAAATTTTTTTAAATATTATTGTATAAAGTAATTTGTTGAACAAGTCCGTTAGATTTTCACTTGAACAAATTTTTTATACTAATTTCACCATCTTTATGAACATTAGTAGTGAAAAAAGTTTTGCAAGTCAATAAATAGTTCATTTATAGTCTACCAATTCAATATGTGAATTACATAAGAATCAATATCTCATAGCCAACAAAGGACAATTTTGGGTACAACAATAACAACAACAACAACAAAGCCTTATCCCACTAGGTGGGGTCGGTTACATGGATCATACTACGCTATTGTGCTCTATCAATAGCCATGGTTTGCGTTAAATTATTGATCAAAAGATCTCATTGGATAACTTTATTAAGTGTTCTCTTTGGTCTCCCTCTCCCTCTTTTGAGAGGACTTCACACTATTTGATCCACTCTCCTTACCTGCGTATCTAATTGTCTTCTTTAAACGTATCCAAACCATCTCAAGCGGCTTTCTACCATTTTCTCTACAATCGGTGCTACCCCAACTTTTCCTCGGATATGATCATTACGGATCCTATCTTTTATCGTATGACCACACATCCATCTCAACTTTCTCATCTCTGCTACCCCCATCCTACCACTACTACATAAATACTCTATTGCAGCGCAACAATAGTAGCGCTTGCAAAACGCAAGTGATGGGATAGGTATAATATGACCTATCCAGCGCTTTTAAAAAAAAGTGTTGATATAGGTATAAGCATATACCAGCGCTTAAACGCTGCTATAGGCCCATGTGATTTAAATTTTCTTTAAAAAATTATCTAAAACCAATTTTAAATAAAATTTAAATCACAGGGGCCTATAGCAACGCTTATTACGTAGTAAGCGATGCTATAGGCCTAAATAGGTATTTTTAAATTTTTTTCCTTTTTTAAAATGAATTAGTATTTTTAAAATTGGTTTTAGATATTTTTTAAATAAAATTTAAATCACATGGGGCCTACATAGGCCTAAATAGGTATTTTTAAATTTTCTTTCCTTTTTTAAAATGAATTAGTATTTTTAAAATTGGTTTTAGACATTTTTTAAATAAAATTTAAATGACATGGGGCCCTATAGCAGCGCTTAAGTGCTGCTATAGTCCTAAATATGTATTTTTAAATTTTCTTTCCTTTTTTAAAATGAATTAGTATTTTTAAAATTGGTTTTAGACATTTTTTAAATAAAATTTAAATGACAGGGGGCCTAAATAGGTATTTTTAAATTTTCTTTCCTTTTTTAAAATGAATTAGTATTTTTAAAATTGATTTTAGATATTTTTTAAATAAAATTTAAATCACATGGGGCCTACATAGGCCTAAATAGGTATTTTTAAATTTTCTTTCCTTTTTTAAAATGAATTAGTATTTTTAAAATTGGTTTTAGATATTTTTTAAATAAAATTTAAATCACATGGGGCCTACATAGACCTAAATAGGTATTTTTAAATTTTCTTTCCTTTTTTAAAATGAATTAGTATTTTTAAAATTGGTTTTAGATATTTTTTAAATAAATTTAAATCACATGGGGCCTACATAGGCCTAAATAGGTATTTTTAAATTTTCTTTCCTTTTTTAAAATGAATTAGTATTTTTAAAATTGGTTTTAAACATTTTTTAAATAAAATTTAAATGACATGGGGTTCTATAGCAGCGCTTAAGCGCTGTTATAGGCCTAAATATGTATTTTTAAATGAATTAGTATTTTATTAAATTGTGTTACATATAAAAATTAAGTTCTAGGGGGCCTATAGCAGCGCTTTAAGCGCTGCTATAGGCCCCCTGAGACTTAAGTTTTATATTGAAAAATATGTAAAACCATACCTGCGCCATTTTTCCTTATTTCCCTCCCTAATTTCATCCACCCTCCCTCCTCAATGAAGCCCTGAATCCCTCCACCTCAACCCTAACACCTTAGCCTTGAAACCCTGAATCCCTCCACCTCAATGAAGCCACAACCCTCCTTCGACGACTCCACTCACAACCCTCCTACCGGCGTCTTGCCTGACTTCTACCACGACTGGTCAGATATCTCCACTGAAATTCACTCTAATCTCGCTCAGACTTTGAGGCTCATCGACCTAGATGACGAATGGCGTAGTCGCGCGACAAGAGTTCGAGTCTTTGAGGCTTTGTTTTTACTTGATGATGTGGAGATGATGCTATGTGATGTCGATCCTAAAGGAAGGGGATGAATCGGGTCGGGTTGGGTTATACGGCGCTCTAATCGTCTTCTTCCATCGGCTTCAGGGCTACTCTCCAAATCCCAGCAACAAATAAGAACAAAAAAAAAATCCTCGAACATTTCAGTTTCCACTCCTCCGTCGCCGTTGAAGGCACCATAGATTCTTCACATGCTTTACACAAAATTATCTGAAAGGTAACGTTTCTATAATCACACTATGGAATAGTTTTCTTGATCTCGAGCACTTTTCGAATCTTCTAAATGTTTAGAACCCTAAAGTTCTTGTGAACAAACTCCTTCTCTCAAATTCTAGTTTTTGTGCAGAACAATGGTTGTCGTGCATAGAAGATAAACTAGTGTTGTGTTTTCTTGAAGTGGAAAACTTCTGGGTTATGTAACTTTATTTCTACTTTTCATGTTGAGTAATGCGCAATTGTCATCTGATCTACTTCTAGGATGCGTAAATGATCTGGTGAAATAGTGTGTTTTTGTGTGTGTCAAGACCTCTACAAGATCGACTATAGCATTGCCAAGGATCTTCATTGGCTCACTATTCTGAGCTTTACACAGCATTGTTACAGAAACTGGCTTATTATCTTGATGTTTGTGGATACAATTTGCTGATGAGAATCTATAGTCGACCTTTTATTTTGTCTTGTTCAGTTATGAAATATGCTTTTAATCTTGACAGGGCATATGTTTTATTTTATCTGTCTCACGAATTTATAACTGTATATTTTAACATCCATTTAGTAATGCTATTTGGCTGTAAAATTTTAATTTTGACTACTCAGTAACGGTTGATTCTTGACAATATGCCACTTATGTTCTAACACAGTAAATTCTCTCTTTTATTCATTATATTGCCTAACGCCTAGCTCTATTTGCATGCTTCTTTTTCTTAATTTTTATCTTTTTGGTATAGTCATCTTCATTTTCTTTGTGATTTATTTCTCATTGTTTCTCTCGTGACATTACAACAATGGATAATGTTACTACTGCACACAGGTCTAACTAGTTGCATAAGGTACTTAAAAAAATAATTTCATGCATTCTTGCAGTTATGTATCTTGATTTCATATATAGGTTTGGTTCAGTGGGTCAGGTACTCAGAAAAATAATTTCATGTATTCTTGCAGTATGGCTCTTAACTTCATGAAAAATAAGTTCTGGCCCACTTGATTAGAAGTCTTTAACCCATGTTATCTTGAAGGTTTGAGAATAAAGCATTTACCTGCTTATGTTGGAGTTGACTGATTGCCATGGGGCTTTCGGTTTTCAACTTTCAAATCTGCTTAGAGTAACATTGCGGAAAATTTTCAATCAAGGGTCAAACCACCATTTATGAGTTGTGCGACTGGCCTATAGGAAAATAGTTAAGTTTGTTGATGTAAAAGGGTGGTTATTTTGGTAATTCATAAGCCAGTACTTCTTGTGTCAAGGTACTCCCTGGTCCCTCCGTACTATTTCAGAGCTCACAAATTGTTGCTGCTATATAACAAATTCTGATATTGTATCATGTTCTGTTGATTGGTGAGTTTTAAGTTTTGATCCTTTATGTAACATTTGCTTTGTAAAACTATTTTATTAATTATAAAACCGATTTAAATATATTTTATTAGTCATAAAACCGAATGTAACAAGATTTTATCAATACTAACTATGTTAGGAAAAAGGATTTATGAAATAAAATACGAACATAGTTAGAAAAGAGTTCAAGGTACCATTTTTTTAAATAGAGTTTAAATGCCTAACTATGGTAGAAAATAAAATTACTAAGAATACCAGAAAGCACTATCATAGTTAGAAAAGAATTTGTCTTATTCAAGTAAGAGGAAAATCCCAGTTAGAAAGAAGGCAGTAAACAGTGTCACCAAAATACAACTAACATGGATATTTAAAAAATTCAACCGTTCCATATACCAATCCATGTTAGAAAAGAGACCTTCTACCTTTTAAAATCAGTTTATCCATATTAGAAAAATTCACCTAACATGGATATAAAAATATGTGAACCATGTATCTGAATACTTTTGTAAATCTTTCTTTAAAAATATATAGTTAATCACCCGAGTAAATCATTTAAATAAAGCCTCAAAATCTTTGATCAAGTGCCATGTTCAAGTATGATAAAATATCCAGTAAAAATCACAACAACCATGGCAAGTAGAAAGAAGTTTCCGACCAATAGTTCATAATCAAAATACAGTTAGAAACGCAATACCAGTAGGTCTTAGGCTGATATGTCAGAAATGGACCGGTCCCAATCAAAACAATAAAGCATACAGTTATCCAAAAGTAAGAATGCAGAAGCGAAATATGAAAGCCTAAAGAAGTATGACAATATACAACACTTCTCGCATAAAACCCAAAATAAAAGCCCACTATGCTTCAGTGAGAAGATGAGGGATCATTTCCCTTAGTACCCGTATATTACGCTCCTAGACCTGCAAAAAGTGAGATAAACGGGGGTAGCCCCAAACGCAACCACTAACTACTCATCTACGTGCGGTGTGTGCTAGCAAGGTGTCAATGTGGGAAACTATACATATATATATATATTTGAACAATTTGAAATATGAGCACATACCCAGACAATCATGCAGAAATTCGTAACTAAAAATCTTTTACAAACTCAAGGTATATCATTTTATAAAAGCAGTTCAAAATATACTTTACACAATCATCCATAACGTTCGCCCTGCGAAACGTTAGGTTGTCCCCTACAATTAGGTGGACCAGAGTGGAACTCGACGGGGATCTCAACCCATACCCAGAACCACGGAGAAGTGGAACTCGATGGGGGCTACCCATACCCAGCACCACAACGAGGGTAATGCTCGATGGGGGCTACCCGTACCCAGCACACCGAAAGGTAGTACTCGATGGGGGCTACCCATACCCAGTACACCAATAATATAATTAGTCCCTGTGGGCCAACAGGGTACCTCATCACGTGATGGCAATAGTATCCAGTGCATCGATGCTATCTACCACAATATATGCATCACAATCAGAAATGCAATTTAACCAAAGCTAGGCACTTGGCCTTTTCCAATATTTCAAAAACCATATAATGTAACAGTTCAAAATCAATATATATCGTTTTCAAAAATGATCATCACAACACATGCCACTTTTCGAAGTACGAATCCCACATGACATTTTTATATAAAAGTAACCAATGAAAATCATATCATACGTATACCATCATAATCCATGGTTGAAAGGGAGTTTGAAATCCCTTACCAACAACGCACCCACACATAGAACAAGTAGAAGCGGTTACCTGATAGCTGGCACCAATCTCACAATAGTGCAGCTCCCCCGTACTGTCTCCAGACAAGAAACCGTCTACATAACAGTCATATAAAAATTAACACTTAAATTAAGTGTTCAAATACAAAGTTAGGGAATTTAATTCCCTAACCAAAAGAAAACATTCATCCTCAAGAAATTTATTCCAAATCCCTCCTTAATTCTCTCTCAATTAAACCATTAAAAGTCCCACATCCATATCCATCCTAAGACCCCAAAATTCATTCCTCACATACCCAAGCAAATCTTTTCAACTCCCATAATATCTCAATTCAATCCTATTTATTCCGACAACAGCCCTAATTTAATGTCTATAAATTTATAAGAATCACTCATTAACCTCAAATGTCAATATTTCAAAAATTCCTCCTTAATCATTAGTCTAATCCAGACTTTATCAGTATAAAATTTCACCAATAAATTCCACCATAATTAGCCAGATTAAACTCATAATATAATAATTAAACTCTCATAAATTGTCAATTTAACCACACCCAGCCAGTCAGACCACAATATCCCAAAATTTTTCATAATATTAGAAATTCCAAAAATTCCAAATAAATTGGAAAAACCTCAAATAAATTATAAGCTCCTTAAGAAAAATTCTAACTCAAATATTAGACTTTAATATAATAGATTTAGATATCCTAAAAACCCCAACTCAGATAAGGCATATTTTTGAAATATCACAAATCAGGAAACTAATGACAGGTGCGTAGAGAATACTTACGGGAGTCCAAATATGGTCTTAGGTGGTCGGAAAAACCACCGATCCGACGCCGGCGAGCTCCTAAAGGTTCGGGAACAATTACTTTAATCTACCTTCTAAGCAAAAATCAGACCGAAAATGAATGGAGGAATGAAATACAATGTTAGGGGAGGTGAGAGGAGGAGAGGAATGATGGTAACTCCCTCCCGAAGTTCACCACGGCGGCTGACTAAGGGAGAGAAAAGAGAGAAAATGAGAGGGAGAAGGGAGATGAAGAAGGAAGAAGAAGGAGCTCGACAATAGTGGTGGTGGTGGGTGACTCTGAAGAACACGAAGCAACAAGAGTGAGTGTGAGGGAGTACATGAGGAAGAGAAGAGAAAGAGAAAAAGGAATGAAGGAAGTGGTCAATTGGGAGGGGGCTGCGCAGATGAATAGATAAAGGAAAGGAGAGAGGAAAAAGAAATAATAATAATAATAATAATAATAATAATAATATTAAAAAGTGACAATGATAATTGAGTGTGTGAGGAGGAATAGAAAAATTGATGTTGATGTGAGAGGAGAGAAAGAGAGCACGTGGGAGGGAAGAGGTTTTTCTTGTGTAGGTGGGTAAATAGGTATGGGAAGAGAAGAAAAGAAAAATGGTAGGAAAAATATATTATTAGGCCCTAAGTTTTTAGATAAGATATTTCTTTTGAACCAAAAATTTTCTTTTTACTCTTAAAATTTTTTATAATATCATTTACTTATTTTCTCCCATAATAATCTCTTTTGAGCCTAAAAATAATTTCCCCAAAATTATCGTCCTTAATATAAGGGAAAAACTAGGCCTTTAAAATCCTCAAAATTACCTCAAAATCCTTCAAATATTCTTATAATCCATCATTTCTCATTAATTAATTCCTACTTACCCCTACTAAACCTCAATTAATTTTTAGGATGTTACACTTTATTTCTCTTTTTATGCTGTTTACTGCAAAACATTTGGGGAGGATTTAAATCAGCACATTTTTGCTAATGCATTTTGGACTAATGCATATGAAAATTTCTTCTCTAGTTCCCTTGTGTTCTTCTCTTGCTCCCTTGTGTTCATTTCTCTAGTTCCTCTTTTATTGTAACATATTGAGTTCTATTATAATTAGCTGAAACTTGTTAAAAACATTTATCCAGTCGAATGAACTGATGGTAGGGAGTGACAAAATTGCAGTAATTATTTTGTGTGTCAATCTTTCTCGTCAAATTTTATTGAAATGTTATAGTATAAGCTTATAAACAAGTAGTTTGAAGCTCTAGTCTTTGAAATATATCATGGACATTAATTTCTATATTATAACTGATGGCTTATATAACAATTTTGGATAAATATCAAATTTTATGAGAATATTTTCATGAGAAGAACAATTAGTTTAATGTGGGTTTTGCTGTACATTAATTTTATAAATAGTTATTTTGATTGGCTTCATTTGAAAAAGTAAATTAGTTTATTGCGAGATGAAATAACTTTGATTGAGATGAATGGGATTAGGCCTTGGGGGATTTCTAGCCTAATTGATGATTGTTTTGTTGACGTAAATAAAGAACTAGCAGTATATAGTAAATCCTTAGTCATTTCATGGATTTTGCATATCGTGTGGTAACACATATTATTTTCCTGTTGGCTTTGTATGTTGATCACAAGAATATGTTATTCTCCCTAGAAAACAAATTGCAGCAGGACATAAAGTAATTCTTTTCTATTGAAAATTTCAGGGATCTGACTATGAAGAATTTGTGAAAGCTGCAAAGTTTGATCAAGAGACCCAGTTTGTTGAGTGAACAAGGCTGAGCTGGCCAAACTTCTTTTTCCAAATCCCAAACAATTTGATCCTTTTATTGGATTGTCTAAAGTGAGCCTGCAGAGAGATATACTGCATATGACTAGTTATTTATTCTAATTATTGTTTTTTAATTGGTTCTGGTGTCTTTGAATGAAAAAAATACAAGTACAAACATTTATGTTCTCTTTAGAAACATATAGTATGCTTGCAATTTTTGCCATTTTAACAGTGGGCATTCTAACTCTGTAGATGGAACCTTAAGCATGAGTAAGTGATTTTGATTATGTAATTTCAAATATATGTTATTAGTATATAGTAAATATATTTGAGAGAGACTTTAATTTCTAGAATGTTTAGTGAATTTACATGTTTTAATTTACTTAATTGTCCATTGTTCTTTCTAATTTATTTAATTGTTTATTTTTCTCTAAGTATATTACCTTATAATAAATATGAGTTAATTAATTAGAATGTTTGCTTTAATGTATTTGATTTCTGGATAAATGGTTTTTGATGTATATATGTTTTGGAAATGTCTGTAATTTCTAAATTGATACAGGGATAAAAATTAATTGTTTTTAAAAAAATAATACCTATAGCAGCGCTTATTAAGCGCTGTTATAGGTATTATTTTTTTAAAAAATAAATTACCTATTGCAGCGCTTAAGCGCTGCTTTAGGTCACCTATCGCAGCGCTTAACAAGCGCTGCGTTAGGCTTAATAGCCTATAGCATCACTGGCTATTGCAGCGCTTATAAGCGCTGCTATAGGGTCAAAATAAGTGTTGCTATAGACATTTTCTGTAGTAGTGTACGTTCGTGTTGTTTCTTTAGAGTCCAACATTCACTACCATATAACATTGCTGGTCTAGTGGTTGTCCGATAAAACTTCCCTTTTACCTTATCTTGTACCTTATGATCACATACAACCCCAGAAGCTTTTCTCCATTTAAACCACCCGGCTTGAATTCTATTATTTACATCACCATCAATTTCACAATCTTTTTGAAAAACTGATCCCAAATATTTAAACTTGTCCACCTGTGGTATAGCTTGTTCTCCCAATTTAGCTTCTATACCCCCATGGGTTTGTCTATTACCAAAACTACAGTGCATATATTCTGTCTTACCCCTGCTTAGTCAAAAACATTTTAACTCTAGGGTCATCCTCCATAACTCTAGTTTCCAATTAATTTCTTCTCTTGAGTCACCTGAGAGAACTATATCATCCCTGAAAAGCATGCGCTTAGGAATTTCTTCTTGGATATTTGCAGTTAGGACGTCCACAACTAGATTGAACAAATATGGGCTCAAAGCCGAACCTTGATCTAATCCAATTTTTATTGGAAAGTCATTTATTTCTCCTCCAGGTGTTCTAACGCTAGTCATTACCCCCTCATACATATCTTGAATGGCTTTGATATACCCAACATGCACCCCTTTCTTCTCCAAAGCTTTCCAAAGAATTTCTCTCGGCATACAATCATAAGCTTTTTCCAAATCGATTAAAATCATATGCAGATCTTTTCCTTTGCTTCGATACATTTCCATTAAACCCCTTAGTAGATAAATTGCTTTTATAGTTGACCTATCTGGCATGAAACCAAATAGATCCTCCGATATACAAGTCTCACTTCTTAACCTTTGTTCGATCACTTTTTCCCACAATTTCATTGTATGGCTCATAAACTTAATTCCTCTATAATTTGCACAATTCTGAATGTCTCTCTTATTCTTATAACTAGGCACTAAAGTACTTTTCCTCCAATTATCAGGCATTTTCTCTTACCTTAGAATCTCATTAAATAGCTTAGTAAACCACAACACACCCTTTTCTCCCAAGCAATTCCAACCTTCAATAGGAATGCCATCAAGTCCAACAGCTTTGCCACTTGCCATTTTCATAAGAGCTTCCTTAACCTCTCTAACGCTAATCATATGATAGAATGTAAAATTAAGTTCCCTTTCACTAATTTCTAGATCATCTAACTCATAATTCAAAGTTCCATCGCTCTCTTTAAACAGCTTTTACTTGATCTAGATCCCTCGATTTAATCTCCTTAATCTTTGCAATCCGATAGACTTTTGTTCCCCAGCCTTTGTTCCTAACTCCTTATAAAACTCCTCAAACGCTTTAGAATGAGCTTCACTTACTGCTTTTTTTCGCTTCCTTTTTCCCTAAGTGATATTTCTCCCAATTTTCAACATTATCACATATGTGTATAGCTTTGAAACACTTTCTCTTAAACCTAATTTTCTCTTGGATATTCTCATTCCACCACGAAGTCTTCTTTTCTCGCTTGATAGCACCCTTTGATTCACCTAAAATTTCTTTGGCAGCCTTTTGAACCGTCATAGCCACTTCTTTTCACATGATATTAGCACTTCCTTGTATCTCCCAAACTCTTTCCTTTACTAACCTATTCTTGAAGATCTCCGTTTTTCCCCTTTTAACTACCACCACCTGACACGTGGCTGTAACATTTCTCGTCGCTTCTGTTTTGTGAACTTCATCCGTACATCTAAAACTAGAGCCCTATGTTAGGTTGTCACACCATCACCTGGTATCATTTTGCAATTTGTACAAATTCTTCTGTTCGAATTCTTTACCAAAAAGAAATCAATATGTGATCTATTAGTTCCACTCTTATATGTGATCAAATGCTCCTCCCGTTTCTTAAAACAAGTGTTGACAATATTGAGGTCTTAAGCCATACAAAATTCAATAATAGATTGTCCCTCATTATTAAGCTCACCAAAACCAAAATCAACATGAGCCCCTGCATATTGTCCTGTATCTTTACCAACATGTCCATTAAGATCATCACCAATAAATACCTTTTCAAAAATATGTATTCTTTGAATCAGCCCCTCCATATCCTCCCAAAACTGTTCCTTTAAATGAGTTTCTGCCCCAACTTGAGGGGCATAGGCACTAATAACATTGATTGTCTCCTCACCAACTATCATTCTCAGGGATATGTCTCCAGTCTTCTTAATTTTGACCACATTCTTGGTCCATAATTATACCAACACCATTCCTAGAACTCACTTTACCCCGTGTACCAAAGCTTATATCCATCAATGTCCTTAGCCCTTACTCCAACCCTTTTAGTTTCCTGTAGACATAAGATGTTTATCCTCATATCCCTCACCACTCCAACCACCTCCCAAGATTTGTCCTTCAAGGTTCCAATATTCCAAGTTTTGGGTACATTCAAATAAAATAATCTTGTGTCCATGATAACCTTTGGTAATGGAGAGTGTCATCTTTATTCTAATGTCTTTGTGCTGGTGAAGAACTACATCTTGCTTATTAGTGAACGAGAAATGATATATCAGGTTGTGTATACACTAACAAGCTCCACAAGAGATCTAACTACACTAAGATATGGCACTTATGCATCAAATATTTCACTTTCTCGAGTTCCAAAAAGATCTTTATCCATTTCCAAATATCTTATAACTATTTAATCTGAGCACATAATCAATGCGATTTATTCATATACAAATGATGTGGGACCTTTTTGTATAAGTTTATTGATATTTGAGTAGTAATCTAAAGAAAATTTTGGTTCTTGTTAAAGTCTTTCATTTCAAATTATTTCTTTCAACAATTCGCATCTTTTGCAAGAAAGTTTTGTTCTTCACATATCCTTCTTTCACATTGTTTTAAGAAATGCAAGCTTTTACAACCTTTTCAGAAGTTCCAGTTATATTTATATCACCAATACCAGTATAAATAACAATTGTAGCAAATTCATTCCCAGATATTTTGATAGGGTATATGGGATTATTTTTGTATCATTATTTCAACAAACATTCATTGAGCCCATTATATCACATAGATCCTAATTGCTTCAATTCATATTAAGATTTATTTAACTCAATTAAATAGTGCTCTCAAGAACTTGAATTCTTTGATTATGTCAACTTAGCTTGAATCCTTAATGGAGTTTCGTATAAATGGTCATATAAGCCATAAGAATAAGTATAGTAATAACATCCATTATATGCAAATTAAGTTTTTTATTTATCCTTTATTGAGTATGCTTCTACAAAATCAATGTTAGGTCTTTGTGTAAATGATTGACACCTACAAATCATGCCTTATATCTTACAATTTCACTATTTTTTGCTTTATTTTTCACAAAAAGCCTTTTGTATTCAATTAGTTTTACATCTTCATGCGTAAGAACTGCAACTCTAATACTTTCTGCTTTTTTAGTGAATTTTTTCATGCCTCAATTGCATGATTAATTACCTTTTTGTCTACATTGCATGACAGATATCTATCTATAAAAAGATCTTCATCTAATTTGATCACATGATATTCCTATCAAACGCATTGTCAACAACTTTATCTTTTTTGTATCTTTTTTGTGTTGTTTTTTATGACATAACTTATTGAGATCTTGTTATTGCTTTAAGTAAGGCACATATATAAACCTCTTCTGCAGTGTTACAAATAGTTATGCCTTAATCTTTTTATAGTTATAGACTCTTTAATTTGATCATATTGCACGGATTATATTGTTTATTCTAAATTTTTCTATCTTAATTTTTTTGGGTATATTTTATGGTTTTAAAAAATCAATAATAACTTATTTTTGTTCAGTAAAGATATTTGAATTATAGAGAATATTTGTTGAATTTAACAACAGTTATTTCCAACAAATTTTTTTTAACTATAATTACATGTGTTATTAAGTTATATTTGAACTAAAAAAATTTAAATGTCAGAGTTTTTTATTTCTCAAAAAGAAATATACATTGCAACAATTATATATTTAGAACATATCTCATTTATTAAATACACTTTAAAAATTTATATCATATCAAAATGATATATAGTATATAAATCCATTGAAAGTTACCTTACTATATGGGATTTTGGGGGTTGATACAAATTCTTTTATTTTAGTGTACCATATAACATCCCTTAGTCCCCCGCCTTCTCACCAAGACTTTTTGAATAAAAAGGGTCTTGTACTAATTCTAGTACTCCCTCCAGTCCTAAATATAAGACCTATTTGGAGAGCTGGTTTTGGTAATAAATGTATTACCTAATTCTAATTTTTGTCAACTTTTTCCCAAATTATCCTTATTAAAGTTTCTCTAATAATAATTAAGTAAGAGATGTGAAGAGAATACGTGAAAATGATTGGGGTGTTTTAGGAAAAATATACTATACTAACTAACATTTATCTTATCAAAGTAGGTAAATAGATCATATATTTAGGATCGGAGGAAGAATTAGTTAATGTAGATAACTTTCCATTTTTCTTGTAATTTAGTGAATGACTCCACAATGTGATTGATGATGGATCCACATCAAAAGTCTAACAAATTAAAGTTAACTCAATGGAATTCGAGATAAACGTTATATGACGATGGAAGTAAATTTTGCTAAAGATAATTATTATCTTTGAATTGTTACATAATATAGTTCCGAACCTCTTCATTCTTCAAGATGATTTTTTTATGGAAATAATGACAACATGGTCATTATTGAGAAATCCAAAGATACTAGTTTTACCTTTTTACATTTCCTGAGAGTGTCATCTTTAGAAAACTGATTTTATCCAACAATTCCTTTTACATTTTATTAAAGAATTAATTGATAATTAAATATATTAGAAGCTCAAAAGCATCAGCCACAACATGTCACATCATTTTAATTAAGAGTGTCTATCATTAAAAAATTGAACCACACCTTCATTTATTTAGCAACCATTTACACATTCTAATGACAATCCATTTCATATAAAGTTCTTATAGTCAATTTAACTCACTGGAATTTAACTTATTGGAATTAGAGATAAATGTTAAACAATGGTGAGAAATAAAATTTGCTACAGATAATTATATAGTCACTTGAATTGTTATACAATTTAATCCGTGGATTCTTCATTTTTTAAAATAAATTTATATGGACAAGAATGACAAATATAGTTAATATTGAGAAGTTCAAAGGTATAGGATTTACTCTTTCACATTCCTTTAAATAGAAGAGTGTAATATTTAAAAAACATATTTTATTCAACAACTCTTTTCACATTACATTGAATGATTACTTGATAATTAAAGATATTGGTCACAACCTTTCATATTCGTTTAAATAAAAGATTATAGTCTTCAAAAAATCAAACCAAACCTTTTCATATTCTTTATAGCATTTAAACAAAATTTATTTAACTCATTTAACAACCCTTTCACATTCCCTTGAATAGAAGATTGTTATATTTAAAAAATGTATTTTATTCAACAACTCCTTTCATATTACATTGAATGATTAATTAATAATTAAAGATATTAGTCACAACCTTTCATATTCGTTTAAATAAAAGAGTATAGTCTTAAAAAAATCAAACTAAACCTGTTCATATTCTTTGTATCATTTAAACAAAATTTATTTAACTCACCTGACAACCCTTACACATTCCAATAATAGCCAATTTCATAACATATTTATACAAAAATTAAAAGTTTATTATTATTATTGATTTGAAAAGCTCCAATATTTCTACCATGTCCTTTTCATTCAACAATTCATTTCATATTCTATTGATGGATTAATTAGTAATTAAAGGTATGAGAAGCCTAAAGGTAATAGTCACAATCTTTCACATTCATTTAAATAAGATAGTGCAATCTTTTAAAAAACGAACCAAATCTTTTCATTTTATATATAATCTTAAACCAAATTTATTTGATTTATTTAATAACCCTTTACACATTCCTATAACAATCCATTTCATAAAAAGTTCATACAATATTAAAAGTTTATGATTATTGATTTGAAAATCCCAAATATTTCTACCAAGTCCTTTCACATTCCACTTAAAAATTATTAAAAAGGCCATGCTTTATGTTTATAAAAAAATAAGATGATTATAAGTAAGCACTTCAAACTTTATTTTGTAAGAGGATATTATATTATTTCAAGGCATCTAAACCCATCATTGCTAAATAATGTTGTATACCAAGCCTGGTTTTCAAGGTTTTCCACAAAATACCTTCATCTAACTTCCTTACAACATATTGCTAGTCTTTGAATTTCTAAAATAAGTAGATAAACACTGGAGTAGATTTCTAAACAAAATTAAATTAAATTAGAATTGTTGAGATACAGGGCTTCATTTCAAAATTGTTAAGATAATAATCATTCTAGATTGAATATCAATTAAGATATGATGAAAAGAAGAACACTTAAAATCAATTACATGAAGCAAGTAGTTCATTGGAATTCAAAGAGTGTGTGTGAATGTAAATTAAAAAATTTACTCAGCTATATCTATGGTAAAAATGGAAGAGAAATACAAAGTGAAAACTTCAATAGAAAAATGAAGAAAGAAAAGAGAAAAAGCCGTACCTTTTCGTGGGTATCAATCTTCTTATAAACCACAAAAAAGAAAGGGAGGATACTCATATATATATATACATATTCATATTTATATTTGAAAAGGGGAAAGAAAACACATACTCAATCAAGAAAATAGAAAGAGAAATAATTGATCAAAACACAAATAAAGAGAAAAATGACGTATGCACATCAATTCTCCTAATATCAGAAATAAAAAATGATGAAAAAACAATGAAGTAATAATTCTAAAAAAACAAAGGAAGAAAACATAATCAATCATACTCACTTCAAGGCATCAAGGCATCGAGGTATCAATATTCATATAATCATGTCTATGAAAAACAGAAAGTAAATAGACATCGAGAAATAAGAACTTGAAGAGAGAAAAAGAACTAACGTGAAAAAGAGAAACAGTGTCATGGAGCGAGATATAAGCCCACAATATAAATTATATATAGAGTAATTAATCATTAGAATATGAAGGGTCATAATAAATGCCACTCATAATCATGAATCAAAAATTGGAAAAATGAATGGTCGAGTAATCAATCCTTTGAATATTAAGGGTCATGATAAATAATACTCATAATCATGAGTCAGATATTGGAATATGAATGATCACTAAACGGCTTCTTAACGGTGTTGGCATCAAATTTAGATGATTAAACTGAAGTTAACGGATTCTTAACGGTGTTACTACAAGATTTAGAGTATTATATTGATTGAAGAGTTTTGCGTACATTAGTTGTAATTTAAAATGTACTTGGAAAAATTGTTAAAAAAAATCTTTCGTTGCAGATGGTGCAATTCTTCTTTAACTATATGCAATCAATCCTTAGTCATGTGTAAAAAAGAAAACATTTGTATAAAGTTAAAAATATATTACACACTGCCATAGAAGAGTTGCACTGGAGATAAATTGCATCCGATTAAAGACTTAAATTTTTAAGTATATCTTTAAGCAATAAATTTTTTTATATATTAACTGGAAATCCGTGCCTTTTCTGGATCCTATTACCAGATATCCAACCAACCGATTACTCTCATCTCTTAAGGTATTTTCAAATGAGTATTTTTCTCTATCTTTAAGAAATAAATTTAACAAATGAGTGTTTTCAATAATTTTATCTTTATGCTTTCATCTCTTAAGAGTAAGAACTCTCATTTAGGTTAGAAATTAAGTTTAAAAAATATTATGTAATATTTATATAAATGTCATATTTGATTAACTTCCAGATTATAGCGCTATATATTACGATATATGCTTTGGTTATAAAATTGTATTCCATATATCTTTTATAAGCAAGGAAGTAAAGTATGGAAAAGAGATGGAGACAAGATACTGTGAAAACTATATATATTGTATTGCTTCCGTTGCTTCACACCACAAATATGGCATGCCTTATTTGCAGGCATAGTGTTACACACAGGTTACATCATACTTAAATGGAAAATAGTGGACAATAAAATCCCTGAATGAGAGTAACTTGGAAAAATAAAAAGGAGGAGGAGATGGTCATCCACACACACTAATTTATACCCATACACAAGGTTGTTCGCATTTAGATTAAGTTGAAAAGTTTTGCATGCATTAGTTGTAAATTAAAATGTACGTGAGAAAATTGCTAAAATAATCTTTCACGGCAGATGGTGCAATTTTTCTTTAAATATATGCAACATATCCTCAATTATGTTCAAAATAGAAGATATTTATATTCAATTGAAAGCATGTTACACACTGTCATAGAAGAGTCGCACATACTGAAGATAAATTGCATTCACTTAAAGATTTAAATCCTTGTATTTCTTTGAGCAATAAATTTTACAAATGAGTATTTTCAGTAATTTTATCATTATGCTTTCATCTCATAAGATCTTGATTTTAAAGATTGTTTTTTTTTTTTTTTTGCCCAAAAAGCTAAATATGAGCTGTGAATGGAAATTTTTTTTAAAAAAAATATTTATCTTGAATTTTTTTCCCTTTTTTTTTTTGGGGGGGGGGGGGGGGGTTTGTTTAGTTAATGAGAGATAATGGGGAAGGGCAATTATTGTATTTGTAGGGTCAGAAATGAGAACTCCATCACGTTTAGCAAAGTCTTGCCGCCGCGGCTTTACCGTAACTAAGGGAACCCACCAACCAACCCACACAGGCCCACTCCACCATGTCCCTTCAAGTATTCATTTAGTTCATTCTCCATAATTTGATATGAACCCATCTCCCATAAATTATTATCCCAACTCATCATCAAATTGTTTCGGGCTCATTTCATTTCCATATTCATGTGGGTCCTACCTAACCCTCCACCATCACATGTTTTTCTTTTCAAATATTTATTTCATATAAAAGTTTTTGGAAAAATCACAACCAGGTCCCAAACAATCATCAAATTACATTGAAGTTCAAAGGGACTTGGGTGATATTAAATGGCTTATCATTGACAAGTTAATAGTTGTCAATACCTGCTCCTTGAGTTGTTAATGCCGTCCCCTTGAGTTGTCAATGGCTTGTCATTTACAACTCAATTGTTGTCAATACTAGCTCTTTGAGTTGTCAATGCATAAATTAGTTGTCAATAGCAGCTCCTTGAGTTGTCAATGCTTCTTTCATTGACAACTCAAGGAGCTGCTATTGACAACTATTGAGTTGTCAATGACAAGCCATTTAATATCACCCAAGTCCCTTGAAACTTCAATGTAATTTGATAATTGTTTGGGATCCGATTGTGATTAAATCCCTTATGAGGGACTTTGTTATGATTTTCCCAAAGTTTTTCCTTCTCCGTCCTAATTATAAAAGGATTAATATGATACACCATCTAATCTGTATTATAAGGTACCAACTAAAATATTTTTTGTCCCAAATATAATGCATTAAATGCAGCATTAATTGTTTTTCCTCGCTTTACTCTAGAGGTTCAAAGTTGAAAAGGTTAAGTCATTTCATTTATTGAGAGGGTAAAATTGGAAAAAATAGTCAATTTAGTATAAATTTATTGATTCAACTATTATTTCTTGATTTGTGATAATTGATGGTTGGTGTATTATAATAAGTACTTAAGGAGTAGTCTTTTATTCTAAGTAATCAATGTGAATCTGCTTTCTCTCTTACTCTCTTAAATGTATTCAGAACTTCCTCCTAATTAATGAGATATATTAAGGGAGTTTTTCTATTTGAGAAAGTAGTTTCCAGTACTCCTGGCGAAAAAAAGTAGTTTCCAATACAAATTATTAAAATTGGTATTTTTAAGAAATATATCATTATATTCGTTATTATAAATCCAACTACTAAAAATTTTTGTTTATAAATATAAGTCCACTTAAAGGTTATTAATGATTGTTTTCTAACTTTAACCATATTTAATTCTTGTTAGGAAGAGAGAAAGATGAGGGAGATTTGAGAATAATTTATGAATGCAGATATAGGAAAATTTTGAATAAAGGTAATTTTGGAAAATTTCATCAATCTTAGACATATTTACTGATTTAACTAACAATTCTTGGTATGTGATAATTAATTAAAGTGGACTTACAATAATGAACAGAGTAATACCACTCTATTTCTATTTATAAGTCCATTTTAGTGAAAAAAAATTGCTATTTATTATAAATTCACTTTGGGAACAATATGAGTTTTCCAATTTTCCCTCATTAAACATTCACTTTGAGAACAATATGTGTTGGACATAGAGAAGATTGATAAATATTGAAGAGATTGTATAACATTATTTTAAACATTCACTTTTATGTAAGGGTAAGTTTGGAAAAATTGGTCAGTTTTATATATTTTTAATAACATAATTACCGCTTTTTGTTTATGAAAAGTAGTTCAAAAAGGCTTATAAATACAAATAATTATCATTTTGTAATTAGATTACTATATGGTGGTTCTTAAATGAAATTTTCGTAACATTGTTTTGATATGCATGGAATATGACTATGTGGGACTCTCCCTCTCCCCACCTCTGAGTTGTCCCCATTGTCTTCACTTCAGTGAATCCAGCTCTATTGGTGGTTATCAATTTTAAATGTCAAGTCAAGACATATAACGCTTGTTTGCCTTCCCTCAACATCCTTCTCCGCTTCCCAACCAAAGACCCCATTATTTTAAATACTTCCTTCGGTCCTAAATATAAGATTACTTTAATTTTTTTTTGGAAGTTAAAGAAGCAAATTAGACCACTAAATTATAACATATGTCACACGAAATTAGATTATATGTTAGTTTATAAGTAGAATAAACTACTTTTGAGGGAAAAAAGATTTTTTTGGACTGAAACTACTTTTTTTTACTGAAAAAAAGTCAAAAAAATTAAAGTGATCTTATAATTAGGACCGGAGGGGGTAGTGTCCTACTCCTGACAACCTTGGTTGGACCACCACCATATGTGTTCCACTTGTTATATTACAAATTTAAAAAATAAAAATCATTCTCATAAGCAATATTAGTATTATTAAAAAAAAATGCCAAACCAACTGTTAATATATAAATTACTTAAAAACAATGTGCGAAAAAAGTAATTTTTTTTCCAAATACTAACAAAAATAACAACTCTCCAAATAACAAGCCTTTGACAAATAAATATCAACAACTCTCCAAATAACAACAAAAAATTACAAGCCTTATAGTTTGAACCATCATCCATAAATATGGAGTGTGCATGCGTCAAGATTCAAGAACACCCAGTTTCTTCATATTTGGATTTAATTATCTACAATTCCATATCAATATTCTTTGATCTTCATAGTTAGTTAATATCAATACTACATTCATCTTGTATTTTGCATGTATTCATTTGTTATATAAAATGTCTGAGCAAAAAAAAATTGTTATATAAATGTATAACTGTATGAGATGCATAGTACCACGATTTTTTTTTATTTTTTTTTTGTTGGGGGGGGGGGGTGTTGAAGGAAAAAGCCAAGTGAGGGGGGCAAATAAGAGAGCATATTATACTTTTTGGATAAGAGAGCTTTACACGTGACATGTGTCAATTAAAGCCCCAAGTTCCGTCCAAAAATATCTTTATGTACAAACACAAAGCAAACCTAATTTAAGTAAACCTAATTTGCTCAAAAAAAAAAAAAAAAAAAGAGCAAACCTAATTTTCGCCAGCAAGAAGCTCAACAAAGAGATTTAAGTCAAGAAGACATCAAACAAGTGGGCCCCATCCAGCCAGAGACCCACCCTCCCCCTATCACGTACTCCATTCACCGCGCACACAAAAAGGCACTCTCCAACACACAGTAATGACTCCAAAAAAACGACAAAGACCCTCCACCCAACTCTCTCTCTCTCTCTCTCTCTCTGCCTGATCACAAAAACTCTTCTTCACTACCCAAAAACAAACAAGCAAAAGTTGAACTTGCTCAGATAGACGAACTCAAACTTGCTGTTAGTAGCTTCGTTCATCTGCCTATTACCTTCTCTAACACTTCATACAGTGTCGTTATTGAGTTTGTCTGAAGACTCCTTTTGTAGTCTTTCCCTTGCCTTCCTTGCCTGCAATAACCACACAACTTATCAGTCATCTTCCATCAAAATTGAACAAATCCCTGTTCTGAGCATAGTATTAGTTAATTCTAACAAAGTTATTATATACATGTTATATACTTTTATAAGTTGACTTGCCTCACAAGTGAAATGTGATTTATAAGTTCAATGGAATCTCCCTCCCAATATACAAGTCTTCTAAAAGTGGGCTCTCCTTTTACACTAACAAAAGTGCTTTCATTGATAGCTGTGTTCACGGAAAAGGGTACCCATTGAGAGTTCTAACCGGAGAAAGGCCGTGTGAAGTGTCATGGTTTGGAGACACTAGGAATGTCAACTCATGCTAGAGATGCTTTGTTATGAGTCCAATATCTGAAGTGTAACTTTATAAGCTTAAGAAACTTTTCCTCCAGTCTATTGGTATTGGTTTTGGTACTGGTCACTAGGCTCTCCCTATGACTTGTATTTATAACATCTACTCTTTTTAAACTAACCTCTTTCTCCCAATCTGTAAATGCTGTTACAACAGTAAGCACAACTGCCTGAACCATGGATCCTGCCAGGATTCCAAGCCATAGTCCCTTGGCTCTCCAATGCAGTACAAATCCCAGTAAGATAGAAATAGGAGTTCCTATCAGATAATATGCACCAAGGTTCACATATGCTCCTATTCGTTGGAATCCACCACCTCTTGCAATTCCTGCACATAAAACATGACATTCTCAAATTTTACTTCACTTTTTATTCCAAGTGTCTGTGATTTGTAGGTGATGGCATCTATCAATAGTAACTCACCACATAATATTCCTGCAAGACTGTCTGAACTTACAGATAGACAAAGCAATGGAACCATTTGAGCAACATAATTTATCACTTCTAAATCATTGCTGTAAGCATATCCCAATATGTGACGGCATAAGAAGAAGACCGAGCTAATGATAACTGCTTCTGCAATCCCGATTACCAGAACTACGTAAACAGCATTCTGCGCTTTCTTGGGATTATTCGCTCCTAATTCATTTGAAACACGGGTACTGCATGGCAGGAATTATGGGGGATTTCTCAGTGCAACATATACTTGTATCATTAACAACATACACTTATGCATTGATAAAGCTAAAGTAATGGTACGTTATCTTGAGTGTTGCTTGCTCACTACTTAACTCCTAATTCTTTGCAAGTAAGCGAAATTGGATTGTTTTGGAAAATGAGTAAACAGTAAAACAATTCTAAAATCAGAGTGGCCAAAGTGAAACTTCTGGAAAACTAGAGATATCACAAGAGTATTGAAGCCATTCGTGAGTACGGTTTTGGAACAAACCTTGCAGCTGCTCCAACACCATAAGGAACAAAGTAGTGCAATGTTGTAATGCTCAGGCTGGAGAGGTTCAAGAAAAGTATTAGAGGAAGCAATTTAAGACAGTTTATACCCACAAAATTGATAAGAGATTGATTCAAAGAAAACTCACCAGACAGATAAAATTGAGGTTTCAAGTTGTGGATCAGGCAAAAGCCCAGCAAGTAAGGTAAGTAACTCAAAGGACCACCATTCAAAGCTACAAAACAGTCGTATGAAAAGAATAAATTAGATCAAGAAAAATAAAAAGAACAGAACAAACAAAGACATAAACAACAGAAAACCGCAATTTTCCATCGAATAGGCAGAAAATGCTTTAGTAATTTACCAAACCATAAGTCCAGAAGGGATTGCAAATTGGAAGAACTCTGCAATGTTTACTAAAGCAGTACTAGAGAACACAATCTGTGTTCGCTCAAATGCATTAGAATACTTCATGTAAAGCACAAGCCCAATGACATTCAACCAATATGAAATCCCAATGGCTAATGCTGCTCCAACGTGTCCCATTCCCAATCCATACACCAGACCCCAACACACAGGCACATGCAAGCACAGAACCACAATTGAGCTCAAAACCATAGGATAGATCATACACTGAGTCTGGAAGTAGCGAACCAACGATTGGAGAACACCATAGCCAAACAGCGCTGGGATGAGGTATATGCAGTATATTCGAGCTACATGAGAAATTTCAGGGTCTTGACCAAATAGTAGAAGTATTTTATCCATGAATATCCACACCACAGATATAGGGACACAAACAAACATCAATGAGATTATTGCACAACATGTATAGTTCCCCAGCTTTTTGAAATCTTCAGCACCATATGTTTGCCCACACAGAGTTTCCAATGCACCAGCCATTCCTATCTGAAATAAGATTCAGAATCTTGTAAATTAGAAACTAACATGAGACAATATGGAGTTACGGACATAGACACAGCCATAGAACAACATATACAAGTGGCATTTAAATGCAATCTAGAGCCAATATTTAATCCATGCATCAAACAAGAAACTGTTCAGTTGAGTAACAATTGGAGCTTCATTTTTAAGATCTGACCGAATGAGATGTGCATATCATATTAGAGTGGCCAGAGGATCTAAGTTTGAATGTTTGATTGAAGCCAAAATTTATTTACAAAACGTATAAGACATCTGGATTTTGCAAGCATGTCCTTGTATGTGCTAGGACTTCTGAAGCACCTAACAAACTTAAGAGGAAACATTTGAAAAGGAAAACTTGAAAAATTTAAGAGCACAAACTTGAGTGGAAAAAAAAAATAATAATTCGCACTTGTCAGTTAAAGACAGTATGCTCCTCTGTTTTTTAACCTCTCTGTTTGGCCACTATATGAGTGATCTTCAAGAAGAGATGAAATCTGCCCTCTTTGTTCATTTAATCTGGCTCAAATTAAGTCTTATGGATTTCAACTCAGAAATAATTCTTTTTCTTTGTGCAACCTGATCTCAACTTATGGTAAGATCATATCATAAATATAGCATAGAATTAGCCTCAAAAAAAGTGAATCGTTTAATAAATATTTTTCCATATTACTCATTCAACAGTATCAGTGTGAAGTCCTATCTTTACAAGATCAAGTGCCTTCTCCCCAGAAACCAGGAAATATTTTCCCCAGTAAACCAAAAAAAAAATACAAAAAGTAGCAGGCAAAAAAATATGAAATCAACCATAGAATCTTACTTTAGCTCATAATTTTTGTTTAAGAAAGCCACAGTGAAAGTTTTAATCATGGCAAAAAGTGGATTAAACTGAAAGAGATCCTTTGAATCAAGAGCAGAGGCTGAGAAAGACAAGCACATCATCATTAATCATTAATAAACTAAAAACAAAACAAGAGAACGCAAAACAAGATCAGCTATTAAAATAAAGTGAATCGACAAAAGAATCAGAGTAAAAGACCCATTAGTACTTTTTTTTTCTCATGTGACACAGCCACAGGATTAAGCACTAAATCCGAGCTTTTTCCATCAAGTGGCTTCGTCCCTAGAAAAAAAAAATCAGGTCAATCGATTTCATCTCTTGAGGCTAAAATCAAAATCTACAATACAAAAAAAAAAAAAAAAAAAAAAAAAAAAAAAACCACAAATATGGAAAGAACGAAGGAATATAGGACTTACGAGAACACTGAATCCGGTGACTTCTGCGAAGGAAGTGGCGATTGCGACGCCGGAGAAGGCGAGTTTACCAATGTGACCAACCATCATCATGGAAACAACTTGCAAAAGGTACTGAGAGACAGTAACGGCCACCATTGGAGCCGCCATGGAGCTTACAGTCTTCAATTCTTGGTAAAAGGTACTGTCATCAGAAGAAGATGAAACCACAACGCCATTGTTGTTGTTGTATTCTTCTTCTTCACCACTCTTTACTAGCAAAGGCGCTTCCTCTTCCTTACCCATTTCTCCTTCCTCTCTCTCTCTCTCTCTCTCTCTCACTCAGTTTCTTCTTGTATCTAATGGGAGTGATTTTTTTTTTTTTTTTTTGAACTGAATAATGGGAGTGATGAATGAATGTTAATATTGAGGGAGGAAGGGAGGAGGGAGGAGGGAGGAGGGAAATTTATAGAAGAAAGAAGGCCAATGGGCAATGGCCAAGGATGGTAATGGAACACTGATTTGTGTACAGACATGTGGAAATCATTTTTTTATTCAACTGGCTTTTTTCAGCAAATAGTACTTTATTATGACAAGTGTTTTAAATTTTTAATTTGAGAAGTTATGAGTTTTTAGAACTAAAAATATATATTTATATATATATATATAAGAGTTTGAAAATATATTTATATATATATATATATATGTATATAACACTTGCAAAATTGAAACTTTAGTCAATGTAATTTAACCATATTTTAATTTTAGTTCCTCCATCAATTTTATCTATGCTGATAGCAATTCCTCATTCTAATTCTATCTCTAAACATATCATCCAATCAGAAGAGATCTTAAATTCTTTTTTAGTAATTGTATTCTATAGTTTCAGATCCTCCAATATTAGATCATGATTATATGGTCAGATCAAATGAAAGCATGGTGTGAGGTATTTATATATATATATATATATATCTTTTTTATATACAGTATTTATATATATCTTTTGTTGCTACTCTGATTCATATAAGATACCATGTGAATAATTTGGTTGTTGATTTCATAATTTATATGGTCTGTCTAACATGTTGGTATACTTAATTTCAATCATTTGGATTTAAAATATGTTCAAACTGAATTGTTGTCATATTTCATATTTTAATTATTTAGTAACTTTTTATCATTACCACATGAACATTCAAAGTAGTATGGCTGTATTTTTAGAATATGGTATATTTGGAGCATAAATATTGGAACACGAGTATGTCAAGTTCAAAGAGAAAAGGTCAAATAAAGGAGAGATAAATAAATAATAAAATAAAATAGAGGGAGTGAAAAAGATAAAAACAAATTCAGAGAAAGGAATGGCAGGGTCACAACAATCACAAATAACATGCATGCGGAACGCCCCACCTAGTGCCTCAGAAAGTTCTGTGTCGCCATTCACTCTCTGTTCTCTTCTTCATCGTCACCTTTTCCTCAAATTCTTGTATGCTTCCAGAATATTCACCCCTTCTCCAATAAATTATAAATCCATCTTTGCAGGTATGGGTCGATATGGATCGGATCGAACCCGACCGAGTCAAATAGTCATCGCCATCGAGCATGTTTGGCTCGACTTAAAACAAAAAAATAAATGCTTATTTTAGGGTAAAAGTAACTTATTTTATTGATAGCTTATTTTGTATGTTTGTTTCGGCTTATTATGAATCTGACTTATAAGTAACTTATAGCTTATAAGTCAAAATAAGCATAAACTGTTTAAAACATCTTATTTCTGACTTATAAGTCACTTATAAGGTGAGGCCCACAAATTCTGATTTATTTTTTACATCTAATTACAACTTACCCAAACATACATAATCTGACTTATAGAAAATAAGTCACTTATAAGTCATTTTTTTCATAGCTGACCTAAACATAAATTTCATTACACAATCTGACTTATTTTCAATCTGATTTATATATAAGTCACTTTTTCATAAGTCCACTCAAACCCATCATGTATAGTTTGGAGAAAACCTCAAGCTAACCAGGACAGCTTGTGGTTCTATCTGATCCAGTACTAACTTAAGATGAAGCTCGAGCTAGACTAGACTTGATATATTATATTGTTTAGACTAGTTCAGATAGTCCAAGACCTCAATTTTTTCATTTTTTATTTTTTGGTCCACCAGAAGCAAGATTTCAAATGTGTAAACACGATTAAGACAACAAAAAGTACCTATAATCATACATAATTCATCTCGAAACATTAAAATCTCCAACGATTTAACAACAATAAAAAGAAACATCCAAGTTACAAAATATTTAAAACAATTTGGGTGGACTAAACTAGCCCAATTGATATGATAACTTGGTATAGAAACCGATCCAACGCAACCAACAAATTTGATATGTATGGTCCTTATTTGATTTCACTATATGGATTGTTTGAATTTGGAACGAATCACCTCGGGTTGAACCAGACAACTAGGTTTCGTACACCCTTACCTCTACGTGAATGGAGCTCAAGTTGACCAATCCTCTATGTGGGTGGAGCAGCTTGAGTTGATAAGTAATCCCCAACTTCTTATAAGGTAACTTCTTATAAGGTACCATGAATTATCTCATTAGAGTCAAGAATACTTGATGAACTCATTAACATTGCCTAAAAATAAAATATTTTTTTCAATTTTATGTGTATTTAATTAAGAAAATTAATCTACAACCCAAAAGATATTCTACATATTCACATCACACTAAACAACACAATAACGAGGTCTAATGGAGAACTAAATACTTCCTTAATTTCTAAATATAAGACATACTTAACTTTTTTTAAAGATATTAAGGAAACTAAATAAGCAACGTAATCATAAAATATCTTGAATATTACTAGATTATATGTTATCTTATAAGTCAAATAAATTAATTCAAAAAGAATTCAATGAATCAATTTATAAATAAGTTGTATAACACTTTTTAGGATTCTCTAAAAAAGCTTACGAAGGAATAACTACTATCCATAAGCTATGCTTAACACATTCTTCGTTGAAGAGTCCGTGACCACGTCCACTTCTCTTTAATGTAAAATTGTATGGATGATATACAGATTACTTAGAACATCCGTTGTTCATAATTTGATTAAGATATCTTCAAAATAATTTTGTTTCGAAAATTATATTAAAAATTTCTCAACACTCTATCCAACATGCTCAAAACTTTTGGGGGTTTGTTTAGATTGATTTTTACAAAAGTAATTTTTACATATTTGAAATAAGAGTAAAAATTAATTAACATAATATGATTATAATAATTTTTTAAAAAAATAAATTTAGTGTAAAATTGTATGAACGATATACTGAAAAGTTTGTTTATGACTATAGAAATATAAAAAGTATCTAAAACTAGGGCTGTTCAGGCTTGTCCCGTCCCGTCCTGTCCCGAAATTTTTTGGGACGGGACAAATCGGGACGGGAAAAAAAATAGGGGTTCGGGACGGGACGGGACTCGGGATTGGGTCGTCCCGATCCCGTCCCGTCCCAAATATATATTTTTATAATATATTTTTTTTTCACAAAATATATAGAAAAATCTAATTGTTGAGACATGGTCTTGATGGGAATAATAGGAAAGTGAATAGGGTAGGGAATAGAGAATGAATAAAGTGAGAAAAGAGGCTGTGATTTTGATTGTGGTTCACTGGTTTTGTAGAAATTAAGAAGAATCTGTAAGTGAAGCTGTAGAGATAAGTTGGAAAATTGTGCTCTTCTCTATTTTATTTTTCCCTTTGTCTCTTCCTTCTTCTCCCTCTCCTTCTTGCTCATTCCTCTGCAGTAGCAACTCTACAATTCTCAATTTGTAAAAAATAAAATAAAATAAAAAACATTAAAAAAATAAAAAAAATTAAAAAAAAATAATTCGGGACAATCCCATCCCGATCGAGACCGGGACGGGACGGGACACGGGACAGAATTCTCGTCCCGAACACAATTTTTCGGGACGGGCTTTGTTCGATATGCTTAGTTTTGATGATGTCAAATATAGAGTTAAATGTAGGAAGCAAAAAGTGTGTATAAAGTGTTTATCTCCTACTATCTATTAGACTATGTTTGCTATATGTTTACTGTGATTGAAAGCATTGCATATATGATTACATAACATGTCCATAGGCTCAGAGTGCATACATAACAGCATGTAACTTAGTCTGGAATAAACTGAGATAAAGAATCATGATGACTAAGTAGAAGTTCTATCGCTAATATGTTTATCATCGCTAATAGGAAGAAATTGAGCTAGCTAGGCAAAGAACAGATTCTCTATCGCTAAGCTAAGAGCCTATCGCTAATCTGGAAAGCTTAGGTTAACCATGGCTAATGAGGACTTAGCAGTAATCCATTGAAAGAGCAATATCTCTATCGCTAAAGGTCTTCACCATATCTAATGGAATGTGTAGAGCTAGCCTAAGCAAATAAGAATAGATCCTATCGCTAGACTCTGTCTCTATCACTAAGACCCCTCATATAACATGAATAAATACTCGGGGAAGAATGTTAGATCAGTTAACATGGTAGCTAGCGATAACAGGTTTAGCTATCGATAACATGATACCTAAAATAACTAAATATTCATATAAGTCAGCATCCTTAAGCTAATGAGCAATCAAGTAACTAGCGATAATGGGATTAGCTATCGATAGAATAATGCTTATTGAGATGACAGCTAGTACGCTGAACATTGAACTAAAAGAATATGCTAGCGATAGCATGATTTGCTATCTATAGAGAATACTTTGAAATTCCTTAGCTGATATATTGTCTATTTTTTGAGCTAATGAACTTAACTAGCAATAGATGCTAGCGATAGCATGATTTGCTATCTATAGAGAATACTTTGAAATTCCTTAGCTGATATATTGTCTCCATCTCTTTGAGTTAATGAAATGCACTATCGATAACATCCACTGCATAAATACTTGTTTAGCTAATAGCTCTAAGTGCAGGTCTTACACTGTCAAGCTAGCGATAGCCAAGGGAGCTAGCGCTAATGAAAAAGCTGACATGCAAGTACAGTGGTAGGTAGCAGCAGGTTATCGTTACTCACAGTCTCCATCTCTCTTAGCTCATCCTCTGTAAGATAAAGTGAAGCAATAGAAGAAAGCTGATTATCAACGGCTAGTTCTCCAAGTCTCCAACGGACAGAAAAGTATAATACCCTATATAAAGACTTGAAGACATCTGGAGCAAAAAAAAGAGAACACACGACGCATATACATACAAATGACAAGATGATACGAGATAAAAGACAGAGGCTCTGCACAGAGTATTAGTTATATATCAGTGAGCCCAGAAAATGAAGAAATAACGATGAGTATAGTTCTATAGAATAGAAGAGCCAGAGAAACCATAGTTAAAATCTTTAAGCTCTAGAATTTGTATTTCTTCATCATATACGAATCTGTACTTAAGTGATTATCAAAATCCCTTCTTTGAGAGAAGTTAGATTTCCTTGTAATCATTCTCTATACTTAGTGAGTGATACTCAAGATTGGGAGATCTTGAGTGGAGAAACAGATTGAGTCTTTACAGGTTGTAAGGGGGAGCGTTTAGAGAGAGTCTAAACCTCTGTTAAGGTTGGCATGTGATCCCGTGTTGTAAAACCTGTGGTAAAGGCTTCACAAGTGCCCAGCTAAAGTTGTGGGTTGTAAAGGCTTCTCTTGTGCCCGGTTTAAACAAGAGGGTAGTGGAAATCTCAGGTGGAGCTTAAGGACTGGATGTAGGTCAGGGTAGACAGAACCAGGATAAATTCTGTTTGCATTATCTCTTCCCTGAACTTTCTTAGTTTCCAGCATATCTACATTATATATTTCTTAGTGTATTTAACATGTTTGAAATACTCTGTGATAATCTGAAATAGATTCTAAAGATTACCTTCACTGTGTTTTAGAAAAGAGAAGTTTTGAATTTACCCTATCACCCAATTCACCCCCTCTTGGGTGACAGCCAGCACTAACAGGCTTGTCCCGGTCCTGTCCCGTCCCGTGAACACCCCTATCTAAAACTAAAAGACAAAAGAAAAAGTTGTTTTAATTTTAACTTTCTAAAGAAAAACTAATTTGCTCCAAATGCTAAAACAAACGTGATTTTTGACTCCAACTTCAAAAGTTAATTTTGAACTTTCTAATTGTTCCAAAGCCCAACAAACACATAAGCAATAATGATCTGCCTTATTTGTATCATCTATATTCCTTTTTTCTTTCTGGTAACACTTAAATTGGAAAAGAAAAAAATTACGATAGAGAGAGATGATAGCCACTAACACACATATTATTGCTTACGTTACATTTGTTGCTTAGAAGTTAGAACTAATTTGGAACGTTCAATTTGCTGCTTAGAATATGAATGAGTTTTACTATTTTTGTTTCCCCAAAATTTGGGTCAGCACTGAGTCAAATAATACTTTTTAAAAGTCAATATAATAAATCGAGATTATACAAATAATATGTATGTATGTATGTATGTGGAGGTTGAATTAGGAAAAATTAATATGAAGACCCACAAAATTAATGAAAATACCAAAATCAAATTAAATGGATAAATTATTCTAAAGTCCCTATAGCTTAAGTGTAAATGAGTTTTGAATGACAATTTAAAAGATCCCAAAAGTTCCTCAAAAGTGCCATGGATATCCTAAAGTATTTTTTTAGAGCAATATCACTTTAAAAGTTCAAGCAAATGGTCAACCTTCAGTTGACCGGTTATGCTATACTGAGGCAGCATACCCACCCACGTGATGATCATGTCACATTTATGTTTGGGTTAAATGAGCACTTTTATCCTGAAAGTTTTTACGAAAAAGCTATGACACTTGTAAATTGCCGAGTTTTTACAATGTTGTCCATTCCCAATTGACTAAATGGTCAACTAATTATGAAGAGCTATGGGCACTAGTACGTTACATCATTAAACTTTTATATAAATACAAGATTTTATTTTTTATTTATTACTGTATGTACTTCTTTATCATGATATATGTTGTATGTTAAATAAGAGTTAAGTTAAAATATTGTTAAAATTTAAGGTTGGTACATTTGATGAAGTTTAAATTTTTCTGGTTTTGATGAAACACATTGAACACTATTTAGCTTAAGTGTATTATATATATATAGAGAGAGAGAGAGAGAAACGGTATTTTTTTTTTTTTTTTGCTAGCAAAATGAAACTGTATATACTATACACTAAATAGTAAATAGGGATGAAATTGGAAAGCTGTTAAATGACTACAAAACATAGATTAATGAGACTTAATATTTTTCTAAATTGTCATAACCCTTATGCTAATTATAAGTAGCTGATAGATAAAAAGGTGGATATAGTGTATTTACATACTTTTGTGTGCAATTAATTTTTATTTATCTATTCAATATGGAATTCATATCATTAATAGTTTATTTATTCTAGACAAACTACACATACTATCTTTTTTTTTTGTCAACAAACTACACATACAGTTCATTAGACTAGGTTCAATATAAAATATTAACACTAGGTTGCCCTGCACAATTACGATTATTTTATCAACAATAAAAAGTATGAAAAGGAAAAGGGAAAGGAGGAGGATATAGATTACTAATTTAGATAAGGATGAGAAGCTTTTTGTTGGCTGATACGAAAACACACTGTTTTTGACTTATCAAACAATGCGGCCATCTAATTATAATCCACACAGATTACATTAAGAAGGAGACTTGGGCACGTCGCTTCTGTGTTTATTTGTTGCGGTGGTTTTTGGTAAAGGAAAAAAAAAAGGTTATTGGTTTTTAGAGTATTTTGTGTGTGTGTGTCGATTCATTCATAATAATAAATGATAATATCAGCAAGTATATATGTAGATATAATATTTTTGAGGTAACTTACAAAAGTCTTGTTTATAAGCATTTCTAAAATAGTTCATTGAAACAAAGAAAAGCTTGAATCATATATTAACTCTACTTTGAAATTTAACAATTTTTAACTTTAGCATTGTTTAATATTCATTATATCCATTAAAAAAAATCTTCTCTTTCTCCCTTACAAATAAAATTTAATGATAAATTATAACTCATAAATAAGACAAAAAACCTTCTCTTTCTCCCTTACAAATAGAGCAACTAACAAATTATATTTTTTTTTAGGGTTAAGGTGCATTTTGGCCAATGAATTATTGGTTAAGGAGCGTCTGGCACAATTATCAATTGAAGGGTTCTTGTATGCCAACCAACTTTTAAAATGGACCAAATTAGCCAACACCGTTAGGGCCAAGTTAACGGCTGCCGTTTGTACTGATGTGTCGTGACACGTGTTAGCTAGCGTGCTGACATGGCGAGACACTTGTCAGCTGGCGTGCTAACGTGGCGAGACACGTGGGTTAAGATGCATTTTGACCAATGAACTATTGGCCCAAGAGCGTCTACCACAATTATTAATTTACATTGGCCAAAATGCACCTTAACCCATTTTTAACATATATTAATTTACATAATCTCTTAAAATTAGTGAACTACACGTTTTATAATCACATATCTTAGCAAATATCCATACTAATTCAAACATTAAACAACGTCCATACACCTAACTTGCAGAGCACTGATGATGACGAGTTGACAAGCGTGTTTGTGGTTGCAGATGCGAGCAAGAATGGAGGAGCTGAATGTTGAACGTGAGCTGCTAGGGCTTCAAGAATTGATGAATCAAGATTGACTGTTATTTGTTGACCCATAAAAATAAGATTATAAATATATAATATACTATATATATATATATCAAAATATTATAATTAGAATAACATTTTAACATGTAATATAAATATATAATATTAATTATGTATTAAAAAATATATAATATTATTTATTTTACGAGCAGGGACGAATACTCTACCTGATGCACAGCCCGCCCACAAACATGCTTGGCCCAAACATGCCCTTTTTATATATGACCTCTTTTTTTCAGGCAGGGCCAAGCATTTTTTGTCCGGGCAGGGGCTGGCGCCCCAGCGGCCAGGGCACGTGAACACCCCTATCACTTGCACCTTACTATTTCTTTTCTTTGTTGACTGTTGCAGTTTAATTTATTGTACATTTAACTCCTAATTAGCCCATATATTGAGGACATCAGACGTAGTATTATACTACATCTGATCCTTAATAAAACACTTAGTTCACTAATTTTAAGAGATTATGTAAATTAATATATGTTAAAAATGGGTTAAGGTGCATTTTGGCCAGTGTAAATTAATAATTGTGCCAAACACTCTTGAGCCAATAGTTCATTAGCCAAAATGCACCTTAATTCATGTTTAACACATGTCTCGCCATGTCAGCATGACAGCTGACACGTGTCTCGCCACGTCAGCACGCTAGATGACACATGTCACGCCACGTCAGCACAAACGGCAGCCGTTAACTGGGCCCTAACGGTGTTGGCCAATTTGGTCCATTTTAAAAGTTGGTTGGCATACAAGAACCCTTCAATTGATAATTGTGCTAGACGCTCCTGGGCCAATAATACATTTGAATGCACCTTAACCCTTTTTTTATCATATATCAACTTGACAACATCATACATCAATTCTATCTTTATTTATTTTGGTGAAAGAGGGGAATAACCCCATAGTTACACGACTACAGCTCGAGGGACATGTGCTCCCTTCATATCTTCTCTCAAAATTTCTTCTATAGTTCCTAGTGATGTCTCTCATAAAATTGCATTTTGTTGCTGTTTGATGCTCATCTGTGGTACTTTGTCTGCACATCTGTTGCTCTCCCTATATACATGCTGGAATCGCACTTGCCAATTTCCTTGGAGAAGTTCATCAATCTTTCTGGACACTAGGTGGCATCCTTTAATCCATGTTTTGTTCTTTATCTCCTCCATCACGGTCGACGCATCATACTCTACTTATACTTTCTTGCACCCCATCTGCCATGCTAATTTTAATCCCTCGAGAACCCCTCTCACTTCTGCAGTTCTCACATCACAGGGTCCAAGCTTCATAGAAAAGCCTCTCAGCCACTCGCCTTGATCTCCCCTGATAACCCCACCGCATCCTCTGAAACCCTACGCTGTGGTTGTTCCATCAGTGTTGATTTTACACCAACCCAGCTCTAGCTTTATCCACCCCACCATTACCGTCTTAACTTGCCTCTTTTCCAAAGTTTCTCCATCCCAATTGCATTCGTAGTTCTCTAGAAATTGAGCTATTAACCGGCCTGCGTTCTTGGGCATATCAAAGTTTTCCTCATGCATCTTTCTATTTCTCCACGTCCACATGTGCTAGCACGCCACTGCAAATTTTTCCGGCCACCATGACCCTCTTTCAGTTTTATCTCTCCTCATGATATTTTTCTGGACCCAATCCTTCTCTTCTAACCTGAAGAAATCCACACTCCACTCTTTTGGAACCACTTGTTTCCAGATGTGTTTCACATTCGGGAAATCTCTAATTGCGTGGAGTAAGCTTTTGGTTTCCTCCTAGCATATTGTACAGTAGTTTCTTTCTCCATTCCATTTGCTTGTCACCTCTTTTGTGGTCAACCTTTTGTAGTAGACTAACCACATAAAACTCCAAATTCTTTTAGGTACTTTTAGTCTCCAGATTATCCTCCAATAATTTTGTCTTCCCATTACTGGTGTTCCTTTTAACCATTTGTAGGCAGTAGCTGTTGAAAAGTCACCATCACTTGTTAGTCTCCATCTCAAATTATCTGCCCTTGCCTCTCTGTCTGGTGGCATCATTTTCTTGATTTTCCATATGACACTTTGTGTTAGCATATTTTCTATTTCTGCCAAGTCCCATTGCCCTTCATTATCAACCAAGTGCTTTACTCTCATGTCTTCCTCATCATTTCTCCCTTCTGTGATAAGTTCACCTAGCATTCCTTCATTCCTGACCCACTTGTCCTGCCAAACTCTTGTATTCTCTCCATTCCTGATCTCATACTCCACATTCTCTTGAAACTTTTTTTCTATATTCATAATTCCTTTCCAGAGTTGTGAGTCACCTTGACATACTAACTCTGTTCCCTTTTCTCTTCTTTCTATCTCATATTTCCCTTTCAGCACCTTAACCCATAGCTCCTCAGGATGCATCCTCATCCTCCACATTAATTTCATGAAGAAATCTTCATTCATTGTTTCCAAATCTTTTAGGTTCACGCCTTCTTCCTCTTTTGTATTACATAGCGTCTCCCACGCTATTGCATGATGTCGTCCCACTCTTCCTTGCTCCCCCCACACAAACCCTCTTTGTACTCTCTCCAGCTCTCGTATTGTGCCCCGTGGGAATCTTGTCATGTTGCATTGGGTATAAGGCCATTGCCCCCATAACTGACTTGACTAACGTGACTCTTCCTGCTAAGGAAAGGCTGCTTGCTTTCCATACCTGCAATCTCTTTTTCACTCTCTCCACTATGTGTTTATACTTTTCGTTCTGTCGCTTTGGGTGAGAAATTTCTGCTTCCAAGTATCTTCCGAGGTCATCCACTTGCTTGAATTTACACGCTGCACAGATTTCCTTCCTGATTCTTTGAGAGGTGTTTGGGGAGAAATATATTTGTGTTTTGACCTTGCTTACTCTGTGGCCAGAAACCTCCTCAAAATCCTGTAGACACTCAAGAATATTGTTAATTTGATTAGCCTTCGCTTCTGCAAAAAGAACAAGATCTTCAGCAAACATCATATGAGTTATATTTGGGCCTTTTCAGCATGATCTCATGGCTTTCCATTTTTTCTCTCTCACTCTATCTAAGATCATGTGTGTGATTTTTTCCATGCCAAGCACAAACAGATAAGGGGATATCGGGTCGCCTTAGCGAATCCCTCTTGTGGTATTAAACCCTTCTATTTTTTCCCCATGCCATAGAATCTTTATTGAATTTGTTGTTATACACTTCATAATTCTCTCTACCATTTCCTGCGAGAGCTCAATCTCTTTCAGTACTTTCTCAATAAACCCCCAGCTTATTTTGTCATATGATTTCTCTAAGTCTACTTTGATTGCCATGAATCCCTTCTTACCATTCTTTTTCCACATGAATCATCTCATTGACAATGATGATGTTAGCATGAATGTTCCTACCTGATACAAAGCTTACTTGGTAGGGAGACACCACCTCACTCATAATGCCTTTGAGTCTCTTTACTATCAACTTTGCTATTACTTTGTAGACCACGTTACTTAATGATATTGGTCTAAAATGGCCCACCTTTTCCAGCACTTCTATTTGAGAATGGCAAAAACGCACAAGGGGGGTGAATTGTGCGTTTAAAAGATATTAAATAAAACTTAAAAACACAAAACAATCTTTTATATTGGTTCGGCCAACACAATGCCTACGTCCAGTTCTCCAACTCCTCGTTGGGTTCCACTATACCACAGGTTTTACAAAAACGGGTTCACCTGCCAACCTTTACAACAGAGTTTTGGACTTCTCTCTAAACGCCCCCCTTACAACTTGTAAGGACACAACCCTGTCCTAAAGCCCCAAGCTTTAGAACAACCTCAAACAGTAGAGGATTTCAATTAATGAGTTCACTCAATAAACAGATTTTGATAAACACTTAAGTACAAATAATCTCACTAAGAGTGATAAATACTTTGAGCTTTTGTGAGCAGAGAGTATATGGGAATATTGAATGCTGGTTCGTCTCTATGTGTGTGTCAGTGAGTAACTTTTCATAAATGCTCAAGTCTTGATATTTATAACTCTTCACAGCTTGCCTTTTCTTTCAGCTTCAAGAGGCCGTTTGAAATTAGTCGTTGGGAGCTCTTAGCCGTTGGCAATTAATGTTGTTCTTTATATTCGTCAAATTTCTTCTCTTGCTTCAATCAATCTTGCAGAGGATGAGCTAAGAGAGATAGAGACTGTGAGTAACGATCACCTGCAACAATTGTACTTGCATAGCAGCTTTTTCAGTAGCGTTAGCACCCTTGGCTATCGCTAGCTTAATAGTGTAAGTCCTGCACTTAGCTGTTAGCTAAACTAGTATTCATGTGAAGCACAGTAGGTGTTATCGCTAGTGTATTTTATTAGCTCAATGTTCAAAGACAATGTATTAGCTATCTGTTTATCTAAGTTATTTCAACAAGTATTTTTCTATCGATAGCTAATCATGTTATCGCTAGTAACTATGTTATCGCTAGTTATCTTATTAGCTCATTTGCTCAAAGACACTATATTAGCTATCTGAATGTCTAAGATATTTCAAGTATTCTGTTATCGATAGCTAATCATGTTATCGCTAGTAACTATGTTATCGATAATTATCTTATTAGCTCATTTGCTCAAAGGCACTATATTAGCTATCTGAATGTCTAAGTTATTTCATGTATTCTGTTATCGATAGCTAATCATGTTATCGCTAGCTAACTTAGTTCATTATTGCTAGCTGTTCTAACATTCTCCCCCTTTGTGTTATCCATGTTATATATGGGGCCTTAGTGATAGTGATATACTTGTACAGAGCTTAGCGATAGTGGTCTATTGTTCTTTGCTTGCTTAGGGTAGCTCAACTCATTATATTAGCAATAGTGAAGGTCTTAGCCATAGAGATATTGACTTTTCTTCAGATGATTGCTAAGTCTTCATTAGCTATTATTATCCTAACCCTTTCATTTGTTAGCGATAGGTTCTAGCTTAGCGATAGTGTATCTGTTATCTATAAGATTTTACTTGTTCAATGTTAAGGTAACCTACATTCTTTTACTTAGTCATTTAACATGATTTTTATCTCAATTTATTCCAGACTAAGTTATATGCTAATTGTTCATTTTACTTATGTTATCTATGGGTCCAGTCCTCATCAAAACTTAAGATTCTAACATTCTCCCCCTTTTTGATGATGACAAAACATAAGTAAAAACATATATAAGATAAAGCATGTACAGAGCATAAATTAAGACAAACATATAAGTTGTATTGACTTTGCAAAATAATTACATCTTTTCAGGATCAAAATTATCAGGATCAGCTAAGTATGAAGTGTATGCAAAATGGTTCCTAAAGGCTAGGGGTTTTTCATTGTTGAATTTTGCTCCAGAGGCTGAGGTTATGTATTCTTCATCAGGTCCATCAGAAATAGAGGATTCATAGTAGAAGAATTTGTCTTGTTCAATGGTCTGAATGGGTTCAGCAAGAGAGACATCTTTGGAGGCAGCCTTAGACTTGTGAAACCTCCTTTGATATACCCATACTTTCTTCCCTTGAGCAATTTCCTTTGCTAATTTCTTTCTTCTTTCTGCAGCCTCTTTCTCTGCATTTTTCTTTGCCTCAGCAGCAGCCTTCTTAGCCTTAGCAGTATCCTCCTTCTCTTTTCTCAAGGCCTCTGCAATAGCCTTCTTTTCTTCTTTTGTCAACTTGGGAGGAGGAGCAGGCTTTTCAGATGCTTTACCTCTTTGCTTCTTAGCCTCAAACACTAGTATCTTCTGAATATTATCTTTAACCTTATCTCTAGTGCTAGGCTTGTCTTCAATTGTTATTTCAACATCAGCTTCTGGAGGAATGACAGAAACTGGAACTGGCTCTGCAGATTTGACACTTGGAAGAATGCCATGCTTCTCCGCAATCATAACTGCCTTGGTAAAACTGTCCACTTCTGGAGCATTAGGAGCTTGAGCTTCTTCTTCTTCTTGAGGAGGAGGAAGAGCATCAGAAGCTTAAGTAGGAGGCTCATTGGAAGCTTGAGGAGGAAGGGTCCTATGGTCCTCAGACTCCATGTAACTGCGAGCAATGCCTCTGACTACTTCCTCAATCTCTTCAGCAACCATAGAAGCATCCACAAGAGCTGGAATATTCTCCCTCTTTTTGTCATCATCACCAGGGATAAAGGTTTGGCCAAGGTTTGGAGAAGAGATAGGAGGGTTAGTATCACTAGTGGTTGTGGTAGGGATAGGAGTGCTAACGCTAATAGAGGGATTAGCGATAGGGGTTGGTTGTGAGATTTGGGGTGTGTGTGTACTGTGGTTGCTATCGCTAGGAGAGGGGTTAGCGATAGGGGTTTCTTGAGTTGTTGGGACTTGGGTGGTTTCTGGAATTGGAGAGTGGTGAGTTTGGGTAGGAGAATGGTTAATAGGTGAGGGAGAGTGGTGAGTAGGGGAATGGTTTGATGATGTACCTTGAGGGTGAGAATACGTTGCCCTTTGCTTGTTATCTTCAGGGACAAGGCAGAGGCAGTCTTCCAAATTTCTCACTTGTGCCTTAAGCTCCAAGATGGACTTCATCAATTCTGCTTTCTGAACTTCCAAGGTGAGGTTGAACTCGGCACAGACTCTGAAGATGATCTCCTCAATTGCTTCTCGTGAGAGAATAGAAGACTTTGATAAAGCAGGAGGAGGAGGAGGAGCCCTTCTTGACTGAGCTTCTTCTTCAACAGAATCAGGCTGAGCTGAGGAAGAATGAACATGAGAAGCTTGGGATTGAGAGGCAGAAACACCCCCATTGGTGCCCACTGGAATTCCCATTCTCTTTAGAGTAGTGGTAGTGAGCTGCTTGCACTTCTTGTTCTCTCCATCCCCTAATGATTTAATCTTTGAAAATTCCAGGATGTGAGATACTAGCTGAGGATAGGGAAGAGGAGCCTTAGGAGATTTTTCAGACAGGAACCTATGCATCTCCATGCACACCACCTGGCCTGGATTGAGGGGAACCTTTTGAATGAGGTTAGGCAACCATGGGTTGTCAATCTTTGGAAAGATACTGAAGTTCCCTGACTTGTGAGTCATAATCCTTGTGTAGACATAGTGAAGGATCCTATTGATCATAGGCATATCAGATGGCTTGTTGGTGTTTGTCTCATATATCTCCTCAAGCTCTTCTTTAGGATACTTCTCAGGCATATACCATGTATTTTACTCTTCCCCAGAGATCCCCAAAATCTTGTTGATAGCCCTCCATCCAAAAATGATGCCTCTTCCTCTCACAATGGTTTTAAAGGAGATGTTCACAATCTTCCCTTTCTTGTATTCTGGAAGGGGTTTCAGACTGGAGTAGAATGATCTCAACACTTATTCATTATAGTCATTCTTCACACTCAGCCAATTCTTGTAGGGAAGCAGCCAAGCATCTAAATCAAAACCTTGATGCTTGAAGTAGTCCAAATCCACCCATACTGCAGCCCTATCTATCTAGGGTTTCCTTATCTGCGAAGAATGTGCTTGGAGCTTCAAGGGGGTCTTCCAAATAGGGTATACCAGAGGAGCTTTCTTTTTGTCTTTTGGGGTTGCTCTCAACTACGTCTTTAGAGAATGAGACATTTTTCTGGGCACGCGACCTTTTGCTAGCGGATTTGGAAGAGGGATTAGCGCTAGAGATTGCCTTGTCAATAGGAACTTTGGTTCTGGCCATTTTAGGGTTTAGGGAAAAGAGAGATTTGAGAATGTGTATGCTTGAGTGCTTAGAGAGTTTTGGAGTAGAAGAGAAATTGTGAGTGTTTGTGAATGATGAATGCAAATGCAAATGACCTAATTTTATAAGTTTAGAGTTTACCACAATGAAGAACACTCGCCAACGTTACGCATTCTGACTTGTTTAAGTGACTTGCTATCGCTAATAAGAGCTGCTATCGCTAGCAAGCATGATCCCACGCTAAGTAAGTGACTTAGGCTTATCACTCACTCCTTCCGGCTATCGATAGCTGACTTTGCTATCGATAATGCTTTTGGCTAGTGATGGCCATCTTAGGTCAAACTTAGCTTTGTCCTGCATATGCTAGTGATAGTGAATCTCACTATCGATTGGTCAGTCCTGCAAAACTTAAGATTTGGCACTCTGATGCCTAAGTTAGTGATTGATCTATATGAAATCAAATCAAGAATTAAGTCAGAAATATTTACAACTCATTTGGATTCACCATTCTTAATTCTTTTCTAATGAAGCTAAATTGGTCTGACCAAAGAGGTTTGGTGAAGATATCAGCAAGTTGCAAATTTGTTGAGATGAACTCCACCTTGACATCCTTCTTCTGAACATGATCTCTTAGGAAGTGATATCTCACATCAATATGCTTGGTTCTGGAATGATGAACAGGATTCTTGGCCAAGCTTATTGTGCTGGTGTTGTCACAAATAATAGGCACTTCTAGGAATTCCAAACCCAGATCTCTTAGTTGATGCTTAAGCCATAAGACTTGAGCACAACAACTTGCTGCTGCAATATATTCAGCCTCTGTGGATGAAAGGGAGACACAATTTTGCTTCTTGCTAGCCTAAGATACCAAACAGCCACCAAGGAATTGATATTGACCACTTGTACTTTTTCTATCTGTTTTAACACCTGCATGGTCAGAGTTAGTATAAGCAAGAAGGTACTCTTGAGTTCCCTTGGGATACCACAGCCCAAGCTCTTGAGTTCCTTGTAAATATCGCAAAATCCTTTTTACATTGGTCAAGTGGGACTCTTTAGGATTTGCTTGATATCTAGCACACATTCCTACACTAAATTGAATATCAGGCCTACTAGCAGTTAGATAAAGTAAAGAACCTATAATCCCTCTATAAAGAGATTGACTAACTACTTTGCCCTTGGCATCCACATCTAAGCTGGCAGAGGTACTCATGGGAGTGTCCTCATCTTTAGATTGCTCCATCCCAAACTTATTGAGAATCTCTTTACAATACTTGGTTTGGGAGATGAAGATGCCATCTTTCTTTTACTTTATCTGCAGGCCTAGGAAGAATGTTAATTCTACCATCATAGACATTTCAAATTCACCCTGCATCATCTTAGCAAACTCTTCACAAAGCTTTTCATTAGTTGCACCAAAGATAATATCATCAACATAAATTTGAACTATGAGCATATGTTTATCTTTATGCATGATGAATAAAGTAGTATCTAATTTTCCTCTAGAAAATCCTTTTTCAAGTAGAAATGTACTAAGTCTCTCATACCAAGCTCTAGGTGCTTGTTTGAGACCATAAAGAGCCTTTTTAAGTTTGTAAACATGGTCAGGCTTAGAATTTTCTTCAAAACTAGAAGGTTGTTCTACATATACCTCTTCTTTGATATAGCCATTAAGAAAGGCACTCTTAACATCCATTTGATAAAGTTTAATATTTTTTATGGATGCAAAAGCTAGAAGAATCTTTATTACTTCAAGTCTTACAACTGGAGCAAAGGTTTCTTCATAATCAATGCCTTCTTCTTGGTTATACCCTTTGGCAACTAATCTGGCTTTATTTTTGACAATTTGACCAGCTTCATCAAGTTTGTTTTTGAAAACCCATTTAGTACCAATAATAGGATGATTTCTTGGTCATGGTACTAAATCCCAAACTTGATTTCTTTTAAATTGATTAAGTTCTTCCTACATTGCAACTATCCAGTCATAGTCAGCAAGTGCTTCATCAATACAAGTTGGTTCAATTTCAGAAATAAAGGCAAAAAATTCCATTTCATTTTGTAGTTGCCTTCTGGTTCTAACACCTTTTGACATTTCTCCAATTATTTGTTCAGGAGGATGGTGCTTCAGATGTCTTATGGAAGATTGAGGCTCATTAGCTTCATCTTGATCATCTTTAGCATTTTCCTCAGCATTCACTATCGATGGCTTTGGTGCTATCGATAGAGGAGGTCTTAAAAATTTTGAAAAATCTTCATCCTCATCAACACAATGTTGCTTTTCATGAGGAGTTTCATCAAATACTACATGCATTGACTCTTCAACAGTTTGAGTTCTTTTATTATAGACTCTATATGCTTTACTCCTATTTGAGTAACCTATGAATATGCCAATGTCAGATTTAGGGTCAAATTTACCTAAGTTTACCTTCCCATAGTTGTGAATGTAGCACTTAGATCCAAAGATCCTCAGATAACTGATGTTGGGCTTTCTTCCCTTGTAGAGCTCATATGGAGTCTTCTTCATCCCCTTTCTGATATATGCTCTATTTGAGATATAGCATGTTGTGCTCATTGCATCTGCCCAAAACATTTGAGGCACCTGCTTCTCATTCAGCATGCTCCTTGCCATCTTTGTGAGCACTCTATTCTTCCTCTCAACAACACCATTTTATTGAGGAGTACGAGGGGCAGAGAAGTTGTGTTCAATACCACTTTCATCACACAACTCCATGAACTCCTTGTTCTCAAATCCTCTTCCATGATCAGTCCTAATTGCTACAATCTTGGTGCCTTTTTCATTCTGCAATTTCTTAGCAAGCACACAAAAGGCATCAAAAGTTTCATGCTTTGAGGAAAGAAACATAGTCCAAGTAAACCTTGAATAGTCATCCACAACTACAAGAGTGTATAGACTTCCACCTAGACTTTTCACTCTTGCATGCTCAACTAAATCCATGTGGAATAGTTCCAATGGCCTACTTGTGGAAACTATCTTCTTGGTTTTAAACAAAGACTTTGTTTATTTACCCCTTTGGCAAGATTCACAAATTAAATCATGCTTAGCCCTAAAACTAGGAATACCTATGACTAGCTCCTTTTTAACTAGCTTATCAAGTTGAGTAAAATTTACATGAGCTAGTCTCTTATACCATAGGCAACAAGTTTCATCATTTGAAATAAAATAGTTTTCTTCAAGTTGTTGGCATAAATCTAAAGTGTATAAGTTACCATTTCTATTTACTTTTAGCTTACACTTAAGATTAGTTTTATTTATATCTAAATCCTTTTTATGAACAATGAGGCATTCATTGGAATAAAAAATAACCCAGTTACCATGGTCAGTGCTTTGGCTGACACTTAGCAAGTTATGGCAGAGACCATCCACTAAGTACACATCTTTGACAGGACCAACTTCACCAACTCCAGTGATCTTTCCACTTTGATTTCCACCAAAACTGACTTTGGCTCCATCTTTTATCACTAGATTGTTGAACTTGTCCTTGTCACCAGTCATATGCCTTGAGCATCCACTATCAATGTACCACTTTCCTTTGTTGGATGCTTTAAGGCACACCTCAGAGTCACTTTGCTCCTCTTGAGCAACTAGGCAGAGATTGGCACTCTCTTCATTATCGCTAGCTTCCTCATCTGAACTAACACCCCAGATGGATGATACATAGGCTTTCTTCTTTCCAAAGGACTTCTCCTTCTTTTTCTCCTTTTCCTTGAATCTCTGAAGGCTTGGGCACTCCGCTTTGAAATGACCAGGCTTCTTACATTCAAAACACACATGAGCTTTATCCTTCTGAGAATCCTTTCTGAAGCTAGGACCACCCTTCTGGAACCTTCCTCTTCTCCTAAAGAATTTCTTAAACTTTCTAACCATGAAAGCCATATCTTCATCATCTAGATCTTCATCTTCATCATCATCATCATCAACTTCATCTCTTTCAATACAACAAGGGCAAGAGACTTCTTTTTAGAATTTCCATGAGCTTCCCTTTGAGCTATCAAAGTTGGCTCATACTCAGCAAGACTACCAAACAAGGCTGTGATGGACTTGATTGATTCTCCTTGCATTTCTTGAATAGCAGTGACCTTCATGAGCCAATCACCCTTTAATACTTTTAGAATCTTGTTAACTTGCTCTTTCTCTGAAATTTTTCTTCCTATAGCAGCAAGATTATTGATAAGATGAGTGAATCTGATCTCCAAATCTCTTATATTTTCACCTTCTATCATTTCAAACTTGTGGAACTCCTCAACAAGCATTTCCACTCTTCTATCTTTCACTCCAGAGGTTTCTTCATGAGTAACCTGCAGAGCTTCCCACATTTCCTTAGCAGTGCTCAAGTGGCTGACTCTGAAAAATTTTCTCAAGTTTGCCCTTATGTATGATTGAGTATATAAGAGAGAGAAATGTGATAATAGTGTAATAAATGGGTATGAAAGAGAATGTAAATAGAGAGTATAATGATGGGTAAAGTGGGAAAAAACTCATTAAATGCTTTGACAAATTTAGACATACTCTTATAAAAATGGATAAAACCATTCAAATTTTTTACTCTTATACATATAGGGACGGAGGGAGTAATTTTTATTTAATCCTAAACATATTATTCTAAAAGTTACAACCACCAATTTAAAAATAAGCGAACCGCATTTCCAAGAGAATCTTTGGGTTTACTCTTTTGAAACAAAAAAAAATGATAATAATTTGTAGTCCTTTAATTTTAGGAACAATTTTAAGTTGTTAGATACCCATAAAAATAATGCTTTTTAATTGCTGATACGCCTTCACCGATAGTATTACCAACAGCATGTGACACGATGAAACCATAGAAATATGTGAGGGTGATTAAATTATTTTAAGTAATTTTATGTTAATAAAACAAAATACGAGAAAAAAGATCACTTCGTAAACTGTAAAAACTTTCTTTAAACAAAAACTCATGTATTATTCTAAACAATTTGGGGATGAAAAATGATTTAAATTATTCACACGGAGTTACGGACAGTTGCTAATAATGCCAGATAGGATAAATAAAAAAAACAATGATTTAATTATGAAAAGATTATTTTCTTGAGATAAAGATCACGGAGGGCAGTTGAACTGGCGGAGGACCAGTTCAACCCGCCCAAAACCGGGCGATCCAGTCAAAACCGAGAGGTTGAACTGGTTCTCTCTTTTTCTTTTTTTTCTTCTAAGTGTGATTTTTTTTATTTTGTTATAATTCACCTAATTACCAAATTTTTACTTTATTTAATTTTAGAAACAAGGAAACTATAATATTTTAAATGCTATTATACTTACATATGTTTAATATTTAATTGTTATTGATCTTAGTATTTGTATTTTAGTCTGTGTATTGTAGAATAATATTTATTTTCATATGCAATCAACTAATATTTTATAATTTTTCCTCTATAAAAACATTAAAATATTCATGTTTGATGAATCATGCATACTTATCTACATTTACATTTTGATATTATTGATTATTAATATTAATATCAATAAAATTTTATTATTTTAATATAACTGGTCCAACCATTAACCCTTAAACCAATACCTCATCTGATATCGGTTTGATGTTCAGTACGATTTTTTGAACTTTACCTGTAGTTGGTCTTGATTTTCTTGGGAGGTACTGGATGGATTGGGTGGCCCACAGAAAAAGGATGTGTTCTAAGTAAAATTGAATAAATAAGAGAAAATGACTCCTTTTTTATTGTCAACTGAAGAGAAAATGACTCCTTGCACAAGTGAATAAACGAAAATAAAATAATCGTGGATTTTTTCTTCACAAATTATTAATAAATTTTGAATGTCCTTTTAAAAGTCATCAAAACATTGAAACTTTTTAGATATAGGAATTAATACCCACAAAGGTTCCATTAGCTAGTCTCATTTTTTCAAAAACGAGAATTGAGGGGAAGCAATGTTTTAATGAGTTCTATTTAAAAATATGAGAAAAATGAGTTCACAAAATTTTGATTAAAAAAGTCTAAGATTAAAAAGTAAGAAAATTAGTTAAAAATTTAACTTCATCACAAAATTTTTCTTTTCGTCAACGGATATATACATATTAAGTATATGTATCAAGCATCAATTAATATATATTCTCCTCATGCTCCTAAAGATATGATATATTCGGGGAGGTGAACTTGTTCCTAAACATAAGAATTATTTTTATTTTAATCACATTTTTCTTAAATTAGTCCTATTGATACTCCTCAACAATATACTTACTAACATTCTCTTTTATAGAACTCATAAATACTCCTATATATAGTTCTCTCAGTCTCATAATAAATAAATATAATATTAAAAAATTATTTTTTAAATATATTTATAATTTTAAACTAATTTTTAAATATTTTCTTAATAAACTTAATTTATCGGTAAACTCTTATAATAAGAAAGCTTTCAATTATTAAAATAAATTTGGATTCATCCGACATGACCAGCAGGCTTATTAAACTTTAGTTTAGCACGGAATTAAGCGGAAATAAATATAGTACTAATGATGTGACTTGAGCCAATAAATTGATTGAAAGTAAAAGGTGTGAGAGGCTTGGATAAAACCTGCTCCAGAAAGCGACGAAAAGAAAAGGAAAGCATGGCAGAGTCAACAAGACCTCCATGGCTTTACATAATTACGCTTTCAATGCCTCGAATTCCATATCACATGTTTCCGCGTTTGCCCAAGAGCAGTCTCATTTTCTTATAGCTTTAGGGGAAACGACATGGAACTCCTATATGTGTTGTTTGAGGAGCTTATCCTAATTAAAATTTCATATAATTGAACTGATGATTCAGTTAACATATGCAAGAATAAAATTATGCATATAAGGGTATTAAGCCAAATGAATTATAGTTTTAGGGGGGAATTTCAATTAGACTCCATAGAAAAAATTTAATATTAGAGTCCCAAAAAATTATAAAACATCATCGCACTCTAACGGATGAAAATGAAATAAAATTTTGATGATCAAATAAATTAAATGTCTTTGTATCATTTACAAGATAAATATGATAATTTTGAAAACAAATATGTAAATTTCCAACACAATTAAAGGTATTTCGAAGACAATAAATGAATAAAAAACAATAATAACTAGAAAAACACATCATTTACAAGATAAATATGATAATTTTTTCACCCTCATGATCCATTTTGGAAATTTTTCAAGATACATATTCTTATTTCCAATACATATGATTGTATTTGTCCTGCAAATGTTACATTTTCTTGTAAACGCCTTTTTCTCTCAAACATTATTCTCAATTCATTCATTTTGTCTTGGAAACACTTTCATTTGTTTGGAAATCCACACAATTGTCTTGAAAATTATCATATTTATCTTGGAAATGACGCAATTTTTTCTTCCAAAAAGAGATAAGAGCAATAAAATATTTTGATCTTTAAGACATTATTTCATTTTCCCCTAGGGGATGCAGCAATGTTTCAGAATTTTTTGTGCTGTTTGATATTAAATTGTTTTATGAGGTCTAACCAGAATGTTCCCTATTTTTATACTTAATTATTTGGGGAAAATCTAAAAAACATATATCACCTTACTTCTAAAATCTCAGGTAGGTGATTTGCAATTGTGAAAATCGTTACTCAACTAGTAAAAATCTCTAATATGATATTTTGAAATTCAAGTGGTATTTATTTGTTTGGGATTTTCCCTAATTTTTATAAAATATTAAATTAATTACTTCCCCAACATATATTTGTGATTATTTTAGTTGGTGGCATTTTGGTACTACCATCTCCATTTTCTATGTCGTTAGGTACCTTTTTACCTTCTAAAAAACAAACGGTGTCTGATGCATTTTGAGTAACAATTTTTGAATATTTTTGTAAATTTACCATTCTTGGAGTTGGGGTTATTTTAGTATTTTCAAAATTAATAGTGTGGCTCCCACTAGAAAGAGTAATAGATCTCAGCATAGTTTAAGAATGTGCCATATTTACTCTAACTTTCAATGTTTATAAGTACTTTTACATACAAATTTTTTTGGGGGTATTATTGCACATTTGGTATAATTTTATGGATATTTTTTATACCATGAACACAAAAATAAAAAAAATTCTCACGGTGATGTTTGTTGGGTTTTGACTTGATGGAGATTGATGTATATTTAAATGCCTCATAATAACTAACAAGGTTGAATCACAAATAATTTGAAGACATTTGATGGACCTGAAGTATATTGGGCGCACCTTAACTCGTTTTGTCTTATAAAAGAACAAATTATCACATGCAATACAAGAGCTTATAATGAGAGTCTACAAGTTAAAATATAAAAACTCCATATACAATTATAGCAGCTACCCAAACTGAGATAGCCAAAAAACCTGCCACACACTTTTATCACAACAGATCACAGTAATACAACGTCTCAAAATTAAATACAGCCTCAAATTTTTAAAACAGATTTTGGATCAGTATAGTTTTTCAAAACAAAACAGTACTCAATAATAAATTTATGCACTTGTTCTCATTATTGCCATGTATAGTGATGATTTTTTTTTTAAAAAAGATACTCCATCCGGTCCTAATTATAAAATATAATTACTCAATTTGATTAGATTAATGATGTTCGTTAAGTTAAAATCACATTATATTACCGACACGCCCTAATCATTTACCTTTATTTTCACTATTCTTCTCATGTTTGTTTATTATTGAGAAGCATTAATAGGAATAATTTGAGAAAAAATTGAAAAAAATTATAAATGAGTCTCATATTTAAGGTCAATATCACCTCTTTAAATAGATTCTATATTAAGGACAAGAGGGAATATATCTTTAAGACAAATTGAAATAAAAAATGCACTGGTCAAATAATGCGGTACCACCAAATATAAAAGCATTTAAGCCAAATCGACCCTTGTGGGGGACTAAAGCTTGCTCTTATCCTTATGCTTTTCATGCTTAGCCACTTGTATTTTCGATAACAATTCTCTAATACGCCCTCGTATTCCTATCATAATGCACCCCCCAACCATTTGGGCGAATCAATGAGATGTAGTTAAATTATTAAATTTGTTTGAAAATAAAAATAATCCAAATTTACATACTTATATGATCTTATTTTTAAATCACTTTTATCATATTTCATGTAGATAAAAAACTTTAAATATTATTCATTATGTCTTAAAATTTAGTAATTTTCCAACTTCATTACTCCATTTGGACTTAAATATAAGACCTAGATGGTTTTTTTTTTAGAAGATTAAGGAAGCTGAATAAGTTAGTTATTCATAACATGTGATATATTATTAAATTATATGTTACTTTATAAATCAAATAAACTAATTTGGAGAAGAAATTTAGACAAATCAATTTAGAAGTGATTCACTTAGCATTTTTTAGGATTTTCAAAAAAAAAAATAACTAGGTCTTATATCAAGGACTTGAAGGAGTACTGTTTAATATTCAATATATGATATAAAAACAAAGTCAACATATAATAAATTAATAGTGAAATTATACAGTTACATGTGAAATTTAATAAATTGATTTATAAATAAGATTAAATAAAATTTCTCTCCCTGTTCTATAAATAAAACTAGAGGAGTACTCATCTGGTCCTATTTATAATACTCATTAAATATTTAGTGTGCATGTACAAGTTTACCCTTCATTTATTATGTGTTGACTTTATTTTAATGTGGTATAGTGTACATTAAATATGGGTAAAGTTGTAAATTTGTTAGATTTTAGTGGAAAGTTAATGAGTTTTAAGGCTTTCCTTGGTCTATGTGAAATGTGCTGGAAGTGCCTTATAAATAGGACCAGATGAGTATATATAAAACTAATTAATTATATCTTGAAAATTGATAACAAAACATAATCAACAGGTAAATAAGGGAGGTCTTTAAAAGAGAATGTAATTAATACGTCTCACTCGACGACTTATAATAATAAGGATGATTTATTCCTTTTTTTTTTGGGAGTACATTGGCAAGCTTTCGCTTGATATAATTAAAATCACTAAGAACTTGTCCTAGTCATCCCTGCATAGATCTGCAATTCATCCTGGTACTAGTTTGAACATCCAGCTGGTGGTCTTGTAGTAAAAACAGTTTCAACGCTTCCTTGATGAGCTGTTCGCGCTAAGAAATCGGCACACCTGATAGTGCTTCTTGACACATGTCTCAATTTGATTGCTCCCTCTTGAAATATCTTATCTCTTATATCAGCAACCCTCCCATACAACGGGTGATCCGAGTCACAACCCCTCATGAGTAAGTTAAACGCATCCAATGAGTCAGAGCATATGACTATTTGCTTGAATCCGAGTCTTAGCCCCACTCCTAATCCTTCCTGAATTGCAATCAATTCAGTCTCAGTGACCGAACAGAATCCCAAAAATTTCTGGAACCCCATGAGCCATTCTCCTTCGTGATTCCTTATAACCCCTCCACAAGCAGCTTGATGTGTGTGCCACACTGATCCATCAACATCTATTCGCACACAATCATCAGGTGGTGGTGTCCAGCTAGTCTCCATGCTCTCCCCCATCTGGTAAATTTTGTTCTGATATCCATTGCTAGTATCACTTTCCATTATGTAATACCAGCACTTGTGTTTGAGTTTTCTGCTTGTAACCGTTTGACCTTCAAAGACGAATCTGCATCTGGACGTCCACAAACACCAGCAAATTATACTGAAAGCTTTGGTCCATTCTTCCTCCCGAATTTTCCCACGTCCTGGTTTGTGTTTAGTATTCCAATCCAGCCATACCTGCAAATTACCATTAAAAAATCTAGAAATAAAGTTAGGAGATAACATTTGCACCCACAATTCTTTAGCTCTCTCACAGTCTCTCAATATATGGATCACACTCTCTTCTCTCCGGTAATGAAAAGGACACTCACTCTCAGTGTTTAGCCCTCTCTTAGCTCTTAGTGAGTTAGTAACTAATCTCTCATGGGACACTTGCCACATGAAGTATTTCACTTTCTCCGGTATCTTCCATTTCCATAATACATCCCAAATTCGGGGACTAGAACTTGTACACGAATTTCTGATGAAATCATAAGCAGACTTAATGGAGAACGCTCCATCTTTAGCCGGTCTCCATGTAAATACATCATCCTCACTGTTGCTCGGTGGCCTTATTCGTTTCAGCATGGATATAATTCGATGTGGAAGGAAACCATACCATCTGGCTGCATCCCAGGCTCCAGTAGATAACACATAATCACTAACCCTTTCACCTGTATCCATTAATCTATTACTTTCAACATATGTGATAAGGGGTTCATTCAATGGAAGCCACCGGTCCCACCAAAACTTTGTATTCCTTCCACTGTTAACTTTTCTTCCCACCCCTTGGGAAAATCTTTCCCATACTGAGACAATGCTCTGCCATGTTCGGGATGCTATCCTTTTCTTTTGAACATTTGGGATTTCAGCTTCACCACATTTATATTTTGATTTCAGACATCTAACCCATAAAGCTTCCTTCTTTGTCAACAACCCCCAACAGAGCTTCATAATAAAAGCCTCATTCTGTGACGATAAATTCTTAAATCCCAATCCCCCTTCACTTTTCTTCCTGGTGATCTTATCCCAAGCAATTAGGTGCATTTTCCTTCTGTTCTCATCTTGGGTCCATAGGAATTCTCTGCTGATCTTATCTATCTCCTTCAAAATACTTTTTGGGATTAGAAGTGATTGCATTTGGTAACTTGGGATTGCTGCTAGAACCGACTTAATAAGAACTGATCTTCCCGCCATGCTAAGATACCTGCTCTTCCATGTGGATAACCTTTTCTTAGTCTTCTGCACTAGGTACTTAAACGTATCCTTGGTTATCCTTTTGTGGATTGTTGGAACTCCCAGGTACTTTCCAAGATCTGCTGTAAGTCCTATCCCAAGTATCTGGCTCAATTCCATGGCTCTATTAAAATGAATATTGCTTGAGCAAAACATCTTAGATTTGCCCAAATTGATTTTATGTCCTGTAACAGCACAAAAACTAGCCATGACATCCTTCACTTCTTCCATTTGCTTATTTGTTGCTTCCACAAATAAAATCAGGTCATCTGCAAAGAACAGGTGGGATATTTTGGGCCCACTTCTCTTAAAACATAACGGTTTCCATCTTTTTGATTTGCATTCGGCCGCGATGAGGTGACTTAATCTCTCAATGCATAAGATAAACAAATAAGGGCTTAGAGGATCCCCTTGTCTAATTCCTCTGGATGTGCTAAATTCTGACGTTGCTTCCCCATTCCAAAGGATACTCATTGTCACTGAACTTATGCACTCCATAATAACTTGGATGATATGGTCTTCTAATTTCAGACATTTCAAAGTATCCTGAAGAAACGCCCAATCCAGTCTATCATAGGCTTTTTCCATATCTACCTTGATTGCCACGTATCCTTTACTCCCCTTCTTCACCCTCATGGTATGAATGGCTTCTTGTACTACTATTATGTTATCACAACTGGATCTGTTGGATATGAAACTACATTGTTCTTGTCCAACCAGTTTTCCCATTACCTTCTTCAATCTATTCGCTATCACTTTTGTGAGTATCTTGAAGCTAACATTAATTAACGAAATTGGTCTTAGATCCCTAAGAGAGGTAGGATGCTCCACTTTAGGGATAAGTACCACCCTTGTATGATTAATACTTGCAATCTGCCGAGGGTCCATGAACATCTCTTCTATCATGTTACAGATTTTTCCCCCAATTATATGCCACTGTGTTTGAAGAAAATGTGCCTGAACGCCATCGGGCCCCGGTGCCTTAAATGGATCCATATCAAACACCGCTTGCTTTATCTCTTCCCTGTCTATCATCCTGGAAATACTGTTCAGATCGTCCTGAGACAATTCTGGAAAGGCAGCATACCATCCATTAGGACTGATTGTTATGGCTTCCCTCGTGTACAGCTCTTGATAATATCTCCTTGCCATACTTTTCAACTCCTCTTGGTCATCCACCCACTGTCCTGTGTCATTTTGGAGAGTCCTCAACTCTTGTTTTTTCCTTTTTATAACCGTTGAAGCATGAAAAAATGCTGTATTTTTATCTCCCCACTTAAGCCATTTACTCCTTGATTTTTGGAACCATTGTAGCTCCTCTTGGGTCGCAAGTTTGACATACTCTTTCCACAATTTCTGTTCAACCCGATACAAACCAGTGGCAACATTCTGTCTTCTCGTATCCTCAATCCCTTCAAGTCTCCTGATAATCTCTTTTTTCCGTCTAGTCACATCTCCCATTTTGGCTCTGCTCCATTCCAACGCCTTTATTTGAAATTCCATTAGCCCCTCTTGCCAATTTTTCTCTCCCCAGGCTTTTAAAATCACTTCCTCAAACCCCTCTTCAAGCTGCCATGCTGCCTGGTACTGGAATCTCCTACCTCGTCGACTCCGATTCACTCCAGATGGTTCTGAGCTAACCACTACTAGCCTGTGATCAGATTTGAACTTAAGCTCATGTGATGCAACTGTGTTGGGATAAATCATATCCCAATTTGTGTTGTGAAAAACCCAGTCAATTCGTTCCTTAACTCCCACTCTTTCCCATGTAAACCGGCTTCCTCTTAGTTTGGTCTCCAATAGGCCTGAGTCACCAATACACTCTTGAAATTGTTGCATTGAGGTTCGATCATGTTGTGACCCCCCTCCTTATCTGCTACTGACTGGTAGGCATTAAAATCTACTAAAACAAGCCATGGCTCATGTGTTAGTTGAGCCACTGCTTTGAGAGATTCCCATAATACAACTCTACTCCTCGTTCTTGTCTCCCCATACACCACGGTGACAACCACTTCACTATTATTCCTTCTATCAGTAACTTTACAATGAAGAAATTGAGAATTTGAAGTGATATATTCTATTTTAAATATTGAGTCATTCCACAGCATCCAAATCCCCCCAGCAAAACCACTGGCCTCCACTCTTATCCAGTGACTAAAGCCCAATTTTCTAATAACTGAATCTGCTCTATTGCCACTTATCCGGGGTTCTAACAGGCACAAAATTTCAATGTTGTATTTCCCTACTATATCTTTAACAATTATAGGGAATGCACGGCTACCGGCTCCTCGACAATTCCAAGAAGCAATAATCATTGATAAATATGCACTAAATAATTCAAGATTATCACTTACTATCATTGAACAACCGGCTCTCCCACAACCTGAACTACATCTTGTGTCTCTGCTACAAACGAGCCTTGGTCCTCCATGAATTCCTCCGCGTCATCAAAGTCAGATTCCCATGGGTCAGGAGGTTTTTTTTTTTTTTTTGATAAAAAAAAAGTTTTGGAGGGGTTCAGGCTTAACCCAACCAAGGCCAGGGAGAGCGAAATCGCAATATCGCCTACCTAGGACACCAATGTGAGGAATCGAACCCACGTCAAAGCGGACAACCAGACTTGGGACTCTATGCCTCGCCACTGAACCCAGTGCCGCTAGGCGGGTCAGGAGGTTTTTGACGCTGTGCTGAACCATTTTCTTTGTCTTCGCCATCATTTTTCTCATTTATTGGCATATCAGTTAGTCCTAGATTTTTATTTTCTTCTTCGCCTACATTTGTCTTTTGGCCCACATCATTTATACATCCCTGGACTACCTGATGAGTCCTTTTATCTTTTGCGTTCCCCACACGTGACTTACCCATTTCCGGGCCCACCTTATCATTTTGGTCTCTTCTAATTTCTTCACCTATTAAAACATTCGGCCCATTTGCTCCAAAAAGCCCAGTAATTGGCTCTATATTTTCCTTCCTCATTATAATATTATTTCCCTTCTTTTTGCTTTTTCTCTTTGACCCAAACCCTTCCCTAATCACGTCATCCTTGTCAGAATCACACTGAGCCACTTTAATCTTCTCTACTACCACCATAGCTTTTTCAAAATTTTCAGCTTGCACAGGTACCTCCATACCCCTTATCTCATGTATTTTTCTCCCTAACTCTTCATCACCATCATTCTCGAGCACCGCAAATCTGGGCTTTTGAACAAAATCTTGTTCTTTTGCTGTACGGATCGCCCCCTTTGTCCCTGTCACCTGCCATTCTTGTCTCAGAGCTTTGCTTGGAAGCCGGTTTTTATTTCCCCGAGGCACTACCATCCACTGACCAAAGGTTTTTTCTTTATCATGATCTCCATCATCTCCCTCCCTCCTTGGCTTTCTAACGCCAACCTCCGTCATCGCCGGATTATTTCTTGCTGACGCTCCACTAGAATATTGGTGGTACTGCGTTTGTTGGCAACCAGCACTCGTGCTTGTCTTCCATGGACAAGCCTCTCTCTTATGCCCAAATCTTCCACATGAGAAGCATATTAAACCAAGGCCCTCATATTCCACATTAAAAACTGCATCAGCAAAAATAATCTTCGGAACTAAAGGCTTCTGTAAGTTAAGCTCCACACACAATCTGGCATATTTGCCCCGTTCCACTCTGGCTTGATTTGAAGTAAAATCCTTCAAAGTTCTTAAATCAACTTTTAAAGTTCTCCCAATTCTGTCCCCCAATCTTTGCATAAAGTGATTATTATAGCACTGAATAGGAACATCTGGAACTCTTACCCAAGTTGCTACTCTGCAGAGGGGGTTGTTGTATGGGTTGAAATATAGGGTCCATCTTTGGACTAACACACAATGTTGTCTTACTGTCCATGGCCCTTCACAGAGAATTTTCCGGTAGTGAGTGCTCCATTGTTCTTCGTCTTTTAGTCTCACTATAAAATAATTATTAGGTAAATCTATTAACTCAAAGCTTGAGAATCCCCAAATTTTCTGGTAGTATTCTTGTAACCAAAACAAGTTGAATCTTCGTCCCAGTACTCTTAACACCAGAGAATGCTTCCAAGGTTCACACCATTCGTTGTATTCCTCTTGCGTAGCTGGAATTACTGGATACACCTCCATTAGTTTTCTGATCTCTTCAGAAGGTTGAGGTAATTTCCATTCAAAGTCTTCATCTCCTAGCATAAAGTCATCATCCTCCGCATCTAGTCCCCCATTTGCTACTCCATTAAACCCCATTAGTGAGGCACGATAAGAGGGGAATTTTGGTGGGCTAACCTCTGCTTCTCTCTGTTCTTGTGTCTTGTTCCCTGGAATGCCATCTACAACTCCCTTTACTTTACCAGTTTCTCCTTCTTCGCCCTCCAGATGATTGTCTTCCATGGCATCGTCCATGATCTTGTGCACCTCATCTTCCAACCTCTTTTTCTTGTTTCGATTATCTACCTCGCCCTCCACTTGTTTTCTGTCCGGCGGAACCTTACTCTGACCTGCTTCCGGCATTGAGTTCACTTTGCACGTTTCCCAAGAGAGAGAAAATATAACCCACTAAGAGCTATACCTTCAACTACGATGATTTATTCCTTTGACTATGCAGGAGCAACAAGAGTGATTATATGAATATGATACTATAATAATATAAAATTTAATTTGTAATAAGTCACTTTACTTATAAATTAGAGATAAGACATGTAGCTGAAAAAAAAATAAAATAATAATAATAATAATAATAATAATAATAATAATAATAATTGTAGCTAGTTCCATCTGGCTTGTTGGTTGAAAACTTATGTGGAGACTCATCACCAAAGTGGTTTTTCATATTCAAATGAAATGGGAGAAATTATTATAAGCTTACCTCGATCGCCACAGTTAAAATTCAATGCTGTTGACAAAATAAAAAATAAAAATCCAGTGCATAATTTTAAAGAATTCTGGCTCATCGGTTTATTCTTCCAGCTGGCCGGTTGGATTCGTTTTTTTTTTTTTTTTTTTGGTTGTTTGCGTACAATTAATGTCGGAAAGAATATCAATGGAATAATGGAATGATGCTCATCGATGGACAGAATTATTGTACAATCCTGTCTGCTTTTCCCACGAACAAGAGATCCATAAAAATAAAACTTCGGCTCTATAATAATTAAGACAGAGAAAGACAGAACTAAACCTTTCGAATGGGCATATTTCAATGGATCCTGAAAATAGGGGAATTATTCGGTCCAAAAAAAAAACTAGGGGAATTATCGTGATATACTCACCTTTCATTTTGAAAACATAATCACACCTAATGCAGTGGCAACCGATTCTACAATATAATAGTTTTATCATGAATATACATGATAATAATAACAATGTAACAAACAATAAGTACCACTCCATTCCTTATTATAAACTCACCCTAACTACTTCTCACATATCAAGGAGTGGAAGTTATAGCATTAAATATTTCATATCTTCAAAAATGTTACCAACTTTACCCTTATTTAAGAATAAGTGTTAAAATAATATTTTATGAATTATAAGCATTTCTCTCTCTCATCTTCCCTATTTTCAACATAGGGGTAAAATAGTCATAGTAGTATTAATTGATCCCAAGCTAGACTTATATTTAGGAACAAAAAATTTGTGGTAGTTGGACTTATAATAAGGAACAGAATGATATATATATATATGTGTGTACTTGTAAAAAAAACACGCCTTTCATTTTTTTTTCCTATTCAAAAAAATGTAACAAACAATAATTTTAACTTATCAAAATGTATATGTATGTGTACTTATAAAAAAGCATATAAACACTTGCAATTTTTTGTATTATAACCTGTTAGAGCGTGTAAGTTTGGATTGTAAATTTTCACGTAGACATGCGTAAGCAAATCTGGAATATACGTTAAGATTTGCTTTTCAATTCAATAATTATGGTTATTTCTGTCAAATTTCTTCCCAATTTAATCTCAATTCGGGTGAGGAAGTCTGAACTAAATTTCCGAATCTCTTCGGAGTCATTGATGATACTCTAAAAATAGTATAAAAATACAAAAGCACATCAGCCAATAAATAGCAAAATAATGATATCAAAGCATTTTATTTTAATACATAACATGAATTTTTGTTTACAAAATCTTTAATAATTTTTTAATTAATTTTATAGAAAAAATTCGCAGCACCAAAAACTTTAGGCCATTCCTATTCCATCTCGTTGAAAATTTATCAAAATCTTTAGGACATGTCCTTCATTAGCATATACATTACAATTCCTCAGCCACAATATATTTTTCCACTACTTATGTATATTTTCCCTTCCAGTCATTAGATACATAATATTAATTAAATAGATAAAGAATACATATTCTTTTTGTTAATTACTTTGTATATAATATTAATTAAGATTCGTTTAAGCATGTTAAACATATATACTTTTAAAATCTTTCTATATACGTTTAATGAGCCCACTGATTATGTTCCATCCCTAGTATTTGATCACTGTTTGTTTTTAAATTTTAAATAACGGAGTTTAATAGTTCAACTAATAAAAGTATGCGTTGTTTTATCACAAAAAAAAAGTATGAGTTCTTTTTATATTATAGGGTAGGGTCAGAGACTAAAATTAAAATATAGATTATGTCTTCTTAAGTTTTAGCTTTCTTCATAATCAATACAATGAGTTTACTGGTGTACTTTTAAGTTTAAACAGACACATATATGGCTATGGAGACATTGGTTCCACCTCGTTTAATAATATTATCTTAGATTTAACTATTCAGTTCACATTATTCTTTAGTATAACTAGAAATAAGATAAATGAATATGGTTTCATATAGAATATCGTAGCATTTAATTTAGTGCTTAAACAATTATCATTTTATAGACTAACTGGATTTCTTTAACCTATGCCTTGCACTGGGTAATACTACAATTTAACAATATCTTGAAATGAGAAATAAAAAATTATTTTTGTAAGAATAAATAATATATATATATATATATATATTATTCTACAATGTGTTACCTTAATGCATAATCTTCTTTACAATTTTAATAAAAAGAATACAAAATAAAAATTTATAGTTCAATTCTACCACGTGTAGCCTACTTATTTATATATTTTCCAAAGGAGGAATTGCTGAAAATTTTCTCATTGCAAACTTTATCAACCAGGCTCCAAATGTACATGAGGATCTAGACTCTTGTGAGTGCAAACTCTTCTTCAATTGAGTATAATATTTATCTTAAGCTATATGTAAATGTCTTTTGTTCTATATCAACATATAGTTGATTTAGTAGTGTAAAGCTTCGTTAGATCCTTTTAGGGTCTCGAATTTGAGTTCTAAATGAAATAATTGTGTTAGAAGGGGAAGCTACGAACCCCAAATTTTGAGTAGTTGGTTGTTTAGATAATTGGTAATAAGATCTAGAAAAAGGGTTGATTGCCAATTGATATAAAAAAAATGTCTTTTGTTTTATGTGAGTGTATATATTGAAGATATATTGCGCAAAAGAATTGTGTAAATGAAAATAAGTTGCACCTGAGTCCATGAACAAATTTTGGATACCTTTAAGCAACAAATTTTTTGGTGGGGGCCGGAATTTTCAGCAATTTCTTCAAATAATTGATATATTAAAAAAGTAATAAGAACTATGAATCTGTATGTTTATTACAATGTAAACAAAAAGTAAATAATATAATAAATGTGCTGAGAATATGCGATCAATGTATTGTTTTGAATTTGAAGCATTGATTCACATAATATAAAATACAACAAAATTTAAGCGAGATAATAATTAACTCATTGAAAAAGAAATTAGCATATCTAAATTTGAAATAAGTGATCAATCATCATTAAACAACACTTGACTACATTTGACAAAAAAAAAAAAACACTTGACTACTAAATGAAAAGGAGATAGCATATATAAGATGAAGGAAACAGTTCTGTACCAAAAAAAAAAAAGATGAAGGAAACAGTTATATGGTAATTACCAACAACTTGAGCAGAAATTAAAGAATGGCTGTATCATATTATTGGAACATCTCACTACGCATATTTTTAGAGAAAATTACACTAAAGTCCCACTAAAGACAAATAATATCCAACAAGTTCTATAATTTTTTACCAATGACAAATGAAAGGATAACCATTAACAAACGAAAGAGCTTTATTTATAAGTTATGAAACTTATTGGATGTTATTTGTCTTAGTTATGTGGTACCTAAATGTGATTTTCCCATATTTTTAAGGATGAAATTTTTACATATCAATCTTAGAGCTTGTTTGATACAACTTATTAAACCATGGTTTTGAGCAAGAATAATCTTTCAAAACCGGAACCCAAACCATGGTTTTATAAACTGTACCAAACGGGCCCTTAGTCCTTGACTCTTATAGAAGTATGATTTTCCCCTATTTTTTCATATTTCTATCTAAATGGATCAGATTTATCTATTGATCGTACTCATCTGGTCCTATTTATAAGGCACTTTCAACATGTTTCAGACAGACAAAGGAAAACCTTAAATCTTATTAACTCTGCCTTAAAATCAATCAACTTTTCGATTTTACCCCTATTTAATATCCACTATACCACATGAAAACGAAATCATACAATAAATGAAGGGCAAAACAATACATTCATAGGAAAAATTTAATGATGTGCCCTATAAATCTGACCAAATAAAATATTTTCTCTCTGCCCTATAAATAGGGTCAGATGAGTATATATTAATATATGGTTGTCTTTAAAAATATTAAGGTCAAGAGATTAAGCAAACAAATAAAATAAAATATTACATGCCTGAAGAGTACCTAAATGAGGGTTAATAGGTGTAGTGCCGCCACGGATTCACTCTCCAAGAAATTTAGACCGAAGGGGTAACGGAAGCTATCCCCGGGGGTCAGTCTCAAGAAGCCTATATGCAATTAATTCTTAGTAACTAATGCTAATTAATTAAATCAGGTAAAAGCATTGTATTTGAGTTTTTGGTATAGAAATTGGTGTAAAAGTATGTATGTTCAAAGACAATTGAAGATAGATTGGATAAAAGTAGAAAATTTGGATTACATAGGATAGATATTCTTGGTGATATGAGACTTAAACAATCACTGCTCCTATTAATTTTGGGGAGTTATTTGGCTAATTAAAAGATCCCTAGAGGAATCCCTCTAAGCTAAACTTGAGTTGCTTGGATTCGTACGGGAATCCCGCTTACTAATCCCTCCTACTCCAAGTTGATTGAACCCAATAACCAAGTTGAATTTGCCAATTGCAAGGGGCTCCTAATTCAACAACCGGAATCTTTAATTGTCACTTAATTAATCCTAGGGTTTTAATTCATTATTGGAATCCCACATAATGAGCCAAGACTCTAGGATTGAAGCACAATGCCACTCATACAATCAACAAGTTCAAGAGCTTTTTTTCAAATGCAATTACGTGATACCATGATCCACTAAGTGGAAATCTTCAAACAGCACAAAATGTTAACTAAAACATTTATTCAAAATAATGAATCCAAACATTTGAACAATATTCAAGTCAATGAAGAACAGTACCAAGCATACACAAATGAAAATATAGCAAATAATGTTTCTACCACTCTCTAACAAAGGATAATCATGAACAATACATCCAATTGTATAATATGCAAATAGAAGAGGAAGAGAGAGTGGGAGAACAAGAACTCCCCTAGTGAAGCTCCAAACTCATGTTGTCATCTCCATCACCAAGAATATGGCTCCTTAATTGCTGCTTCTCATGGAGAAATCACCACCAAAAGAAATGGAAGTGGAAGTTATGGGTGATTTGGGCGGAAGATGGAAGAGACGGTGATAAGGTTGAGAAAAAATGGGGTATGAGATGAAATTGAGATGGATAGAATGAGATGATTGAGGCATTAGGTTGAAATATATGTTAGCAAACTGGGTCTAAGTCATTTTGGGTGGGGTTGAGTTATTGGGTACCTTAAAAACCCGAACAAACCGGCAAAATCGCACATATGTCAACACATGCTCGCTGCATCGAAATGCACAGAAACTCAGCCAAATTTTTACTACCTTCTTGCGTGATTACTACAACGAGCTACATAGAAATTAGGGGCTGAATTTTTGTGCTTTTGCTTTCCTCCTTCTATGCAACTCGCTCTTCTACTCGGCCAATTTCTTTATGCAAAATTCTTCCTTTCACCTTGAATCTTCCTCTTATGGTCTTTGGGAGACCCTACAAACAAAATTGCAATAAACAGGGATCAAAAAGCCCTAGAAATCAATTAATACAAACTAATATCCAATTATGGATAATTAACCTCATTTTCATGCTAATTCCACTTAAAGGGTCTAAGTTGTTTGATAAGCATAAATGGACCAAAATTGTTTCTCAATTATGTTATAAGCCTCAATTTTAGCATAATAAAACCATACAAATCTAAGGATTTGTCAACGTCTAATAACACTACAAAAAAACTCGAAATTACCGACGGAATTCCGTCGGTAATTTCAGTTTTCCGACGGAATTTCTGTCAGTAATTTTTTCATTATTTTATTATATAAATAAATTATTATTTTAATTTATAAATAATATATTAAAATATTATTATTACCGAAGGAATTTCCATAGGTAAATTTTTTAAAAAAATTTAAAATTATATGCCACGTGTCCCATTTTTTGGCCGCCACCTGTCACTCTCATGTACCTTCATGTGTCGCCTCCACATGCTGCCACGTGTCGCCTCCTCACGTCACCAAGTGTCACATCCACAAATTGTCTTCAATTGTGGTAAACCTGATGATCGAATCCACAACCTCTTGCGCGCGTGCTGATGCCTTAACCAGTTGAGTTATAAAGACCATGTGATATTATTTGCAAACTATTATATTTATAATATTCAAACTCCTACTATTATAATTATATTTTATCTAAATTATTAACTAACACATAAAAATTTTAAATATCATGATTTCAATGTTTTTTTATTTTACAAGCTAGAAAAAAATATTTTTATCGGTTAGTTGATTTTTTTAGGGAGCCAAGTCAGATTGAAAATTCCACGTCAAACCTTACGTATTTATTTGTGATTGGTCAGACCACAAATGACTTGGTATACCGGGTTCACCGAAAGATAAGAATCCGAAAATGATATATCGAAAGGGCTTAATTTTTATGAAGGTCATTCAGACTATTTTTGAATCAAACCTAATTATGTATTAGTTTTTGTTGTCAGTTCAGTGTTAATATTTTTGAATGACCTAATTATATATCGAAAGGGCCTAATTATTTTTGAATTAACTTCAACAATAATTTGTTATGAATTTAATACTCAGTTCCTTAATGTTATTTGATAAGTTAAAGTTATTATTTATCAAACTATTGTTATCATTTCAATTTTCATTTTTCAGATTCCAAATCAACGACATGCAAGTGATTTGGCTTTAAAATTTAATTACGTATTAGTATCTAGAGATTCAGAGTAATTAGGTCATTTTGAATCCTTAATTGGGATCCGCATGATGATACTTTCGGCCTTTCTCCGCCAAACCATAACAACGTTAGCATAGCAAATCAGCATGAATTTATAAGCAAATCAGCATAACAACGTTAGCATAAAAATAACAAAATAATTACTTCCAATTATTGTTAACTAATTATCAGTGACAAAAAATTTTGATCAATATATTTTCATATTTAATGTATGATCTCACCAGAGTCTCATAAGTCATACCTAAATCCACTAAAATTAAAAAACAAAAAAAAAATAATGAAAGCAATCATTCAATATCTTCAATCTATTCATCACGGTGCATATTGGTGACTATGTATAAGAACTAATTCCTCATTTGTTCCTAAATATAAGACATATTTAACTAATTTAATTATATTAAGGATATTAATTAAGTTAGTTAAAATCACATGATATTACCAAAACACCATACCACCTGCTTTTATTCTCACTCTCCCTCCCTTACTTGTTTATTATTGTGGAGTATTAATAAGGATAATTTAGAAAAAATGTGAGGAAAAATAAAGAAACGTCTTACATGTAAAAATAATATCACATCCCTAAATATCCCTAAATATGTCTATATTTTGATTGGAACGGATGGAGTATATTGGAACTACTGTGGCGTATTTTTCTAAAAAAGGAATCCATTGTCAACAAGGTTATTTTAGTCTTTGGACTCACCTTTAAATGGATGAAAACTAAATAGTCCAAGAAAAGTTAGAGTAAATCCTTTCTACCCACCAAACTACCATTTTGAGGAAATGAAAGGGGTGCCCCTTTCCTATTCATAGGACTCATCAGAGCTATAGGACACATTAAATTGGAGATGATATGGAAGAAAAAAAAAATAGAGATAGATAGGACACATGAATGAAGTTATATATAACAAATGTTAGGCTAAATTCTATAAAAGTTCTTCTGAGTTTTATGTTATATATAAATACTATCTCTTAAAGTTTTAAATCTATGCGGATAATCACAAACTATCAATTTATATACCCTTAAACAACCTTTTTGTATGCTTATTATATCTATATATAGATATAAACTCCTTTAAATTTAAGCTATTTGCATTTAACTAATAAACAAAACTAATAATTTGAGAGTTATCTGTGTAGAGAGGTTTATTATAAAGTTTAAAAAGTTACACGGGGTGTAATTTTCTATAATTTAATTTAAATGCTATATAATACATATAGTACACACTCATATTCTTGCAAATTTTTTTCCTTCCTAGTGGTGGACTTGGGGGTCCTGCTCCTGCTGAATCCAAGCACGAAGTGGTAAAACCTTAAAAATGGGGGACCAATTAATGTTAAAACTTTAAAGTGAGTGTACGTAACGAACTAGTGGAGCAATTCAAGAATTTAAGGGCCAAATGCTATAACATTTGAGAAAGAAAATCTCATGAAGTAATGAAAAATTTTTGGGGCGGGGGGGATTTGTGAAGTTTGAATTAAAAAAGAAGGTAAAAAAAAAACATTGGAAAATTTGAGACTATACTCCCTCTGATAATATAGACAAACTTTTACAAAGATTCTTACATCCATAATATGAGTCAAGAGAGGAACCCCTTCTTTTCTTTTATATAATTTTCCCTCATTTTCTCTCTTAATAACTATTAGATTTTCTTTCAATGGTTCAAATTTGGTGTTTATAATAACATTATTAAAAATCAATTAAAATATATTTTGTATAAATCCATTGAAAGAAGATCTAGTGGTTATTAAAAAGGGAAAGAAAATGATATAAGGGAAAATGAGGCATTTCTCTCCCAACATAAGCCACCTAGATAATAATTAATACTTATTTACTAAACTTTTCCCCATGAGTAAAGTTTTTTTTTTTTTTACCTGACCCATGAGTAAAGTTTAAATATGTGGTTTTGAATAGTTTTTCCTCTTTCAAAAACTCAAAGTTAGGAGTAAAAGTGAATTTTTTTTTTAATTTGAGACATTTAATGAGTTAACATTTTTTTTTCTTTGTTTTGATGTAGTAATTGAAAATGACTTGTATTTTAAACCTGTGAAAATACAAATAAGTATTGTGAGACCACATAAACACTTTGTGTGATCAATTGTAGAGTGGTCCGAGGGATGCAGGCAATATCAAGGTTCAAAAAACCGGACCGGACATCAAACCGGATGAGGCACTAGTTCAAGGGTCATTGGTCTAACCGGGGGTCGGACCGGGTCAAACCGTTATATTAAAATAATAAAATTTTATTGATATTAACATTAATATTCACTAATATATCAAAATGTAAATGTAAATAAGTATGCATGATTCATCAAATATGAATATTTAATGTTTCTATAGAGAGAAAAATAGAAAATATTAGTTGATTACACATGAAAATAAATATTATTCTATAATCTATAGACTAAAATACAAGTACTAAGAGCAACAACAGTTAAATATTAAACATATGCAAGTGTAAAATAGCATTTAAAATATTATAGTTTCCTGATTTCTAAAATTAAGTGAAGTGAAAGTTGGTAATTAGGTGAATTGTAACAAAATAAAAAAACATTTTTTTATTTTTTAAAAACCAAACCGGTTCAACCACCCCGGGTTGAACCGGGCTGACCGGTTTTCACCGGTCTAACCGGTTTTCGACCGGGTTGACCCGTCCATTGATCGGGTCAAACACACCCCCGGTCTGACAGCTGAATCGGACCGGACCAGGGACCGGTTCACGGTTGAACCGGTCGAACCGGCCGGTCCGGTCCGGTTTTTTTTTTACCTTGGGCAATATAATTCAACAAGGACAACACACTTCTCACATTAAAAGAAAACGTGCACATTTACATCAACATTTTATTTAACCTATACATGCCCACAAATCAACTATATTATATGGCTTCTCGTTTACTTCGTTTCAATCGTTGTTTTTATGCTTTTTTATTTTATTTTCAGTCCTAATGGCTCCTAACTTAATCTTCATCTATGACAGGTTTGGGGTTCCATAAGTATCGTTTTATCTTCATTGAATAAATTGACTTTTATAAAAAAAAATCAACTTTACATAATTCATAAAATTATCTCAAGCGAATATTTGTTCATTATTTCGGTTATTCTCATATTTAATTAAAAATAATTTTTATTGATAACATTTGAATCTTTAATTTTAATTAAGTGAAATTAAATTCCTTCCATTTAATTTTAATTCAAGTACTAATATTGACTCTTTGGTATGCTACAAAGTGATAGAGGTTGTGGGGATTGCAAAGGAATCACAATGGGATTATAACATGTAGTTTATGCATAAAACAAAAACTGTTAGGCCCAGCCTTATCACTGAACTTTGATGGATCCTTTGGGCCCTTTAAAATGACATGACATCGGGATACAATGAATGTCGAAGTGGACTATATATATAAGAGCCGTGAGGTTGTCAATGAAATACTAGTATGTAGGGCTGTTCAACATTATCCTGTCCCGAAAATTTTTGGGATGGGACAAATCAGGACGGGACAGAGTGTAGTTTCGGGACGGGACTCGGGACAAGTTCTGAAGCTACATTCTATCCCGTCCCGATTGGGACCGGGACAAGTTCAGGACGGGACACGGGACGGGAACCCCGTCCCGAACACTTTTCTTCGGGACGGGACGGGACAGGGTTGTCCCGGTCCCGTCCCGTCCCGTGAACACCCCTACTAGTATGAGTGGAAGATATTCATACTGATCTATCAATCGCTAAGATGATTCAGATTGTGCTAACATATTTGAATTGCCACTATTAACTTGTGCGCTATATATTCGAATATGACTATGGATTTACTAGCAAAATTTTGCAATACTGTGGGCACAGATTTGTTAATATTTGTGGACTTACCCAAATATTTACATAATATAATGAAATTGAGAGCATCTTTTGAGTAGTTGATTTGATATTTTTTTTTTTTTTGGCCAGAAGTTGATTTGATATTTTGATGTTATTCATTATACATATATATATATACACACACACACATATAAAGTTCTCGTTATGGTCTTCGATGGTCGTTGTTGTTTTTGATACAAATCTTATCTCAACTTCAAACTTTAATAATAGAGGAAACCACTACACACATATATGTATATATGTACATGTGCGGGTGTGTAACTCGTCGGTTCCGAAAAAGTAGTTTGTTAATAGATCAACAGAATGTACACAATTGTCAACGTGTCACTGCTTACGAACCACAACTTTCCCCACAACAATCAAACACTTTCATCATTACGTTACACTCCATCCACTCTCTATCATAAGGACCATTTGATTTTATTTGGAGAGGTTAATATAATGAAGTCAAATAAACTAATTTACTATAATATATATGTTACAAATATATATACTCTCTTTGACCCTTAATGTAGAACTTATTTCGGAAATTGATTTTGGTTATAAATATATGATATATTTATAATTTTTGTCATTTTTTCTCAAATTTGAACAATAATTGAAGTTTGAGAGAGTGAGGGAATTAAGGAAGATGGTTATGATATTTTAGATGATACATGTCATATTTGCTAAAATAACTAACATTTTTAAACTAATCAAATTAGATAAATATATCCTACATTTACATATGGAGGTATGTAGTATTTTGTAAGTGATGGAAATTTTTATAATTAAATGAGGGAGAGAGAGACAACATACCAAACGGATCCATGTTCGGATCCGGGTCAAAACTCCGGAGCTCCATGATTGGTTCTTGAAGAACCCACGCAAAATTCAGACTACTGGAAAAACCAGAGTCCAAACATGTGGCACAGCAGAGCACCACACAAGAAAGAATATAGAGAGAATGAGAGAGTCGGAAAACTCAACGACTGGTGTGTATTAGAACTGGAGGGGGGCCTACTATTTATAGAAGAGGGCTGGGGATATTTTAGGAATACAAAATATCCACTACCACCACTCATGGCTTAGTCAGCAATCCTCGCCTCTCTTATCTGACCAATCAGATAATTGAATAGTTAATTGATTAATTAATTAATCAATTAATTACTCATGGCTGAGTCAGTAATCCACACCTTGCCCAATTGACCAATCATATTAATTAAACACTTAATTAATAAATAGGTTGGGAATTACTGAGTCAGCAATCCACAACTTTCTCATTCGACCAATCATATTAATTAAACACTTAATTAATAAATCAATTGGGAATTACTCATATTTCCCAATTAATTAATCCAGCCCATCAAGGGCGGATCTTGGCCCAAAATTCCAACATCTCCCACTCGCACTTGATGGACTGACCATCTTGTGGGTATCATATCTTTCTTGCTTCATACTTGGTGTCTGCCGTGTCCGCGTGGGCACGACGTCCTCGATTCGGGTTCTCGTGTACTAGAAGTCCTTTATACAGGATCAGCATACATGGATACCCTAGTTGTACCTGCAAGTAATATGCAAATTTCCTCAAATACCCCAGATTTACCCATACACATTTCACACGGCATATCTAATCCCTCACGAGTTAGTTCTAGCTTAACTCAGATTGCCTCCTTTTGTGCTTAGTATCCACACTTACAAGTTACTCAGTTAACAAGTAAGGGATCGATCACAGACACTAGCACAAATGCGTACTTCAGGGTAAGTCTTCCTTCCCACTAGACATCAGTCAGGGCTGGCTTGGTCGCTTTCCCAGTATTTGACCTATTAGGTCGAATCATTCATGACCATAAGGTACAAACTAAAGTAGCTGTCGCCAAGTCAGTCCTTAATGATGTTGTCAAAGTCATAAGGGCATCGTGAAAGGCTTGTCTCCTTTCTGGGACTCACACCGTAATGGAACAAGGATTGTCCATCTACGTCCCCTTTTTGCGGATCTAATTATTCATAAGCACATGCAGTATGAATTGCATGTTACGGTGTTCATCTTAGCTTGTAAGAGTGCGTGTCGATTTTAATCTAATAACACCGTACAGACTTAAGTTCCAGGTATGCACAGTACCTGAACCAAAACTCTTCAACTCAAAATTCATTATGACGTCTTTGTAGAGGAGTTTTATGCCCGGCTACAGGTTTCATGGGTCACACATGTCCATGATTCAATCTATTTCATGTATAGATTTTATCTCAAACTCTTTTGAGACGACATTTATGCAGTGATACTTATTGACCATCTCAAGGTGATCACTTGATGTCATACCTTCTATGTCCTTTGAACATATAGGCGATTACCCGTGTGAGTGGGTTAGCCTTAACCTGTACGACACACTAGTCATTGTATATCTTACACATATATGTATGTATCTATACATACATAATAGGAATGCATATCTTTTAATCTCATATAAAAGAAGTTCAAAAACTTTATGTTATACACGTGCCCAAGTCTTAGCTCATCTCTAAAATGAACATTCAGCTGTGGGCATCATAAGGGGTCTGTCAACATTTTTGTAAACAGAAAGATGTTGAATTGTTGCTTGCTCCTTAGCAACTATGCTTCTCACAAAGAGGTATCATGTGTCTATGTATTCGGTTTTGCTGTATTAGGGAGGGTCTTTATAATAGGTTGTTGCCACTTGCTATTGTGACATACCTTGGTCATTTACCATTCATTCCTAATCGCTTTAGGAATTTCAAGCCACTCAACTTCTTGAGTAGTTGCCGAACACTTTGTGTTCTGATTCTATGGAAGATAAAGACACACTTGTCTATTTCTTACATCCCAGCTTTATCAATAAGCAAGAACACTTTTCTTTTTAAACTGAATGTTGCTAGCTAGGCCTCCAACCCAAATTGTGTTAGAGTATCCTCTTTAGTGTAAGTCATTGCTTGATGACATGACTTACACTCCATGGTTCTTCTAAGGTATCTTATCATCCCTTTTACAGCATCCTAGTACCTCGTAACTAGGATGAACCAAAAAGATTTACAAGTCCAACCACATACCATGTATTTGGTCTTATACATTATGATGTATACAACAATCTACCAAGTGTGCTTGAGTATGAGACTCTTTCTCATATTCTATATTAGATTCCTTTGCAGCGTGCATGCTCTCACATAGATCACATACTTTGGTTAGGAGGGCATATTTGGGATATAGACTTTCATATTAAGATGCACAAAGAGTATACTTGTGTGTGTCCTCTGTGACAAACACATCATACTCCTTGTTCAATCTCTGTTCATCTTGTCTCTCAAGATATATTTTGTCTTGCCCATGTTCTCTTAAGGGTAACTAATCCCTAAGTGTTTTAACTTTCTTAATACTTATTTAGGCTAATGATGTGTTATAGACATAGGACAATATCACAAATCATCCCAAGATCCTTAAACGTGCACACAGTGGTCTTCTTTGATCATTTCAAAGTTGACAAAGTTATCACATTGTGAAACTTCATACACTACTGCCTAGATGATTAATTCTCTGTCGCCCACAAGTTGCTTCAGGTTGAATTACTCATCTAGTCTCCCAATTGGAAAACGTTCATTACACCCGATTGATGTAATTACAAGCCTAAGCTTGTCATCATGGCCGAAATTAGCTTTTAGATGTTAAAACACACAACGCCACTTGTTGTGTACCCCTTAACCACCAAGTGTGCTTTAGGTTTTTCAATTGATCGATTCACCAATGAATTTGGGAATCCTACTTGTCCCTAATTGCCTTTCGGCTAGGTGGTAGATCAACCATTTGCCACTATTAGCTGATTTTCAAAGGAATCCATATCCTCTTACTTGGCTTTTTGCCACTTTTCTTAGCATGTCCTATTAGTGTTTCTCATACACTTTTTAGGGTCACCATTGTTTTCTTTTAAACAATGACTAGAGCATCTGGCCTATCAGGGGTGTTAGCCCTTACAATTCTCCGTGATGGATTTCACAGGATTCTCTTCCTGTGTTTGGGGTAGATGAGGTCTTCTTCTGGTATCGACTTGTGAATGACTATTACCTGTTGTTTGTCATGTCTTCTGTTGTAAAAATGGCTCACCCCTCCCACTCGGATTAATGTGCTGGGGAATACACGCTTATTCCTCGTTACCGTCATCCTCGCAAAGAGATTCAGTGTGGTCAATGCTCGTACTGCTAGGAAGTTTATTTCTATGAAAGTTGTGTCCTTTGATTCTTTTTCAGTCACTAGGCCGTCATCATTTTCACTTAACGAAGACGTGCTTCTCAAGATATCTCATACCCTTTTATATATTGACCTTATTTTTCCTTAATTAAAGGAAGAGTTACAGATAAAGCTATTGACCCTCATGGTCATTGGACATTTAAGTCCAATCTGTACTATATCTATTACTCATAAGGTGTCGTTGTGACTTTCTTGAAGGGCATTCGGTTAACTATAAAGACAATTAATGTGAGATCATATTCCAACACGAGGTTGGAAGTTTCACTTGTACTTACTTAACCATGTCAAGGAGAGTTCTATCTCTCCCTTTTGACAACTCCATTAAGAGTGTTAGGCATTGTTAGTCTTTTAACAATTCCTTTCTTAATTACATAACACTTCGAACTAATCATAAAAGTATTTTCAGCCTTTGCTAGATTTCAAGACCTTAACTGCGATTGATTCTCAACTAGTTGAAGGCGTTGTCTGAAATATTTCAGAGCCTTTTATTAGTATGAGATTTCATAGACATGGTCATTACACATGAAATCAGAGATAAAGACTATACCTAGCTCTGTGTTTTGCCCTCTTGCTCATTTGGTTCACAAATTCATAGTATACCAATTGCAAAGGATATTTGTCATGGTTGTCTAAAGGTTACTTTATTGTATTGCCATATGATTATGCTCACTTAGGAACTTTTCCTTTTGAGCTTATCACTTGGCAAAAACTCTTTTGCTCCTTTTTGATCATTTCTCTTGATCAATTTGTGTATATGGCAAAGTGGAGTCATTATCTCCAATATAAATGAACCATTTGAGACAATATTAGATTTAAGAGATTTTGTCCCATTGATGCTTAACTAAAGGGCTGATTGACACAATGTTTTATCGGTTGTTTAGAGCATAGAGTGTATCTTTTGGTACTGGGGTGGTCTGCTATACAGAGTTAACGTGTATGCTCCAATCCCCTTGACTTGTACTCTTATGCTGCTTCCTTCTTAAAGCCGTATGCTTCTAGATGGCAACCGCTAAAATTAGTGATGTCATGTGATCTCTCACATGTTTCGTTATACCCAAGTCTATCATCCACATGGGATATATTTCAGCCATAAAAGTAGTGCCTAATGCACATGTGAAAGAACTTTGAAGCCTCTCACTTGATATGACATTTTCCAAAATGACCTTCATCAGGTCTATTTTTTTTCAAGGTTTCTCACCTTATTAGACGTAGGTTTTATGAACAAATCATTTGACTCTTTAGTTAAGCATGTTAAGCTAATGGATCTCGTATCCTTAAGCTTTTACCTCTCAAGCTTAATGCGGCAAACCACATTACCGAATGTTACAAATATACTCCTTGTGAGTTTTGTTTGCTTTCATGTGCTCCCACTCAATAAGAGAGTCCTAAATGTAACATGCACTGGCTATTGACTAGAAAGAACATTGTTTGCCTACCTTAGTTCCCTAGTCTTGGTTGACATCACTTTCAAATGTTGCCTAATTCCTACATTAGGTCTTAGTACTTGAGTGTCCAAACATGACAGAGTTCTTTCAGCTTAATGGCATGAATGCCTTCATATTTGTTTCACAAGGCTATCCTTATAGCCTAAGATGTATCGCACTATTCGAACTGACACTTTTGTCAACAGTCATAGCATAAAGCATGACGATTTGAGCTACATTGTTCTTTCTTCATCAATTAGCTTCTTTGTTACCTTCAGGTATTTCAACATCTAAATGTTGAAAGTTAGTTGGTAGGACATACACAACATCTCATCCCTTAAGGATGTAAAAGATCTTACGAAATTCAATTTCGTAGTCATCTATATTGAGCTTGTCTCATAAGCTCAATGAAAATGGACTTGTTTATCATAACTCGATCACATAGACGATTATGCATTTCATCAGATATACTATTCATATTTGTTCAAGGTAAACAAAGGCTAATTGGATGATAAATTTACTAGTTTTGTGTTCAGGAGACAACTAGGTTGGCTCCTATCGCACTCATGCTAGTTAGGTTATCACCTTTTTAACCATAATCTTACTTGAACATGTCCCCTTTTAGGGCCTCTGGATTTCTCATTCCAGAAGCTCCCACTCAAATAAAGCAGTTATAACTCAAAATAATAATTCACAATTATAAAATAAATAACTGCATGAATGTTCAAAGAGAATTCAATTATTGAGAAAGAATTTAACACAATATTCAATCAGATAAAGAACATTCGCATGTCAAATCATACTTTATTATATTTGTTTTATGTTTTGGGCTTAGACCCTCTCAAGGCCCTTAGCCATATGAACCCACCAAGCACGTTCTCATGTGCTTAAAGCTTTCATAGCAATTTAATACCATATTGGTGTCCACTTCACTTGGAACTAGGTTGCAATATACCTCGTAATAGATGAGATGATTCACATATCTCTTCTAATCACATCTCTCACTGCAATGATAATGAAGAGGTCTAACTCACAAGTCATAACTTCATCCTCAATTTCTTTATTGTGGTTGAAGGCTTGTGAGAGCTTATTGTCATACAATAAGATCATATTGCTGTAACAGCTAATAGAGCTATGGAGTGTGTGTTCAAACACATATGAACAAAGAATGCTTCAGTATAAATATTATCTTTTATTTTCTTACTGAAATATTCTTAATAGCTACGTTAAGCTGCCCTATAACCAAAAGATATATTTAGGTTCAATCTTGAGGAATTTAAGGATTTTCCATATGCATAATAACGCTTTTATGCTTCAAAACAAATCCAAACTTGCTTCAATTATAGGCAAATTGCATATCAAATTGAAGCTCTCGAATTTAGGGATTTTTAGGGACAAACCGCGTCTCAATCGGAGGTCCCACGTGCCCCAAAAGGTGTCTGAATTGAAAAATCCAGCGAAGGCCACTCTCGGTGACGGCGCGTGTATTACACGCGCCACCTTGGAGGCTTCTACCAGCAAAACGCTCTGGCTGGCTATTCCTCACGCGCTGTCACGCGTCTAACGATGTGTGCCACGTGGCGGTCAGGGGTGCCCACTGGCCCCACGTGGCGCTTCTATGAATTTCTTTCTTTTTTTTTTAAAGCTGACCGGGGCATGGCTATTTGACCCGGTTTGACCGGTTTCGGATCCTCCTGACCCGAAACGATGCGTTTCATTTAATGAAACGCAGCTTCTCATTGGCGAAACGACGTCGTTTTGAAATAACATCAAAACGACGTCGTTTAGGTCGTCTTCTTTACCCGGTTGGGTAACCCTACCCGACCCGGTTTTCAGGCGCGACCCGGCAGCGAACCCGCCGTCGCCTCCAAACTTCAATCGGCCATATCTCCCTCATCGGAGCTCCGTTCGACGCGTTCTTGGTGTCGTTGGAATCGTCTCTTCGAGCACTACACGTTAGTGCCCTTTGTTTGAGCTGAAAAACTCTTTTTCAACAACCCAATTTTGAGAAACATTGACGACGGCCGTAAGCCTCAAGAACGGGATTCAAACGAATTTTTGTTTTCAATTTTCTTAATCTAAAAATTAATGTGATTGAAAAACGGAACTAACATGCTTTCTTTCATATATACCTCATACGAAAAGAAAACAACGCAATATAGAATTATTTGCAGCGGAAGAAAAAATGTATGTGCATACTTATTACGCATATAAACACAGCCTCAGGATCAACATATGGCTCTGATGCCAATGATGGAAATTTTTATAATTAAATGAGGGAGAGAGAGACAACATACCAAACGGATCCATGTTCGGATCCGGGTCAAAATTCCAGAGCTCCATGATTGGTTCTTGAAGAACCCACGCAAAATTCAGACTACTGGAAAAACTAGAGTCCAAACATGTGGCACAGCAGAGCACCACACAAGAAAGAATATAGAGAGAATGAGAGAGTCGGAAAACTCAACGACTGGTGTGTGTTAGAACTGGAGGGGGGCCTTCTATTTATAGAAGAGGGCTGGGGATATTTTAGGAATACAAAATATCCACTACCACCACTCATGGCTTAGTCAGCAATCCTCGCCTCTCTTATCTGACCAATCAGATAATTGAATAGTTAATTGATTAATTAATTAATCAATTAATTACTCATGGCTGAGTCAGTAATCCTCACCTTGCCCAATTGACCAATCATATTAATTAAACACTTAATTAATAAATAGGTTGGGAATTACTGAGTCAGCAATCCACAACTTTCTCATTCGACCAATCATATTAATTAAACACTTAATTAATAAATCAATTGGGAATTACTCATATTTCCCAATTAATTAATCCAGCCCATCAAGGGCGGATCTTGACCCAAAATTCCAACAGTAAGTAATGTAAATTAGTTTTAATAAACAATAAATATAAAGACATTCAAGTGATTTATTTGACTTAGCTTCTTTAATCTCCCCCATCAAATGATATTAATGATCAAAGAGAGTATTTTTGTTTTTTATACATCTGGAAATGAAAACGACACCAAACAAACATTAATACACAAATGCAAATTAAGTAATCCCCTTCCCCTGCAAAAAACTGGAAGTAGTTTCTGCCGACAGGATCTGGAAATCCAACCCTCTATCGAGTGCCTCCTTCGCTAGTATGTCGGCTATGTCGTTCTCATCCCTATCAATCAGGAGGATTTGAGCTTCCCAGTCTCTTTTAAGCATGCTTTGCACCTCCAAGAGCAAGACTACTCTATCCCACTTTATATTTCATTTATTTATATACTTTTTTTAATATAAAAGCTAATAAACCCTTAAAGGTTTATTATGACAACCTTAAATAATTCATGTTTGTTTTGTAGTTTTCACAGTTGTACATGTATATATGTATGCGCTTTTACTTCGTGTTTATGATTCAATATTTCAATAAAGTATCGATCTCACGTTAAAAAAAATAAAGTATCAATCATTCTCAATTATAAAACTTAATAAAGGATATACCACTCTGGTTCCTCATTATAAGACCACTTTCACTAATTCTCACATATCTTTCTTCTTTCACTTTTCCCAATAAGACTTAAATAAAGCTAAAGTTGGAAAATAATCATTAATAACCTCTAAATAGACTTATATTTAGGAACAATTTTTTTTATAGTTGGACTTATAATAAGGAAATGAGTAGTACATTCTTCTTCTCTCTCATAAATATAACCATCGAACGCCTACACATGCATCCTTCGCCAATTTCGCCATTTATTTTATTTAAGTTTTCATATTGTTAGAGATATTATATTAGAGTGATTAGTTGGCTAAGATTATATATATATATTAGTAACTGATGACCCAAATTTTATCTCTCACCAAGAGAGGGTAACATATAAGTCCTCTCTCAAGTCTCCAAGTGGCCTTAGTTTATCACCCATTAAATGAGGGGTGATTAGTATTGTAACCTAAATGGGATTATGGTAATACATATGACTTCTTCATCCATTATTGTTATTCCACGTTCATTATATTTACACGTTAATTATATTAATGCACATTAATATTCAGTGTCGAAAATTCAATATTTTCTACACCGATTATAGAACTGAAAGAATTAGTGTTAAAAAAATTATTTAACCGATGTAAACATGCCTTACATTTTTTGGTAGAATACATGCAGTACATCCGATCCTTCAACCGCTAACCAGAGATTAATCCTCCAATGGCACGAAAAATAACGGCAGTGAGTTTTGCGTGTCCCAACAAAACTTTTTTCATGTACATAATAAAAATAATTACTCTCATCAATTATATAAAAGAAGGCGTTTATAATCATCCTCCCACTATTGCTTATACCAAAAAAAAAAAACATCTTCATTATCTGAGATTTGAGGGTGAAAATAGGCCAGACCCCTATCTAAGGCTTACGGTTTAGCCTATTTAAAGCTTAGATTGGCCTTTTTACAAAATAAGCTAGGCTCATATTTAGACTTGTTACAAGGCCTATTTGAATAAATATGCCAAACATATTTTTTTGTAAGGCCTAACTTACACTTACAGGTGTGTAGGCCTAACCTATTTATTTTTTTAATCTATATTATGATATATAATATAAAATAGATAAAATATATAAATTATTTGTAACATTATCACTTTAGCTTTAATTCTAAGTTTCACACCTTATTATTCAAGACAAAGCTCAATCCTTTGAGTCATGAAGATGCAATGCTAGCTCAGGCACTCTCTAATTTATATGATTTGTTTAAGCATGATAATTGGTGCAACTTGCAAGTTCATTTCAATATAAGAAAAAGATATCTAATTTTATGGCATAAAAAATTTTTTGAAACATACATAGGCATTTTAATAGGTTTAAAGTGTAATATATAAAATTAGAAGTGTAAACTTTTAAGCTTATTAAAAGGTTTATATTTTAATTAGATTTTTCAAAAGACTTTTAGGACTTGTTAAACCTTTTGAAGGTTCTGATTCAAGCCGAAAAGAAATTCTACATATAGGGCGAGACCCAGACTCAACATTTATATTTCTATTACAAGTTCAAGCCTATTTAATTAAAACATAACCTATCCTAACATATTTTCATCGCTGCCGAGATTGAACTAACTATCATTATAGATCATGTTTTCAGAGAAGCCAACCAATATGTGGACAAGCTTGCAAAATTCACGTGCCATGAATATTGATATTTGGTTCTTTAATTTCATGAACTTCGCCCTATTTGGCGCTGAGACTTCTCATTCTTAAACTTTATAATTTCGTTCTTTTTTTAATGGTGATGATGGGGTTATTTTGTAAACTTCTTTCATTTTAATGATAATTGTCCTTAATACAAAAAAAAAAAATAATGGTGATGATGGGGCCTTGTCATTTTCTTTTAAACAATCCTTATCCCATATCACAATTCTCTTTATTTTCTAAGGAAAAAAGAGTTTTATTTTTTATTTTTGAAATAACTTACATGGGACAAGACAGTGAGAGGTGCCATTCAACGGAAACAGTGGTGGGTGTAGTTTCATGTAGATGGACGGACGAAGCATACACTATTGCTTCCATGTGACACTCATTTAAGCAAACAATATAGTTCCACATCAAAAAAGTTTTCATTTAGTTGGCAAGGATTTACTTCATAACTCATTAGATTATAAGTAACTTCAAATCCTACTGGTTTTATGAAAATCTTATTAGCAGACTATGAGTAAATATTTTATAAGCACTATTACCTATTAGCCTTAAGACCCTCACCTAAATTTTATCATTTATATATATAAAAAAAAATATAGTTTCGCGAAGTGGAATATTCCTTTTGATATACTGAATAAAGACTGGTTTTGGTAAATTATTTTAATATATTTACTTAGTAAAGTACAAAAGCAATTATTTATATATTTCTTGTCGTTTTTATTTTCTATGTCATGAGTTTCGAAGTTCTATCTAGTGTCGTTTTCTAGTTGATAAAACCCATTACTAGGGTATATTAATATTTTTACCTTTTTATTGGAGTAAAATCATATTTTTCTAAAAAAATGATAATAGATGCATATTATATTTTTCAAATAAATAATGATCCTAGTAGTAAGTAGTTGACTTGACCTATATTCATAAAGAGTTAGATTTACATTCTGTTGTGTAAATATCAAGGAACAAAGAACCGGACCGGACCGGCCGGTTCAACCGTGAACCGGCCATTGGTCCGGTACGATTGGCGCAAAAATCCGGGGGGACCTTTGACCCGGTCGGGACCCAGGTTGACCCGGGAAAAACCGGTTAACCCGGCCGACCCTGGTTGAACCGGCCAGCTTTTTTTTTTTTTTTTTTTTAAATTATTTTATTTTATTATAATTCACCTAATTACTAACTTTCACTCCACTCAATTTTAGAAATTAGGAAAATATAATACTTTAAATGCTATTTTACTTGCATATACTTAATATTTAATTATTGTTACTCTTAATATTTATATTTTAATCTGTGAATTGTAGAATAATATTTATTTTCACGTGTAATCAACTAATATTTTCTTTTTTCCCTATATAGAAACATTAAAATATTCATATTTAATGAATCATGCATACCTATCTACATTTACATTTTGATATTAGTGATTATTAATGTTAATATTAATAAAATTTTATTATTTTAATATAACCGGTTTGACCCGATCCGACCCCCGGTTGAACCTTTGACCCTTGAACCAGTGCCTCGTCCGGTTCGATGTCCGGTCCGACTTTTTGAACCTTGGTAAATATTGTTGGAAGTAGTTTCTTGACATGTTAGACATGCATGCCCTTTTAGTAATGAGCTCTAGAAATTTATTTTTTCATTAGAAAATTATTCATTTGATTTTCAATTCTCTTTTGTTTGAATCTAGTCTAATTTAGAGCCATTATTCATTTTGTTCTCAATTCTCTTTCGTTTGAATCTAGTCCAATTTATAGACATTATTCATCTTGTTCTGAATTCTCTTTTGTTTGAATCTAGTCTAGTTTTATTCATTTTGTTCTCAATTCTCTTCTGTTTGAATCTAGTCTAATTTGAAGCCAAGTTCAAGAAAGTGAAATTCATTATGCTCTTTTTCAGGCACGAAAGTTTGAGTTAGGTATTATAAACTTACTAGAGTCAGAATATATCTTCATACTCAACAAGTGCTTACAAAGCTATCTATAGATCATCTATCAATAAGATCTTTACATTTGTGCAGTGAGATTTGAACTCATGACCTTACGGGGGTAATGAGCCAATTCCTTACTAATTGGACCAATATTTTATTGGCATGCATCTTTTTAAGGATACATTAAAGATAGTTATTTTTCAAATTTTTTTTTAAATTTTTAGAATTAATTAATGAATAATGACTTTTTTGTATTGGCATCAGTTAATTGGATATGGCAGAATTTATTTAAAAGGACTTTTAAGGTTGTTGAGACTTGTGAGAGTGTCCATATTTGAAATTCTAGCCCAACTTGTTCACTTGGTCTAGCCCAATTACATCAATCTCTGGGGGGAGACGATACATCAATCTCTAAACTACTTCCACTCCTAGTCCTAGGGTCCTGCCTAAGCACAATAATCTTTTTTCATATAGAAAAGTTTCTTGAAATAAATTAATTCCTTTTCATATAATTACTTGAAATAATAACACGTAATTAAATAATAAAATATGTGATAAATATTTAATAAATTAAATTTGTTTTCTTTTTCTCATGTCTCTCTTATTTGTTAAAATATTTACTTAGAAAATAGATCAGATGCATGAACCAAATCAAGTGGGACCTTTCCTATGCTTATACTGAGATTTCCTTTAATTGAAATCTCTATCAAACAATTAAAAAAATTCTAAATTTTCTTTTCTAGTATCATTTGATATATAATAAGAAAAGTTGTAAAATTATTGAAGAACACGTGGCCAACCACATTTGAGATGAAGGAGACATGGCATGATATTAGCTCATGTATTATTATGGTTCGTTCACTGTTCCGTTTTGCATGAGGAGATCTTGAATCAGATATTCTTTGCCTTGCCTTCTTTGCCTACACACACACACTTTATTAATTTTAATTAACACGTTAATTAAGCTTTGTTTGAATTCTCTCTAAATTTCGACCAAAAAAAAAAATTCTCTCTAAACTATTTAGCTTAAAAAATCCCTCTAAACTCACGAGGGCGAAGAGAAAAAGGTTTTGATGGGCCTCGGCTCACTATCCCCTCCGACATATGAGACCCACCATCATCTCTCTGTTTTTACCCACTTTTATTGGGATCTGGATTCTCTTTACTTTCATTCCCCTCAATTTTAGGCTTTTTAGCTAATTGAGATGTTTGTTTTGATTCTAATACTCCCTCCGTCCCTTATTATAAGAGCCAAATAGGTAAAATCACACAGATTAAAGAAGTGGTTGAGAAAAATAAATATGTCTAAAATAATTTTGTTTTTTCAAGTTTGCCCTTATTTATGTAAGAGAGAGAAATATGATAATTGTGTTATAAATGAGTATGAAATAGAATGTGAATAGAGAGAATAATGATGGGGAAAATGGGGAAAAACTCATTAAATGCTTTGATAAATTGTACCAGGCTCTTATAAAAAGGGACAAAACTATTCAAATTTTTTGCTCTTATATATAGGGATGGAGGGAGTATAAGATATCAATTCAATTTGTCTCCGAGATTTATGATTTATTCTCAAATTATATATCCTTATTGATTATACATATTAAAAAAAGGCTTTCCTATATATGGGTAGTTTAATTTTCGTTGCAAGTGATTAAATGGGGGCACCATAGGAAAACTAACATTTTTTATGAATTATTAACTCAACAAATTTTGTTAGTTATCGTAAATTAGTTATTTAATTCATATATCTAAAGCCAGAAAGTATGTATATATACAGAGTAAATTACACTGATATCCATTTTGATTTGTTTTTAATTACACAAATTCCCCCTCTATTATGAAAACATATAGTTTAGTTCAATCATTACCGTTATGAATATTAAAAAAAGATTCTAAAAATATAATTTTCAACTTTAATTAATATTTGATTTACTATTTTACCATTCAGTCTAATAAATCCGTGAATTAGAGGAGTATTAAAGTTATTTTGGTTTCAAAAATTTCATTTCTCGTCAATAATGCAAAATTCAGTAATTAAATTTTTTATTTAAATTTCCTTTTTTAATAAATGTTTCCTTGTTTAAATGTGTTTACAACTTGTAATAAAAATTATATTTTATATCGAGAAAAAAATATCTCTTTAAGAATTTTTGAATTATTTTCCCAAAAAGAATTTTGAATTATAAATTTAAATGAATTATATTTCTAAAAAAGTTTTATAATTTTTACTATAATATTAAAACATAACTGAAATATGATTTAGAAATTTAAAAATTAATATTATTAATGAATATATTTAACATTTTAAATTATGAAAGTTTATTATTTCTATAAAAATTTATAAATTTATTAAAAAATTTGAAAATATATGAGTGTGCAGTTGAAGCTATCCTCCTCTTCTCTATTTCAGCCCTTATATTGTAATTTTGACGGTCCAGATTTATTGTTGATCTCAATCCTCAGAAAACTTTTGCTTAAATCCGCAAGATCAGGTGTCTCTGGAGCAAAGAAGCCATTCCCCATCATTGATGAGTGAGGGCATGCTTGAATTCATCAAGGTCCTCAAAAGCTCCTCAAACTTGTGCTTTGTTGTCTGATTCAAATTCATCATCAAGCGTTTGATGCAATTGTTGTTGTTGTTGTTGTTGATGTTGGTGGTTTTTGGGCGAAGGAGTTGAAGGGTCGTGAGAGCAACCAAGTTCGACGTTGTTTTCTTCATCATCGTATTCGCCGTCAAATTCTTTGTCATCGTTGTTGAGTCGGAGAAAGTTAATGAGAGAGCAAGCGAACCATGACATTTTATTTTCAAATTACTTTGTTTTTTTTTGGGTCGTCGAAATCCCAATGTAAGTGTTGGAATCAAAAAGATGAGGGAAAGAAGAGGAGAAAAGCCAACCCCTAAAAAAAGAGTGTGCGAGAATTAGTTTTTATTTTATAAAAAATATTTTTTGATAAATATAAATGTTTAAATAATTATTATGTTAAAAAAGGGTATTTTGGTCAAACAAATTTTAAAAGTCAAACTTAACGGTCAACTAACTATTTGGGTGGATGGAATAAATTCTCAAAATATAGAAGGGGGGTTTGTATAACATATATCTTAATTTTGAGGGAAGTTTATATACATTTCCAAAATAGAGATGAGATTTCTGTAATTAAGGTAAAATAGAGGGGATGTGAGTAAATTTTTACTTATATATATATTGAAAGAAGAAATGATAAGGAAAGGAACCTGTGTGTAGCATATAGTGAAAGTAGTAATGAGAGAAAGAAGAGAATATTGGAGAAGGAAGCCAGAGAAGAAGGAAGGCAAGTGAAGCTAATATATAAAATGCTCAAATGTTCACAAGCTTCCACATGTTGCCATCCACTTCCTATTGCCACTCATGTTACATATACATTCTTCATTACTTATAAATTTTCTTAGGGGGGGGGGGAGAGTGCAAAGAGAGAATAGAAAAACTCTTTATCATCTTCATTACCTATAACCACGGATTGATAGGGGGAGAGAGAAGTCACCGGAAGTTTGTGTGACATTGGAGGAAGAGGCCGATCGTTCATGCAAGTACGGACTCAAGCTCAAGTGAGACTATTTCATCATTCTTCATCTTCTTTTTCATATTAAAACAAAAATTAAGCTTAAAGGAGGACTTTTCTCAAAGAAATTAAGCTTGCATTTGTGTAGTTGGCTCTTTGATTGGATTATGTCATTTTCTTCTCAGATTCACTAATCATGGTCAGGAAAGCTTTGATCTTGTGAAGTGTTTGAAATAGAAACTACATTTTTAATCATTGGGTATCGACTTAGGAAGAAGGAGAACAAATATCTTCTGGTTTCCCTTCTCTTGATTTCTCATCGATGTTCAAGGAACAAAACAGCAAACAAATGAGTACACATAAAAAAGAAAATGAACTAAAATGTAAACAGAGCGAACCGGAAAAGGTTCAAGGCACAAGTCTCTAGAAACTTACCGATGTTATTCATTGCTGCGTCATTTCTCTTCCCCATCATTATCAACGGCCGGCTTCTTTCTATCCTTTTATTTATCTGAAAAAAATGCCTCCTTTCTTCACTCAATAATTTATATGAACTTCACATAGATTGCGAAAGTTAAGAAAAACTATGTAACACATTTTCCATTTTTATTCATTTTTGTATATTGCCAATCAATGTAAAAACGTGAAAAGTTGAAGAAAAAAATAATCAAGAAAGGACCTGGGCAAAATTAACCATGTTGATTTCAATTTCATAGGGTATGTCTCTGCCGATTCCACTCCACCATTGAATCATCACTGGAAAAAACTCACTGCTGGTTCATTAACTTGTTGCTTCCCAACCAACTTCAAAAGTCTCTGCATTACTTCTGCTTGTTGCTTATTTCGCCATATCTATCCACCATCCATCACTTCCATATGGTGACACAAACGCATATAGAGCGGGGGGAAATAGGAAGAAGAGATTTTGTGTGTTATGTTAAGGAAATACTGTGGAGGTATTGACTTAATGGCCGTTTGCAGTCATTACGTAAGCGTACGGGTCGTCAACCAATTTGGTAGTATATAAAAGTGTCGTTCCATGGAGATTGTGATTTAAGCCAGTTAATTAGTGCTAATTAGGTTCTTAATTAGAAAAGAGTAGGAAAATGTCCAGAAATTTAGTTCAAAAAGAAATTAAATTGGAAATGATTGTAAGATGGAAAATTCGCTGTAAACACACTAAATCAAATGTGAGAAAGGTCTAGGGTTACTTATCCCCATTTTTACTTCATGAACTAGTTAATTTCCCTTCTTTTTAACAACTTAATGAATTTATGTGTGAGTCTAAGGTTCAATTGCATTTGAAAGAGATTTGTCAAGTCAAAATCAAATTTATACTTGCCTCGATTGCAAAATCTCTTGCCACAATTAATGCAAGTTATAATTCTCAACCAACCTCAATTTGACAATGTTAGGTTAGTAACTATATCTCTACGTTACTAACTAACCATCCATTTAAAACCATAAACTTCAAGCCCAACATGATTTCAATTAGGTTCTAAAACAAAATACACTTTCTCAAGTCATATTTCATTTAACAAGTCAAGTGTGTTAGAATAATGAAGTTTTTATGATAACCAAACATAACTTAGGCATAAAGAAAGATTAGAAATGATCTTAGAAACAATATGATAGAAAATATTAAGTTTTGACAAATCGATCAGAGATAGATTAGAATGAGTAAAAGTTTGGAATTCAGGAGACTAATCGATCAGGACATCCATGTAGTCGATAGGAGTAACAAAGATAAGCTAAGCAATCTTAGTGTTATCGATTAGAGAAATATGAATTACTAAGTGTGATTGAACTATAGCGTCTGATCGATCAAACAACCCTGTAATCGATTAGATAGACTAAATTGTAATATGAATCTAATCTCAAGAATCAGAAAGGTATAATCAATCAGAGATTGGTGAGTAATCGATCAATCGATTAGAGAGTAGTAAATGATCGATTAGAGAATAATATGTGATCGATCAATCGATCGGAGAGTAGTAAATGATCGATAAGAGAATAGCATGTGATCGATCAATCGATCAAATAATAGTAAGTCATCGATCATGAGAATATGATATAATTTGAGCTTAATCGATTATATAAACCTAATCAATCAGGGACTCCTGTGATCAATCAGGCGATGTGATTATCTAATAAATATTCAAGTGAGATGCAGGTTATGATCGAAGCCTGATCGAAGTATGATCGATCAGGATCATGTGATCGATGTGGCGATGCAATTCAAAGATGAAGCCTTTTTATGTACAAATGTGTCAAACCTATTTTAGAAAGTTTACGTTACTCTCACAGACACAGAATTAAAGCCGTTTTGTCACAACTACTACTTTCCGCGCTTAATGAAGAGAGAGGATCTGAGGCAAACCAAGTACAGAGGAGTTAATGCTACCCAAAACTCTTCCTTCTCAACACTCCATCTATAATCACCTTTCATCAAAAATCAAGCAACGGCTATAATTTCATCAACAGGCAGAATTCCAGGAACAAGTATAAAAGCCTTGATGAAGAAGTTGGTGGAATATATATTGATTGCTCACATTGATTACTCTTGGTACATTATTCTTACTGCATTCAATACTTACCAACTCTTAGAGAGATCATTCATTATTCATTGTACTTCAGTGTGTATCACAATCTGTTCATCGAGTGAACAAGTTTTTTGTAATCACATTTCAAGTGAGGTTTACTCTTAAGATAGTGGGATCATAAGAGTAGGTTGTAATCTTACAAAGTGTAAGGGGGAGCGATATGTAAGAGAGAGATCTTACTGAGAGGTCACTTGTAAAGGCTTTCAAGAGCCTAATTTAATCTTGAGGTTTAATGGAACCCAACTGAGGTTGGAGAACTGGACGTAGGATAAGACTTGGGCTGAACCAGTATAAGCTCTTTGTCTTAGTTCATTAAATTTTTAATTAGCACAATTCACCCCCCTCTTGTGCATTCCTGCCACTTTCAAAGTGGTGATCAAGCACTTGTGAAATAAAGACAAAATGAAAATCTACACATATACTTCATTCATTGCATAAAAAGAAAGGGAAATACAAAGTTCAATCCATAAGAATAGTTCAAAGCAACCCTAGAAAAGAGTTTTAGCTACACATTAGTAAATCTAATACAAAAACAAAATATATACAATAGTTTATTGTAGCAGAAATGAAAAGAAGATGGAAGAAGAAGGAAGGAAGGAAACCAAGAAAATTGGAGCTTAAATCTCTTCAAACTCATTCAAATCAAAGCCTCCAAGCTCTCCCAAGCCTCTAAAACAGCTCTAGAACCAAGGTAATTGCCTCCAAGGGGGTCTCCTCATGTTTTAGCACGAAAACCTATGTTATACCCCTCAATCTCTGCTCAAATTACGCAAAACGCAGAGTTTTTTCGGGGCCTCTCCATGGCCCTCGCTATGGCAAGCCATGGCGAAAAGCAGAGAGTAACCAAAATTGGGGTGCCTCGCAGTGGGAGGCCACGGCGAGGAACAGAATATTTGCCATAAATGAGGCCTCATTGTGGCCCTTGCTGTGGGGGTCCACGGCGAGGTGTAGGGACCAAGCTTCTTCAGGTTCTTTGTTCCGCTTTTGTTGCTCTGTGTCCTTCTTTGCTCTTGCCACTTGTCCACCTCTTTCTACACAAGAGGGAGAGGGTTTATGAGCTCTAAAAATTTACTTATAAAAATATCATTAAGCTCCAAAATTCCACAACAATGTGAGTGTTCCTTTGTTTATCTTTTTCTATGAGTTTTGTATCCTTTTCAAAGCTATTCTTTCAAAATCATGTACATGTATGGGAAAATTTGTGATGAAATGTGTGAAATTATGGAGCTTATCAGGTATGTTCAAATGGCAGTGAAATCCTTATACCTCTTATGGGAAGGAAATTTATAATAGGGAGTTGTGTCAATATACAATGGCAGGGAAATGGAAAAGGCACAAGAATTTGAAATTTGAAATAGGAGGAAAATGGAGGTGGCATAAAGTGTTGTGGTTAAGGTCAGAGAAAGTCTGTATTGCCAAAACAAAAGGATGAGAGAAGGGAAAGGAGGACACGTGATTCATGTGATGTGGTGGGAAAGGGAGTATGTTTTTTTTTTCCAACAAAGGAATGGTTGCTTAAGAATAGTGAATAGTGAATTGTGCTAGGGAGAATGCTTAGTAACAGTGTTTTGGTGAAAGAGAATTATATTATATATTGATATTGATGATTAGGCACATTTCCATTTTGAAAAAAAAATTCAAAACATGTTTTCCACCCTCCCATTTAAAACTGAGGAACTACAATTCGTTTCCCTCCTTTTTTTCTTGGGTTAAAAGTCTATGTTATTTTGGAAGTTTTCACGCAGGAGTTATTTTGCCCTGGAAGTTTCAAAACGTAATAATATTACCCTATTCTGTTAAAAAACACATGTTAACCATTAAAAAGTTGACGTTAATCTTTAATATTTTAATGATATGATATAAAGGGCAAAATTACTCAATTTTAATATTTCCATGACAAAATTAGACCAAAAAATACTTTTAGAGCAAAATTGTTCATGAGCAAAAACTTCCAAAAAAAATTGACCCTTAACCCTTTTTCTTTTCCACCTGTGACCCGATGCTCTCTTCCCTCTGTCTCTCTCCTCCCTTTTTTCCCTTTCCCATGATCCTCTCCCCTTTCTCTTTCTTTTTACGCTCTTTGTCTCTTCAATCCTCACAATGTTTGGGGCTCAGATTTCTTCTTCCCTCTCCCTTCCTTTTTCCTGCTCCCCCGTCTCTTATCTTTTACTGAGATGCATTTGGAAAGAGACTGCTAAAGACTTGGCTAGCAAGACCATTTTATCATATAGTGAATATCCAGTAACGCCGAGAAGCTGTGGCTGGTACCTGGTTTAAGGGTAGGTTTCATATTTATGTAGTTTGCTTCTGATTTCAAAATATAATTGAAGCTATGAGAGATCATGCGCTATGACTACGTAGGTAAATCAATATGAGAATAAGGGAGAAAGACCCTAAATTACTCCCCATATCTGCAAGAATTCAAACCTCAAAATGACCCTAATCAATATGAAAGTACTTAGGTAATAGCTAATAGCATGGGATTAATTTTGAAGCGAAATGTGCTAAATGTTCTTAATATAAAAATCTAAAAAAAAAACAAAATGAAAAACAAAATGAAAATAATAGTTTAATAAGTAATAACTATAATTTATTAAGTGATAACAACTATGACTGACAAATAATTTCACAAAAAGATTCTTATTGATGAATATCAATGCCAATAATAGTTTTATAAGTAACAATTTTAACTTATCATATGAAAACAACAATTAGGGTCATGATAACTAATTTTACAAAAATTTCTGGTTCAATATCAACGACACTATCAGTTTAGCAAGTAATGACTATATATTATTAAATAATTAACAACAATAATTAAGGGACTGAACTGGAGATATTATAAGAATCTAAAGCCTATATATAAGAACCCTATGTAGAGCTACAATTGAAACGGAACTAAATTTACTACTTCTTCTAATCCTTAATATAAGATGAGACTAACTTATTATATGGATATGTTAAGAAAAATAAATAAATATATTCTTTTTGGCAATACAAAATAAATTACTTTAGGGTACTAATATTTTTTTTTCTCCAAACTGATTTATATAACTTATAAACTAATATTTAATCTAATAACATATAACACAAATTCTAATTAAATAATTTATTTAGCTTCATTTGTCTCTCTAATTATAGGCAACTTGATCTTATAGTAAGGAGTTGAGGGAGCAGTAATAAGCTGAGTATCATATACCAACCAAAGCAAAAGTGTAGGTGAAATTAGGGCCGCATATACCAAAGTCTGAAAAAGAATTGGGTTGGACCCCATCCCACCCTGACCCAACCGATCTAGGAAAAATGAAACTGGGCAATTCTAATTCAGACCGGGTTCAGCTTGACAACTGGATTGGATTGGAGTTCGATCAAGTACCAAGACCATTTAGTCTGATCGGCCGATAAAAATTACTCCCTCCATTCCTAAATATTGAACTTATTTGGAGAGGTGAGCTTGTTCCTAAATATAAGACCTATTTCTATTTGTTCTCATTTCCCCTAAATTATCCCTATTAATACTCCTCAATAATAAACAAAAGATGGAGAGTAGGAATAAAGGAATATGGTTAGGGTGTGTTTAGGTAATATCATGTGATTTTAACTAATTTAACTAACATCCTTAATCTAATCAAATTTGGTAAATATGTATTATATTTAAGAACGGATGGAGTATATTTTATAACTTATATTTTTATTATACATATTAGTTATACCTAGTAATCCATTTCATATATCCCTTTTCCTCTTACTATATTGATTAACATAATTATATACACATTTCATAATATACAAATTAATTAATTTTAATGCTATTAATTATCATACATACTATATGTAAGCAGTATGGATGTTATCTAAAAAACCTGGACTAGTCTGGTAATCCAATGGAACAAATCAAACCCGGTCTTGGTCAAACAAGACCATGCCAGTCCTTTATCGAAAAAGTTCGGATGGATCAATTTTTGGATTGGACTTTAGGTTGATGAATAGCCTGGTCCAATCCAAACTATGTGCAACCCTAAGTGATATATGATCTTAGGACAACATCAATAGAGATAGTATTAGTTTTCTTATTGTAGATAGGTTTTGTGCTGCGTTGTGTCTCTTCCTTTCTTTGTTTTTCCCCGTTAGTCAATTGCAACTTGTGTTTACAACAGCAAGCCTTATTCTACTAAGTGAGGTTAGTTATATAAATAACACAACACCGCTTTATAAACAATAAAATATATTTGAATCAATTGTTGATTAAGGTGTACCACTCAATAAATGCAACTTGTATATGAGCAGTAAAAATGATTTGTGCTTATCTCCCGTGTTTATTACGCTCAGTTCCGGAACTCTAACAGCTGCAAATTTCACAACAATCTTCTATCTAGGAGAAATGTATCAGTCCATAGACATTATTGAGATTTGAGACTACAAAGATAGACCATAAAAATATGATTTTATTTATAATTTCTCTATGATGAAATGTTTACCACAGAAAATGAAGTATGCAACATAAGTGGAAAGAGAAAGAGGCAGTAATCAAGATTGAACTCAGTTCTTGTGCTGCAACCTGCCACTTTCAGCACCGGCAAAAGGATCGATGATCACATTGATAACGGCCGGTTTCTGAGCAGAGAAAGTTTCTGAAAGAGCAGATTTGAGTTCTTCTGGTGTCTTCACAATATAACCTTTACCCCCAAAAGCTTCAATCAAAGTATGGTATCCTGCATTTGGGACAAATGAAGTAGGTGCTGGATCGTCCTTGTGAGGTCCATCTACCTCTTCTGGGATCCGACGGTCACCACCATACACGCCGCCATTGTTGAAAACAATCACAACCACTGGCAGCTGATACCTAACCAATGTCTGCAACAACAAAAGGACAGAATATATCAAATTCAAATATTCTACATCTATAAAAGTATGTTGCCTGATGCGTTGATAGGGGGAACAAGCAAAAATAGGTTTGAAAAATGATTGATCCTAAACTCTAGTTCAATAAATGAGCAATGGTGACACAGAGTCCAGCCAGGACAGACACAACTCTACGTTCTCACGTGTTGTTTGAAATATTGTGTGTATAATACAATAATGTCAAACATAAGGTGGATTGGCTGGTTTTGAGTGTGTGTGCTTCAGAGTGAGTACTGAGTAATATGTAGCTCAAAGACATCTACATAAATGCCTTTCAAAACGTGAGTTTTCGATACCCTTTATTTAAACAAGACATTTATTTGGATCACTATAAAAAGGCAAGAGCATTCATACTCTATTAATAAGTTTTAGTTTCCAGAGATTTAGGCTGCAAAAGCATATCAAAATCCTGGGAAAGGACAACGCCAAAATAAAACAGACTTCCTTGAGATGCTACATAGCTTAAAAAACAAGACTTCAAATTAAATGCCCTTCAGGCTGCCACAGACCATCTTCTATCATCCTTTGGAATTGCTGGAGCAAATAATACCAGCAAATATAAACATCCAATTCGTTTTAAAGTTTTCAACAGCAAGGGACGATGAACAACCCTTGCAACCAGCCATATCAAATTGTGCCTCTACCCATGTCATACTATATGTCAAAGAATGTTCTTTCCATGTCCAGATGGAGAAGAAACTCATGATGAAAAACAAATGGGTCAAAATGACTGTTAAGTCAGCAACATCACAAAAAGGTAAGCTTCTCATAACTTTTAAGTCAGCAGCATTGTACAAAGAAGCAGATACAAAGCAACACCAAAAGTTTATGCCAGCAAAGGTAAGAACAAATGTAGATGGAAGACTATAATATCTGCTCGATTCATGGATACTATGACACCCTTAATCACGTGAAAAGATAACTTAAAACACAAAAAGGAAAACCGTCATATGGAATCTGATCGAACTGTTATGTGTGAGAGTGACAGCAAAATAAGAACATTACACAAGAGATAGACGAGATTAATAATACAACTATCAAGGTGTGGCTCAATGGAAGTTAAGTAACATTCTGGCAAATATCTAGCATCCATCATACCATTAGACAGCAATAAGTCAAGGTACACTAATATCCAAGAGAAGACAGGAAAGAAATCAGGGATAAGGAAAACATTCAAAACAAAGTTGGACAATAAATAAGGGTAAATTGACCCAAGGAAAACCCATATTTAAAGGAAATTGAGGTATTTCATGAATTATGGTTGCAACATGTGCCAAGAGCAAATGTGAAAAAGGCTATTGAAAAAATGTTGATCCAAAAGATATGGCAAAAAAAATTTTATTTAGGTGTCACAATAAAAGAAGAAAATAAAAATATCCTAAATTGGGTAAAGTTAAAGCACTACTGGAAGGTCTATTTTTAAGTCAATTGCAAGCAAATAATTGTAATTTAACCATAGATATTTATATGGATTAGTGATTACATTGAACACGCAGGAAGTGTACAGATAAAACAAAAGATAAGAATTACAGTATTTTCTTTATTTGACTGTCTTTTCTTCTCTTTTCCATTAGCCCATATCACATTTACAGGACCCCAATGAAAGAGACTTCAGATATATAAACACAGTTAAACAACTATCCAATTTTCCAGCAACAATGATCAAGGAGCATATTGAAAAATATGAAACTTGAACATATTCTACTAGTTCAACTATCATTCAATTTTCTTTTGGCACAGGTATAATCTCTTCTTGGGGGGGCATAGACACCAAGCGCTGTAATTTCTAAATCAATGCATAAGAAAAAGTCGGTGCAAAATGTTGTAGAGAATTAGCAGATTATTGTGAAATAATTACCAGAAATGTGCTGCTTTAAAACAAATTCAAATGGCCAATACCCAAAATCATCAGGGAAAAAACAGTATGTCATAATATGCCCCTAACTTATCTCCCAGCGCAAACAAAATGAGGAAAAAAAAAACCACAGAGAGAGAGAGAGAGAGAGTCACACAAACACGCACAATTCAAAAATGTAGGGCAGAAAACCATGATTCCTTAGATAATAATACTAGAAAATGAATAGGAGTCAGTTTTTTCTTATACCTCAACTTCAATGGCGCTGAACCCAAATCCAGAGTCCCCTTCTACTGCCACTACAAGCCGACCAGGAGAAGCCACTGCAGCAGCAATGCAATACCCCAGACCAACCCCCATTGTTCCCCATGTCCCTGCATCTAATCTGGTCCTAGGCTCCATCTGAATCAACACAGACCGACCCACATCCATGGTGTTTGCACCTTCTGAAACCACTATAGGAGCAGGGCTCCCCACAGCCAAAATGGCGTCTCTTATAATTCTCATTGGCGTCAGGAAATTGAAAGGCACGACGTCCTTCGCAAGCTGAGCCTCCATTTTGGACACATTCTCCTTGACCTTATTTGATATAGCCTCTACCCATGGATGAGTCTTACCCAAACAAAAAGGGTCATCCTTAATCTCTTTATTTATCTTCTCCAGAATCTTTTTAGCATCTCCAACTAAACCCACATGCGGTTTCCTCAGCTCAATTTCCTCCTTACTAATATCTACCAAGATGAACTTCACATCCTTTGACCACTTAGGTGGCTCACCAAAGTGCAACAACCAATTCAACCTTGCCCCAACTACAAGAGCAACATCACATTTACCAATAGCCAGTGATCTAGCAGCAGTAGCAGCAAGCTCATGAGTATCTGGTAATAAACCTTTCCCCATTGGTGTAGGCAGAAATGGGATCCCAGTCCTCTCTACCAGCTTCTTAAGCTCATCTTCAGCTCGAGCATATGCTGCTCCTTTTCCACACACAATCAAAGGCCTCTGTGCATTCCTAAGCAATGAAGCCACTTCCTCAATCTTCGAAACCTGAAGGCTAGCCACACCTTCTCCATCCTTAAATCTGGACTTCTCAGCCTCAATTATCAGATTCTCAGCTTCTTCCTCTGATACCTTCTGATGCAACACATCAGTTGGAAGATCCAAATAGCAACCACCAGGTCGACCAGAAGCAGCCCAATCAAGAACCTGAGCAACACAATTGGGAATTTCCCTAATATCCTTAGCCTTAACAGAGAATTTTGAGAAGGGTTTCACAGCTTCAATCTGATCAAGCTCTTGAAAATCACCACGACCAAAATCCTTCTGATCGCAAGAACCAGAGATCAAGATCATAGGCCAAGCATTAGCCATGGCATTAGAAAGACCAGCAAGACCATGAACACAGCCAGGTCCCGAAACAGTTAGCAAAACCCCAGGTTGACCAGTCAAATACCCATAAGCAGAAGCAGCATAACCAGCAGATTGCTCATTATGGAAACCAAGAAATCGAATACCTAAAGAAACAGCACGATTTGCTAGTGACGTAACTGGGATACCCACAACGCCAAACATGTGTTGAACACCGAATTTTGCGAGGGATTTTGCTGCAAGAACATTTCCATCGATTGAATCCGCCATTGAAACTGAAAAAAATGATGACTTGTGAGTTTTGATCAAGTGGGGTTGAGTGATTATTGCTTGTTGATCATGATTTGGGGGTTTGGTTTATATAGTTGAGTTTATGGTAACTGTTATTGTTTGGATTCGGAGATGGAAGAAGCGGTGGAGGTAGCGGAAGGAGGAGGGTGGTTGGTTATGGCGGCTTGGGGTGGAAATGACAGTTTGGGACTTCAAAGAAGCAAACTTTGTTTTGTGATTCTCAGAGATGGCATCTATCTACGTGGTGATGACTGTTTTTGGTTAAGCCTCCATTAAATTCGAAGATTTACTTCCTCAGTATTTACAGATCGTGCTGATGGTGATGGACTGGGATTCGCATGTTTTGATATTTTCCTTCATCAATGATTCCAGTATTTGAGTTGTTCCCCTCTCTATCTCACACATATTTATCTGTTTTAATTAGATTAAAAATATTAATTAAGTTAGTTAAAATTATATGATATTATTAAAACATCATAACCATACATTTATATTTACTCGCACCCTCCCACTTTTTTTTTTCTAATACAACACAGCCTCCCTCTGTTACTTATTTATTATTAAGCAGCATCAATAGTGATAATTTAGAGGAAGTTGAGAAAAATTAAAAAAATATCTTATATTTAGAATCAATATCTCCTCCTCAAATAGGCTATATTCAGGACCGAAGGGAGTATATTATATTGAGGAATTAGGGGTAAATACCTAATTCACAAATTAATTGAGGAATAATGTGTGATGTGTGTTAAATATTGATAGTAGTCACTTAGCTTTGCCCTTACCATTTTGTCTGTTAGACTCCGATTTTTCAAACCAAATTTATTTTGCACATGTTTATGTTGCACAATGCTACCTTTACTCCTTTAAAGCTATAAACTTTGTTGCATTCAAGATGGGGATTCCACAATCCCAACCCTATGAGCTACGACATGAATTCTGTTGTTCTCATACAAAAAGATGATGTTCATTCTCACTATCCTAATAATTAAATAGGTTGTTTGAAATGGTGATTGAAGCTTCTAAAAGCAGCTTTTCAATGGTGATTTACAATATACAATATGTTAGAGGAGTTTTGTCTCAACTTATGTTAACTTACTTATACGTGAATCATGATCCCGAACAAGCATTTTATCTTGAGTTTACTTTTCAAGCAAAGAATGGATAGATCATGATGGATACATCCATTTGGCACCTATTTGGACTAGTGGTAGAAGGTACTTTTCCAACGTGATTTACAAAGTATGTATGTAAGAGCAGTTTTGTCTTGCCTTGCATTAACATGCTTTTTTGTCATTGGGCATGAGAGTGATGAAAAAACTGGCTAGAATACTGAACTTTCGAAGAGTTGGATGAGAAAAAAAAAAACTGAAATTGAATATGGAATTCCTAATCTCTCAATAAAATTAATCAAGAAAAAAATTCTGACGAGAAGGGGAAGAAGGATCTGACACACACACATATTGAAGCCCTATTTTCAGAAGGATTCATTCTAGATTTTCATCTTCTTCTTTCTTCATCCATTTTTATCTCATTTTGGATTGATATTATGTTCCTTTGAACTTTCCATCTCTGATTCCTCCAAGAGTCTTTAGACGAAGGAAGCCATAGTCAATCACTTGCTAGAGTTGGCAACAGCTAACTTCAACAACATAAGGAGCTAAACTCGATTTTCTCCTAAGAATGGAAGTGAAGCTTGAGCCAAATGTGTGAAAAAGGGAGCATATGTTCAATTTTCTTTTTAGATGATTCCCATCTAAATCATCTGTAAGATTTGAGTATATGATCAAAAGTGAAAGAAAGGTACTCTATTTCTATAATGTAACTCTCAGATGATGAACATTATTGATAGATTTGTATGTACTTGCAGTTTAACATTCTAATACATAGCAGTCTTAAATTATTGCTTACATTTAGTGGATTTGAGTATTAGATTGGGATGATCAAATCATGATAATTAGGATTTCTAATTGCTTATACGGTGGTTAAATACAAACAATCTAATATGACCTTAATTCCTTCTAAGTTGCTAAATGATTGATGAATTTTGCTTGGTTGAGTAACATAAATTGATCATGAGGTTATTTAATCTAATCCTAAGGTCCAACTCTAAATCAACAGGCATGACAACGAAAGCTTGGCAAAAGCTCTTGAGAGAAAATGAGAAATACACTTGTTTGAGTTCATTCATTTCAATTCTCTTCCTTGAATATGTTTTTCTCCACTTTTGAACCGAAATTCCATAAAGACATTACAAATAGTTTAGAGTAGGTTTTAACTATAGATTCGAACACTTTCCTTCACTACTTTCTTTATAATCTGTCAGCACTTCCTTTAATCAGAATTTCAAAAGGGCTAGATGATTAAGTGATTTGATCTAGGATTAGTTCAACTACACTATAGGATTTAGTTCTAGTTAATTTTTGAAACCTATATGAGTATGTAGGTTCATCCATGATATGTTACTAAGAAATCATTTTTAGAATATTTAAATATAAAAAAGCCAAAAATTATTAATAGTTGTTTCAAGTTCAACATGACTTCTAACTGATAAGTCATTTTGCCTAAAAGGCAATCCAAATATCATTTTGGGGCTTCAATGAGTCTTTACTTAATGTGGATTTTGTCCTTCTCGGTCAATACCAAACCTATATATTATTGGAAGTAGTTTAATACACAATGATACATATAATGCAGACACTCCTCTAAGTGAAAATTCTGAAGTTAGTTTGCTATTTGAATATAATGATTTTTAATACTCAAAAACAAAATGCTTGTCACCCAAACTGCATAATCATCTTTTTATTTTTTTTCTTAGGTACAGTACCTTTTCAGAAACTTATGGGCTCCTATAAGAGCAATAGAATTAGGCCCTAAAACATAACCCAAAAACAGTATGGACAACCTACAGATTACTCCGACCCAGTTACACACTTTCGGGCCAAAATTTTTTCGCTTGCCCAAGTGAAGCTTGAAAAGCCCTCTCCCTACTTCTACCACTTCTCGTTGTGTAGGGGTGCCCAACCAACCCCGTTTCCGGCCATCTTGTCCCAATTCCAGCAAGTCGGGATCGGGAATTTCCTATTTCAAAAAGTCTAGGATTGAAAACCCAAGGACTGGGGCTGGGACAGAATCCAGGCAAGCCACTGTGAATCCCGATCCCAGCCTTATATATATATATATTTAAAAAAAAAATGAGGCCCAACTGGACAACTTTCTAAAAAAATAAATGGGTTAATGTAATGATTAGTCCCTATAGTTTAATCTCATTTTGATTTGATTTCTATAGTGTTAAGCAATAGATTTTGGCCCCTCAAATTTTACTCCGTTTATAACGTTGGTCTCTGTAGTTTAAAAAGGACCTTAACGGCGTTAAGTTTTGCTGAAGTGTCACTAACACCGTTGATGGTGATTTGATGTTTGATTGGACATGTAACTTTTGTTCTTTTTTTTTTTCTAAAACTAGACATGTGATTTTGATATTAAAAAAACATCATCTTCTTTCTTAAGACCCTGTGAAATTTTTGGACCCCATCCCACATTCACTTTCTTCATCCACACCCATTTTTCTCTTTGCCTCCCTTCCCTTCTCTTGAGTCCTGTTGACACTCTGGCCTCTGTTCATCTTCACTCCCACTTCTTCATCAACCTTTATTTGTCGACCATCATTGGGATTACTCAGCACCATATCAACAGCTTGCTGAGCTTGAAAGTGTTGGGGGGGGGGGAGTTAAAAATTTCATAAGGTCCTACGAAAGAAGATGATTTTTTTTAATTTCAAAATTACATGTCTAGTTTTTATAAAAACAAGAGTCACATGTCCAATCATACGCTAAACTACCAAAAATAAACGGTGTTAGTGACACCTCAGTAAAACTTAACACCATTAAAATCCTTTTTAAGCTACATGGACAAACATTATAAACGTAATAAAATTTGAGGGACCAAAACCTACTGTTTGACACTATAGGGACCAAAACCGAAATGAGATCAAACTATAGGGACCAATCATTACATTAACCCCCTTATTTTTAGAATGCAGTCCAATTAGGTCTCCACTCTTTTTTTTTTTTGAAAACATATATATGCCAGGGACCAGGATTCGCGGTGGCTTGTCTAGATCTTGTCCGATCTAAGATTTTTTCCAATCTTAGTCCCTGGATTTTCAATCCCAAACTTTTTAAGACAGAAAATTCCCAATCCCAACTTGCCAAGACCTAGGAATGAGATCATTTGGCTACCCCTACATAGCAAGAAATGGTAAAAGTGGCTGGTAACGGGAACGAAAAGTCCGAAATTGAAAATATTAGGACTAGGACAGGATCCGGGCAAGCCACCATGAATCTCAATCTTGATCTTGGCCTTATATATATATATATATATATATATATATATATATATATATATATTTTATGTATATTAAAAAGCGTGAGGCCTAACTAAAAAAAAAAATGAAGAGTTGAAGAGTGAATTTGTGGGCCCAAACCCAAATACAGCCCAAAATCCCCATTTTTCCCCTCGTAAGAGAAGTTGAGAAAAGGAACCCTTGTCCCAAACTCCACTTCGACCTTTCCTCTTCTTCCCAAACTACTCGTCGGCCACTGCACCGTCGATTTCTTCTTCGAAAATCTCAGCGCTCAAATCACGGCTGTGCCACTTCAACCTTTTCAGCTTAAGCTTCCGTCAAACCTCGGCAGGACAATGAACATAGCATAGCTTCAAGCAAAGAGTGTTTGGTAATGGAATGCAATAGCGTCTGATTCTTCCTTCTCGCTGTGTCTGATTCTTCCTTCCTGCTCTTCACTTCTGTGTAAGCCTCTCTCTCTCTCTATATATATATATATATATCTCCATTTTTAGTGGAATGCAATAATTGATTTCTTATTTTTAACAAAAGTTCAAAACTTTACGGCATTCGCCGATGTGCTTCATTCTTTAGAGATTTCCCTTTAACTTCACCATTACTGGGAGGGCGTTTTAATGGTCATGAATTTATATTTATTTATGCAATATTCGCGTCTTTGTTAATCTCCTGGTATTAACAGTTTGGGGGGTATGAGTGTTTTGAGTGGATTTAAGAATCGTTAAGACGAAACCTTCTAACTGGATCAACATGCTGGAAAAACCTATTTGACAATATGAGCTCCACTGATGAGTTGTGCCTTCATTTTTTGAATGCATATATGCAATAGGATGCTTTTGTCTTATTTTAGGGACGTTGAGCCTGATGATTGAACTGATAGTATAACATATTTTATATTCATATCGACAGAGTAGGAACAAACAAACAAAAAAGATGAACCCTTGGTTATAATTATGTCTTGATACTAAGCCATTGAGTTTTGACACAGAATGAAGAAACTTGATCATATCATTCTAGGTATTTCGACTAGAAATGGAGAAAATTACTAAACGATTCTATGGTGTTGATTTTTTAAATAGCATTTCATAGTATGTTCATCTATCATTGTAATCTTAGTGATAAGCATGATTAGAAGCATCTTTTATGTTGTCCAATTTCACACTGAAGTTTTTTAAGAGGTTCAATGCCTCTTGCACCATAAGAGATATTAGAGTTAGGTATGTCGACTGGAACTTGCTTGGTGGCATTTTTTTTCCTTCACTCAAGGTGTGCACTTTAGGTGCATGAGAGAAAAGGTGTGGTGGAAGAAGGGACAGCTTTAGCATGCCAACCCAAGTATTTTAAAATAGTATGGCTTCATGAATAATATGGAATCTATAAAACCCAGCTCAATAACTAGTAAGTGATAAAGTAAAATAATCTCTCACTTTAAAATATTATTATGCAATTATTTTAGTGGTTTATATGTTATGAATGACTTCATTATTATCATGCTTCAAGTGTGATATGCGTTATGTCCAATTTTATGTTTATTTTTTTATTTACATTATCATTAGCATTTGTCGTATTTTAACAATTTTCTGAAGCATTTTAGAGGTTTAGCTCCAAAAGATGCAATTTTACCTATTACTACCTTGGTAAAATGCAATTTATGTATGCTGTTAATGTTTTAATATTAAATAATAAACCTATCTTGCAGTTAACCTTAAAATAAAAATGATAAAGAGACGTTTCTACAAGATTGATCATGGAGATCGGGATGATGCCTCAGATTCATCATCATCCTCAGACTTTGACCAGGAAGCTGAAGCCTCTGAAGAATCAGAAGAACATGTAATACCTGCAGTGAATGAGGATAATGAATCTGGCTCCATATCCTCTGGTTGGTGGATTGTTATTTTGATGATTCTTTTGTCTGTGTAATTGTACATCATTTCCCCTCTTTGTTATTCTTAGTTGAATAAAACCCATTTGGTCCTAGATATGTATTTTTTACGTGGTTCTTATCAAATTTCATCATCAGTTTGACCCTTCACAGTTCACGTATCGAATTTCTTTCAGTACCATTTTTCACTATAGTTCTTTACTTCATTTTTCTCCTTGTTTTAAAATTTGCCATCCTATTCAGGTTACAAAAGTGAGGATAGCTCTGCAAATGACATTAATGTCAACTCCCCAGGTAACATTTGTTTTTGTTGTCTGCTTTACTTGAATTTCCTTTAGCACAAAATTTTGATTCAACTGATATTATTGTTATAGTCCATTGCAGTCAACTTACCAGGATAGTGCTTTAGTGGCAAGTTGACTGCCTAGTGCACTCAAGTTTGAACGTTCAAATCTATCGTGTTTGTATGCTTCTTACTTCTATAACTGTATAGTTTATAGTAAAGCGTTTAGTTTGTGTGGCGCCTGGGTTTGAAGATAATAGAAATAGAGAAGCTTTATATTTCAATCATTCTGTTGTGTGAAAATGTGCTGTGTATCTGGTCAACAGTGTTTTGACTTTCAGATATACAAAATGCATTTACGATTATAATTGTAATCCTCGGGTCTACTGCTTCCTTCTTATATGTTTGAACTTTCTCATTTGATTAGAAATAAGTCATGTCACCATTCTGTTTTAATTATGCGTGTGATTTAGTGCCTTATCCCTTATGGACTTTGGGAAATATGTTAGCTACATACAGGATACAGCATCGGTTTTTAAATTACAAGTTAATTCAATTTTGGGAACAAATAGCATGTTTTTTTCCTGTTATTGTTGGAGTTTCATTGGTCACCAATATGCATGCTTACATTCTTGCTAGGATTTCATTACTCGTTATTTGCTAGAATTTTGATATCCTTTTTCCTGTAAAGTACAGGTCAGCTATTTAGTGAAGACGATGCTGAAAAATTTGATGGAAGAAAAGTTACTGCTACTGCAGAGTTGTTTGACAAACATGATTCTGAAGTATCAGAGAGAAAGTCTAATATTGACGATGAAAATGAAGGCTTGCCGGAAGATATCCCATCCCATATCTTAAAGTGCAAATCAGTTTTCAAGTGCAGAATATGCCCTAGGATTATCTGTTTGTCCGAGGAGACGTTGAGGGCTCATTTACAATCAAAGGTTACAAACATACATTCTTTTATCTCATGCAAATTTAAACCCCTGCAGAGGAATTTATATATATATATATATATGTGTTATTTTATATATTTTCTCCTCAAAACTTTATCATATTCATATATTCAGTGGGATTCTAATTAGATATCAATGACCTTTAACCTGAAAAACCTGAGGATGATTCTTATAATATGATGAGGGGTGTTAGATGCTCTATCCCAGGTTATGTGCCTCCCTTTTAATGAAAAAGAGGGATCAAATTAAGTTGGATTCACATTTTGCTGGGAAAATTGATAAAAAGTTCTCCATTAAAAATTTTATTAGTGTGAGGGACCTAAATCAGAATATCAGTATTCTGTGTACAAAATTTGCAGAGTACTAGTACTTTCTATGTATAAAAATCTATCAGGTATTTCTCACAAAAAATAAAAATAGTCAGGAAGGGACTTTTTCCCAATTTTCCTCTTTGCTCTACGCTTTAGTCCCTCATCTTTTATTTTGTGATGATCTATTATTGGTGATCTTTGTATGACTTTTTATTTCTGTAGAGGCATGCTCGATCCGAGAAATTACTCAGTGAAGGTAGATTGAAGGCCATGTTGAACAGTGATGGTGAAATGGAGAACCTAGAGGTCTCTGAGAAGCAAGCTAATACAATGGTTGGTTTCTTCCTTTGTGCAATTCATTTCAGCAAAGATATTGATCATCCAACTTCTTTGAAGCTGATGATATGCAATTAAAAGCCAAGTCATTTCCCTTTTTGTTTTATTTTAGGATAACCCGGACAAGAATCCCAAAGGACAGAATCAGAACAAGAAGAAATTGAGAAAGAAGGTAAAGTAATGATCAGTAGTTTTTCAACTATTAAGGTAATTTCTAGTTGATACCTAAAGGTTGATCAAAATTATTTGAATGGCAGAAAAGAGACAACGCAAACAGAAGAAAAATGGGGTCAAAGGAAGGCCTTGCCAAGAGAAGAAAAAAATGAGACTTGTGTTTCATGTTATGTATCCTGCGGAGCAATTTTGCTGGCTGCAAATTTTTGCATACATATGGATGATCTTGCATAATCTAACACTAATGACAGAACTTCTTTTTTGTTTCAAGTTTTTTTACCTAATATCCCAAATTGGCAATTTTTTGCCTTCCAATTTTTTGTTTTCATTCTCAGCAGCTTTCTACATTCGTTGAGATATTATCTTTGGTGGAAGCACGTTAATGTATTTACAAGTTAATGCCCCTTCAAATTGCAATCCAAAATATCAGTAATGTTATCTGGAATGAGTGCGTGTAATTTTTTTGTTCTATTTTGCGAAGTTTGTGTAGTGATGAGGGAATGATGTGGCATCTGTTTACCATGCTGGCAAAATATTTACTAGTAGTTTGCCAACGTTTATATATTTGTAGCCATTGTGTTTGGCTAGACTTATGTGCAAGGAATAAGTCCTTATTTTGCAGCAAAAGAACTTATTTTGAAAAAAGTCCTTTTGAAGATGTTTGGCTGGACTTTTAGAAAATAAAGACTTATGACTTATAAGTCAAAATAAGAATAAGCTCTTTTTTCCAACTTATGACTTATAAGTCACTTATGAAGGTGGAGCTCACAATTCTAACTTATTTTACACATTCAATCACAACTAACCTAAAGATAAATCACTTTTCCAAAAGTCCATTAAAACATACATTTCATTACACAATATGACTTATGACTTATAAATCACTTATAAGTCATATTTTTAACAGCCCATCCAAACATAAATCTCATTACACAATCTGACTTATTTTCAGTTTGACTTATATACAAGTCACTTTTCCAGAAGTCCATCCAAACATTATAAATTGGTTAGTTTACAAAATTTTCAAATTATATTATAAAATATATATGAAAACTTTAATACATTTGACATTGATGTTATAAAATAAGTTCGTTCGTATATCTTCTTAATTTATCTTTCTATTCTTATATCATTTTCATTGTTTCAAGGCATGATTTTAATGAAATACTTAATTTTCCTTTTTTTTCCATGTATTTACAACGCATACATTCTTCAAGGGTTCAAGGTCTCATTCATTAAAACTAGTTCACATTTCCATTTTCATGAAAATCACTCCTATAACAAACGTAATTCTAGGAATGACTAAGATTATCGTGCAAATTACTCAATCCATAATTTAAGTCAAACTGAAAATAAGTCAGATTGTGTAATGACTTTTATGTTTAGATTGGCTGTTAAAAAAATGACTTATAAGTCAATTGAACTTTTAAATATGTTTGGATGAACTTCTTGAAAAGTAAGGTTAAGATAAAAATGACCAAAAAGGACATGAACTTTAGAAAATAATAGAACTAAATTAAAATTATCCATTAAATCTTTGAATTATGATGATTTTAGAGAATAATAGCACAACGCAGAGGGCAGAGAGATGTGAAGTGACTGTCAACAATAATAAGTCCTTATTCCTTCGGCCCATAAGTTGAAAAAAACAGCAATTTGGAAAAACAAGTTATAAGTTGTTTTTAGCCCATAAGTATTTATTTTACACAAGTCCAGCCAAACATAAGATCTGTCCTTTTTCCCACTATAAGTCCTTTTTCATCAAAATAAGTACTTATTTTTCCAAAAAAAGCCCAGCCAAACATGCTGATGATTGAGTAATTTGCACGATAATCTTTAGGGTGTGTTTGGATGGACTTCTGGAAAAGTGACTTATATATAAGTCAAACTGAAAATAAGTCAGATTGTGTAATGAGATTTATGTTTGGATGGACTGTTAAAAATATGACTTATAAGTCATAAGTCATATTGTGTAATGAGATGTATGTTTAGATGGACTTTTGAAAAAGTGATTTATGTTTGGGTTAGTTGTGATTTGATGTGTAAAATAAGTCAGAATTGTGGGGTCCATCTCCGTAAGTGACTTATAAGTCATAAGTTGAAAAAAATAACTTATACTTATTTTGACTTATAAGCTATAAGTAGTTATTTTATAAGTCCAGCCAAACACCCCCAATTTAACTTTTCACAAAATAAGTCTTTTTTGCCATTGGTAGTCCAGCCAAACACCCCCTTATATATAAGTCACTTTTACAGAAGTCGATTTAAACACACCCAATAAAGTCCTTTCTTTTGAATGATTTTATCCTTAAATATAATGATCTATTGACTTTGTTTGAGTTGTCCAAAAAAAATTGACTTTCTTTGAGCAATAAATGTATTTTTTTCTCTATGTTACATTGTTACCCATACATCAATTTCTTCCAAATATTCTCTTTCATCTTCTTTTCATAATTACCATCTCTCTTACTCATTCATACATATGGGCACTTTTAGAAAAAAAAAAAGGGAGGGGGGATAATTTTCCTACATTTATTATTTTTAACTAATTTTAACATACTTTTTTTTAAAAAAATGTAATTAAATTAAAATGACCTTATATCTTAGGATCTTATATCTTAGGATGGAGTTGGAGGGAACATCTCTATTTGCTCACTTCCAGTTAGTCTCAACGATATGATACAGGGATGAAATTGGTCGAAATTTCTAACCGAAGATTTCCTATGAAGCGGATGAGACATGAGATAGGCGAGTTAACATTGAAAGAGAAAAAGGCAGCATACAAATCCTAAACCTTGTGTTTATGAATTTCAAGCTTCAAGACGAAATTAAATTCATGAAAGTCCATGCTGGATATAGCATATCTCAAGTCATTCGCACATATAAAGTTGATTGATATCAGCCAATGTGGATCAAACTAGAATTGAGAGAATATTTTGATTCTTGAAAACAATGTGCATTTCCCTCTCTTATATTACAAAGCAGAAAGTTAAGTACCAAGAAACTGGGTCTTTAGGAAAAGCACAAGTAGGTTTTGAGCCCAGTATTCAATAACTGATTTCCACAATATTTCACTATCACACAATTTTGATGATCTTGAGCTCATCATGACACCCCCTGATGTTTAGATTTTGAAGCACATACTTCGACAGAAATTCCGCGGTTCAAAATAAGATTAGTTTGAATACCTGCAAGTTGTCAAGATTCCTTCTCATCCGATGGAACATTATCAGGGAAAGCAAGTGGGTGTTCTCCATTTCCATTGCTCTGCTCGGGCGGCGGGGTTTGGTCCCCAGTCTGACTGTTTTCTGGATGGAAATTAATGGGGAATTTAGTGACCCTTGGTTTATCAGATAAAATGTTCCTTTGAACCCTATCAATTATAACCTTAGTTGGTGGTTCCTCTCTTAGTTGCTCATCATCATAATCATTGTTCACATAGTATCCCACTCTAATGAATTCTTGGCCCAGATAAGAGCAGGTCAACAAGAGCACTGTGACACCAATAATATCTTCTTCACGAATCTTTGATGGGTCAGGAGGATCTGCCTGCAAAATGCCAGAAGAATTCAAAATATTTGAGTCCACATGATCACCTGTACAAAAAAATTTCCCAGAGAAAAAAATATCATGCATAATACTTGCCTGCAATACAAAGCGATAGTTTCCAACATTGACAGGGCCAACAAGTACACTCTCTAATAATTGGTCATATGTCTCATCTTCAGCAGATCCAACATATATGAGCTTCCATTCCAAATCTGTACTCAGGTGATTCAAACGTATTATTACAACCAAGCTGATTATAGAGAATAACGCTATCAACAAGAAAGATAACAGTAAATTTCTCAAATAGGTTCACAAGCATAATATGCATTTTCTTCATTCTATAAAATTTAGTTCTTGGCAAATCATGCAACAAAAAAGCTAATACTTTGGAACACCAATCAATGAATATGTCAATAAATAGTTTTGCCAGTGAATCAGCACAAAACAATACTTCAGCAGGGATACGCAACAAAATAAAAAACAGACAATTCAATGAGTTATTCCCTCCGGTCCTAATTATAAGACCACTTTGACTTTTTTGACTTTTTTTTCCATATAAAAAACAAAGTAGTTTCAGTCAAAAAAAAAATCTTTTTTCCTCAAAACCAATTTATTCTACTTATAAACTAACCTATAATATAATTTCATGTGACATATGTTATAATTTAGTGGTCTAATTTGCTTCCTTAACTTCCACAAAAAAAAGTCAAAGTGGTCTTATATTTAGGACCAGAGGGAGTATTTTGCAAGGTGCTTCATAGATTGGAAGAAAATGTTAGGATGAAATTCTTTTACCCTTGATGCTGGACATACCTAAACTATATTTTTGAATCAGTTGGTGTTGTACCCAATCATATATAAACTATATTTTCGAATCTGTTGGTATTGTACCCAATCATATATAAACTATATTTTCATCCACAAAATACTTTCAGAATGCAAACAAATGAAAAAAAGGCAGACCACACGTAGAAGGAATGACAAACCGCCTCCTTTGCTTTTTCAGGCACACAGAAGCTAGAAGAATTGAGTCTAAAGTGTTCAACAATCCAAATGCCTTACCAGCTGTCACACCATCCAGTCTCCAGTTAAAGGTGCATTAACATATTCTGATAGTAATGATATAGAAGCAGTAAAATAAGAAATATCGTTTCTTTAGTACATACGAATTCTTTTTCTGTTGACCTTTCTATGTGATAATGATAACTCCACTCTTACGCCACCCTCAAAGATTAACAAGCATATTTATACAATGCCCAAACAGACGACAAATATAAACAATATTCTACAGTAATATTGTAATGAACAAGAAAGGTAATTCTTAATCCAACTAAAAGGGCAATCAAAGATTCAGGAACCTAATCAAAGCATTAAACAACAAAGTTCCATGAAAATATTTAAGACACAAAAAACTAAGTCCTAGTTCAACAATGCAGAGAAAAATAGATTAAACCTCATAAGCTCCACTTTCAGAGGCCAATTTAAATTCTAAGATACATGCAGGGTTTTATGGAAGAAATTAACCTCTAAAGTCTCTTATTAAAAGGATTCAAGGCCTAAAATATGCTTAATTATGATATGTCTCAAAAAAGTATGAACTCTGATTTCAAAATAAAGGAAAAAATTCAATTATTTCCCAAAACCAACATATTTTCAGCGATGATAAATCTCAATCTCAAATTACCAATGCTTATACTCTCAACTGAGCAGTAACACGGAGTCACATTCATAAGTCATAAGGTTCAGTTATAGTTATACTCCGTCCGTTCCTAAATATAGGACCTATTTAGGGAGGTGAACTTGTTCCTAAATATAAGACATTTACCTAATATTCTCTCATTCTCTTCAAATTTTCCTTATTAATGCTTCACAATAATAAGCAAGCAAGTAAGAGAGAGGGGGTAGGAATATAGGTAGATGGTTAGGATGGTGTGATTTTAACTAACCTAATCAACCTCCTTTAATTTAATCAAATAAAGTAAATATGTCTTATATTTAGGAACGGAGAGTATATTGCTTTACCAGCTAGCTAAAATTATCGTAAAAACGTCAGGACATGGAACTGTTTCGATCTTACTCACAGATTGCTTAAAAGAACAAACGAAAAAAACCCTAGTCTATTTCAGTGCAGGTTCATCGAAAGAGGAATTTCTTAATGAAAGAACCATATTTTTTTTATAATCATCAATTCAACCAATTTAAGAGCATAAAAAAAAAAAAAAAAAAAAAACAGTAACCCTAACCTAAACATAGAGATTGGAAACGAACCAGTAATATAATCTTGAAAACAAAAAGCCAGAAACGAATGAAGGGAAGATGAGAGATGAGAGATGAGAGATGAAAGAATTTACCGTCTTTCAGAGGAGTTAAGCACTCGTATGAGATCTCAAACTGGAAAGGGGTTAAAAACGAAGCGGGGTTGTCAAGGACCGTCACGTTAGTGATGTTGACGGCACTCATAGCTTGAAATCAGAAGATGAAGATTCAGGCACAAACACAATACGGTGGAAAAAGCATGTTCCAGAATCTTCATCTACCAGAGAGAAATTAATGAAGGAAAGACGAATGGAATTGAAGCAGAAATGAGGAGAAGGACAAATTCAGAACTGCGGAGAACTGCAATTTGAGGAAGAACTGCAATAAAAACTTTTCAAGGAATATTACAATAAACCCAAGGCTTCTAGTTCTTATAGCTATCTTTTTACCTTCTTCTTTTTTTTTTTTTCTTTTTTTTTTTGCCAACATATCATTAAATCTTCTTACCAGAGTATATTATAGGTCATTTATGTTTTTGTTTACAATTTTAGTTCATTTATTTATGTTTGTATCAGGCATAATAATGCGCCTATAGCACACTACGCCCAGACGAGGAAGCCCAATCCGCTATGCCCCTTACCAATGAGGATAGGCCCAAACAAGCCAGAAAGCATGGCCCTCCAAAAAACCTAAGGTCCTAGTCCATAAAGCATGAGCAACGTGGGGGTTTAACAAGTCAGCATAGAACGTTATACAATGGAGATACTGCGACGACTCCTCAACTTCGTCATGCTCGCAACTGTCCAGGAAATTGGGAGGTGGTGGAGCGTGTCTGTATAATTTAAAGAGGGGTTGAAGGTTATATTTGTCTCGTAAGTATATAAGGTATATCATATCTAACAATCAACGTTTAAATATTAACGGTCAACGTCAACTATTTAACAATCAACGTGAGCTTTTTAACGGTAAAGGGTGAATATGATACACCTTACACACTTCCGGGATAAAATTGGACCCAAAAAATACTTCTGAAATAGATATGATATATCTTGCACACTTCCGGGGTAAATATGACATTTAAAGGGACAAACCCCTAAGGAAAACACACATAGATTTTCTATAAGGACTTCTACACTCAGCCTCTTGAACATTCCTAAGCATCTTGATTCACTAAGCGTTGATTTATATTAGTTACCATTGCCTCAGTTGTACCCTGACTAAGATCTACTTCCTCTGGTCCTATTTATAAGTGTCCGGCTGTCAAAACACGTTTTTTAAGAAAATATGTGAAAGTAAATTAAATGTATATGGAATATACATCTTTTCCCAATATTACCCTTATTTATGATGAATCTATTAAGAGAGAGAAATATATAAGTATTAATAAATATGAAAGAGAATTAGGGGTAAAATAGGAAAAAATGCATTAAATAATGAGAAAATGCAAGGTGAGTTCTTATATTTTAGACTAAATCAGTTCAAATTTCAAACTCTTATAATAAGGACTGGATGGAGTATATTTTTACTTGTATCTATTGTTGCTGGTGACCCTGTTATTCAATAAAATTTATTTCTCTCTTTGTCCTTTATTTACTTAATTTGGTATCAACATTTTGGCCGACCGTGGGGATCCAACAACACCTATTTTCAAAAGCCACCACTACAAAAAAAAGGGCTTTTAGTAGCGGTTAACTTAGTCGCGGAACACTAAAACCGCTAGTAATTTTACATTAGTAGCGGTTATAAGCACGAACCGCAAGTAAATCCAACGGTTTGACCACAGAAGTAGTTAGTAGCGGATATTACTAGCGGTTTCGGGGTTATAACCGCAACAAATTTGGCGCGTTTTGGCGGGAAAAGTAGTGGCGTAAATTTAGTCGCGGTTCTGGAGGGAAAAACCGCTAGAAAATGAATGGCCACTGAATTAGTGGCGGTTTTAGTACATTAGTAGCGGTTTCCCCCAAAACCGCCACTAATGCAGCGAAATAAATGCAACTGCATTTATTACTGATTGATTTAGTCGCGGTTTCAGCGGCGGTTTTAGCTGAAACCGCGACTAATAGTAGCGGTTCTTGCAGAACCGCTACTAAAAGTGAGCAGTTTAAAAAGGCTCGTGCCTTTTCAGAGAAAAGGCACGAGCTTTTTGAGAAAGAAAGTGACCTGACGTGACTTCGACTAGAAAAAAGAGATCAAAATCATGGTGAAAAAAGGCGATCGCAATAAGAGGCATTTGACCGATGAACAAATGGAAGCTGAGGAGCGGCTACGTAAGGAACTGGCTGAGCAGGCCGAGAGGGATCATAGAACAAGAGCGCATCCGTGTACAGAACGATCCGATTCCAGAAGATGTAATCAACGCATTCTGGAGCGGGGGAGAGGCGTTCGACGAGACTGGAGGAGGAGCGGATTTTGAGGATATGGAACGTTGGTTGGACGGTGAAGAATTTGACGAGGCGGGGCACCCTAAACGATCCTCCGGAAGGTCCACCGGTTACGAAGTACAAGTTCAGGGTAAGGAAATTCAATTTTTATTGTTTTTATGGAAAGCTCGTGGACATCATCGAGCTTAACTATCAAGGTCATTTCACCGTGCCTCTCTTCAACTGCATGTGGGCAGACACTAGAACTTCTCGAGGCATTACATTGGACATCTTGGGCATTACGTCCGTAAATTTCTCGAGGCTCATTCACACAGGGGAAATGGCAGATGATGAGCCGTATATTCTTGCCTCACAGGCGCAGCAAGTATACTATGTGGAAGATCGGACACATAAAGATTGGCACATGGTGATTCATATGAAGCCTCGTGACCTCTACGACATGGGTGACGAAGATGATCTGGAACTAGGCAGCCAACATTTTGAACCTGAAAACTTCGACAACCTCATTTCTGAAGAAGACGGTCATTTACAAGTAGTTAGGTGAGCATTTTCACTACAAATAATTTAAACAAATTTCAACACCTTTAGCAATAGAAATTTATATATTTGTTTATGTTCTTTTTAGGCAGGAGCAAGAAGAAGATGATTGAAGCAGCCAACCATAATTATTTTTCAGTTTACAAAATTTTCATAAAAATTTGTATCAAACGTTCATATATCATATTTTTTTTAATGTAGGTTGAGCTTTTTTTTTTAATTAAAGACATCTAGTAGCGGTTTTAGAACCGCTACTAATTCTGCAGATAAGTATTAGTGGCGGTTCTAGAACTGCTGCCCAAACCGCTACTAAATCGCGCACAAATCACTATAAATATCCACCCCCTCCCCTCATTTTTCTTCACACATTCATTCAATTCCTTCTCCCTTTCCATTCAATTTATCCTCAGTCTGACCGTTAATGCCTTTATTTTTTGTTCTGAAAACAATTTATCTTATATTTCTTATTATTTAATGTGTTTTATTTTCTATTCTGAATTAATTTGCTAATTTGTTTGCTAATTTATTTTTTTTCAGGTAACAATATCGAATTATTTCCCATTTTTAGTGATAAAAATGTTTTAATTTATTATTCATATTATTCTTATAACAAATATAATTACTTGTTTATTTTTAACTATTTCTTTTTTATGTGTTTGATATATTGTTTTTTTAACTTGTTGAGAAATTTTTTTTATTTTAACAATAAGAACATTTTGTAATACACTAATTTATTATCATTGTTTTTTTATTACATTTGATCATATGATTTTAATTATTTAATATTTAAAAAATCCTTAAACTTTAGTAGCGGTTTTGAACCGCCACTAATAAGTTGGACATTTTTTTTATTCTTTTAATTAGTAGCGGTTTTGAACCGCCACTAATAAATGGGCCAAATTTTTTTTTTTAATTAGTGGCGGTTCAAACCGCTGTTAAAACCGCCACTATATTGAGAATTGAATTTTTCCACGATTATGCTAATTTTTACATTAGAGGCGGTTCTTTTTTATTTAGTAGCGGTTTTACAAACCGCTACTAATTAGTAGCGTCTTTGACTTTGTTACACGCGGTTTCTATAACCGCTAGTACATGTTTGTCACGGACGATTTAGTGGCGGAAACAAGAACCGCTGGAAACATGTTAGTAGCGGTTAGAACCGCTACTAATCGTCATTTATAACCGCTACTAATGCACGCTTTTTTTGTAGTGCACATGTCATCTTGTCGTTGAACAACCATGGCTGAATCTCCTGAACAACTAAACCAGGCTCATCAACTATCTAAAATCCACCAAATCATAACGGAGCAATCTGATAAAATGCGGCAGTAGGAAGCCCTTGCTAAGAAACATTCCCGTCTCCTACTCACAAAAGAGAACCAAGACTTGCAATCCCAGATAACAGAAATGTCAATGGTTCGGCCTGGAATTTCCCTTGTTTTCAACATGGGAGATGTGTCGTCGATGTAGCCTTTGACTAATTTAGACCGCTTTGTCCCCAGGTAGGGATATAGGTAAGAGGCCAATCACCTCCGAAACTAATCCTATTAATTCTGATGCAGGTACTAGTGCTGAGGCTAAGGAATCACGTCCGTCTATGCTAAAGGCAGAACAACGTCTTATATTACAATCTAAATATCCTACGGAACTAACCTGTCATCCATAGTTGCATCCACCACAAAAGCCGAGCATCACTCTCATGAGGGCAGCTGAATCAATGGAACATGCTAGATTACAACAAGTATTAAAAGAGCTCAAGGAAGCTGTGATGAGGATGCTTGGAGTCCTACAATCGTTAGTCAAGACTAACCCTACAAGATTTTCTGACTCATCATTCATCGAGGAAATCTCAACAAAAGAGATGTCGGAAAGGTTCAGTTACCTCGCCATGCCAATATATGACAACACTACTGACCTCGACGAGCATATGACCCAGTATAGGTAGATTCTGATGGCCATCATGGTTCCCCCAGAAAAAATAGAAGACTGCATGTGATGGGGATTCAGGTTCAGCTTAGTGGGCCCAGCCCTGTTTTGGCTCACAAATATTCCACCAAGAATCATTACTTCATTCGCACACCTTAATGACTTGTTCATGCAACAGTTCGTGAATAGCAGAAAACTACAGAAAACCTTTAACGACTTGTACAATCCTCCAGCGCCCTGGTGAATCAACTAGGGATATACTAGCCAGGTTCACCAAAGAAATGGTCAGTATCTCCCATTGTGATCGGCAGACTTCTATTGCGACATTCCAAAAATGCCTGCTACTTGATTTTGACTTGTACAAGTAGTTGACGAAATATTCCTGCAAAACTTACGCTGATATCCAAGCAAGGGCTTTGGCCCAGATCAAATGGGAAAAAGATAACGCCAATGCATGATGCGGTAAACAGGAGCAGATCCATCAATAACCTTGGCGCTCCAACTCAGAATCAACAGACCACCGAAGTTAGAAGCCCAAAGGCAAGAACTGAAGGGCAGAGCCACACCCTACCATTACATAAGGTGAAAGATGAGGTCAGCAAGCTAAGACTACTACAAAGAAGGTTATCCCTGCAAGGATTGACGAGCACAACTTCTTTATTATCTCGTCTGAGTTGGTGATGGCACCGACTAGAATAAGGGACGTTGTCAAATGACGACTAAAGACAAAGAGACCAGCCGAACAGTGAGATCCCGCTAAGTGAGGTGAGTTCCATAAGGACCATGGACACCACACAACGGATTGCATCGCCCTACGATTGGAGATAGCAGAGCTTTTGAAGTTAGGCCAACTAAAGGGCTTCATGAAGAACCGAGGCTATAATGCGCACCAGGATAAAGAACCACGACAACTTGCCCAAATACTTGTGCACCACCTTTGAACACCGGAACCATTAATAGTATTATGAGAGGATCAGAGATCAACGAAACGACTTATTTAGTAGCAAAACATCATACGAGGCTATTGCCTAAGGCTAACGACAAAACCACGACGAATAAGTCCACTTCTGAGCTGAAGGACGGACCTCTTACCTTCGAAGATAGTGAAATCAACAAGTTGGGCTACCCTTATGAAGACGAGGTTAACGTGTGCTTGTTGATGCAAGTAGTTCCATGAACACCTTTTATCTCCAAACCATTAAGGAGATGGGACTCGAGTCCCAGATTATCAAAGCACCCTCAGTGCTGGTGTTTGGAAACGGGGCCCCAGACATAACAACTGGTGATACTTCCCTATTGACATATGTTGACGGAATGAACCAGTTATCCAAGTTTTAGGTCATGGACTATCTGTTCGCCTTTAATGCTTTATTAGGAAGACCTTGGACACACCAAATGAAGGGTGGACCATCCACTTTGCATCATACAATCAAATTCTTGAAGACTTCAAGAGTCTGAATTGTTAGAATCTTAAGTTTTGATGAAGACTGACCCATAGAAAACATAAGTGTAGGATACCTTTGAATCTATAAGTAAAATCTGTTAGGTAACAAATCTCTATCGCTAGAAAGTGTCGCTAATGAAAGGCTCAAAGCAAATGAAACTTAGCAGAACACTAAGATAAAGATATATCTATCACTAAAGAGTATCCTATCGCTAGAAGTTCATAAAAGAACAATGAGTAAATAGCTAAGCAGAAAGATGAACAAAGTCTGTGGACAAAAGAAATCAACTAGCGATAACACGTTTAACTATTGATAATAGGATACCTTGAAATACCTCTGAATACTTAGATAATTGTATCCTTAAAGCTAATGAGCATTCAAGTAACTAGCGATAATTAGATTAGCTATCGATAGAAGATTGTTTATAAAAATGACAGCTAGTAAGCTGAACGTTGAACTAGAAGAATATGCTAGCGATAATGTTATATCTATCGATAGAGAATGCTTTATAAAAACCCTTAGCTGATATAAATATTATCTATCACATTGAGCTAATGGACTATACTTGCGATAACACTTTCTATGCATTATATGTTTTACCTGTTTAGCTAACAGCTCAAGTGCAGAAATTATACTATGCAGTTAGCGATAGCAAAGCATGCTAGCGCTACTGAAAAAGCTGCTAAGAAAGTACAAGATGTTCAGAACGCTCAGTCTAGCCTACTCTACGCATGAACAGTTCAGAAGTTTGAATTAGCTGATAAATAGTATCTATCCCCAACAGCTATGGACTTCCAATGACTATATTCTAACGGTCATATGAAGCTGAATCAAAAGACAATCTGTGAAGATATAAATAGAACAAGATCTGCTTCCAAAAAAAAAAAAAGAGATGATAATCAACGAACAAATTATCAACGAGCAATGAACAGGGCATTATACAGAATTGCAAATTACTCAGATTGAGAGCATTAGAAAAGAAAAGCTAGAGCAATACATTGTTTAGATTATTAAAGCTCTAGTTGTATTTCATCATACATTACTATGTACTTAAGTGTTTATCACAATTTGTTCTTTGAGTGAACTTTATTGTTAAAATCCTCCACTTTTTGAGGTAGTTCCAAAGCTTGGTGCTTTGAGAACTGGGTTGTAACTTTACAGGTTGTAAGGGGGAGTGTTTAGAGAGATCCTAAAACTCTGTAAAGGTTGGCAGGTGAACCTGTGTTCGTAAAACCTGTGGTAGGCTTCTCTTGTGCCCTGTTTAAACAAGAGGGTAGTGGAAATCTCAGGTGAAGCCTGAGGACTGGATGTAGGTCTGAGTTGACTGAACCAGGATAAACTGAGTTTGCATTACCTCTTCCCTTTACTCTCTTAATTTCCAGCATATCCATCTTGTATACTCCTTAGTCCACTTCATTGGGATTTTGTAAAGTAGAAAATTGAAAGATTTATAAGCTTTTATCTTATCACCCAATTCACCCCCCTCTTGGGTGACAATCAGCACTTTCAATTGGTATCAGAGAGGGTCACTTGTTTAAAGGATCCAACGATCTCAAGTGAAAAGATTATGGCTGATTTTATACATTCTAGGGTACAACCAGATTCTAATGCACCCAGACGACTAAGAAAAACCCTATTCATAATAGAGCCGGGGAACTTACTGTTATAAGGTCATGCCGTTTTGTCTAAAAAATGCCAAAGCAACCTACCAGAGATTAGTGAACTAGATATTCGTAGGACATATAGGAAAGATGATGGAGGTGTATATTGACGACATGCTAGTCAAATCTTTAGATGTAATAGATCACACAAAACATTTACAACAAATGTTTGACTCGCTACGAAAGTATAACATGAAGTTGAACCCAAAGAAATGCACTTAGGGGTGAAGTCAGGCAAAATCCTAAGGTACATCGTCTCCAACCGAGGAATTGAGGCCAAACTTGCCTAGATCAAAGCCGTCCTTGACATCCATTCCCAGAAGAATGTGAAGGACGTCCAGAAGCTTACTGGGTGTGTAGCTGCATTAACAAGGTTCATTGCTAGATTGTTCGAAAAATGCCAGTCATTCTTTGAAGCTCTTCAAAAAAACAAGGAATTTCGATGGGATAATCAATATGAAAAGGCCTTCTAGCAACTTAAATAATACCTAAGTCAGGCATCACTGTTGTCAAAACCACATCAAGGTTAGATTCTTTACATTTATCTTGCAGTTGCTTCTAACGATGTTAGTGCAATTTTGGCTGAGAAGATGCAGGGAAGCAATGACCTATCTATTACGTCAACAAACTATTTCTAGACACTGAGATGAGGCATATGACCCTGAAGCGACTAGCCTTATCCCTAGTCTCTGCCTCCAAGAAACTGCAAACTTGTTTCCAGTGTCATTTGGTAGTCAATGCGATGTCATACCCACTATAGAACATCCTCAACAAGCTAGATCTTCCAGGAAATTTCGTCAAGTGGGCAATTGAACTGAGCGAATTTGACATCACATATGTGCCCCAAAATGCTACTAAAGTCCCAAGCTTTAGTAGAGTTTGTAGCCTATTTCAATCTTAACTTGCAAGTAGTAGCGAACAAAGAACTCATGTGCATCAACAACCAAGTTCCACCTTTATGCTGGACGCTTCAAGTCGATTGATCCACCAACATGAGAGGGACCATGCTAAGCTTAACTTTGGAGAATCCTAAAGGAGATTGCATTGAGCAAGCCATTCGTTGTGGATTAAAAGCCAACAACAATGAAGCAGAGTACATGGCTTTATTAGCAGGGCTGAGGCTCGCAAGAGAAATCAGACTTCGATCAATTGAAGTCCGTAGCAACCCCCAGCTAGTGTCCAAGAAAACTGAAGGCGCTTACTAGGCGAAGGACCAGAGAATAAAGTCTTACCATAACATGGTGGCTAACCTAGCATTTGGGTTCAAGAGCTTCAAAATCAGCCAAATCGACAGGGAAGATAACCAGAAAGTTAACGCTCTGTCTAACCTCAGGTCGGTCCCCAGACACTTCTGAACAACGGAAAATCCCATTGTACTACTAGCCAGCCCCATTAATTGATGCGCACTTTGGTATGGTAATGAATCAAAGCCTAAAATGGGATTGGCAATCCCCTATGATGAGTTATTTGTAGGATGACATCCTACCAAGAGGCAGAAACCGCTAGGTTTTGCATAGTTGATGGCGAGGTTTACGAAAGATCTTATGCTGGCGCTTTACTGCGATGTATAGGGCCTCAAGATGTCAACTATATCATTAGGGAGATACACTAGGGCGATTGTGGAGATTATACAGTAGGAGAAACTTAATTTAGAAAACCCTAAGAACATGGTACTACTGGCTGACGATACAGAAAGACGCGTTAGCCATGGTAGCCAAGTACAACAAGTTCCAGAGATTCTACAATGCATTACATCAGCCACCGGAATAGCTACATGTCGTAGCCCCTGCTTGGCCATTCATGAAATGGGGGATGAAAATTGTAGGGAAGCTACCACCAGTACTTAGATGCCTAGTCTTCCTACTTGTAGTAAAGGGGTTACTTCATGAAGTGGGTCGAAGCAAGTGCATTTGCCAAAGTTCAGGAACCTGAGGTAATCGATTTTGTCTGCAAAAATGTTTTGCAGGCTCGGCCTACCTAAGGAAATAGTTAGCAACAACAGATCCCAATTTATAGGTAGAAAATGCAAAATCTTCTGCGAAAAATTAAATATCCAGCTCAAGTTTTCCACACCACGTAATCCCCAGTCAGGGAAAGCAGAATCAAGCAATAAAACTATCATCAACTCGCTTAAGAATAGGCTCGACAAGGCCAAAGGCTTGTGGGTAAGGTTTTCAGAGCCGACGGTCCAACCGGTTGGACCGTTAGCCGGTCACAAGGGCGGCCCGGATTTATGCATTGGGCCGTTCCTCCATTTAATCAGTTTTGGACTGCTATTTGGCCAAGAACCGTTATTGGGCCGGGAGCTGGACCGGATTTATAAGAGCCTGACGGTCCAAAAATCAAACAAAATTTTCATTATTGTAATTATTTGAATAAGCCCAAAAGCCCAGAAATAAAATAAATGCTCATTTCAGACCCCACCCCCTCGGCCCCTCCTGAGTTTAGGTTTTTCTCGCTCTCTTCTTCAAATAAGCACACCGCTGGCTACGATATTTGCACGCCGGAGACAGTGCTTTTGCTGGGAATCAACTGGATATCCACAAAGGTTAGTCTGATTACTTCGAATGATTTTCATTTTGAACACCTCTCTACTTTCAACTTTTTTCTTCTACTTTTCATTTTGAACGCTGCTTTCATTTTTTTTCTCCTGCTTTTCATTTTGAACGCAGGGAATAAACTGGTGGAGGACGGCTGTACACTCATTAATTTGAATGCTTTTCATTTTGAACATCTCCCTGCTTTCATTTTTTTTCCTTCTCAGCCACGAAGGGGAAAATTCGATGCATATACTACCACACTTTCTATTTTCAGCCATCTCTCTCTATCTCTTACCATTCTCTGTTCTTAGCCATTGTTCTTCCTCTTCTTTGTCTTTTTCTTCTAGCTAAGCTATGATGGGCTCTTCTTTTCTTGGCCTTCAGTACCCCTTCAAAATGTTTCTCTTTCACTTTCATTTTCCCATACTTACTCTTTTGGGGTTAAAGATCTTATCTTGTTTCTAACTGACATGATCTGTTTGTGACATTATCTTTTTTGAGGAGTTCTGGAAGTTTTGATCTCTTTCTCTTCACTTCTTTTTCTCGCAGAGTGTTTAAAGAGGAGATCTTTACCCCTTATTGCTTCATGTTTTTTGTGTATCACTTCAATGTTTGTGACATTTTTTTTCCTTTTTATTTTCTCAACCTTTACCCTTTATTTTCTTCATACTGCTTATTCCTTTGAGTTTTGAAAATACATAGGGTAGTTTTTAGAATTACTTGCTTAAATTTTTGGTTATAAATTACAAACAAATTATATTAACTATATTTGTATATATAATTATTAAATTTAATTATTACGTCACCGGCCCAACCGAATGGCCTGACCGTTTCAACCTGGACCCGCTCATCTTTCCGGCTAGTTATCCGGTCCGGCTTTTAAAACATTACTTGTGGGCAGAAGAGCTATGAACATATAAAACCACCTCTTGAACCACGAGGTTTTGTTCATCAGTCCATTCAATTAATAAAACCCATCTTTGAAGTTTTCTGAAATCAAAACACTTGATAGAAGAAGACATTAGCGCAAGTGAAAAAGAAGAGAGGGAGAGGATTCAATGGTGATTTTTTTTTAAAAAAAATATTAAAGGAGAGGACATTACATAGTTTTTATACTTTCAAGGGTAGTATTGTCACTTCGCAAACTTTCAGACCCCCCCATGCCCATTCATGGATGCTTCAACAGTATTTTAGGCCATTAACTCTAGAAACAAAAGTAAAGTATTTATCCTTCCTTGATAAAGAAAATTTTATTTATGACTTTTACCCCACCAGTCTTTTTTAAGATAACTACTTGTATCACTTCCTCAAATATATGAAGATCAAAATATTTTAAAATGTAAATATAAAGTTATAGTAAAGACTAAAAAACACATCATGCTTGCAATTTAAGTAATTGAATAAAAAAGGTATTTTGAAATACCTCTTTCAACTTATATGCCCTAACCTCAGTTGATAATCAATCAATCAATCAAATAATCAAATTAACGCTAATTTGCCTTTAGTAGGCAATTCGAATCATGCCCTAGCTGGGCAATTATAATTGTATCTCTTAATATTTATATATAATAATGTGTGTCTTGTTTTCAGCGAAGTGGGCCTTCCTCTAAAGTAACATAGGCTGACCTTTTTTTTTTTTTTCCTGGCATCCAATATGCCAGTTCATATGATACTGAGTTTATCGTGATATATGAAGCCTTACTTCTTGACGAAGACAATGACTAGCATCGTAAGCGGGAGGAGAGTTTTGGGTGAAGCAAATAAACCACTTCGATGGAAACGTTTGTTTTCTCAGCTTGCCGACCAGAAACTGGGGAGTGTTATAGAAGTGGAAGAGGGAAGGGCGGATTGATGAAGCTTTGTTGGCAATAACTTCCTTTTTAGTAAATTAGTTCTTTCTTTCATTTTTCTTCTTGTTCTTGTTCGATTTCCCTTCTTAAAAGTGATATCTGGGTTTTCCTGATTGTATAATTGCAGGAACTGCCTTGGAAGACGTCAAACAAGAAGGGAAGAACAATTGGAGAGAGGGATTTGACCGCGTTATGGGTCTGTTAGCCTAGGGTGCTAATTGATCCATTTATAATACTTTAAGCACCATTATATACTATAGAATATTTTGGGGTGCTTGATGCACTTTTACCCTATAATCAAAACATGACCATTGTTTATAGTATTCTTAAACATGGAAAATATGAATACGCATCCAAAGGAAGCTGAAAACTGCTTTGAAGCATGTCATCAATTCAATCGATGACTGGCATTTACCCAAAATTAAATTAAAACCCAATCACTCAAAGATTAAAGCTCCTACCATTCATGCTATCATAAAATTAAAACAACTCTTTCAGAGAAGTAAATTTAAAAAGAAATGGATGGAATAATTTAGCAACCACATCATAGGGCCATTCTACACGAGCACAAATCAACCAGCACATTAAATAACACAACATGACTGTTAAGCTAATATATACAAAAGCATTTACAAAAAAGAAGATTGTTGATACAATATGAAGCAACTAAACCTAATCTTCAGCTGCAACATCCATCTTGCGAGTCTGAGAATTGAACATTTCAGCTATATCAGCAGCTGTGCTGCATTCTTCAGGGTTCCTGTCCAACACATTGCGAACAAATCTGGGGAATCTGATTGAGATGCCACGAGACGGATGAACGAGACCAATGGCAGCTTGGTGAACTGGGGATACTGTAAATTCTGCACCTCTTATTTCCCAAACAAGTAGTGGACAGAACCACTTGTCCGGTACCTCGTCTGTTCGGTAATAAGGTGGCTTTTTTGACAGTATCTTGTCCTCAGAAAAAAATTCTTTCATCTGCAGCTCAATATCAACATGCCACCATAAGATAGATGAAAAATATGTTTCCTCCATGTAAATGCAACTGCAGGTAAGGAAATGATAATAAAGTCATCTATTATGTTGACTTTCTCGTCAATGGTGCATTCCTGAAACTCCTCACGATTTGAATTGGAATTTCGACATTCATTCAGTTATTAACTAAGCGTTTGGAACGAAATGGGTGACCTCTGGAGTCATCAGCATGCTCAGAATGGCAGAAAAAAGAACATCAAAACTAAACCATTTTTACCTCTATATAGAAGGCATCTGAGAACCCGGACATCACACGGCATACGCTTTGGTACTCCTCCGTTTCAGGATTGTAGCATGCCATGAGAAATGGGCTATACCTGCAAAAATTGGGCCATCGGATCATATAAATTGCATGAAAAAACACTTGTTTCTTCCCAAAATATCCAATATGAAGTGATGGTGAAACAAACGTTCCTTCATCAGCCACTCTCTTAAATTTTCCATTTGATGCATTTACTTAAGAAACAACTCCAAAGAGCTTAAACTTTATAGGTGCAGGCCCACAAAGGATTACCTCCACTACAAGAGCCATAGACATTCACACAAAAGCAAGATTCTCTTTCAAGCATGATTATTCAAATTAGATTAAACCCTTTCTAGTTTTTACAAGGGTTGCTTGCCATATATGACAAGCACTAATAAGGTGAAGTTAAATGAAACAGTCTTATGCAAGCTCCAGCGCACTGTCTCAAGCAAATTATCTCAAAGAACAGAGATATGAAAGAGAATAATTTACCATCCAGCCTTCCTTCCATTTCCATACCAACCACCAATTGGTACTAAATCAAGAGAATCATTTAAACCATCCACATAATCTCGCTTCACCTACAAATGATACATTGAAACATTACAAATATTTGAAATTTGTGGTTCTCAAACAAAAGCCATATTTGTGATTCTCAAACAAAAGCTATCATAAGTCCAGTACAACAGAGAACCTTTAACCATGTGTCTGTACGCTTTGATGGGGAATATCCGGCATCAACATCCAACGATTTCACCATAATTCCTTCACATGATGAATTGATTGCGGCTTCTAAGAAAGAGTTTATCTTACTTACAGTGGCTTCACAGGTTAATGAAGCATCATCTGCTTCAATCTACAAGGGAACGGAATTTTAAAATCTCCAAAAACATGAAGATGGATCCCACTATAAAGATATAACTAGCAGCACTTACAGTTGTTTCCTTTGCATATTCAAAATAACCAAGTTTCTCGTCATAAAACAAATCCTTCAGATCTATACATTTTCCAACAAGTATAAGGGTTAAAATTATGGTACAATAACTATGCACGGCTATCTTTGTCTTTCCCATAGATGTAAAAAATAAATAATAAAGTCTAGATGCTTACATTTTCGCCTTTCACGCAGAGGAAAACCCAAAAGCCTGCAATCAAGTACTTGAATGAATCAAGACTTTCTTATGGAAAAATCAAATACTTAACAAGGAAATTGTCCAAATTAAATAAATACAGCTTATAAAGGTTCACTTTCAATCTGGCCTTTAGACAGAATGCTCTATCATAAGGAAAGAGCTATAATTCCAATTGATGAGTGGAATAAACGTCACAAATTCATCTAAGCAACCACATTCTTATCCAATCTGGTCTATCCTATCTTATCCACTAATTCAAACATATGATAAGCTAAATGACATGATCCTATACTCTGTTGTGACAATTCTACTGCTTGATGAACAGTCAATGTGTTCAACAGCCAATTAATGGAAGCACTGATCAATGATCTATGCTTCCATGAGCATTTCTAGCATTCTTGAAATCAGTTTTCAGTATTTCTGGCAATTTAAGAAGTTTGAGCTGCGTAAGTAAAGAAAAGGTTCATGATAATTACTGCTGTCCATTAGCAAACATGATATCAAAGACAAACAGGCAAATGTCCACCTGCATGAACAAAAGATATTAGGAAGATGATCCAGCTTAAAAAAACTAAATAACAATCAATTAGCAGACCTTCCCCACCCCACCCACATAATACAAAGGAGCGGAAACATATCATTTGTGAGCACAGAAAATCCATAGTAAAGATGGCAGGGGTGAAAGAAACCTAACCCCTTTACATTTAAAATTTAAATATCATCAAAGCAGGAAAAATAAATTCTTCAACATAATGGCAATGTATTAGAAAATTATTTGGGTTAATACAGCTTTTGATCCTTGAACTTTCACTCAATTTTGGTATTGATCCTTGAAATTTAAAATCGATAGTTTTAGTCCTTGAACTTTCGGTCAATTTTGTTCTTGGTCCCTGAACTTTAAAATCAATGGTTTTGGTTCTAGAACTTTTGGTCAATTTTGGTCTTGGTCTCTGAACTTTCAGTCAATTTTGGTCTTGATCCTTCAATTTAAAAAACAACTTGAAAGATCAAGGACCAATGGTGATAAATGACACAAAGTTGGGGGACCAAAACCACCAATCTAAAGTTCAGGAACCAACACCAAAATTGACTAAAAGTTCAAGGATCAAAACCACAAATTTTAAAGTTGAGGGATCAAAACCAAAATTGAGTGAAAGTTCAAGGACTAAAAGTTGTATTAACACAAATTATTTTATAACAATGAGACTTTACTAGGAATTAAAGGACATTAAAATTTTACTAATCCTTCAATAAATTGACCTCATCATAAGGTGGTTCACCCATCCTGAAAAGTTACTATAAAATGCCCAAATGTTTGTATACTGTGCTGTCTTAAATATTTGCACAACCATCATTCTGTACGTGTTCTATAAGAAGTTGGTAATATATTTCAGATTCTACAATGGGCTTACAAGTCATAAGAGTGAATATTTTGGCCAAACAAGTCATAATAGTGTTTACTACAAAATTTGTGAAAGGAAAAGATAAAAGTTTTCCAGAAGCCTTCCAGCAAGCAATCAATACATCCAGCATAACTTCAGGACAATATAATTACAGTTTCAACATTTCACATTAAGTTTGAGGTTCTGCATATACATCTTTTAGAGTTCATTTTTAAGCACTCAAGTTTCAAACCTTTATGCTGTCTGTAGCAACTGAGGCCTCTTTACTTCCTCTCCCACGTGAAGATAACTCTTGGAAAGCCATATATCTATATCCATTCTTCCTATCAATACCCACAATCTGAAAATGAGAAGAAATCAAAGAACATGGAATAAAATGACCTTAGTTGACAGAAAGAATAGTTAATTACTTAAAATGTTAACATGCAAGAAAATTATACTTCTGCATCCAGAATAAAAGTCACTGAAGTAGGCTTGCAGAATTCCTTGATTATGTCAGCCAAATCTGGAAATCTTAATGTTGTTTCATCTCCATTTCTTGAGAAAACGCGAACCGACCCATCGCTTAATTTGTGAATCTGGGCCCGCTGGCCATCATATCTGAAATTGCAATAAATTCAATCCCACAAAAAAGTAAAAAACAAGGAATACATCCTTCTAAAAGAGAGACAATAAGACAAACCATCACAAATGTTCTCAATAACAATAAAATAAATGTAATGAAGCTATATCAAAGATTATAGCTCAAAGCAGAATCAAATTTCTGCACTTCTAACAAATACGATCTTCATTTTCATCCCATCAAGTAACAAACAATATAAAATTAAATATCCCGGTAAACACCTCACATCCCCAAAGAGTTGACTGGGATTTCCTCTTGTTTCATGATTTTATAAGACCCAACATCCTATGGCTATTCTATCATATAGAGAGGGACATAAGGGAATGGCAAAAATACAGGAAAAATGGGGATAAAAGGAGGTGATGCTAATGGTTCAGAGGATTATCCTCAGGTTCATGACTGGAAGGGAAAAGAAGGGCATATGACTAGGGAGTATAGCTGCAGCTAAGGGTGTGTTTAGTCTTTTTTAACTTTTGGTTCTTCACATATGCACTTGGTTCAGCAAGGGAGGGGGAAGAAGAATTTCAGATTGATCTTGGTCCTTAGGGAGGAGAGTGCCAACCTCTTGAAAGATTGGCAGACTTCTTGTGTGAGAGTTGTGTCTTTGTGTTCTGTTAGTATCTTTGTTTGAGTCATATGTTGTGTAATCTTTGTCATTTGGGATTGTAATCGTTATCCTTCTTGTTTCAATGTTTCAGTGTTACAGTAGTGTTTTATCTTTGAATGTAATGAGTTTTAGCACTTATTTTTACTTTTCTGTGTAATTTCTGTCTTAATGTATTAAAGGTTTAGAAGTGCTAGTTTGGGTCATAACATGATCTCACCATGAATGACGTGAACAGAATGTCATATAATGAAATTTTTGTCATCTAAACACTATTCTAACTCTTTTAGGAGTCTCCAATGGCTCTATTCAGTTTACGAAGCTCTTTTAGTAGTTTTCTGTCTTCATTTCTAATTTATTTCGAAGAGGTCAGCAGCTTCTGGGACACAGCTGTAGTGGATTTTAGTTTATATTTGTGATCTAAATTCATACACACACATATATCCACTGGTCCTCATCCAGTAAAATTCAGACCAGTATTTTCTTTTAATCTTGCCTCTTTCTGTGCGCTCTACCTTCATTTGAGTATTATGGCATCACTCTATCAAATAAATCATGAAATATGCATGATTCAACTTATGAAATACTTAGTGAAGAAATGCATGATTGTAAATAATGCACCAATGAACTCAACATCACTTTAATCTTATCCACAGTTCTTTTGCAAACCAGATAAATGCATTAGACATGTTTGATAGAGTATTTAGACTATTATTTTGAATGGAGGAGTTTGATGCGCTCCAATGGATCTTCCCAGAACCAACATTCCTTTGTTATTTCACTTTCCAAAACTTTCTTGAAAACTAATTATCATATATTATTTAGTTTATTTTCAAAAAAAATATATGAAGTTCCACAGACCACAGATATCCAGTGCAGCAGACACATTGCAAGATTTATCTAATCAATTCAATGACTAAACTATTTAGTCTCACAATCTTACACCACTCAATCAATATACAGGTGAAAGGATATTTCATTGGCACAACCATAACATCGATAAGCAAATAAATCACAGCAATCAAAATTTTAAACCAATTTCCAGTATACCCCAACAAAATACTGCTTCATTCCTGTCCTATTTTATGCGATAAACAATAATAATCAGAGAAGATGGAGACCACGCATATATAAGGAAGGAATTTAGACAAGAAATAGAACATACTTATATTCACAAGTAAAAGCTTTATTTTGAAATAACTTCAGCACTTGGGGAATGCCATTGGTGATCCTACCACAAACAGAGGTTAAGAGTGAAAAAGCATTAATTAGTATTCTTGGCATTGTCCAGAGAACATTGATAATAAGAACGATGTTCCTGGAGCCATAAAATCTGATGATAAGTCAACCAAAAGTGCAAAAATATATACTTTGCAAGCATAGGCTTGATAGGTATTCCTGGAACCATTGACAAACTTGAAGCACAAAAATTAGAGCCTTTGTTCATTAGAGATGGTATTACAAGATCCTGCATGGAGCAAAAAGGATTGCTTAACATTTCAAGAAAAGTGTACTTTCTTTCGACAAAAAAATGCATTACAATTAAAAATTTTCCCAGATTATACATGCCCCCATACGTGCTAAAAAGCCCAAAATTTTCAGCTAAAGAAAAGATAACTACATGAACATTCAGGAAATTTTCTCATTTAACAAAACCAATACAATGGTATTTCGGCCATTCTTCTATTCACAAGTAATGCAGGATTAGAGAATTGGCTGCTTTATTTTTCACTAAGGATTAAGATTTTCTCATAAACCCCATATCAATTATGAGGTCTATAGAAAAGATGGTTCTCACCAATCTTGACTGTCAGATACTAGGATGTCGGGATGCTAACCTGCAGACACTCCAATGAAGGCAAAGTAGAAGCTCAAATTTGCTCAAAATGGCCCCCACTTGACCCAAAAATTTCAAAAACTATAAGGAAGCTCATTTTCCAATCTCACGTTAAACATGACATGGGCTTTCCCGTTAATATCATCAGTCAATTTATATTGATGCCTGCAGAATTCTACAACACCACAAATTGGTCTAAAAAAAAGGCACTTTCTTTCAAAGAATCATCATGCAATGGATGAAAGAACCTGACTACAAGTTGGAGATAATTAACATCAATTCTCCATCAATTTGACAGAGTGATGGTAATCACCAAAGAAACACTTTGGTATCCCATATCTCAATCCCAACAGCTCTCCAATGTCTACTATGTTATCCGATCATTCCCTTATTTTGTAACACAAGCAAACCCAACACACACCCATGCACAATTGCGCATGCCTGCACACATGCACATATTATAAGCGTATTTATGCACTCTGTTTGTGTACAAATACAGAACTTTAGTCAATTAACCATTTAAACTTTTCACATATCAAATAATTTTGCACTGATCCTGGTGGGTTTAAACTTGTGTCTTTGCTTTCTCACATTTAACAACACGGGTTTAGAAATAGAGGCACCAACATTTAACAACTGGCTACTCACTCCTCCCTTGGAAAGGGGTTAGAAAAAACAACAAAATTATGAGAGAAACATGACCGTTCATATAACAGAAAATAACATGAAGCAATTTAGACCACAATTGTATGCACAAAAAAACTGCAATTCCTAATCTAAAAACAAAAATAAATAAAAGAGCAAGCAAGATTTAGTTTTCTCATATCAGTGCTTACCAAATTTGGAAGTATGTTATATGCTTCAATGATTTCTGCCGAAATGCCCTAGAGAAGCAGAGGAGGAAAACAATCAGCATAATACCCAAAATGGAAGTAAATCAATATTCTTAACCAATGGATACTTAAAAGTTTCGCAATCAGGAAACTGCGAGAAAATGAAAAGTTTAAAAAAATAAACTTTCATTGCAAAACACACATATCCACTCATAAAATTCATCTAAAGAAAAGGAGCACAATGCTAGGATGGAGACGAAAGTTTCTAAATGAAATAAACAAAGAATTAAATGTAGGACATGTTTTCTTAAAATGCAAGCCAGTCCTGTTGCATTTGAGACAGATTCCCTTCATAATCAGACGAGAGCAAGCCAGTAAAAAGGATAACAAAACAAGCCTATCCTACAATTCTATGAAAGGAAACAGAGGATAAGATTTCTAGATAAGGACCCAACACAGTCCAGCCAGAAGAACAAAATTTAAAAGCCTTTCACCTTCCTAGAAAGTTTACTTTCACAAAGACAACTTGTTCCCCAGTTACATTGACAATGCATATTGCATGGCTCACATATTCAAGGCTAAAATTTCTGCGCATCCACTGAGACAGGATTGTTAATCTTTTTTCTACTTAGTGATCATAATAATAAAAAATTTACAATTCCAAGTATGATCCATAATGAGTTGTAAAATCAATTATATGGATCAATGGTTGAATCAAAAGTAGTCCTAAATAGTAAGATTTAAATTTCAAATGTAATGATTGTAACGAACCACAGAGAAAATAAGTTAAATAACATAAATTTATAGCTGAATTGACCATGTATTGTGTGATTCAAGTGAATAAGGCAAAATAACACACTTAACAGTTCAGAAATGTTTAAAAACAAAACATTAGTATGACAGAGATGTATTGTTGTTTGTCCCTTTCACAAAGAAATCAACGAATGTTTTGACGATAGCAACAAGCCTTATCTCACTAAGTAGAGTCGGCTACATGAATTATTTGAGATTATTTCAAAAAATTAATTACTCATAAGTAATGACTAATGAGTTATTTAAGACTATGTCAAGTATATTTCTTAAATCAAGTTCAAATTATAATATGGAGTATTTTACGCATATTATAAGGATATTGTCATAATTTATATTTAAAAAATATCCTTTATTTGCTTGGGAATTATATATCTTGATATTTTCGCATTCACAATTCAGATATGTATTTTCTAATTCTTGATAAGTATCATGATCTGACAAGTATGCTTGTGTACTATATAGCTTGCAGATAATTCTCTGCGTCGGCGACCTTACTAGATATGTTAAGGGGTTAAAGGGCTATATATATTTGATGATCTTGTATGTTATTTGTACTTCTAATAATTCTTAGGAGAGGAGAACATTACTATGCAACACGAAAAAATTGCTTTACAACAGACAAGCTCATCTATGAAATGGGATTTGAAAGATGATTATTTGGACAAGAGAGCCCCAACAGGATGGCGCACAGTTAATAGCAAATAGTTAAGAAATAAACCTGAAGCTTCTCCTTCAAATTTTCTGCAGTTCCAACTTGGTGTAAAGCAGGACATGAATTCATTACGACAGCATGAGCCAGAGCAGGCAAAACAGTTCTAATCATTGCACCAGTCCGTAAATTCCTGGCCTACACAGGAAATTAAACCGAAATTTTGGACCAGTATTTTTACCAATAAAAAAAGACAGTACCATACCTCATAGTTTACAAACTAAAATGTGCATAGCATTTCTAAGAATTAAAGATAATTACCAAAGTACGAACAAGAAACTTTATCTCTTTCTCCCGACATGAGCACATGAGATTTACAGTTATGCTTTTCTTCCGAAGAGTGCTTCCATTGCCTGTTTGTAAGCTGATGAGTACTTTATGAGAATATTTGATTTAACAGTTCAAAAATTAATAGAGCTTCATAAAATAAATAAATAAGCAGGGAAACTTACTAATTCAGGCATGATAATTGAATAAATACAGCATTTAGAATATTATGCATCATTGAGATCATTCATAATTTATAAGAGCCATATCAGAGATGGGCTCAGCCAAGCAAGCATTAACCAAAGGCCCAATTAATAACAAGTCCAGAAGCAGGGGACAAATGGGAGAGCAAAACAGAATGGGTAGGAGGCAGAGAAGGATTTGGAGGTGACGGAGTTTCTGACATCCTAAAATTGCCAGCATATGCATTTCTTGTCCTGTCTACCTTTGGCAATAGTGACTGTTCCTTTTCTAGTTTTCTCGTGTTACATGTTAGATCTGAGCGTTTCTTGTTGTGGCACTTTACTGCTCTAGCACATGCATAACGCTTTGCCTATTTTATTTTGTTTCCATAATTATATTTAATTTCTTTATATTTTGCAGTTAACATTTTCTGTAAACTAAAATTGATTGATTGATTATATCATTTTCCTCATTTTGTGGGATTGGATCGGACCAAATTATCGCCAACCAAATGCTGGGCAATATCTTGAATTGCACAGAAATGAGTCACACTTTTTATGGCTAATGAATATTATGGCTTATTAAAATTAAAATTTATATATATATATATATTACATAGAGATAAGGATTATTTCAGTAATACAACTGACAAATACAAAATATGATGACTTTGAAATAAATAAATAAATACTAGGATGACAGAATCCATCAGTATATTGCAGTTCATTTTTTTTGGGGGGGGGGGGGGGGGGGACACTTTCCAAAGTTTTTCCCTTCAACCTCCTTTTTTAATAACAACCCAATCCCACCACATGAGAACCACAACACACTACGATATTTCAAAAGTAGGCAATCAACCACACAATGCAACCATAATTGAAAGAGGAAGAGAAAATCCTTCAGTGTTGAACAAATAGCAAGATACAAACATAAAACAGGAAAGATAAGGGTTCATGTTATCATAATTTTTATGATTCAAGCTAGAGGAAAATTGAAGGTTCTACATAAAATGGAACATATAGCAGACATGGTCATGCACTGATGTTCTATTCTCAGAATTGAACAAGAAGCCCTAAGTCATTTCTTTATTTACAAGTTCAACGCCCTCAGCAAGTTACAGTCTTAATCCTATAAATGAAAATTCTATTATCGAAAGTATCAATTTTAAGTAACACAAAAGGTTCAAGTTCATAAATATTCTATTTGCAATTAATATAATTCAAAATATACCACTTATAGGCCACAATTAAAGTTTAAACAATGAGATTTTCTTATGACAAATGATTTATCACAAGTCAAAATAGAAATGTGTGTGTGTGACAAACAAATCAAATATGATTATATTTGTTGGCTAGACCAATGCATTAGTATCCCGACTTCCATATTACCAATCATCCTCTTGGTCATCCAATAAATACGTCGAAAAGACCTTTAGGTAGTCCATAAATAGTATTAAAGTTTGCATTTCCAAAAATTGTAAAACGAGATTGCCTATCATACCTTATCTTGTGGAGTGAAGAGAAAACATCTTTTATCAGAAGTGGGGTTGGAGGAGCAAGTAATCTCTGTGTTTGTCGACACTCTTGAGCAACATCACCTTTAACAACAACAACATATTCCACAATTATTCCAGCCCTCAGAAGAAAAAATTTCTGTCTAACACAAAAATCATCAAAGCTATCATCCAACCAAGGTCTCCCAATTTGTTATACATCTCCTTTATTTTTAATCGAGTAGTTCCACATGCCTCTTCCAGTGCTGCAGCAATCACACTTCCACCAATATTTAATTCCTACATAAATGGTAAAATAAGCAAAAAAACTTTCTCAGTGCATGACTAATTATATGGCACAAATTTTGTTTAATAATTCAGATCAATAAGATTTGCTTTATGTTTAAATTTGTTTAAAAAATCATCATGATTTCCTACCTCCAGTTGAACAAAACTGAACCATTAATTACAGCTTTAAAAGAAAACCCCAAACCCAACAACAAAAATAACAATACTCAGAGTTGGAGAACATATCAAGAAGATGACATTTTTTGTGATATGAAGAAGACCATTAAGTAATACCATGCTCTGCATCCTCACAATCCCATAAAAGGGGAGTAAGAAGAAAAGCATCAATTCCAAGAAAAGCCAGGGGAATAAAATTGGAACTAGGAATTTAAAGCAATGCTACCCTTGCAGCAGAAAACTTTTAAAATTTAATACAAGATACACAAAAGAAGAAGAAAAGGAACCAGATTTCAGAAGCCAATAATGGTTTGAGCTTCCAAGGTCAAATCTAATTTAAGTGAAAAGATAGAAATGCAACTGAGAAAGATGGAAAGGAGTAGCCTACCTTATTTTCATGGTCTGCAGCAATTTTGTTTGTGCATAGATATACAGCAGGAAGTACATCAGCAGGAGACAAGGCCAACAAACTGTATGGAGTAAGCACCATAAGGACATAACGTTCATCAATCAACCCATTACAATCAAACACCTCAATGATTCCATAAAATAGAATAAAAATTGAATATAGAAACCTTCTGAACATATTGCATAACATTGAAGTAGCCTTTATTTTCCCTTTCTCATCCTCAAGAAGGCTAAAGGTTCTTGCAAGATGTAAATATGGAGCAGACTCTCCATCTCTCCAACATGCTGTTATGCCAGATTTATACATAATTTTGGGATTACAAATAACATAGAGTGGCATCAGAATATTAAAGAGCTCCTTCTGAATTAATAGACCCAGAAAATAGGAAAAAGAAAAGGAACAAAGGAACACAAACCATGTTCTTTAGGGTTGTATTCTTTAGGTGGTAGAGATACAAGAGTTGCATCTGCTTTCTCTCTTGATATGCTTTGCACAGAAATATCAGGTGTGGATCTCAATTCCCGTGACACACATTTCTTTTCTGAAGAGTTGTCCACTTCGCACTCAACTTGAACTGATTTTTCACTCTCATCAAAATTGCCAGGATTACAGTAATATATATCCAATGCCTTATTTACATCTCCTTTTGTCTTCTCAATTATTGTGATAGCATAATTTTTTAATGATTCATTGCCATTTATTATCCGCATGAACTGGTTGATCTCATCCTTGTATGCTTTTTCAACATCCAATTGAGGCAAGTCTTCAACTTTAGGGCTTTCATCAATACTACCTTCAAAACCACCAGATTGGGTGATATCAGGCAAGGCTTTAGTAAAAAACTTTGTTATCGTGGACTGTTTCGACCCACTAGATTCTGATTTTGTATGGACTTGTCCTTTCTTGCTTAGCTTTCTTTCACTATTTCTCTTCCTTTTAGCCGGAGAAATGCTACTTGCCACTGAATTTCTCAGGGTGGATAGCTTAAATCCTTGACTTGGTGTAATGTCAACACTCGTGCAAGTTTTACCACCAACAACGGGTGGTTTCGAAAGCAAATCACTGTCACTTGATAAGCATACGGATGCAGAAACAGATGTTCGGCAGGAAAATACTTTATCATGAAATTCAGTTTCACGTTCAAAGAAATTAGAAACAGCGTCAACAACATTGCCCCTTGCATTGCTGATGAGCTCTAGAACTTGTCCTTGAGTCACCCATGCAGGCAAATAACAAGACATCTCTTGACAGATTTTCTCCGTTTCCTCATCCTTTAGTGATGTGGGATCCCGCAAGTCAGGTTTCTCAAGAGTAGAAGACAAATTTAGACCAATATTTGGATCAATACTCTTATCAGCTCCCTTATCAAATAACTTCACTTCTGTCTCCATGCTCTGTCCCGGCTTCATGGCATCATTATCATCCGTGTCAAACTTGCAGCCCCCATCACTAGATGCACAATGAAATCCCTTAAGGAATTCCTGCTTGTTGGCTGTCTCATCAACTAACCCAGCAAAATGCTTCATCATTTTCTCCACATGTTTACTGTCAGTTTTGTCAACATCTACACCTACTGTAGGAACAACACGCTTTGGTTTCAAAAACTTCACATACTCCCTGAGCTCATCATAGTTAGAATGCTCACTATACGGTACAAGATGAATCTGAAACGAGTCCTTCGACTTCACAGTAAATTTATTGCGCTTCACTTCATAAGTCCATCCAGTTGGAACAAAACCCACAACCTTAGAGTACCCTCTCTCAGTCATAATCTCCTTCATTCTAACAAAATTAGGCCTAAAGTACGGCCACGTCTCACCCAACACATTCCACCCAACAACATGAATATTAGTTTCAGAGTCATCATCCGTAAACTCCCCGCCTTCCCCATACCCAAGAACCCGCAAAACCTCCATTTTCCTAGCATCCACATGCACCTTACGTTTAAACCTACGAGCAAGTTCAAGCAAAATCTTCTCTTTCCCAACAACATAAGTAGCAACAAGGAACAAAACATTCCTACTAGAACAATCATTTTCACCCTCAACCCTCCCTACTACATCAGCTACATAAGCCACAGACTCTTCCTGGCCAGGAAACAGAAACTTCGGATGACAGTAAGTTGTATCCAAAAACACAGCATCAGCACCAACATATGAAGCAAGTAAAGGCTCTAACTTCATAGCCTTAGAAAACCGAAAATCGCCAGTATGAACATACCTCTCACACTTACCATCAACACCAGGAATCTTAAACAAGAATTGCACAGCCCCAGGGCAATGATTCGCATCAACAAGAGTAACCTCACAGCCATCAATCTCAACAACCTCACAAAGCCTTAAAGGGACAACAAACTTCGAAGAAACCCCGAGAACTTCAATGACAAGTCTCGCCGTAATATTTGAGCAATAAACAATGCCTTTAGACCAATTAGAGGCAAGACCAGTGTAATGATCAGAATGGAAATGGGAGAGGAAGTAGGAAACGGAGTAATCGCCGGCATGGCGAAACGCGTCGACGAGGAATCGGGTTTTGGGGATGAGTTTGGATTGGGGGAAAGATGGCGGAAGAGGGGAATGGTGTGGTGGTGGTTGGAGAGAGAATGACGGAGAAGGTGGCGAGGGATTTAGGGGTTGGAGAGCACTGTGGAAGAGGTCGAGCGAATTTAGGGTTTGGGATTTGGGCATTTGAGAGAGAAGAGAAGCAAAGGAAGAGGCTTGGGTGGTCGGTTGGGTTTGTATCAGGGAATAAGAAGAAGGAAGACAAAGAAGCGTCTATGGTGGATGGGGCGGAGAAGAGAGGACGGTTTCTAGTTTGAGATTCTAGTTTCCATGGCGCCAAACAAATATATATATATATATATATATATGTATATCCAATCCTAATAATAAGAGTCAATTGACTTTTTCTTTGGGGAGGTTAAGATCACTTTGACTTTTTTTGGGAAGATTATGGATGCAAAAATTAATCACTTTAAATTGTCTATAATTATCTTTTTTTTCCTCAAAACTAATTTATTCTACTTATAAATTAACCTAACTATAATATAATAATTACATGTGACATATGTTATAATTTAGTGATCTAATTTGCTTCCTTAACTTTCACAAAAAAAAAAGTCAAAATAATCTTATATTTATGACCGGAAGGAGTATGTAATAACCAACCATAACTAAAGATATAAGGTTGCCGTTTAAAAAAAATTAAATACATAAGGTTTGACGTGGAGATTTTAATCTGTTCAAACACTGATAAATTGGTATTTTAATATATATATATATATATATGTTAGAACCAATTATATATGTGTGTGTGTATTATCACACCTTATTCATATATTTTGGAAATAATTTTAGGTGATATTGAATGAATTAGGAAATTTTTAATTATTATTTAATTTTAAGAAACAATATAATGTAAATTTGAATAATTATGAGATTATTGGATTTAAAATTGTTAGCATTCTAATTGTCTATTTTGTGACTGAGTTAATATTTCCAAATCTATAAAATTACAATTTTGTTAAATTCTTGCAAGGTAAGTAAAAAAAATTAGAAGATCATATGGTGCAGATCTAATCTAGGATTTCAAGTATATAATCTAATGGTTGAGTTTTAATGGGTTCAAATCGTGTACCTTAAACTATCTTACCCTCCTATAAATTACAAGTACCTAACTATTATCACTTTTGGAATGGAGCTCTTACACACACTTATTTCTCCTTAACATTGCTTCAAGGAGATGAGAGAGAGAGAAACTCCATGGAAGCTTGAGCCTTGGGAGGAGTAGGGAAGAGACTAGAGTTTTTTTTTTTAGCCGTGGAAGAGACTAGAGTTAGGACTTAGGAATATTTAGTTTTAAATGATTTTAAGTTGTGTTGTTTGAGAACAATCTAGTTTTATATTGCAATATTCGTTTGTTGATTCAATTGATATTTGAATTATATATGTGCTCAAAGAATTGTTGGATTTTATGCTTACAAACCTTTGCATTGTCATCTAAATCTATAATTGAGATTTTGTTATTAATGTAATTGTCAATTGGATTTATATTGCAAATTTGGTTTTTTCTACTTGATTGTTTATTTGAACTTGTCGATAAATCCAAAACATAATTTCTTCAATTAAAAATAAATTGTATTGGATTTAATGAGTTTAACACTTATTCAATTATGAGCTGTTTAGTGGATTAAGTGATGTTATGCTTGAGAGTTTCCCATGTAACATTTAGGTAATTGGATATATGAATTTCAGTCTCTTATGATCTCTCTTAGGTCTAATCAATTGATTTGGGCTAGTAAAATTAATTACATGTGATTTTTAGGTAATCCTTTTTACTGTGATTGTATCAAACAACTATTTGCTTTGCTTTGTTTATTTATTAGTTAATATCTTCACTTAGAATTTTTATTTCTCTTTCTATAAAAAAATCCCCAAAAGTTTCATTTTGCATTCATATATATTAGTTTTGTTATCATATAGGATTTAAAGTTGCATATTGCATTTGGTTAGTTTAATTATTGAGCCACGAAAAAACAGGCGAGCCCATCGTTTAGGCTTGAAAAATGAGAGGATGGGGCTTGATGATTTAGCTTTAAGATTGGAAGCAAGCCTAAAAGGGCCAATCCTATAAGATTAAGTGCCTAAAATGGCCAGCCCCTAGGACCAAGGGCGGGTCATATTAGGCCCTTTTATTTTTTTATTTATTTTTTATAATTATTTATATAATGTTAATATTATTTATTTTTTATACATTAATAGTTACTGATGTTACAAATATTTACTTACTTTTATTTTTTTCTAAGATTCAATTTTATAAAATGATTTGATTTATTTGGTTTTAACTCTAGTTTATTCATTTATTTGACTTTAAATGGTTATTTGATTCATGTTATATGTGTTAATAATTGCACTATGTATATATTTGATAAGATGATATTATTATTTATTGTGGACTTAATTCTTTATGTGTTGTTTTGAACTAATTTTGTAATATTTATGTCTTAAATTAAACATTTTTATTATTAAACTTTATTTCTTTTTTAAAAATGAGAAAATATCTTTTTTGTCAAAAGGGTTGGCCCTTTAATGGTAAAAACTATAAACTTTAATGGTAATTTTAAATATATGAGAGATTATGGTTAGGATATATATAAAAAAGACATTAGAATCATTAATTTAAACATTTAAAAATTAGGAAGATTATATGCAACTAATCCAAATTTTATGCGGGTATGTGTATTTTAACATAACTTCATTAAGTATTCTTATTTGTCTTCATCTACCCTCTCCAAAAGACACCTATTTGATATGCCCTCTTATTGACGCATTCAATGACATTTCTATGTAATTGTTCAAACAATCTCAAATGGTAATAATTGTATCCTTTGTCACTTTTTTTTAGAAAAAAGCCAAAATAATATTAAAGGAACCAACGTTTACAACTTACATATAGACAAAATGCAAAATCTAGAAAATAAGAATTCATGTAATGTTAAGATTTGATGAAGGTTCTGACGGGACATGAGGAAACATATCTCCACGCAGTGAGTAGTCAAAGATAGTGGATAACCAAATGCATAAACCTTGAATTACGTATCCAAAAGAGTGTTGGACATTTAAATAGGAAGATATTCTCTGGTGTTGCTTTATTCTGCCACAAGAACTCTTTGATGGGAGAACCATTATGACATAAGACCATGACATAAATGTTCGCCTGATCTCTTGTATTTGTTAAGAATAATGTATCAATCTTCACTCTCCAAAGACAAAAAAAAAGAGCAAAAGAAAATTCCATTCTTGTAACTCTTTGTTATTCTGGATAGTTGGAAAACTCCAATTCTTGATAAGTAACAAAAATCTTGATATCCCTGATTATTGTAATGGTACTTTCACTTTATCCATGATATTGGACTTGATTCCTTTTCTTCCACAGAGCATGTAAGAGACATATCATTTGTTGAACCACTTGCATGAGGCCATATTTATGAAGATTGAGAATCATATCTCTAAGCCAAACCTTGGATTACATAAAAGAAGAATTGTGAATTTAATGTTAAGGCGTCCAAACATAAACTTCTAGATGATGGACATGCGATAAACGCATGAGTTAGAGACTCATCCTCATTATATCCAAACAAACATTGGGTTGTTGATGATGAGTCAATATATCACTAGATTGTAAAAGCATTATGAAACAATTTTCATATGAAAAGGATTTGTTTGTAAGGCAATTGGGGTCTCCACAAGATCTTTCAAAAGTGGTCATTGAGAATGTCACTAGTATATGCATTTGTCATTATTTAGTTACTCCATCTTTTACATTATAAATACCTGACGATGTACCAGTCCACATAAGCTTATTTGGGGAATTAGTGGAGATTGGAGTGCCAAGAATTTCTTATGCAATGGAAGGAGAATATAAATTAAAAATCAATCAAGAATTCCAAGTAACAGAATCCCAAGAGAAATGAACATGCAATAATAGATCAGTCACTCGTCCAATATTGAACAAAGAAGCTCGATCCTTATGTATGGGCCATTGGAGGTGGTGATCAACTGAAATCCATGATCCATTTCCAACCCTCCATTTTAATTTTCCCACAACGATTCTTGTATTATCTGATAGTCCTTTTCATACCCAAGAGGAGTTGTATGGATTTTTTATAATGAATTGTTTTGAAAGATCTATATATTTAACTTTGAGTGTAGATGCTAATAATGAAGACGGTTTAGAAGATATAGTGCATGTTTGGGATGTCTTTTTTAGGGTCAGAAGGACTTTTCCGCCGGAGAAGCTAACTGAAAAAAAAATCATGTTTGGTTCATAAGCAGATGAAAAGATCTTTTCTTCCAGAAGTCCGGTGGGGAAGCAAAAAGCCAGAAGTTAAAAATTTTGACTTCTGGCTTCTGGCTTTTGTCTTCTGATGGGCCCCACACCTTTTATTGTTTGTTATTTAATAAAGTGGGTAGGAAAATTAGACTATTAGACCCCTAAAATTTTTAAATAAGATATTTTCTTGTAATATAAAATTTCCTTTTTATCTCCAAAAATTTACCATAATAATCTCTACTTATTTTCTCCCACAATATCCTCCTTTGAGCTAAAAATATAATTTTTTTAAAATTATTTTCCTTAAAATAAGGGAGAAACTAAGCCTTTAAAATCCTTCAAAACCCAAATTTCACTTTTTCTTTCTAAACTAGAAGAATATATGCATATTATATATGTATTATTTAATAACAATAATGCCCTTTTTAGTAATTTTTCATCTAAACTTACTTTTCAAAATAATCATCCAAACATGTTCTAAAAGTCAGATTGAAAAAAAGCACTTCTAACATTACTAATCCAAACATAAATCACTTCTACAATCTAACTTTTTTCCAAAAGACCATCTGAAAAAGTCATTCTAAAAAAAAGTCAATCCAAACACACCCATAATTCTCATAATCCGCTTAACCAGTAAAGCTTGATTAACGACCTTGGTATGTCTTAATTCCAATCCTCCCTTATAGGACGAAATAAGGCATCTCTTCTCAAGAGATGCATCTTTCTCTTAGAGTCTGAAGATCTTCAAAACAAAATAACACAACTAGCATCAATACGATTGCAAACATATTGTGGCAGCTGAATATGTATCCTTTGTCACTTGATTTGTTTTTTTTAATAAGTTTAATCATTATGAATCTCCTAATCTATTCTCTTGCTTAATTACATATTCCTCTCGACATCTCCATATTAGCTACTCTTATTTTATACTTTTATTGTCCATATAAAGCCTAACATTCGTTGTAGTATAGTAGATTTTAGATTTTTTTTTTTTGTCTCAACTGGCAAGTAACTTCATTAGCCTTTCTCCATTAAAAGTATGCATGTAACTCTTTCTGAGTAAATTAGGAATGACTTGGTACTTGAAAGACAATTTGTTGAAATTTGGAAGAGATTCAATTATTGAAGACATTTAATTAGAAATGACTTTTGATGTTGGTTTGTGCAAGGCATCATATAACAGCGAAGATAGCCATCTACTTGAAACTAAAGGCTCTTATTGCAAATATTTTTTTTAAATGGTTGAGTTTTGTTCAATGAATCTCTTTCATAAATTAATACATATAATGGAAATTATTAATTAGACTTGATATAAGTGGTTGAAGGGCAAGGTAAAGGATCAAACCATACAACGAAGCATTTCAGTATCTAGGAAATATTAAAACCCTGAATACACCCCCAAAACAATAATTGCACAACAATTCTAAAAGTTTTAAATTAAAATTAATATACATACATTATCGTACCCAAAGGGAAAAAAAAAACTAATATAGTAGTACATATACAATTACATTTTGATCAATAGAACCATATTTCCGGAACCCACACCACATGGAAAAATCGCTTACAACAAAGCAAATGATACCCAAGTGGTGGGAAAAACACATCTATACATATAATATAGATGTTTAAAAGGAATATCCTTAGCTGGCGGGAAAAAAAAAACCAAAAAAAAAAACTTAAAACGATGTCGTGTCCCTCATAATTACCATGGAACATGTCACCCACAATACCAAATCCCAAATTAATCCAATTTGATTCTTCATCATCATCATCTTGAACAAACAGGCTCTTCTGCTATGGTCTCCAACATTGGCTTCTTGGACCTGCACATAGATAATCTACGCACCACGAATTCTGGCCTTGAGAATTCGTCTACATCGTTGTGGTCTAACTCCAGCGAATTACCTTCCTTGTCTCCCAAGTTATTGTCTATGCAGTAATTATTGCAGCCCTCCGGCAAGACCCTCGCCTTACCGCCGCCTACCTTCTTGAGGGCGGCGTTGGCGGACATGACATAGACATTGGAGAATTCGAGTTCTTCATCGGCGGCGAGCGGGGAGAACCGCCGTCCGATTTGGAGGGATCGCGAGTTCACGGCGAAGAAATTCGGCTTCTCGAGCATTAGCTCGGCCGCCCTTATCGGAGCGAAAAGCTCCTTAATGTCGCCGCCGGGGAATATCACCTTGATTGCCCTTAAACTCTTGCTTCCTGGGCCTGATAATGTGCATGAAACATAATTCCCCATAATAAATAAAAAAACACTTTTTTTTTTCAATTTAGAGGATCAAAGAAGGAGGAGGAGGAGAATATTGAAATGGAAGATTGTGAATTGGGAATATTGTTATGTGTTGTGTGTGGTTATATATATATAGAGAGAGGGAAGTGAAGAAGAAGGAAGGAAAAAGTCTTGAAGTGGAATTTTCGTTAGGAGACAGTTGTAATAAGGTGATAATAAGGTTGACAAATTTGTGATTGGAGGCCGCGTAGGAATGAGAAAGAAGAAACAAGGAAAGGTGGTTTTTTTTTTTTTTTAATTTTGATAATATTCTTAAGAAAAGAATAGGAAGCTACGTTTTAATAATTCACCTATAAGCTTGTATGATCTGTTATGTACACTCCACTATGATTATGCAAACGCGTTGTTGGTGTGTCTCACCTAAATTATTTATTTTTTATATATAATAAAATTACATCAGACCATATTAACTATATCCTGACTCCTATAAAAAGTTAATTTAGTTTGATCCTTATAAAGAAATAGAATCATCAACTGTGAAGGAGATTGCATCACCATTTATTATGTCAATAAAGAATAAGTTTTTACCATAAGAGAGCATTTGCAACTGAATTTATTTCACGATCACATAATACATAATCTCAACTTTTCAACTCTGTTTAGAAGTTTTGTATCTCTACTAAAATAATATAATCCGGATGATTAGGGGAGACCGGACAGTGAACATCTAATAATATAAATCAACTCACAACAGTCATTATCAACAATTATTTTGCCAATTGAATTGAAGGCCTCAATTCCAAACCAATTTCTATGCACAATGAAGCCCCATGCTTCAGCTAACAATAGAATATGGATGGGTTTCGATTTTTATAATCATACATTATTAAATGGATATGAGAGAAATAAAATTAGTTATAACAAAATAATTATTCCTCATTCATTGTCTATATGCTTTTTAATATATGTTAAAGACGATTTATAATTATTTTCAGTGAGACGCGATATCATATTATTGTGCTCACATGAGTCCTCTCTGTTTTTTTTAGGGAGTTGAAAAACTGATCATATGTGCTATATGGCACTAAGAGCGTATTACATATTTAGTGCTATATATTATATTTGTAAATAATAAGTTCACACATATGGTTGGACACATATTAAAAAGGAAAATTAAAGTTTGCTTTTATGTTATACAGCGTTAAATTTTAGGTGGCCAAACCATTTTATTTTGTTTTAAATTTCATTTAGGAGTGTCAATTAGATTTTTAACGAAAATAATTAAGGAAAAATTATAATTGAAAGTTTTGTTGGTGAGAATGAAACAAAATAATCATAAACTTAACAAGTTTAGTGGGCAAGATATATATAGCATTTCTAACATTTATCTCTTTTAAATACTTTTTAGGGAAAATTGGGTACTATTTGACAAATTAACTAGAAAATAGGACATGACTTATGTTAAATATAATTGTCATGTCCGAGTGCTATGTCCCATTTCCAACTAATTTGTCAAGTAGGAATTTATCTTCAAATTTTCCTATTTTTATTCTATTAAATAATATTATTGTACTCGCTCATCCTAAATACCATAAGAGTTGTAAACATACTTGATTTTATCTTAAACAATACGTAAATCCATGTGCGTTGCACGAATATATTATTTATTCTGTATTGTTTATTTTATTTTCCATTTATTGTGTTTCTATGAAGAACTTAATAGTATTTTGAGTTTGTGCAAGTGAAAATAATCAAATCATATAGAATTTTCGCTAAATTTAATTGCAGTTAGTTTGATATTAAATTGGGCGAGTTGCAAAATAATAAAAAAAATTATTTTTTAATTTCAACATAAAAGCATACACAACAATAATTGTATATTCTAAACATGCTTCATTTGTTTAGTACACTTTAAAAATGTATGTCATATCCATAATACGGAGAAAATCAGGATTGTAGTTCATGAATATATAATATGTATAAATTCTTTGAGAGTTACTTTGTTATAAATGGCACATGACGGTTGAACTTCTCTTATTTCAAGGCACCATATCCCTTCACTTTTGAGCAAGACTTAAACTCAAACAAGTCTTATATTATTTGTTATTAATAGAGATATTTTAGATTAAGTACCATATTCGTTACAAATAAAAAACTCTTGTAATTTCTCTAATATTTTTAATTTAATTTTAGTATATAGAATGTTTAAATATTCAAGGGATTAATGTGTGCTATATATTTTAGGCGCGCTTAGTGCCCTAAAGTTATTTGTGATGCAATTTCACCCTTAAAGGGTTTTGTTAGATAAATTCGGTTCAAATTAAATGTTGGTATATGGAATGTGAAGGGGTTGGTTCGCTTTTTTAAGATAATACTTTCCTTTTCAAGGAATGTGAAGGGTTATGACTAACTCTTACTGTCCAAGCATTTCATTATTAATTAATTGCTCAATTAAATGTAAAATTAATTGTTAAATAAAATTGGGTTTTTTATAGATAACACCCCCTATTCAAGGAAATGTGAAAGGGTGTGGCTCATGCCTTTAGACTTCTAAATAATGATTCTTCTATCATTATTGATCATATTAATAACTTTTATGAATCGATATGCATAAATATATAATAAAAATGTGAAATTAACTAAATAGTAATTACATTTTTTGAACTTATAATTGTAATAAAAATCAATTTTATTTAACAATCTCTTTCACACTCAATTAAATGATTCATTAATAATTAAAGGTTTGAAAAACCTAAAAGTATAGTAAAAACTTTTCACATTTCTTTGAAAAGGAGAGTGTCATCTTCAAAGAAAAATGCAACCCAACATTTTTATATTTTGCACAACTTTTAAACCAAATTTATTTAACAACCCTTTTTCACATTCCAATAACAATCTCTCTCACACAAAAAATATTATAAAAAATAATTTAAGTGCATTATTATTAATATGAAATGACTTAACATTACAATTAAGTCCTTTCACATCCCAAATAAAAATTGTTAAAAAATATCACATTTTGTGGCTAAGCATACCATCCATTTTCTCCTAAAAAATATAGCAACCATGATAAGCACATAAATCTTTTGTAAGAGGGGATTATGTTATCATAGCAAAGTAATATTGTATATTGACTCTAACTTTCAGGATTTACATATATACTCATTTTCATATCTAAAAAAAGAGAAAGAAGACACAAAATCAATTAGCTAAAAAAAGAAAGAGGAATGATTAAACAAAGCACAAAAAGAGAGATAAAACAACACATATTCACAAAAAGAGGAGCAACAACACTTGTTTCAATGCATCAATCTCCATATCTACCGAAAAATAAAAAGGTAATGGATAAAAAATTTATAACTTGAAGACAATACAAAAAAATAAACAGCCAAGATACAAAACAATATAAATATGAATCGAATAAATGAAATACAAAAGGGTTGACAAGAAGAGGAGAAACCATCATTTGACCTAAGAGATAAGTCCACAGCAAAGACTTTATATAGAATTCAAACAACTGTATAGAGAAAAAATTAACCAATAGATTATATAAATATAAATCGAACAAAAAAAAATTCAAAAGGGTTGAAAAGAATAGGAGAAACCATCATTTAGCCTAAGAGATAAATCCACAACAAAAACCTTATATAGAATCTAAACTACAACTATGTAAAAAAAAACCCACTAGATAGTGAAGGGTCATCATAAATGATACTCATAATCATAAGATAACTACATTAATATTGGAATATGAATAACCACTTAAGTAGAAGATGAAGAGAATTAAACAGTTAGTTAACGGTGTTAAACCGGAATTACCATGAGATGAAGAGAACTAACGGAAGACTAACGGTATTACCACAAGATTTATAGTATATATTGAGATAAGATGAAGAAAACTAACGGAAGACTAACGGTGTTACCACAAGATTTATAGTATATATTGATGATGATTGATTGATTGATGTTACTTAAATTCATTTTCTCTCTCAAATTTTTAATATTTTTATCATCTCTTTTTTTTTATTAAATTCAATGTATCAAAAGCCGATCGCAGTGACTAATCCATTCGTCGTGAATCCTCCACTTAAGGGTAAACGACTGACCACGAAATGCTCTCCATATCCAATGATGGGATTTAAGCCTCCAACCATTTGGTTAAGGGACCAAGTAAGGAACCATTCAGCCACACTTGCGTGGTTCTTTTTATCATCTCTTTGGTTGCATAATATGGAGATTTTCCCACGAATGAGGAATTAAATGCAAATTATTAAAATTATTTCTTTAAAAAAATAACACAAATTTATTATACACATAACGTAACTAACTTACTTTTTTTATAGCGAGCTCTTATATTTGGCATTCTGAATATAATGGAAAAGGGAGAATAAACTCATTTAGGTTAATATATTATATATTATTTCTCCATTATGTTAGTTAATTTTAGTTGTTTCTTTTTCATTTAAAAAATCTTTTTAAATTAATTCCATTTTTATATATTCAAACGAGACAAGTGAAAATCATGTTGTATGAATAAACTAAAATTCTAAGAAAATATTTACTAAGAATATCTTATAAGTCAATATAGTGTCTTTATCTATGATGTTCTTTGAAGTTGATAGATTGTGAGTTGAAATATGGAGAAGGAATTAAACTAAAAAATAAACTGAAATAATTAAATAAATTAAAATAGCGCTAAACTTCATGGAACTTTATTGATATATAAATATATATATATATATATATATATATATATATATCAGAGGTTCCTTTCACAATTGTGTTGTGCTTCAAGCGTTTTGTCCTACAACCGATTTGAATTTTATTTTTCATCCTTAAATTGTTTAAATTTGAACATTATAACACCAAGGAAGAATTAAATTTAGATCGTGAAAGATTGATTTAACAAATTACAAATAGAATGAATTATAAATATCAATTCCAAAACATAAAAATAATATCAATTCAAACAATTATGAATTCGGAAAAAATATTTATTACAGGGAAACCATTTAATTCTCAAAGGTAACTCTCAATTTATGTATAGATTTTTAAATTGATCAACTTAGTTTTTTCAAATAATCTTTTGGAACATCGTCAATTCCCATCATTACGACGAAATTGTGCTTCAGAACGAACAAATATTAAAAAATAGCATTCCCTTAGCTTGTAGCTAAATATAAAACCCTTTTAAAGAAACTAAGTAATTTACTTAATAATAGTATATATGACATTATTTCTTTAAAAGTTCTTCTATATATATGTGTGTGGTTGGATTATATATTAATTTATAAGTCAAATAAATGAATTTTTTAAAATGATAAATGTCAGAAATAAAATAAAAAATATTTTATGTTATACCAATTTACTTCCAAATTAGGTAGTATATGTACTTATGTAGGACTTGAGGCATTATATCATATCATACTTTTTTTTTTTTTTGCCATCATTATATCATATCATACAATAGAATTATTTTTTATTTGGCAGCAATGGATATATATATATATATATATATATATATATACGTGATGGCTTATAATAAAAGTTACGAGATCTCCAAGATTAACACTATCATATCGTATTTTCAATTATCTCATATAATTAATTTGTTAATCTCCGTCCATGTAAATGCATAGGCACCTTCTAATTAAATAAATAATTAATTCATTGAACCATCATAATAAAAGATTGTTTTGACTTTGGGGGATGCATCATAACCATTATCCCATTTGGATGCGATGGTTGAGCACAAAATAAGGAAGTGAATTGAATGTGTTTTCAAAGATTGACATGGTTGACAGCAGCAGAAGCGATAATAATATATAATAATAAGATTGACCCACACATATGTTCAAGGCATGCAAGGGAGGCGCGAGCTTTGCGTAATATTAAATTTTTATTATTTCACTTAATAGTTAATACTACCTCTAACCCTAATTATAAGATTAAGTTGATTTTTTTTAGATTAAAAAAGCAAAATATATCACCTAATTTTAATATATGTTATATATAATTAGATTATATATGTTAGTATATAGGTAAGGTAACTTAGTTTTGAGAAAAAATAATAAATATGGATATTTTAAAGTGATTTATTTTTGTATCCTTAATTTTTTTAAAAAAAAAGTCAACATAATTTTATAATTAAAATTAGAGGGAGTATAATCTTTAATCTCTTAAGTTCGTTCTCTTCTCATTTTGATCTATCAAGTTTCAAACAATAGGTTTTTATTCTTTTAGATACAAAATGATCTGAGTTTTTATGAAATTATAGGGACTATTGTTTTGGATGAAATGAAATTTGATGGGTCAAAACTAAAATGAGGAAAAATTTGAGTGACTAAAGATTATATTAACTCTTATTATTATAGATTAAAGTGCAACTACTCGCTAGCACTTAGTATCCAAAAATGTTTTGAAGAACAATTTTACTTCTGAAGTAATTAAAATGTAGTAATTTTCCTTCTTGATAAAAATATTTATGACTAACAATATATCTTTGATGATTAACATTTGTTTTTAACATTGAAGACAAATTTAATCATTTTTTAATACTTCCACAGCAAAATTGTTCCTAAAAATCTTTCAAATACCCAACAATATTGAATAATTATTTCAAAGTCAAAGTCGTATTTTAACCTCTACTACTACAACTATTACTATTATTATTATTGACAAAGCCGGTGAACCGCGTAATTGGTTTTTACATTTGAGGCATTTCACAATCGCAGGAGCAACACGACATTTTCGTACCGACTCATTTAGACCGAGACAGTGTATAACTTACTTATATATTTGAAATTATATGATTATTTAAAACAAAAATGTTTTGTTTTTAAGACTTGGGTTGGACGAATATTATAGTAGTTTAGTAATTTAGTAACGTAACACATCAATTGTAGTGTCGGTCCTTGAACCCCTCGATGCAAGCTACATATTGGCACATTTCTACAATTAATGGACCCATGTGTCTATAGGTGTTCATAAGTTCCAAAGACCAATAATTCAACCTCGTCCAGCTCAATGAAACACGACTCGGTCTGATCTGAGAAAAATTAGTCTGATACAAAAATGGAGACTAGAGCGAATTGATCATGCAGATTTGATGACTAGACATGGGATTGAACAATAAAACAATTGGCATGTGTCTAGCACTCAAAAAGTCCTAGAAGCATTCAAAGTCAAAATTACTGGAGAAATAACAAGTGAAAAAGTATTATTAACAAGTCATTAAGACTTGGTTGATATTAATTGTCTTCCTTAAAATATGAGTAAATTTCACCAATTTGCCGCCTCCCCCCCCCCCCCCGGTTCACTATCCACTGTCTGTCTTTCATCCTCTCCTCTCCTCCTCTTTACGTTATACTGGTTAAGGAACTTATGTTAAGAATGTATTTCAACTGGCGTTAACCTTTTTTCTATGAAACCGTCAATACATACAACTTATACAGATACATGCAGTATGTGATGCTATAGAGTATTATACAAATGTCTATTAAAAATGTGACAAGAACTCAATTTGCTTGCCATTTCCTTGATGTCCTCAGTAACGGGAGAATTATCTGACAGAGAGGAGATTTATGGTGTGTTTGGATTGGCTTTTTTTCAGAATGACTTTTTCAGAAGGTCTTTTGGAAAAAAGTTAGATTGTAGAAGTGATTTATGTTTGGATTAGTAATGCTAGAAGTGATTTTTTTTCAATCTGACTTTTAGAACATGTTTGAATGATTATTTTGAAAAGTAAGTTTAGATGAAAAATTACTAAAAAGGGCATTATTATTATTAAATAATACATATATAATATGCATATATTCCTATAGTTTAGAAAGAAAAAGTGAAATTTGGGTTTTTGAAGGATTTTAAAGGCTTAGTTTCTCCCTTATTTTAAGGAAAATAATTTTAAAAAAATTATATTTTTAGCTCAAAGGAGGATATTGTGGGAGAAAATAATTAGAGATTATTATGGTAAATTTTTGAAGATAAAAAGGGAATTTTATATTACAAGAAAATATCTTATTTAAAAATTTTAGGGGTCTAATAGTCTAATTTTCCTACCCACTTTATTAAATAACAAACAATAAAAGGTGTGGGGCCCATCAGAAGACAAAAGCCAGAAGCGAGAAGTCAAAATTTTTAACTTCTAGCTTTTTGCTTCTCCACCGAACTTCTGAAGGAAAAGATCTTTTCATCTGCTTATGAACCAAATATGATTTTTTTTTTCAGTTAGCTTCTTCGGCGGAAAAGCCCTTCTAACCCTAAAAAAGACATCTCAAACATGCACTTAATGTACCTGGCTTGTTTCCTAGATGCAGTTTACAATCCCCAACCGTCCCGATTGATCTTCTTCCAGGTCACTCATGAGCCTAATAAGGACATTTCTAAGTATACGTTGAGATGCCAATGACTTTATTCCACATACCTTCAACTTGTAAGTATGATGCCAAGAAAAAGTACCTGCATAAAATATTGTAACATGAACTTGGATAAACTTACTTCCATCTTGTGTGATAAAAATCTGCTTCCACGAAAGTATCGAAGCCGAGCGCAGCACACTTTGTTGTATAAGATCCGTCACCATAATCCACGATCTGATGTTATTGCCAGTATTTCCTAACTGATGATATGTGTTGAAAATATTGAGTAGGTGTATCATAAGGTGTATGTCTCACATTATTTGTGATTGTGGAAAGAAATAAGTGATCTTGAATTAATAATAAGTAAAGAGGAGGAGTGAACTCGGACAACAATAGACCACTAAAAAGGTGAAATCCGGCGATTTATTCCCACCCATTGTACTTGAGTTAAATATAGAATGAGCATCTGATGTCATATATTTTGCAGAAATATAAAACTAACTTTTCAGAATTGAAGAGCTTTTCTAAATAAATGCTATGTTAGCTTTTATTGTGAAAAATTAATTTTGGAATTTACATGGATAGTTTATTACTTTTAATATACGACATAATGAGTCTTTTCAACTGCTTTGATAATCTTTAAACCGAAATATTCAGATTCATTAATGGGTTTCAATAGTATAATAAATGCCATAATTTATTTGAATGAGCTTTGTCATTCGACATTCAACACTGACCAAGTAAATCTCCCTGCGCCTCTGCAACGTTTTATATACCCATTATTATTACATTAACGTAATAGTGAATTGCTGAAATGAGTAGTAAGGGAATGCCTATAATAGGTGCTTCGATTGTAAGAGTTTGTAGAGACAACTCTTGAGATTTAGAGCATCATTCTTCCTCCTCTCGAGTGTTGTTGTCTGAGTTAATTATCTTCCGTAGTTATGTTCACTTGTTCTTACAACTGTTTTTATATGAATAATTCGTTTAATCTTGAGAAGTGTCACAATTACTTTTGCCGATAGTTGCAGAATAGTTCATAAAGACAATTCCCCTGATGGCACAACTCGATCTCGGGATATTTGTAGGTACTATTGTCAACCAAATTTCATAGCAATGGAGAGAAGGTAGATGACGATAAACTAAATTACAATAATATAGGTAGTGACGCCAACATGATGGAGTTATAGGGTGTGTTTGGATTACCGTTGGAGAAGTGACTTTTTTTAGAATGACTTTTTTTAGAAGTGACTTTTGGATAAAAGTCATTTGTGTGAAGTGATTTATGTTTGGATTTGTGATGATAGAAGTGACTTTTTTTCAATATGACTTTTAGAAACATGTTTGGATGATAATATTGAAAAGCACGTTTATATGAAAAATTACTAAAAAGGGCATTATTTTCATTAAATAATACATATATAATATGCATATATTCTTATTAAAGGCTTAGTTTCTCCCTTATCTTCAGGAAAATAATTTTAAAAAATAATATTTTTCGCTCAATGGAGTATATTGTGGGAGAAAGTAGTTAGAAATTGTTATGGTAAATTTTTGGAGATAAAAAGAAAATTTTATATTAAAAGAAATTATCTTATTTGAGAATTTTAGGGGTCTAACAGTCTAATTTTCCTACCCACTTTATTAAATAATGCATAACAAAAGGTGTGGGACCCACCAGAAGTCAGAAGTCAGAAGCCAGAAGTAACTTTTTTTTACTTCTGACTTTTCACGTTGCAGAAGTCATTTTGGACCAAAAGTTATTCTGAAAATAAGGCAAACCAAATATGTTTAATTCTTGAAATTTTGCTTTTACTTCTAGGATCCACTTCTGGGTGCCAGAAGTGGCATCCAAACATGCCCATAGTATGTGGCTTATAAAACAAACATAAAAAATTCTGAACAGCAATGAGTGCAAGTACTTCTTCTTCATGAGTTCGATTTGACTTTCTATGCAAACTCTCGTTTCTCTTGTCCCAGATTGCATGTGTAATATACATGATACGTCTGATGATCTCCAATTCTCCATTTCTGCTTCATTTTTCCTGTTAGTTTTTCCAAAAACTTTTTCAGCCACAAAACAAACCCACGTTCTTCCATAATTATCATTTGTCTTAATTACCCATTGTAATATATGTTAAAATATGAATTAATTGTATGTATATATATATATGTTAGATTTGTCTTTCCATCACAAAATCTTAAACCAATATGATGAACTCAACCCAACATTACATACATTTAATTCATCTTTCATGCTTTTGATGTAGGACTTATACTAATATTCTCCCTATTTGTCCTTTTTTATGCATTTTTTCTTTGGTTGGGTTTGTACTTTTTCTTTTTAATCTCAAAAGCCTCAGGTTTACAAATATTTTTTTACCATTTTTTTTATCTCATTGATCGAATGGCTCTGAAATCATATTGAAATATGAATTAATTATGTGTGTGTGTGTTAGTTTTGTCTTTCCATCGTATAAACTTAAGCCTATGTGATGAACTCAACCTAGCAATACATACCTTTAAGTCATCTTTCATAGTTTTGATGTGGGACTTATCCTAATATATAAACCAAAGCGCCTTGGACCAGCTACACTTCAAGAAGACATGATCAATTGTCTCTTCATACTCCCCACAAACAGCACACATGCATGACATCATTAATTATATATATGATGTCGCTTAAGCACTTCACCAATTGGAATGGCCTTTTGAAGAACCTTTCACAATCTCACCTTGAACTTTGCTTGAATCCTTGTCTTCCATTTTACATCCCATTTATGAGGAGGATCACTAACCTCTTCATTAGCATAAAGTATTTTATATGCTTTATTGACATTGTACTTCCCATCAACCGCAGGCCACCATCTTAATTCATCTTTCCTATTCATGACTGAGAAAGCTGGCATATTCTTTAGACATGTTTGAATTTAATTCAATAGTATTAGATATCAAATGTTGTATAAAAAAAAAATTGAGGAACTCGTGTTCATAGTATAATCATCATCCATCACCATCGATACATAAATGTTCTAATATTGGATGTGTGTGTGTAATGCACTCTTCTCTCTTTTTGACATAGAAATATTAATATATCATTAATAAAATAAATATAGAGTGCTATATGAAACTTCAGAGAATATTAATATTCCCATTTTTTATGATGACATCTCATTCTTTTTGGAGGTCACTTCCGACTAAAGCAAGTGCGCTTTATAATTTTAATATAACATATTCCAAAACTATATATATATATATATAAATTCCAGAAAATGTCTGCTCTCTTGTTTTATATAACTTCAAACTTGATGAATTAATCATTTTTTGGACTTATTAGCGATGTATTTACGTTCAATAAAAATCAGTTCAATTAATTAATAATAACGCAACACATCTTATAAAGGCGTACGTGACTTTAAATTTTATTATTACTTTGATAAAAATGTTGGTGGTAAGTTTATTTTAAAAATTTATTAGGCAAAAAAAACTTAAATTCAACATTATGTATTTTCAAACACTATAACTATCGATATTTGGAAGGATTTCATATATTTGTCAGATTTTTTTAGCAAAATATATTTGTCAGATTTTAAATCAATATTATAACCAATCAAATTTTCAAATAGGTTTTACCAAATTTTCCCTTACATTTTTGCTATCCTATTAGCTAGAACTGATTTCAGTACTAAACATGTCTGCTAAGCAGAGAGTGCCAATCAGACTTGAACAACTCATATCTAATTTGAACAATCTAGATTTAATTATTTTCAAAATGATAAGCTTTTATAAAAAATTATTTTTTGAAAAATAATAATCAAAAGATTATCTTTATTTTATATTTTATACTCATTAAATTAAATTTGTTATAAAATGTAGATTTTTGTTTTTAAAAAATCAATTTTGGACAATCTAAATCTAATATAAATGATCCAAATTTGATTAACCTTTTTTATATAAAAACTGCATCAGACCATACCAACTACCCTGGATCCTACAAAACGTCAACTCGGTTTGATCATTCTAAAAAAATAAAATCACCTACCATAGGGGAGATTGCACTACCATTAACTTTTCAATAAAGAACAAATTTCTACTACAATTAAATTTGTTTCACGATCATATAACATAACCTCAACTTCCCCAACGAACTCTGCATCCACTTTAGTAAGTATTATGCTTAATTAGGAAATTGATTCCATTACCTATTTTGCACAAAAATGATTCCCTTATTTATAAAAAAATGTGTCACTTTGATCTATCGTGTATCCCAAAATTTTTCTAAAGAACAATGTCTTTAAGCATGATTCAGATCATATTATTTTTTATTGGTGCTATGCTATCATGCCAGCAATAATTAACATGATCGCTCTGTTTTGTGTATCAAGAATAATCAACATTATTGCCATGAATCTTCCAAGATTAAACCTTGCAAGGGGAAGCATAGTTTTAATATTCATCCACGATATTCCGTACGGTATTGGACAGGCAATCATTAATTGAACCTAGCTAACAAGATTCTTCTTATTACTGGTATTATAAATTATCATTATTTTTTCTTTTAACTTTGAGAGAACATGAGATTATGTCTGATAATCGAAGATATGTTCAAAAGAATGGAAAGTAGCACTTTTTTTTTACTTGCATAAATTTCTTATAAAATTCCATTCTCCTCTACATTTTTATCGAAGAACTGTCCTTTCTTTTCATTTTATAAAGAAATTTTAGGAAAGGAGTAGGGCTCACCTACTATTCAAATGTAAGGAAATTAATTCATGATCTACTATGATATGTTCTAATGGGATACAGGAGTATAATAAGCAAGCTATTTTTATCTGGCCCAGTATCTATGAATCTTCCAGCTTCACTTAGTTGTGAATATACATCCCCTAAACCCTTAATGAGCTCTGTGATGAAACTCACTCCATTTGTGAGTGTTCGGCACCCTTACCAATTGAACCCAAGGACGAGGGGTTAAAAACCATCCTTTCAACCTTATATTGCTTTTGTTTTTGCTTTTAGATCAGACATCTTAGCATTCTTAACCTACTTCATGGTAACTAGAGGGTTTAATAGGAATTAGACTGATATAAAATCGAATCAGATTGTATTGTAAAAGACAACAAAGCTCTCCTATAAGTATTTAACGCAATTGCATTCCTATAAATAATTTAACTCAAGAATTCTAATTAAACTAGCATAATTTGTTATTAGTTGAACCAAGTGTTTGATCGTGTATATTAAGAATTCTATATCATGTCTTGATTACATATTATAATAAAAAATCTTAATTTTACAAACAAATCAATATTCTATGAATTAATCCTTTCACAGAAGATGAGTATATTATGTGAGATGGATTCATATCGTCGAATTGAAGAAAAAAGGGCATAGCAACAAAATTCTTCGGAACTTGGCTTCTTCCCTTACTTTGTGACAAAATGAATTTGGACTGAATAATACTCTCTTGCATTTCATTACAATAAATGTTTATTATATACACAACATATACAATAAGAACTAACTAATCTAACTATGGTTACTAGTAAACTAACTCTAGTTAATACATAACAGAATATTAACTTAATAACAGATTATTTAATATCTGACACCCCCCGCAAGCTGAAGCATGGATATTCTTCATGCCAAGCTTAGAAATGAGATCATGAAAAAATCAGCTATTGATCAGCATATTGAACTAGAAGAAGATGGATGAGCTTTGCCCAAACCGTTTCACGAACTAGATGACAATCTAACTCAATATGCTTAGTTCTCTCATGACAAGTAGGATTATTTGCAATCTGAATAGTAGACTGATTATCACAATACAGCAAGGCCGGATCAATATAAGAGATATCAAAGTCATTAAGCAAGTAAATGAGCCATTGAATTTCACAAGTACAGGAAGCTAAAGCATGGTACTCGGCTTCAGAAGAAGAGCGAGAAACAGTGGGTTGCTTCTTGGCTCTCCATGAGATGAGAGAAGAACCAAGAAAAACAGCAAAGCTTATGACTGATCGGCAAGAATCAATACAACTGGCCCAATCAAAGTCACTAAAACACTGAAGCTGCAAGTCAGAAACACTAGAAAATAAAATACCAGCACCAGGACAAGATTTGATGTACCGTAGCACATAATACGCAGCCTGAAGATGAATGTCCCTTGGATCAAATATAAACTGACTTAGTTACCGGGTAGCATAGCTTAAGTCAGGTCGAGCGGTAGTAAGGTTTGAAGTCTGCCAACCAATTTCCGATAAACCTAAGGATCTGGAATGGTCTGACTTTTAGCCTTTGAAAGCTTCAAATGAGGATCCATAGGAGAGGAGGCAGGTTTACAAGCCAGATAACCTGAATCTTCAAGTAACTCAAGAGCAAACTTCCTTTGAGAAAGGAAAATACCATCATGTGATCTTGCAAGTTCCAAACCAAGAAAATATCGTAATTCACCAAGATCTTTAATAGTGAAAGCAGCATCTAACTTTTGTTTAACATCATTAATCTCAGAAAAATCATTTCCAGTGATAACCACATCATCTACATAGACTAAAATGGCCGTAAAAGAAGAAGAAGAAGCCTTAAAGAACAAAGAATGATCAAAGGCTGATTAAGAATAACCATAAGAAATCAAAGTAACAGACAATTTGGAATACCATTGTCGACTAGCCTGTTTAAGACCATAAAGAGACTTCTGTAACTTGCAAACCATATTAGGCTGAGGAAGTTGCAAGCCTTTAGGAAGTTCCATATACACTTCCTCATGTAAATCACCATAAAGAAAGGCATTATTAACATCCAACTGATGTAAATTCCAATTCTTGGCAGCAGCAATAGACAATAACATGCGTAGAGTGGTCATCTTAGCAACTGGAGAGAAAGTGTCAAAGTAATCAAATCCTTCAATTTGAGTGTATCCTTTTGCAACTAAGCGAGCTTTATGACGTTCAATTTCACCATTAGCCTTGAACTTGGTTTTATAAACCCATTTTCAACCAACTGTTTTCTTACCATGGGGTAATGTAGTAAGAACCCAAGTTTGATTTTTCTCAAGTTCTTTAATTTCTACATCCATAGTATCCCTCCAAATAGAGTGTTTGATGGGAATATGTTTTTGGATCAGGAGAAGAGGTAACATTGAGAACAAAGTTTTTATAGGAAGAAGAAAGGGAAGAATAAGAAAGGACAGAAGAGAAATGATACCTAGGAGAATTTCCCTGCAGTGATGGTTCAGTTGTAGACATAAGAGCGTAATGATAATCATGCATATAAGAGGGAGCAATATGAGGTCTAGTAGAACGACGAAGAGGTTGAGGAGAAGGTGAAATAGGAGGTTGTGAGAGAGAAACACCTGGAGAATCAAAATCAGGGGAAACTGGTAAAGAAGGAAGGGAAGGTGGGGATGGTGAAATATCATCTAGGAAGGTAGGAACAGACTGTATTGTAGGCTCAGGGGATGATACAGGAGGGGAAGGGACACTGTTGGCTTTGAAAGGAAACTAAATTCATGAAAAACAACATCAAGAGATAAAAATATTTGATTGTTCTGCAAATTGAGCAAAATGTAAGCCTTAGAATGTGAAGGGAAACCAAGAAAAACACATTTATGTGCCCTAGGATCAAATTTTGAGCGATTAGTTTGCAAAGTGGAAGCAAAACATAAAGAACCAAAGACCTTGAAGTCAGAATAAGATGGAAAAACAGTGTGCAGTTTTTCAAATGGTGTATGATTGTGAATGATAGGAGAAGGAAGACGATTAATGATGTAAACAACATGCATAACAGCAAAAGACCAATAAAGCAGTGGAATATTAGATTGAAACAACAAAGCTCTAGAAACATTAAGAATATGTTGATGTTTTCTTTCTACAAGGCCATTTTGTTGAGGAGTTGCAACACATGATTTTTGATGAATTATGCCTTTGGAATTATAAAATTGAGGCATAGAAAATTCTAAACCATTATCGGATCTAATAATTTTGATAGTGTTTGAAGATTGATATGTGTATCTTATTTAGAATTCATAAAAAAAATCCATGTGTATATAGAATAATCGTCAACAATTGTAAGAAAGTAACGATGGCCTCGTATAGAAGGAAGTGAAAAAGGACCCCAAATATCAACATGAATCAAGTCAAAGATTGCATTACATGAATTGGTGCGTACAGGAAACGCAAGACGCTTTTGTTTTGCAAAATGACAGGTATCACAAGTAAGAGAATGCTGATTATAAGAGATATCTGGAACAGTATTATGCAAAATAGAAAAAGTAGAATTTGAAAGATGTCCTAATCGAAGATGCCACAGAGTGAAAGCAGAATCATATGTGGTGGAAATCAAATTAATTAAGGGACAGGAAGTAGTAGGAAGAGTATCTGCATTCAAGATATAAAGCCCTTCAAAAACTTTAGCTAAACCAATCATCTGCAAAGGATGGAGTGAGTATATCTGACAAGAAGTGGAAGAAAAAGTTAGAAAACAATTGGAAGAAGCTGTGAAACGAGAAACTAAAATAATATTGAATTTGAAAGTGGGAAGATAAAGAACATTAGTAAGGATCAATGTAGGTGACAATGTTACTGTCAAGCAACAGTATGAGAACCTGTAGGTAATTTGACATAAATGGGGGAAATTGAATGATAAGAAGAGAATAACTCTAGAGAACAACAAACGTGATCAGTTGCTCCTGAATCAATGATCCTGGAAACAGAATTTTTAGAAGAAATAGGACTGCATATACCTATAGCAAGGGAAGAAGTAGATGCAGAGAGATGATTGACAACAGATGTAGGAGTATGAGTGGAATCTAGAAAGGTAAGTAAGCGTTGATACTGAGCTGAAGAAAGTTGGCAAGACTGAAGCTGTTGTGGTTGTTTGAGTTGAAGAGGAATGCGGTGCATGAGTAATATCTTGAGAAGAACCAGAATCTTGAATAGAAACTTGATTTACCATGGAAAAAGAACCGGAGGACCGAAACTTAAAGCCAGGAGGAAAGCCATGCTTTCTATAACAAGTATCTTCTGTGTGCCTAGGCTTATTACAGTAAGTACAATGTTTATTATTTGTTGTTTTCGAACCATTAGAAGGAGGACCTTGAGAAAATCTAGTAGATGAATTACCACCACAACGAGAAGGACCCTTAGCCATGAGAATTGTTGAATTAACAACATTATTAAACTCTCGTTCTTGTTGAAGAACAAGAGAGGAAACCTTATCAATAGGAGGCAAAGGATCTAATAACATGATTTGAGACTTCACAGTAACAAATTGATCATTAAGACCTTTTAAAAACCTAATGACTTGATTTTCCTCACGATGATAAAAGATACTTTCAGTAGATCCACATACACAGACTTTCAATGGACGAATGTTTGACAATTCATCCCAAAGAATTTTAAGTTGAGTGTAGTATTCACTTATAGTCATGCTACCTTGCTTTAGATTGTAGATTTCTTCTTACAAATAAGCTATCCTGAAGATGTCTGTCTGAGCATATCGCGATTTGAGATCAGTCCATATCTCTGATGCTTTATCGAACCACAGAATGCTTTTAGCAATCGATGGAGATAGCGACTTCATGAGCCAACCTTGAACGAGGTTGTTGCATCGCTCCCAAGCAAGAAACAATGGAGAAGTAGATGACGGTGGAGGAAGAGATCCGTCAAAAAATTTCAGCTTATTCTTCGACAAAAGGGCCATTGTCATAGCTCGCACCCAACTATGGTGATTAGATCCATCGAGAGGCGGTGCAATGAGAATGAGAGCTGGATTCTCATTCGGATGTATGTAGTAGGGACTGCTCTGTTCAAGAACGTCAAGAATCGAATCGGTCGCCATTGAAGAAGTTTTGAAGAACTGAAACCCTAACAAGAAACGAAGGGAAAGTGAAAAGCAGAGAGAGAGAAAAAATCAGAGAGCTCTGGTACCATATGACAAAATGAATTTGGATTGAATAATACTCTCTTGCATTTCATTACAGTATACAATAAGACCTAACTAATCTAACTATGGTTAATAGTAAACTAACTCTAGTTAATACATAACAGAATATTAACTTAATAACAGATTATTTAATATCTGACACACTTTGCTTTCCAACCCAAGATGTTGAAAAGAAAAGGCCAACGTTATCCTTTTATTAGTACCAAAATGAAGAAGAAGTCAACTTTATCAATACTCTGTATCAAATAGCATACTTATTACTTCGTCACACAAATTTGACTATTATTAATAAATATTCCTACAATTAACAATCATTTTGTTTCTTTTGCCCTTTCGTTTGTTAGGCCATTACGTATCATTTAATTTATTTTTGCGTTTATAAAAAAATTACATCCATATATATATAAAATATAAGAAGCATAAAACATGGAGTAGGATTTGATGCGTATTATCTGAATGGTTCAACTTTATTTTAGGCAAAAGAGTTATATTTTTATTTGAACATTAAAAACAAAATACAATAAAACTTATATATAATTAATTAATTTTGTCTAATGTCTAATTTTCTTATGAGAATGGAAAGCAGTAAAAATATTCTACTACATGCTCAGGACAAGGTGTGAGATTTTTAGGAGGAACAAAGTGAAATCCAAAAGGAAACGACAATGCTCGCTTAGCAAGAATGTCTACAACATTATTCTCTTAACGTCTACAAACCTCCAGGTCGACCTGCTACTCATGTTGTAACATGCTATATATATGATTCTCCATGATGAGTTTCCAATCTTCATGATGATCATTGTTGCCCTCTTTGATCAACTCGTCTGCTTTAGAACAATCATTTTGGTAAAATATCATGTGGTGTGCCCTCCATCCCAACGCTTTTGAGGCCCCAAGGTTCTGCAAAAAAAGCATCTTCTCCCCCATATTCATCATGAAGGCTTCGTGTGTAAAACCCCTATGTGATATGAAATAAACCCTCTGCATATTGCATGATCTGTCATAGGTTGAAGCACCATCAGCATACACAATAATCCACCCTTATAGCTTGTTATTGTTCCTTTTATGACTCTCCAAGCCTAATCCGTTAATATTAGTATGGACTAGCTGAGTTTTGGCTGAAAGAAAGCTTGCTAAAATAGCATTGGTTTTTCCAAGGGCATGAGATAGACTGACAGGAATCTTAAAAGAATAAGGAAGATTCTCTCCAAATTTAAAGACTACAAGATTTAATTTTAATATTATTAATGTAATTGTTTTAGTTTGAAAAGTTATTAGAATTTAGATTTGAAATTTGAAATTTATTATTTTCTTTTAGTTTTAAAAAGTTGTTAGGATTTTTAAATGCAATTTCCCTTATTTTATTATTTTAATTACTTCAATATTTTAATTATTAATAGCTTCTAGGTTTTTCTTTTAGGGTTTGGTTGAGCTTTATAAATTATAGGAGCTCAACTATCACTATGTACATTCCTATATATTGAATAAAAGTATTGAGTTTCCCATTTCCTTTTTCTCTATTCTCTCCTCTTATCTCTTTTCTCTCTTCTCTTCTTTTAATCTTCTCCACCCTTTAATCTTTCTCGTATAACCATCAAAAACGGCTAAAGCGCTCCAATGATCCTCCATTATGTCCACTCTATTTATATTTAATGCACACTAGTCTTATAGTCCGCAATGAAAGAATCTGTCCCTAAAACCTTGGTCTAATTAAATGCCACCAAGAAGCTAGCTTTCACCTGAGGACAATCTCAAAGAACACGAAGAGTAGTGTCCTCGTTTTCACGATTGCACTAAACACAACACGCCGAGGAGCTTAAATCACATCTCATTCTCTCATGATTTGTCAAGAGTCTATCATGATAATAGATACATTGAATCAAATAAAGATTATATTAACCCTTCGTTTTTCATCTTACTCCGAGTTGCTATTGAATTGTGATTATCAATTAGGAGTATGTTCCAGTCATTTTTTGAGATTAAAGATTTTGTCCCATTTTGAAGATTGATTATTATTACTGTTATACATGAACTACAGAAAAAAAGGAATTAGTGCACTGATGGTTAAAATGCTTTTTAGGAACCAAAATATTAAGGGTTTAAATTCTACCTTAACCACCAATTTTTGATAATTCTCCTATCTTCACAGTCATAGCTTTGGTGACAATCAACAGTGGCTAGTAACCGAGGTTCAAGTATCGATGACAAAGCTCCAATAATCAGTTACAGGGATCGCGGAAGAGTTTTTATTATTATTATTATTATAAAAATGACATTTACGTAATGTGCTCAAAAATTTTAATTCTATTTAAATCTCTTGACATTTTGTGAATCTGTTTTGTTAGTTGTCTATTTCGATGGTACATAAATGTGCTCGAAAATTCATACTTCAGTGAAATTATGGGATTCTTTCCTACTAGTAAGTAGAAAAAAGGTATGCCTATCATGCTCCATGATCAGAGGCAGTGGTGCAACATAGATAATGAGTTAGTTTTCTTACCATACCATTAGATTGGAGATGAGTCTTCAACCCTTTCCTAAAATTTATACTCATCTAATCTTATTTATAGAGTATTTCCAATATATTTCACACAAACCAAGGAAAACTTTAAATTTCATTAATTCTACCTTGAAATTTGACAACTTTCTAACTTTACCCTTATTTAATATCCACTTTACCATATGAGAACAAAGTCAAAACATAATAAATAGAAGGTAAAATTGTACATTCACTCACAAAATTTAATAACATGCCCTATAAATAAGACTAAACAAAACATTCTCTCTACCCTATAAATAGGATCAGATGAGCATATACAATAAAAAAAAAGGATTAGATGGCGTACTTTACGTAGATATTCAAATTTTCATTTTTATTCAAGGCTCTTATAACTTTACTAACACAAGGTCATTTTGTAGATACAAGTTTTCTATTTATAAATATAAAATGGGAAAATTTCATTTAAGGACCATTGTAGACAATTAATGTAAAAGAAGGACCACAAAAATCTAAAATTTCACTTCAGGACCTAGGTCCTTAAATGAAAAAAAAATTGTTGTGTGAAAAGACCTAAAAGCCCTTGTGAATTTATTTCAAATAGGGACCTGTGCTGACGCTGACGCTGACACAACTGACACAACGTACTTCCTTGGCTGACAACGTACTTCCTTGTACATATGGCGATTTCCTTGTGCATATGGCCAATTCCTTGTGCGTGGCCTGGACATAGCACGTTATAAGGCCAATTAATTAATCCTTATGCATATGGCTATTTCTTTGTGCATATGGCCATTTCCTTGTGCATATGGTCATTTCCAAGCTACGCACAAGGAAATGGCCATATGCACAAGGAGCAATTAATTGGCCTTATAACGTGTTATCTTCAGGCCACGCACAAGGAAATGACCATATGCACAAGGAAATGACCATATGCACAAGGAAATGGCCATATGCACAAGGAGTAATTAATTGGCCTTATAATGTGCTATGTCCAGGCCATGCACAAGGAAATGACCATATGCACAAGGAAATCGCCATATGCACAAGGAGTAATTAATTGGCCATATGCACAAAGAAATGGCCATATGCACAATGAAATCGCCATATGCACAAGGAACAATTAATTGGCCTTATAACGTGCTATTTCTAGGCCACGCACAAGGAAATCGCCATATGCACAAGGAGCAATTAACTGGCCTTATAACGTGCTATATCCAGGCCACGCACAAGGAAATGACCATATGCACAAGGAAATGGCCATATGCACAAGGAGTAATTAATTGGCCTTATAATGTGCTATATCCAGGGCACGCACAAGGAAATGACCATATGCACAAGGAAATCGCCATATGCACGAGGAAGTACGTTGTCAGTGTCAGCACGTCAGTGTCAGCGTCAGCGTCAGATTTTTGTACAGGTCCCTATCTGAAATTAATTTACAAGGGCATTTAGGTCTTTTCACACAACAATTTTTTTTCATTTAAGGACCTTGGTCCTGCAGTGAAATTTCAGATTTTTGTGGTCCTATCTGACATTAAATTGCTACAGTGGTCCTACAATGAAATTTTCCCATATAAAATTCAGTTTACTTTTTTTTTTAGAATTTAAAGAAATTAAATGAGCTACTTAATTATAACATATTTTGTTTACTATTAGATTATAAGTTAGCTTATAAGTCAAATAAACCAATTAAAAAAAATTCAAGCAAATTAATTTATAAGTATCCTATTTGTTTTTCTTAAAATTTTTCTTAAAAAAATCAATTAAATCCTACATTCAAAAAGTCTCTCTATTTAAATGGCACTTATATATGTCATTCTCTCTGGATCAATTAGTCCAGATTAGACTAAAATTAAAAAACAAATAAATAACCTTCCAGATTTACATCCGCCATTAGAAGACGCAAAGCAACACAGAAATCCCCCTCATTTCATTTTCATATCATTACATACCCCCGCAAATATCTCAAAACCTCTCTCTCAGATTTCCACACACAGTAGCAGAAGTAACGAATCTCAAAATCACCTACCTTCTTCTTCAATGGCCGGAATTCGTCTCCATCTAGATGACTCCGACGCCTCACAACAATCACGTGCACCACTTTCTGTTCCCTCCGCCGATCTGGTCTCCGACGACGACCGCTCCGTCGCCGCCGATTCTTGGTCCATCAAGAGCGATTACGGAAGCACACTCGACGATGAACAGCGCCATGCTGATGCCGCTGAAGCTCTCTCCAATGTCAACTTTAGAGCCGCCTCTGATTACAGGTCTTCTTCTTTTTTTTTTTTCATTCTCTGTTCTTTTCCTTCAGTTCTGTGCTCTGCGCTTAATTTTGCTGTGAAAGAAGCCTAGAGAAAGAGAATAGGTATAGAGAATGCGTTTTTGAATGGATGTTTGTGAAATATTTCGGATGCAGTTGATTGCCTGGAATTAGAATAGGTTTCTTCTTTTCTCTGTTCTTTTTCGCTTTATTGGTCTAGAAAAGAGAGAATAGGTATGTAGGACGCATTTTGAGTTAAATATTTCGGATGCGGTTGATTGCATCGTGATTGGCTTGTGATTTTATGGAATGAAGGTGACAGTACTGAAGGAAGTGAAAGGGGATCGAACTGGATATTGCGCATTTTTTTTAATTATATGGATGTGATGTGCTTGTTGATTGCAATCGTTGATCTAGCTATGTGATTGTAAATTGTAATGATTGTATTGCTTTTATTGAGGGAGGGGAGTTAAATCAGTGGTATTGGTTGGGCAGATTATTTATCGTTTGGTTGTTTTTTTTTTTTTTTTTTTTTGATGTGCAGTTCTGACAAGGATGAACCTGATACTGAGGCTGTTACATCAATGCTAGGTTTTCAGAGTTATTGGGATTCTGCTTACGCTGATGAGCTTTCGAATTTTCGTGAGCATGGCCATGCGGGTGAAGTTTGGTAAATAAATTTTGACTGCATTATGTGCTTCACCGTTTCATGTGAGTTTTCATGGAGATTAATTATAAACATCCAATGGCAAAGTATTGAGCGTAATTCAAATTGTTATGTTGTTTTCACTGTTCCATGTGATCTTATCTTTTTCTAAATAAGGCATGTTATAAACTTTTTACTGGATTGAAGATATATCTTGATACCATCATGCAACTTTTCTTTTATTAAGGAAACAACCGTAATTGCTTGCTAGATGCTTCATGCTGGTGACCTATACATGAATGGGTAAAATTTGTATTAGTTGATTTGAGGATCTCTGGTAGAGTAAAAGTGATTCCTCCTTTTTCTTTTTCTTTTGTTCCAACAAAGGCAAACCTTTAGAGATAAAAAGCTATTTTTGGCTTTCTACAGTCTGAAGTTTGTTGTTTAAAGTCATTATTCCTTCCAAGTTTATATATTATTTTATATAGTGAATACTATATTCAAGAGTTAGTAGTTACTCCCTTGTCTTACCACTATATTTCTGTGTAAATCCCTGCCACATGAGCTTAATTGAGTTCCTCCATATCCATTTAGCAATATTAAAGCCACAAACACACGTACATGTTTTACTAAAAGGTTAAGTTAATGCTTCAACAAATTCAAGAGAACTAAGGGAATGAGAATCCTGTGTAACCTAAAGTAAGAGTGGTTGGTGTGATTTGTAAAAACAGAAAGTTGGGAGGAAAGTAGCTGCGTTTATGGCTCTTTTACTTGCACTTTTCAATTCCTTGATGAATTTGACCACTTTGGCCATGTGTAGGTTTGGAGCTGATGTGATGGAAAAAGTTGTGTCATGGTCCAAATCCTTGTGCCTTGCCATTTCTCAAGGTCGCATACCTGAAAATGTTGATGACATCAAGTATGAGCCTACTGAACAGGATGATAAGTTCTTATCTAGTTGGGGTATACTTGACATTGGAACTGGAAATGGTCTTCTTCTCCAGGAAATGGCTAAACAAGGGTATGCGTTTACTATACTAATTTGGTAATTTAACACAGGAATAAAGTTGCACTTGTTAATCCCTTCTGCAGAATTTGGGTCACATTTGCATAAAGTTTATGCAAACTATTCTGCAGTGGAATGAGATTCTGCAACTCTAGGTTGTAGGGGGTGGGTCTCTGACCTTTGATGATCTTTGTTTATTATGACGTTTGCAGGCATACCCTATTAGAAATGGTCTGCCAAGAACTGAATTATAACATGTTAAATCCTGAACCAAGAAAACCTAAAAGCGAAGAGTGGTTTCATTGACTGAAAATTAGAAAAAAGATGGAATTGTAAGCCTTTTTAAAGACGTTGCAAAAGTTACTCTTTCTTTATTGCTACATCGAGCATAAACGCATTTCGCTGTTCCTTTTTATCTAAATGATCCAAATATGAAAAGTGGAATAGCTTGTAGTTGCGAAATTGTTTATGAATTCAAGTGTCTTTTGCCAATGATTATGTATATTCCAGATATTTTATTCATCATCTAGATAACACTCTGTAAAGAAAAGGAAGATGAGTGGGCTTCCTAATGAGAAGATAAATTATTTTTTGGCACTCTTACAAATTCACATCCTAGTAAAGAGGGAGAATGATAATAATTTGTTAGAATTAGTAAATTTAAATATTATTTCTAGAATGTCCTTTAGGTTGCATGTGTCTTTTAGCATTATTAAGTAGTTATATCTCATATAGTCTGAATATATGTATCTTTATTTCATGTACTCAAGAGTCATGAAGTTATTCTAGTATTGGGAATGGCTTCTAGTATACCTTAGTAAACGAGGTGAAGTTTAATGTGTTTTTTTTTTCAATAACAAAATCACAAGGTTTTGACTTGGAACCTTTTTTTAAGAGTATGGAGTTATTTCCATTTGACTAAACCACTATAGGTAGTATAGGTTTTTAAGCTACTTTCTTGTTTTGGTCAAATAGTTTTCTTTATACTGAAACTCTGAATTAGTTGCTAGAAAGTTTTTAATTTGGGTACAGAAAGAATAGAAGCAAACTAATAGCTTGGGGATGAAGAGACAGAAGTCAAGGGAACTAGCATGAAATATATATATATATATATATTTGGGGGGGGGGGTTGGGGGGGCTGGGCAATGTGTGTTTTCTTGATAACGAAATTCTCTATTGGGATTTTTAGGTAACTTTGTATCTAGGTCATGATGTAGTGTTTGCAGTTATTGTTGCTTTGTTTTATGTGAATACCTTGGTAAGCATAGTCTTGAAATGTCTGCATTCAGGTTCTCTGATTTAACTGGCACTGATTATAGTGAAAGAGCCATCAGCCTTGCCCAAAACCTTGCTGATCGTGATGGGTTTTCCAACATCAAATTTTTGGTAAGTTTAAAATGTAAATATGTTATGAAATTTGTATCTTGTGTGTACGTAAGTAAGCCTGCGTGTTTCTTTAAATGCATCCTTTTAGCTTTATGTTTTGCTTGTGTGCCTTCACTAACAGGGTATGTCATGTCTGTCAGTGCATGGGTCATCATTATTTCTGTTGAAGTCAGAGATACGCTTTGTCCATAGGTTTTTAAGATTTGGAGGCACAGCCTAATGTAATATTTATAGATGATGTCCACATGCAGAACTTTTAGTCTCTCACAAACCAAGCCGTCCCCTATACTTGAAAATAGAAATTAACTCACTACAGATAAACTTCTAGGGGAGCATTTAATGCAGGGATAAATTTTATTCCTGGGAATCACTTGAAAAAGCCATGAAATACACCATAAAGGCTAGGCCAGGACCAAAACAACATTAAATGTAATGACCCTTGCCAAGTAGAGGGTGGAAAGTACCTTAAAAAAGGCTGATTGGCCCCTTTTTTGTGCACATTGGTATGCTTGTAAGTTTTAGACTTGTCCTCACATCTGGTTTATACTCTTGGAAAGGCGCCATGTTGAAAGGTATCTGACGATGGAACCTTGGTCCTGACAGTTTTACTGTTTGAGTTTGATGGTGGGTCCAAATCCTGGAGTTTTCACTGAGAAGGTTGAATATCCAAAAGTAAATATTATTTTCGGAAAGGGGGCTGGATAGTCTTTTTCTTTTTTGTGGAGGGGTGGCCAGGGGGTGTCAAGCTTGTTATGGAAAATTTTAAGCCATTGAAGCTTATTCTGGATTGAGACATCCATTTTTTCATAGTACATTCAAAGCTGATAGGCTTAGATACAAGTAAAATTCTGAATGAAGACACCAAGTATGCTGAATTTTTAAAAAAAAAATGAAAAAAGAAAAATGTTGAAACACTATTAACCTGATTTTAAGTCGAGGGACCAATTTGAAACTTTGACAGAACTAGAGGAATAAAAAATGTACTTCAGCCGAAGGAATTGTATTAGTTTTATTAAATCTATTTTAAATTGTTCAGTGGATACTCAAGCAGCCTTATTATACTCTTTTCTTCATTGCAATGTGTTTCTGTTGTGCAATTTTTGATAGCTTGTTATACTACCTTTAGTAAATATAAGATCAAGTTAACTTTTTTGGAGAGATTAAGGATGCAAAATAAATCATTTTAAAATATTTATATTTTTATTTATAATTTTTTCTCAAAACTAATTTACCTTATAAACCAACGTACAATCTAATTACATGTAAGATATCTTAAATAAGTGGTCTATTTGGCTTCCTTAATCTCCATAAAAAAGGTCAATTTGATCTTATATTTAGGTCCGGAGGAAGTGATTTTGAAATCTTGATCTTATGCCATTAATATGTCGTTGGTTATGGGTTGCGATGGATTTGTAAGTCATTGCTTTTTAATTGATTCAGGTTGATGATGTCCTTGAGACAAAGTTGGAACGACAGTTTCAACTTGTCATGGATAAAGGGACTCTAGATGCTATTGGATTGCATCCTGATGGTCCTGTCAAGAGGTAACAGAAATTGTTGGATTCATATTGGTTCTATTGTGACAATATTATTTTTCTTACCACTAATATGCTTTCTATTCCTTTCTTAGTCTACATCAAATTATGTTAAAAGAATCAGATTTATTAAATGAATATGTTAGATCCTTTAACTAATAAGAGTTTAGGGGATTAACAATTATGAAGTATTCTTCTGATTTATTCTCCATTAATTATCTCCTAGCTTAATACTGAGCAATTTTGTCCTGGCTTTCTGATTTTCAGAATGATGTATTGGGACTCTCTGTTTAAGTTGGTTGCTCCAGGTGGAATACTAGTAAGTATTTTAAGCTTGTTCAATGTTGATGCTGAAGTAGGGGAGTTGTTTTATTGCCAAATTGAAAGTATCCATTAACTAAACTAACTGCAAATTGTAAAGATTATACATTGTTTATGAGTTGATTGAAGCTGTATTCTGTATTCAACTTTTGCTTATGAAGTTGCTATATATCTCGCAACAAACCAATTTCGTCATAGGCATCTCTCTTAACACCTGCCTTTTGTTTTCTTGACATGGAAGGTAATCACATCATGCAACAGCACAAAAGATGAACTGGTGCAAGAAGTCGAAAATTTCAACCAGAGAAGAATTGCTACAGCACAGGAGCATGAATCGGCTGAAGATGGGCCAACTGGCAAAGATCTTACATTTCAATATGTAAATCATATCCGCACATATCCAACCTTCATGTTTGGAGGCGTAGTTGGCTCCCGTGTCGCCACCGTGGCGTTCCTTCGCAACTGATGCGACTATCATTCACCATTCTGGAATTTTTGCCCCTTCTAAAAACAGGTTTTGAAATTGTTAGTGTTAGTGTTCTTGCGTGTGAGTAGGTGGGTTGTTTGTATTAAACCGTAGATATCTGGTTTTGATTCATATAGAAGTGACGCAATTCTGGGGTGAATTGTTCTTATTGCAATCAAGCTTGAGTTCAAATAGTCTCCCATTTTGACTCTATCTTGTGTGTTTGTTCACCTTCGACTTGCCCTTTTCAAATGGTTAACGGATCTTCTACCTTTTTTTCTCTAGTGTCATTAGTATACGCTCTAATGGATAAAATTTTGATGGTTGTTTGTGTTACTGGATTTTTTTTAAAAAAAAAATAAAAAACACATAATTTTTAGAGATTTTGATTTTGGGATTGGTTCAATTGATTATATGGTATTCATTGAACGTTCTAGAAGAGCGTAAGTAAACCATGGAGATTACATTAATGGCTTTTTTTTTTAAAAAAAAAAAAAAACAAATGGAGGCTACTTTGTGTGCGTGAAGAATTTATGCGTTTTGGTCGCAAGATTATTTAAATTCTAGGTAAATAAAATTATACTTTTTTACTATATTATTTTAATACAGTCAATTTATGCGTGAGTACAAACATGACAACACTGAATTTGAGTTTGGAACCTCATCTAAACTTGATGGATAGGGCTGTCAATGGGGTAAGAAGTTGTTGATTGATTTTTATCAATTCTTCATAAATTATCTTTATTTTATATTTAACATAAATTAAATTTGGAATATTGAAATAAGATTTGCAAAGAATTTGCTCTGAAAATGGCGTGTAGGATGGATGGGCTAAGCTCCCTTCATGCTATTTCTTGTAAAGCATGGATAAGGATATAACTCAAAAAGATGACTTTATTCAACAATGTTTCCATTAACTTATTCGGGGAATGTGCTATAAATTTTCTGAAAGATCTTATCATTGAACGTTGAGATCCAAAAAGAATTTCAAATTTGTATTGCAGAGTTTGCTCAGTCCCAGCTTCTTCATAATGAAATTGAATCATGGGGAAAGCAACCTTGACAGTTTTTGGCAATTTAGGCCTGATATTTTCAGTTCGCTGGAATATTTTGATGGAAATGAAATAGAAAATAAATTAGGTTTAAAAATATGTTTGGCATAACTTTAAAAAAAAAAAAAGAATGAACATTTTTTGGACACATTAATTAAATTGATTTAGAAACAGGGAAAATGATTTTACTCATTTCATACACATCCTTTCCCTTGTTCATCAGAGCAACGAAATATTTTTATTTTTCAAAACAAGTAATTGAGAACACATTCTCAAACGAGGGTTTTTTTGGCTTTTTATTCATAACAAAAATTTCTGAAAATGGAGATTCAGACAGGCCCTACATTTTCTAAGTTCATATGAAGAATTGACTTTCCAGATTTTGGCATTAAAATGGGTTATTGAGAAATGATTTTCATATGTTACAGTGCTATCCACCATACTTAGATTATAGCTGGGGAAAATGGGCCAGCTCGCGGGCTGCGGGCTGGCCCGTGACGGGTTACCGGTTACTTGGTGCGGGCCTGTGCGGCCTGCATCTTAATGGGTTGGGAAAACCCCAACCCTAACCCTTTAGTGTGGGTTGGCCAGCCAACCCGTCAGTTTTTTTTTTTTAAAATACTATAATAAAAAAATAAAAATTCTAAATCAACAAAAATATATCATAATTGGCTCAAGTAAAATAGAATACCCCGAGTAGTATACAAATATGGACTCCACAATTATATATATTTTTTTTGTATAAACATCTTCCTAATTTTATTGTATTAACAATATTATTAAAAAAATTTAGATTATACTATACAAACACCACAATTTATATTAGTGAAGTGTCTAAAATATGCCTTAATGAATTAAATAGAGTTTTTCTTTCTTTTTTTTAATAAAAAAATATATTTGGCGGGCTAACCCGCCAACCCGCGGGCTAGCCCGCCTTAGCCCGTGGGCTAAATGGTGCGGGCCTGGGTTAGGATTTTCCCAACCCTAACCCTGCTCAACCCACGGGCTGGAGGGTTGAGCCCATTTTCCCAGCTCTAACTTAGATGAGGTTAGTCTAGCATGACATGCTTGTAAGTTTTTAAATACTCGTGGGTTTGAGTTGTATAAATAAAAAATGGTTTTTTTTGTCTGAATAAAAAAATGATTTTTAGGCCAACCCAATTCAGCTAAGAGTCTCCTCATTACCTAGTCCCTCCACTTTCTCTCTACCAAACATCCTAACTATTGGATCCACTTTTAATAGTTGTGATCTATTACAATGTTAAAATATCATTATATATTTATTGTTGAATGTATAGTATTTTAACAATCGTTTTAGATCTCAATTATTGAAAGCAAATATAATAATAAAGATATTAAGTGGTGATGCTAGGCAGTAAAGAGACTCCTTGCCGAACCAAATGATATGAAATATTTTCATTTCTATGAAAAATCAGCATTTTCCAGTGAACCAAACGTGGCCTTGTGATCCTAAATAAAAGTACTAACTAATACTCTTTCCTTTATTGGCCTGCTTATTTTGTCTGTGAAGTTTTTGTTGTTGTTCAAAACAACTGATTTATTAATTATTTATTTGCGTTAATATTATACTATTTTAGTTCACGTAAAATTAGCCTTAATTTATGACAAGATTTGTTTTGATTACAATTTAGACTGAATATGATTAAGGTAAAGTTGAATGGAAACTAACTTTGGCCTCATACGGTCATATACCTTATCAATATCATATAAAATTTTTTGTGATTATTAATTTCTAATTAAAGAAGCAGTCCAAGTCGAAAACCGCGTGCACTCCTAGTTGTAACTATAAAAATATAGAAAGAGTTGAAATTTTGAATGAATAAATGTTTTCTTGTTTCTTAATGAAACGGTGATAACAATAGAGTAGTATCTTATAAAAATCTTCAAAAACACGCTTTAAAATCTTTCAAATATTGATATAGTATATGTAAATAAATTATTTATTGTTGATGAATGATAAGCATTGTTTTCCATTTTTTTTTATAAGAAAAATGACTGCTGAATTTTTATTTATACTTCAATCACTTTGTGGTATCAAAAAGGGTCATAACTTAAAGGAGACTAAAACATAAATAAAATTTTACAAACGACGTAATTATGTATCATTCATTTTCCTTTGTTTTTTTAGATGTTGGGGAGATAATGATAAGTTGTTGAGTTATTATATGCTACTCCTATTTTGGTTCTCTTCACAAAAATAAAATGATATTTCCCCCGATTATAAGATCATTTTGATATTTTTTTTTGGAAAAATTAAGGATATAAAATTAATTACTTTAAAATGTCTATAGTTTTTTTTTTTTTGCTCAAAACTAATTTACCTTACTTATAAACTATCATATAATGCAATTACATGTAAGATTAAGTGATCTATTTAACTTCTTTAATCTCTACAATAAAAATTAAAGTGATCTTATATTTAGGACCGGAGGTAATACTTTTTTTCTTTGTTCAATCGTAATGATTGTTTATTTAGGGTTCTCATGCCTTAATTAGAAAAGTATGAAATGTGTGGAAAAAGTTGACATTCATTTATTAGTTTATTATTTCAACAACAAGGCGAAAAATCTTCAATATTAAAAAATTATGAGCAATTTTGGGCGTTTTCTTATTGGATTATGTGCAAATATACGGTGAATCCGGGATTCTGAAATCGTGATTAGGTAAAGGAATCAAGTAAACAATATTATCGAATAGCAATAAATTTATTTGGAAGGCCAAAATAATAAAAATGAATAGCCGTCCTCATAATTCTTAAAGCTTTCTAATACTTTTTCTTTTGAAAATGCCGAAAATCCACTTTTTGTTTGTCTAATTTTATAAAAGGTTTTAGCTTTATCTCTTAATTTTATTAATAATCTTTTCAATCTTAATATAACACTTTTCATTTCCCCTTTATATTAGTTTCAAATGATAGTTTTGTTTGTGTCAGTTATCAACATTTCAGAATAATTTTAACAATATTTGAAATTTTCATTTCAACATTTTTTTAATGAAACTAATATTAAATTAAGGCATTAAAAGACACTTTATTTAATTAAGACATCAAAAATGAAATATTGTGTAAAATTAAAGTACTAAAAGGAAAATTGTAACAACCAAGCGCTTAAATCAACTGGTTGTGGATTGTTCTAATTAACCAATTGTCTCGAATTCGAGCCTTAGGTATGTAGTATCGATAATTACTTGGAGGTAGCAAGATTTCTCTCGTTGTGGACCTATATTCCCACAAATCGGATTAGTGGGTTGCTAGTAGCATATCGAATACCCTTGAATAAATCCAAAAAAAGAAAACTGTACCCAAAAAAAGTATTAAAAGGAAAAATTGTGATGATATCCGTTGAGAAAGATAAAGAATAAGACAAAACACGAAAATTAATATTTAAAAAAAAACGAATTTGACTATTCCAATGTTTTTAATTACCAGAATGACTATTTTAGTTTGATTTCTCTATTGTTAGTAGTACAATATATATATATATATATATATATCACGTGCTTTTTTTTAGGGAGAATCATAACTAGATCATAAATAAAGGAATTAATCACGTTCAAATCCCAAAAAAAAAAATTACATTGAAGTCTGTAGGGACTTGGTGATATTTTTTTTTTTTTTTGCTTAAAGCCCTCGGTGTCCGGCCTCTTCGAGAACCGACTAATCCGGTGTGCGCCTTAGGGAAGACGACTTCCCAGGATTCGATCCCAAGACGGAAGGGAGGAAGTGGCTTTGCCTTTAACTATCCCTTTTCAACCGCTGGACTAAGCCTTCTTGGGCGACTTGGTGATATTAAACGGCTTGTTATTGATAGCTCATTGAGTTGTCAATATTAAACTGCAATTGACAACTCTTTAGTTATCTCTGACAACTTATTGAACTACATTGACAACTCATTGAGTTGTCAATAAGAAGCTATTTAATATCATCCAAGTCCCTTGGGCAAAAGGAAACATAAGAATAGTATTAATTTGTATGTATTGAATAATATATGGTATATGATTTGAAATTAAAGTTAACATCTAATAATGATGATTAAGTTAATGAGAGGAGATTCAATAATATCTCATATAAGAAAGGTTGAGAATTTAGGCCTTATAGATGAAAATACATTTAAAAATGCAATATAAGTATTAGAGTATTAGGAAACATTTAAGAATTAAGAATATTTTATTTTCAAATCAGATTAGGATCCCTATTAATTGAGGATATTAGTTGAAATATTAGGAATATTAGTTTAGGTCATTATTCTAGAATATTATTTCCTATTTGGAGACTTATTTTGTGTTACTGACTAGCCCATCGTCCTCCTCTACCTCAGATTGACAAAGCCCAATGGTTACCTTCGCATTCCGGGGGCGCGTGGGCTTCACACGCTTTAGAGGAGGCGGCGCATGGAGGTGTGTGGTGGCTCGTGGTCAACGACTATCTTCAGTTTCGGCGTTGTCTATTCTTTTTCGGCGTAATGGTGCTGTTCGTCGACCTTCGTTGGTGGATTTTCGAATTTTTGGGTTATTGTGCCTCTTGCTAGTTTTGGTACTTGCTGATCTATTCTTGGCACTTTGGTGGCCTTTCTTGTGATCTACGAATTATTTCCTGTTTCCATTTGGTGGTATGGAGTTTGCATTTTTGGGGCTATTTCTTTTAGCCGATTTGTCTTGGTTTGAATGTCTTTGTGTGACATTTGGTTTAATTTTGTACTTTAGAGTTGCCATGCCATTTCCGACTAATCCTAGTGGTGATTGCGTTCGTGCTTGGTTTTCTTGGCTTTACGGTGAGCTCTGGTGTTATGGAATTTGTATTTTTGGTTCATTTGTGGTGTGAATTTGGTTGCGTTAGATGCATGGTTTTGTTGCTCCAGCTTGAGGGGGAGTGTTAGTGTAATATTATCCGCTTTGGCGACACAGCTATGCCCCTCACAGTTTTGTTCCTCACGGTAGGGATAATGGCCTAAACCTCCCACACTCAACCGTGAAAACACGTCCTTATGGGTAGAAGAGTCCAACACCTTATATAGGCTTGGAACATCTCGAACCCAACCGATGTGGGACATTACAGTTAGAGTATTAAGAAATATATAAGAATTAAGAAATATTTTATTTTCAATCAGATTAGGATATCTATTAATTAGGGATATTAGTTGAGATATTAGGAATATTAGTTTAGATATTATTTTAGGTAATTGTTCCAAAATCTTCTTTCCTATCATATAAATATATGATTGAGTCCATAAATAAAGTTGAACCATTTAGATTATTTTGAACCCTAATCTTACAATAAGTGATAAACGGCCTCATTTCTATAAGAATGAGAATACAAATTCAAATTTATGTTAAGGATTAATTATACACTTTTGGTCCAATGCTATGGCGCTGTGTGCGTGTGTGTATATAAGAAGACTCGAAAAATAAAAATAAATAGTTAATTATAACCGTATATCAAATTATTGTAATTAAAAGGGTTAGATGATCAAGCAACAATTGATCGATTACTATAAAAAATTATTTTAAAAATTGTTAATGTTGATTATTAAAATCAACAAAAGGGTTTATTTTTTATGTACAAAAAGTTATCATATTCCTGTCAATTTTTACTTTTCAATGGGAATACAGGTCTTTTAAATCGATATTATCATGTTCTTTCCTTTTTATATATTGCATTATTTTTCCTGGTTAAACAATGATAACCTAGTTGTAAGAAACATAACTTCATAACTTAAGGATGTGCTACGCTAGAAGGGAAATATTTCGGGATCTTACACTGTCAAAGATAGTTATAACTTCATAACTTCATCTCAGTCTTCTCTATCCCCTCGTCTACCTTTATTGCAGAATGGGATATCGGATTTATGGTCATTGGTTTGGAAACAAAAGTTTCATACAAGACTGAAAGTTTTTCTTTGGAAGATTTTAAGAGGCATCCTACTAACAACATCGTACCTTAAGTTTCGCCATATGGTAATGACTGAGGTTTGTTACTTCTGTTCACAAACTAATGAATCTTTGGAGCATCTATTTCTACATTGTCCTTTTGCAAGAGCCAATGAAACTGGACGTTATCGCAATGGATTCGACACCGGTTTTCCTTGCAACACTCTTTTCCCCTTTTATATTTTGCTTTCATTTCAAATTATTAGAATCTATTTGGTATACCAGAAAGAAACCAGGTATGTTTTGCAGGAAAATCTTATTCCCCTAGCCAGGTAATTGCAATAGCCACTGCCCGAACCAATGCTGAGATGATATTGTTTTAGAATGAGTCAACTACAACAAATGATGAAGTACTTGTGCATGTATCAAGGAGTGAAATAGCACATATCATTTCCTTCGATCTTTTTTCTACTGTTGCTCAGTTTCATTGGCTACTTACTTTCTCACTCCACAAACGGCCTTCATCAAGTCGTAAAGTGCATATCTGAATCCAATTCAACACTGACCTCTTACATCATTGGTGTTTCGATCTGAGTGCTCCTCTGGGGACCTTGCAACTTCAACTTCTAGCTTTGAGGGATGCTCTACTTTTTGTGGTTAATCAACAAACAATTTGTCATACTTTATCTTTTCCTATGTTTTTACAACTTCCTTATTTTTCTCATGTTAAAATATTTCAGCAAGACATTAGGGTTTCCTGGCAATTTAATTTTCTTATTCGGGAAATAGGAACCATGCTTGCTACTTTCCCACGTTATTACTATATACATTAAATACATAATTCCTTTTTCATCAAAAAAAAAAAAAAAAGATATGCATCACTCTGGCAAAGGGAAACATAAGTATATGAAACTATGATAGTATTAATATGAATATATCGAATGATATACGGTATATATATGATTTGAAATTAAAGATTAAATCTAATAATGATGGCTAAATGACTTAAGTCAAGGAGAAGACATTAGATATCTTATAAGTAAAGTAAGGTTGAGAATTTAGACCCCACAGACAAAAATACATTTGAAAAGGTAATATAGGTGACAAAAGACCTCACCACCTTTTTAAGGAGGAGAATGCAAGTTTAAATTCCAAAAATCGGTATGAGTTACATATTTTTTATTAAAGAAAAAATGACATAAAAATAACTTTTGAATTTTAAAATCTCATAGAGGAGATTTTAATCTGTTGAGTAATAGTATTAACTAATTGAATATAGATATTAACAAATATAAATCACCTATATGAGATTTTAAAAATTACAAGGTATTTTTCTGTCATTTCTCTTTATCAAATGTTATTCTAATATATATATACGTATATATATTTATAAAAGAAGACTCAGAATGAAGACAAATAGTTCATTATTAATACCGTATATTAAATAATTACTGTAATTAAAAGGGTTAGATTTGGCAATATATCTCCCCCAAAAGTACATCTATACAAGGCAACGCCCAACAGTCATGCAAAAGAAAGCAAAATCAAACTGTAGCGGCAAGCAAAATATGACAGTAGATTATCCTAATGAATTGAGATTTGACACTTTAATAGGCATCCGAGTAATCTACTGATCTAAGTCGAGATTTAGTGACTAGAATGCTTCTCTCTATTGGTCTTTATTACTAAGGTAAGATTTGAACTCAATTCACGCACTTTATAGCTTAACCAATCCACCATTAGAACAAGCATATACTTTTGGTGAATTATAAGTTTATAACATTAATGTTTAAAAGATGATAAAATTTAAAATTCAATACCATTAAAAGTAACTTTTCCAAAACTAAAAATAAAAAAAGAAGGCATACACATGAATGAAAAAATTAACATATATATATACACACACATATATATATATTGATCAATATATATCAAGCACATAATAATATATACATATTGATCAATATATATCAAGCACATAATAATGATATACAATGTAGAGAGTAATTAACTAATGAAGGGATAATAATGAATGATGATGAACAATTAAAGAAATAAGACAAAGTAGGAGTGAGCCAGAAAGACAAGTTGATCCAACAGTGCCACAAACCAAACCAACAATCTGAATGAAATCAGCGATTAAGGTTTGGTTTCTTCTAATGTTGAAGATGACATCATGATCATGTTGTTGTTCATCATTAATCTGATAATAATTCCAACCAATTTCACAATTGCAACATCTCTCTAGTCTCTCCTTGACCTTCACCATCTCCATCCTCTCCTTCAACACATTCAGATGTTCATCCACAACATTATTGTTGCTCGTTGATCTCCCTGCGTTTTCAAATCAACATCAATTACTTCTTCAATTAATGATCATATACAAATTAAATAATTTTATTACAATGAATAATGATATCGTTTCTGGGAATTCTCAAGATTCATGTTAAGATGAGAGAGAAAGAGAGAGCGAATCTAAAAGCAGGAGAAAGATAAGATAGAATTTGATGGTCCATCATCTATCTCTTTCTCTTTCCCCCAGAAAAAACCCTAAACCATAAATCTTAAACTAATGATAACATGTGAATATCCAGGAGAAAAAAAAGTGACGATGAAAGAAAATTGCAGAATATGAAATGAAAGAAAGAATGTTATATATGAACAAACCTTCGTCTTGGAAGCTATGGGTGAGTGTGATTAGTCTAAGGGTTTTGGGTGATCTGTTGGTAAGGAATAATGGAGAACGTCTTCCATTCGCAGAGAATAATGAAGAAGAAAGAGAATAAGATGCCATATGTAATTCTAGCTGCACTACTGTGTTTTCTGTTACCTATGTGTTTCTTCTTAAATACTCATGCGTGTGTGTCAAGATATATATGTATATATATTTGCAAAATATTAAAAGTGTGTGTGTGTGTGTGTGTGTGTGTATGAAGAGCACAAGCAGGCTGTCTTCCACTAACTGTTGAAACATTCAAGAGTCAAAATTGGGTTCTTATAATACGTCTGCTTTTTTAGTTTTTTATTCTATAGTATACTGTTTGGCTGTATATATTATAAGGGTTTGTTTGGAATGATGTTTGGAGCCTTCAACTTATAACTCATATCACTAATGAAAAAGATGTCATTGACACATTAACCTGCTATGAAAATTAAACATTTTTTCACTTTACTCAATCTTAAATTGGAATAGGGGTTATATTGGCAAAAAGATTATTAGTGACCCGCCAAATAATTTACATTGTGAACCAATTATTTCCTTTGGAATGCGTCATATACGTGGGATTGGGGGAGTGTATATATCATTGATCAATAATACTCCTCGAATTACTTTTAACTTGATTTATGGGAATCAAGAAGAATTTGAAAATCTCATTGAATTTACCTTCAAATTTAGATACTTACCAATTTTACCCCTATTTACTATATACATTTTTTAAGAAAATATAACAATCCTCAGAATAATTAATGTAAGGTAAAATAGTAAAACATTCATGTTAAAAATTTAACATTGTAACTTATAAATAAGACAACATAACAATTTCTCTTCAACTTAAATAGAATTTAAGGAGTACCTAGTAGAAGTGGCCTTATATTTAGGAGTAGATGGTATAAGGGAATAAGAAGTAAATAACTTTATAGTTGGATTCCAGAAAGCCTAATAATATATAAGATCATCGTTATAAACTTGCAAGTTGACTCTCCGATTTTACAGTTTTTACTATTCTACATAACCAAAACGTGTAACGAGCCACTCAAATTCATACTAATTGTAAACTTAAGTAAACTTACAAACTACTTTGCGAAATAATCATGTCAACTTGCTCTAAATCTCATGTTAATTATTTTTATTTCACCACATTCAATGAATTTATATATAAGTTTGGGATAAGGGCATAAAATACCCCGAAAGTTTTCACGAATGGGCACTAGACGTTTGGAAGTTTTTTAGGAGGCAAAAGTGCCCTGGAAGTTACAAAAACGGGGCAAAACCGCCCCTCTATTAACAGACTATAACGATCAATGCCTTTGACCATTATATGCAGACATGACATGCATATGTAGTGTCCGCATTACCCTTTATAGCATGTCGACTTGGCATTCACGCCATCCTCTTTTTTCCATGTCATATATTAATTAAAAAAATAAAAAAATATATTTTTTTAAACATATTTAAAAAAGAAAGAAGAGGAATTTAGTTGCCAACTATTTTTTTATTTTTTAAAAAATATGACATGAAAAAATGAGGATGGTGTGGATGCCATGTAGGTATGCCACATATGCAACTTTCAGTCAACATCCTTGACCATTAAGAGGTGTTAATGGATGGGCTAAATTGCCCCATTTTTACGACTTCTTGGGTAGATTTGACCCAAAAAATATTTCCAGACATTTAGTCCCCCTTGGTGAAAACTTCTGGGTATTTTAGGCCCTTATCCCTATAAATTTTATAGAAAGTTTTTTATTGAGTTTGATAAAGTATGAGCGTTGTATGTTTAATATTAATTATTCGTATTTAAATTATATTTAAGTCAACATACTGTTTTTTTTATTTCTTATTTAATTTTAAACTTTAAATGTGTATTTTGTTAATAAAAGTAAAATTTTATGAGTTTACAATCCGATTTTACTTTCCTATTTCAGGTTTACCTAAACTCAAGGGTTTGACAACATTTTATAAGACTATATATGTAATGAATCCAACTAAGATATTGTCATATTAATTAGAAAAAAACATATGCATTAAAATTACTTTAATTATATCCATGATGAACTATAATATTCTAATTCTCACCGTGATAAGTGTCAACATTGAACATTTGACAATACCTCAAACAAATTGGTCTCCAATATCGAACTTGTGCCTAGAAAAAGCATTACTCCTAGTTACTAAATTAATTGTTGGATATAAATAATATGTAACTTATTTTACAATGTTTCTTTTTTAGGTTCTTTAATTACATATTAATTACAAAAATAAAACAGTCACGTTACTAACAGTTTATTAGTATGAGTTTAAATTATAAATTTGGTCATTTATATTTGTATCAAGCACTTTTAAGATCCTTTTAAGCTAATATCGTTAGTTTACTTAACAAAAAATGCTGACTCAATAAATGAAAATGGTGATTTTGCAGTTAAATATTAAAAAAAATATGTTTAAATTTCAATTATTTAGTATGATAATTTTTATATAATAAAATTTAGCCATTTCTATTAGCATATAGTATGTATTGAAGCACTTTTCAGATTTGTTGAGTCATCATTTTTTATTAATTGGAACTAATGGTGTTAAAGTAAAGTATATATTTGATCATTTATTTTTGCATCATGTCTTTTTTTTATCCCTTAAATCAGAAAAGTACACTTTTAATTCTTTTTTTTTAACGACCTTATTGCATTAAACGCGAAGTGCAGAGTAAATTTGAACGGTGATTTTGGTTTTTTTTTATAGTTTAAAGGTTTGAACTCTTGACCTAATATAAGAAAACAAAATATATTTAAATTTGAATTATCGAACATAATCATTCTTATATTTTAAAGTTTAATTATTTTTATCAACACTTAATTATATTATTCTTTAAATTTGTTGTGTCAACATGTTCCCGTTAAATGAAGTTAATGATGATAGTAAAAAAAAGACAAAAAGTGGACCTTAAAATTTAAATGATCAAAATGAAACTTAAATGTAAATATAAAATACCAAAAATATATTTTAGCCATGATGTTAACAAAAAATAACTAAAAATACAATTTCCAAACTTAAGGGACTAAACTCAAACTTAATGTAAGTGGACCAAACATATACTCCAACTTTCATATAATTACCTAAGCTAATAATTAATAATGAAAACTAAAATACTAATTTTAAACCAATATTTCAAGACAATAATATAATCTTTTTAACATATTAACAATTCGATATGATCAAATTAAAATTATCTCTTGTTTTTTATATAATAAATGAGACATCAAGACTTCGTTTAAATTATCTTGAAAAGCTTTTCGTTTGGATATAGACGCCAGAAATTGTAAGAATAATGATCACAATATCACACGTGGATGAAGTCATGACTTTAAGTTTGGCAAAATTATATCATTCTCATCCATCGTACAATTCTAGTACAATCCTTTAATTTTATAAAATATGAAAATTAGTCCATTGTTAATAATGTTAAAAGTAGATAAATAAAAAATACGTTCATTATTAATCTTGAATGACAATTTCTTATTCCAACCTTGTTACTTTTTTAAAATTACATTTAATATATCTATATTATAATTTCAATGTCAACATTTTTTTTTAAAAAAACTGACCGTGTATATCAAAAGATTGAAAAAACACTTTATAAAATTAATTTGAAATAAAAATAAAAGATTATGTGAAATTGAAGGACTATGAAAGCATTCTTACTATTTTTCATAACAAATTCTTATTAATAAAATAAAAATAGCGTCAGCAAAAGATAATCCGTCAAATTATTATTTTATATATACGCGTTTTTCTATAAAATAAAACATTTTACTCGTGTGAATTAATGATCAAAGTTTTCACTTTTCAGAGTTGTTTCAACTAATACATAAATATATCTTCTTTTTCTGTCCAAAATGCATAAATTTATCAGGAAAGTGAAAGATGAAGGTGACAGAAAATTATATTTTTATATGCACATTGGAAATAATTCAGAAAATGCCAAATCAGGATCGGTGAACCCTAATGAGAGTGGGACCATTTCTTTTTGTTGTTCTTTTATTGTATTAAATAAAATTCCATTTTTAATATATTATCTACAACTTGGTATCATCCGATTAAATTAAGATGTTACTATATTATGAATTTTTACCAAAAACTGTATTGTTACAAGTCTAATTAAATATATTTTCTCAATGTGATTAGTTCTCGTTCGTGCACACTTTAAACCATTAGTCTTTCTTTTTTTGTTTGCCAAAAATAATAAGTCTTATTTAGAAATGGTTTGTTTTCACCTGACATTTTTAAAAATATATTTTTTTATAGATAAATTGGATTAGATTCTTCTCACCTTCTTTCACTTTCAACTTCCAGCCAGTTTCCATCCCTTATATATTTGAGTGGTTTAAATTAAATATTTTTATAAACTAATTTTTCTTAAATATATAAAAGTTAACAGATTAAGTTTATTTCTTTATATAATTTAACATTTTATATTGATTCTAAAAAGTGTTGAATATAATCTTAGACTATTCAAATTTAATCTAAGAGTTGACGGGTAAAATAGAGATTAAGTGGAGGGATAGAAAAGTATAGAAAATTCAAGTCCCAGATAGATCACGGGTTTGTTTTGATGATTAGTTGTTAATTACTAATTTGTTATCACCTTAATTAATCATATATGGCCGCGCAATTATCTCAATTATTTTTTAAATCAAAAGTTGTTAAAATTAGCTGACAACCCACTAAATTATTTTACATTTTAGAGTTATCAAACATAACTTGGCCATTTTGATATATTTTTTTTATCAAAGATCAAAGTATATCCTCCACCCGACAGGTAGGAGATTAATCCTCCACTGATTTGTAAGCACATCAAAGGTGGGTACAGCTGGCCTGGGAGATTTAATACTTCTCTATATCCAACGCCAAGGATCAAATCTTCAACAATTGGTTAAGAGTGAATGAGTCATTGCCACTGAACCATTCTCACTACACAAAGTGTCAAAGACTAATTAATTAATAAACTTATTAAGCCGGTCATTTCAATTTTAAACTAGTCCATACACTGATAGATAAATCCGACATCTTCTTAATTATTAATTATTCGTTTATGAAATTAATTGCTTGCATATCACACTTACTGAGGATAAGCGGCACTCTTGTAATAATATACAAGATATTCTTTCTTTAATATGTTTATATAATTACATTTTTGTATGGGAGAATAATATAAAAAGTCCTGAGAAAAAATGTAAGGGAGAATTGGGATAAATCCTTTTGACAAATTAATTGAGAAATTAGACATAACACTTACACATGAAATCATACTCAACATATGTTAGGTTTCATTTTCCAAATAATTTGTCAGATGGGGATTCATCACTAATTTTCCCAAAAATTAATTACTAATGTCTCAACTATACTAGTACTTTATATATGACCATCTAGGTGAGATAGTTATAATAAAAAAAACTAGGTCAATCATTTCAAATTAAAAGATTCTGAAAAACCGAGGGAGTATATAAATATAAACTATAAAATAAGAGCAACAAAGAATGACCAAGACATACCAAAAGGAGGACATTGGCATTGCCCCAACTTGAAGTTGGGAACAGGTGTGTGTGTGTATGCGCATGCCTTATCTCATACTAAGAGCACTAAGCTTCAAATTTGAACTTCAACACTTCATAATTGCAAATTATTTTATTTTTATATAAATTTAATAACATTTTATTTTATCACATATAGAATTTAAAACAAAGATGATTTTCCGAATATTTCTTCATAAAAAAATATAAATTTATCATTTAAAGAACTTTAGCTATTTAAAACGAGATTTGTACCAAATTTCACTATACTATGATATAAGTGAGTGAGTGTGTGAATTGCTGAGTGTCCATCCAAATAATTTCTAGCTGTCGCGAATTAGTTGATAAACAATATTCCCTCTTGCTTTTTTTATATAAAAAAGGACAATTAATTCTTAAAAATAAAAGTGTAGTTAAAATAGTTGAATTGAATAAGATATTTCACGTATATAGCTGTCAGCACAACATATGCATAGACAAGCACTTCTTGAAATCCTATGGGAGATTCCATTGTGCTCACAGCCACTTTCCAAGCTTTTTTACAGTGTGCTCGTACCATTTCATGCATGCATGTTCCTATGGGCTTCTTCTTCTATGTGCTTTCTATGTTTGTTTGTTTTTTTATGTTTGTCTGTTGGCTCAATATGATATTCTTGTTTTTTACGTTATCTACTTCTGTTTTTCACAGTATTATCAGGTTTAATTGGAGGCAGCTTCTTCAAAAACATTTTTTTTTCCTTTCATGTAAAACATCATGTTTAAACAATTATAGTCGCTTTCCACTAGAACTAGAATATGTATGTTTTTCTTTAACTAAGACGGGCTTGGTTTCACTTCTTGGTATGACCTGAGACTAAGGGATTTATTTGCAGCAATTTGCTTCACTGCCATTTCTTCCACAGCAACAGTCTATTTAGAGGTTTAATGAAAATTTTTAAAGGTTAGTTTTGGTTTAACATATTTAATCTCCAAGGTTAAACGTTAGAGAGTTAAGAGGCACAAAAAAAGGGTTAGAGAACCTGATTGATTCAAAATCATAAAAACCTATTCTATAAAAAAAATCATAAGAAACTATAAAGACTTCTAGATTAATTTTCCCTTTATAAAGTAGTTGATTATATTTGAACGCACTACTACAGAAAATGCCTATAACATCACTTATTTTGACCCTATAGCAGCGCTTATAAGCGCTGCAATAGCCAGTGCTGGTATAGGCTATTAGGCCTATAGCAGCTCTTGTTAAGGGCTGCAATAGGTGGCCTAAAGCAGCGCTTAAGCGCTGCTATATGGATACCTATTGCAGCACTTAACAAGCGCTACTATAGGGATACCTGTTGCAGTGCTTAAGCGCTGCTATAGGTCACCTAAAATTTACCTATAGTAGCGCTTAATGAAGTAAGCGCTGGTATTGAATTTTTTTTTTAAATATTTCGTTTTAGTTTATATACCCCACCTGCATCAGTGCTAAAATACCAGCAATTCTATACAGTTCCAGGCAACGAAAATACACCAATAACTCATCCAGAGAGCAATGTACAAATGAACTAACCATTCTAATTGAGAAACAGCACGCTACTAGCTATACTATTATATATCTACATTTGTACTTGGTGTAAAAGAGGTAGAACATAAGTGCACCATTCCTCAATTAGCGCATTCATTTTTTCCCTCGACAATGAGGGGCAACGTGCGTCTGGGTAATACTGCACAAAGAGATAAATTTGAATGGCAATCAAATCTACTTGAAATCTAATAACAAGTTCAAATACAATTAGAGTTGGCAAAATAAAAAACTTACTGTCAATGGAATGCTACATCGATCATGTGTAACTACATCCCTCATAAATTGCATCACATAGTATCCACAGTCGTTGTTATTGGGTTGGAAGAGGCACTGTAACAAAAAATACCAAATATCATATGAGAAACATTTACTTTATGTTTGAGTAGATTGTTTAAAAAATTGAATAACTTATAGAACCTGGACTGTGAGCCACTTATAAGCATCTTTCTGGTCAAGAGCTTTGGAATAACTCAAGTTAACGGATGACCAAAAACTGGTCAATGCGCGGGAAACGAAACAAAGTAAATTAATTTTATTAGCTAGGGTCATAAAATGACAAATGATGCAACGGATTCAAAGAATGCTGACATTCACGTACCTATTGACTAGGCGCATCAAAGCTGTGCGACTTTCTGGTTCAGCACCATACACAGGATCTAAATAGTAAATAATGGGATTCGCTTGTGCTTGCGGATAGATGACAAGCAAAAGCCAGTGCTGCCTAAAATTTTTAGAACGTTATGTCAGTATATATAAATGATGCTTAGAGCTAAGAATACGATGAAACCTATAATGCATATCGACTTACCCTGTATTAATTGGAGCTAAGAATAAAGTCATGCCTGTTGCCTTTAAAGAAAAGGGCCTTTTAAGCTTCGCGGACTGCTCGTCATAGCTCACGCCCGCAATATGTGCTATGTCATAGGGGCTTATGAATTCGAACGAGACATAATCCCCGGCAATCATGACATGTTTGTGCAGGTGCCTTCAAAGAAACTATACAAACTCCCAATTAGTGTAAAACTAATGACATTAAACGAAACCCCAATGGAAACACATTTATACCTGATCCATAAATTGATAGCGGTACCACCGAGCCATCCTTGATCAAACACGTCCATGATCTGCTCCTTAAAAACATGCTCAACCATATTTGACACCCCAAATATACGCTTGTCGAATGGAATATTGGCAGTAAATTCGGGAGATAGGGTGGCTGCAAATGCTCGCAATCGAGCACGATTTGGCGTCTCAGCGCTTGTACGTTCAATAACAGGAGGCGCTTGCACTTTCTTCTTGCCCTTGGCTTTTGTTGCCTACAAACCATGTAAATAGAAAGTTTGAAATTTTATTCCAATAAAAAAGAATGCTAGTTTAATTGATTAGTAAATAATCACCTGTGACGATGGATCAGTATGTGAACTCTTTTTCTTCATCACTTGACCACCGGTACCTTGGACATTAGGCCTTTGTGCTTTCTTTTCGGTAGAGCGTGTACCCTGAAAAAACATGTAAATAAAAGAGCATTCTTCCAACACAATGAATGCTAGTGTAAATGCTATTAGTAAATAACCACCTATGGTGTTGGCTCAATCAAACCAACGGGCCAAGCAACGAAAGCACCGATAGCATCTTGGACCCTAGTCATCTCATCAGTAGGGAACGGTATTGGTACCGCGTTGTTGTAGGAGGATTCAATCATTACTCTCAGTGCATTTTTAGGCAACGACGAGTTGTGCAGGGTCGTGTTGGAAGTGTTGTAGACCTTCCCTCTGGCAACTACTTCACTGAAAGAGTAATCGATATACAGCCTGCAGTCTGACTCGCCCTACGAAAGAGTTGACAACATTAGCTCACAACGCATAATATAACAATATTGCTGCAAGTTTGTAAGCAGAGAATGTATGAACTACCTGAGGAATTTGGGCCCGCGGCATCGTACAGCTCTCCCTTATGCTTGGACTGTCGACGGGAGGAATGTTACCTTGTTGCAAAAAGTTCGACGTTTGTGATGCAACATTATATCGCTGGTAAAATTCGAACATCTGCTCGTACTTCCGATGCAGTTCCTCGTTCTGTCGTTGCATCTCCTCGTCCCGTCGTTGCATCTCCTCCCTCAGAGTTTGAACTTCTTCTTGTAACGCTCTTACTTCGCCTTTTGATGCCCTATGTTGGCGGCCAAAGTAAGAAGAGGGCGTGACCCCTAGACCTGTGCCCCGAACACGGCCCGAATACTCAGGGTGATCGAGCGCTCTGCTCAGGAAATCATCGGGGCCAAATTTGTTGACCTCGTCAGGGTATTCTTGTGACAACATATCCTATAACAAGAAGAAATGGTTGTTAGATATTAACTTAGCAAAGTCACCAGTTAAAAAGATATTACAAAGTCCAAGAGAATGACTTACACATCGTTCACGGACTCTTCTGACCTCGTCGTGAATGATGGTACCGTCCTTTTGAGAGTGTCCCCGAAACCAGAGGCCATGCCGTGGTGGCTTCTCTTCTAGGCCCTGTTCCTTAATCTGTCAAGCAAGCCAGGTGAACACATAATTAATCACGTAAACATTTATTCATAATTTTGTATTTAGAAGCGTTACTAACATACCATATCTTGCTCCAATTCAGGAAAGCTCTTTCGTCCGCCCATATACGGATATTCGCAGCTTTTAGCCGCCTGTCTATTTCTTTGACTTACTTCCTCAAACTCCGGTGTCAAACGTGATTGCACAAATTCATTCCAATGTTCCTGGGTAATTGACCCTGCGAATGCCTCTGGGGGTGTTGGAACGATCTCCCCGTCTGCATCTCTCAGGAAGTACTTGGTCAAATTTGTACGGAAACCGCGATGCATTCTGGAAGCTTTCAGCATGACATACTCCCTATGAGAATCATCAATATGAAACATGGACTGTAACAATAGAAATCATATTAGATTTGTTAGTTACAATGTTGTCATAATAAAACTAAATTGTAAAAAGGCACCTAACCTGAATCTCTGACCAAACCGCGTTCTTGCAGCTCCCTGCGGTTCTCCAATCTGTGATAGTAATAGGCACTTTCTGCTGAACAGTGCACCCAATAAAACCAGAGAGGTCTTTCGCAGTCTCCCCGATTGGTTGGTTATTTTCGTTCCATTTAAGTCTGGTCTTTTTTCCTAGAGATCTGCGCCTGAGTAGTTTACGCATAAGGGTGATGCCACGGGTAGCATCCACCCGATAGCCTCTCTACCCGCATCGATATCTGGGTCCACAATCGGCTGTTCTTCTTCCTCGTCGTTCAGGGGGGATCCATTTTTCTGCAAATTAAAATAATGAAACAAGACATGATTTTAGTGCAAAATAATTAAATGAAGTAGTTCACAATGTAAAACAGAAATACATACAAACTTAAATCAATATGAGGGCTTTCGTCTCTTTTTCCTCTGTGTTATATTATCTAAAATTGTTTGCTTCCTCTTTTTTGTTGGATTTAGGGTTGTGTTGAGCCAAATGACTTCTTCATGATCACTCCTTACATAAACAGGCTCATCTTCATCGTCATATCCGTCTGCATCAATCTCTTCTGCCAGTAACGTATCAAATGAAGGATCCTCTTCTATCATATTCATATCATCAACACTACTTTCATTATCAACTTGTTCGGCATAATTTTTGTTCGACTGCATGACAACTGACCAATTCTTCTTAGAAGGATCGGCAATGTAAAACACTTGTGATGCTTGGGACGGTAGAATGTAAGGATCATCCTTATATGCAACTTTAGAAAGGTCGACCGATATAAACCCAAATTCATCTAACCGCCATCCACTATGGTTGTTAACCCACTGACATCGGAACACAGGAACCCTGAACATGGTGTAATCTAACTCCCAAATGCAATCAATCACACCAAAGTATGCCATCTTCGCATATATAGGATTTGTATCTCTCGCACTGAATATATGTAATGCCTCGGCAACAAGTGTGACTCCACTATTCTGCATTGTGCTTTTTTCATCCTGGTCTTTTGTATAGAATGTGTAACCATTGATTGCATAGGCGGTGTAGGAAAATGCGTGCAAACCCGGTCCTTTCGACAGCCAAAACAATCTTTCAGAAACTGATCCAGCATTAAGATCAAACTGCTGACAAATGCGAGCATTGAACCATCTAATGAATGTTTTGTTGTGCTGGTACAGGCCCCTGGGGTGTATTTTTTATTTAAAAAAATATCTAAAACAATTTGCCAATTTTTTTTAAATTGTTTTAAATATTTTTTAATATAAAAAAAAGACCCCCAGCGCTTAAGCGCTGGTATAGGCCCCTGGGGTGTATTTTTTATTTAAAAAAATATGTAAAACAATTTGCCAATTTTTTTTAAATTGTTTTAAATATTTTTTAATATAAAAAAAAGACCCCCAGCGCTTAAGCGCTGGTATAGGCCCCTGGGGTGTATTTTTTATTTAAAAAAAATATGTAAAACAATTTGCCAATTTTTTTTAAATTGTTTTAAATATTTTTTAATATAAAAAATAGGCCCCTGGGGTTTATTTTTTGTTGAAAAAAATATGTAAAACAATTTGCCAATTTTTTTTAAAATTGTTTTACATATTTTTTAAATTCCAGGGGGTCTATAGCATCGCTTAAGCGCTGCTATATGCATATACCTATACCAACACTTTTATTTATAAGCGCTGGTATAGGTCATATTATACCTATCCCATTACTTACATTTTATAAGCGCTGCTATTGTTGTGCTGCAATAGGGTATTTCTATAGTAGTGACGTGTTTATGATGTGTAAGGAAAAAGTGTAAAAAAAAAAAAGTGAGCGAAAAGAAAAAAGATAATGAAAGCCATGCCTATGTATATTTTTAGTCTTGATATCTCTTTGGACTATACACCAAGTTGGACGCTTAATTGGAGGAGTGATCAATTTAAAGAATTTCAAACTTGTGACTTTAAATCAAAAATAGAGTTTATATTACTTATTTATTATACTAATTTTTAATCTATTGTAATATTCTTCTATTTAATATATTTCAATGCAATTTTGTATTTTAGCCACATCATCAAGACCCGGCTAATCCAATCACATGAGGTTCAGTTACATCGAGCAATATAAAATTTCTTGATCTAATCAACTTGTTTAAGAATTTAATATGACTTGATTTAATTCGATCATCTCATTTGAAAAAGAAAAGAATTTGCACAAATATCTAAATCATTTTCGTAGACAACTTACATAATTTACTGTCTCTGTGTGTACATCCCAAATTGAATTCCTTGTCCAGATTATCCCGAAAAAACAAAATTCCTTGTGCAAGATATTATTGCTTGGAAACTGTTGGTGGCTATGGATTAAATTACTGGCAAAAAAAAGGATATGGTATAAATTATATCATATAAAGAGGTCTTTAACCTTGATCAGTTGCTGGAGATACCTTATGGCTTAACGGCCCAAATGAGTTCCATAAGGACATCTTAAAAAAAAAATATTGGGCTTGGTCCCAAATCTTAGCAAATTTGAATTTTACTACTTTTTCTAAGAAAAATTAATCTATATATTTTTATAGTTTACCTCAATTTTGAATCATGTTCATATAGTTTATTTTATTTGAATTTAGTCATGGTTAATTGATCCAAGAATCTTGAGTTATAGCTTATTTAAAATTTTAATTATAAGACGTAGTGGAGTTAAAAGAGCGCTAAATTAGGGTGGAAACTCCATACTAATTGCAAGAGGAATCTGACTGTAACCATTATTTGTGATTTTTTTAAGATGCTTGTTATAAATATTTGATTATGTGGATGTTCATAACTTCTACCAACTCTTAGCCTTTTTTATCCTTCACAACCTCTCTAATGAACAGTTTTTAGGGGTTATTATTGCCATAACTCAAAGGTTAATTACAATATGTACACTAATGAGGATTAAATTTGGTTGTGTAACTTTTAGGTGAGGTTGGTGGCCTATATATAGAAGACAATGTACTACACATTGAGTATCCAAGTGAATAAGAATTTCTCCTTCTTTCTCTCCAATTTTCTCTCTTGCTTTCTTCATCGTACTAATCTCAATTCTTATATTTTTCTTATTTTCATAACACATTATCAGTACTAATTCACTCTGAAATATTAAGGCATACTCCTTATATATTTTAGTATTGATGGTATATATATAATATGTATATATATAATATACTGCATCATATCCTTACATCTTCTGGAGAATTAGAGAGGCTATCACAATGAACTATATTGGCAGGTTCTACCATATTTAGTTTATCGCCTTTTAGTTCTTACACAACACCCCCTCTACATATTTAATTTGATGCTTTAAGAATATATTTATATATACATATCATATTATAATACATATTATATATAATACACACTCACACACATATGCGTGTTATATACATGCATGTGAAATTATACATATTATATATATATACATTTATATATACACACACATTTTTTAGGGATAAGGGTCTAAAATACCTCGAAAGTATCCACGAAAAGGTACTAAGCGTCTGGAAGTTTTTTAGGAGACAATATTGCCCTGGAAGTCACAAAAACGAGGCAAAACTGCCGCTCCATTAACATACTCTGATGGTCAATGTGTTTGACCGTTAATATGCAGGGTGCACAGCATTTGTGGCGTCCACATCACCCTCTGGCCAATAAGAATAGTCTAGCTCAAATGATTTTATCTTACATGGCAGCCTACTCACTTTGTTGAATTTATTTTTTTTAAAAAATAGAACTGCATAAGATTTAGTTATTTCCATTACTGCCCCTCTCCTCTTCCGGTCCCTCTCCGGCTCTCCCTTATCTCTCCCCCGCTCCCTGTCCGTACTTTCTTCTCAGGCGATACCATGTTATCTCTCACAAACAACCATCAAAGGAAGCCTGCATCGATTTCATAAAAAAATAAAAAATAAAACACATCTTAAAACACAATGCTATTCTTCAAGAATATTAAGACTTGATAGTTCCTAAACGCCAAAGCTTCAAGGACCAGCAAAATAAACACAACGCTATTCTTCAAGAATATTAAGACTTGATAGTTCCTACCTTTTGTCTTGTATGCAAGTAAGAGGTATGGAAATCAAAGTTCTCGGTACACCATTGACGGCCGCAGCAGCATCCACGGTGGTTCTTGCCTATCCCAATGTTTCTCATATGGTGGGTCAACATAACCCATTAGTAGGTTGTAGATCTTTTTTCTTTCCACTTTGTAGATATGTATATAAAAAGCTAACTATTCTTCATTAATGCCTCTTCTCCTTGCAATCTGCATCTGAATCCATTTATTTATAGCTTTTTTTTTCTCTCTTCACACATTCTCTGGGTTATTTTTCTTTTGTCTGAAATATTTTTGGGGTTCTCCAATGTCCATTGGTATTCAAAAATTGTTTTTTCCATAAAATAAAAGAACAAGCAAGGCAAAGGGTAATTACGCTTGAGATTTTTTCTCATCGATGGTGGAGGACGCCACCGCCATGCGCCTGAGAAGAATGGGCGAAGAGGAAGGGAGTGGCTAGAAGGGTAAACTGAAGAGGGGCAGTGATGGAAATCACGAGACGCTATGTTCTTCTATTTTTTTAAAACTATTAAATTAAAGAAAATGAGCTGGACTATTTTTATTAATTTTAATTGGCCAGAGGGCGATGTGGATGCCACAAATGCTGTCCAACCTGCATATTAACGGTCAACCTCATTGACCGTCAGAGAATGTTAACGGAGGGGTGGTTTTGCCCCGTTTTTGTGACTTCCAGAGTAATATTGCCCCCTAAAAAACTTTCAGACATCTAGTGCCTCTTTGTGGATACTTCCGGGGCATTTTAAGCCATTATCCCTTTTTTTTATAATACAACTCATCTGCATAAAAATGCCATTTTATCTATCGCTATTACATTTTTTTTATGTTGTTCCTTTTTTTTATGTTATTTAATTTTACATTTTTATTATTATTTTGTTGTGCTTTTATTATTTTATGTTGTTATTTTAGTTGTTATTACAATGTTATGTTACTATACCGTATAATCCCAATTTTATGTTGTTTGTTCACTACCTTATTTCACCTGTCTATTTTCGTTATCTGTTGTGCCATAGGATTCTTGTTAATTTTACTATATATAATCTATTTTTTTATCTTTTATTTTGTTCATCATTTTTACATTTATTTAAAGTTAGATATATTTGCTGGCTATAACTGTTTCCGTTCATGTTCATTATTTTGCATTAACGTTAGATGTCGTTTATATTGCTTTCATCACAATAAAAAGTATTATATAATCTCTCCGTATTAATTATTTCGTTTTTTTTTTGTTTCTGACAAAAGGAAATATTTATTGTTACATTCATAGAACTGCTACATTTATATTGTCTATCTATTTATTTTGTAATGATATGTTGTTTAATATCAATTATAGTATTATATATGAGTATATAATGTGATCTCTCTGTGATTATAAGTTCACCTATTGTTTGTATTTGATCATGAATTTAAATTTATTCAATTTATTTTGCTATAGTATTCTTTTTAATTTTATCAAATAGCTAGTAGATATAATACTCTCTAATACTCTATATTTTATTATGAGGTGGCCAGAAGCTATATCACTTTTAATAAAGATTTTTTTTTAAAGACTATCTTGCGGTTCTAAAATAAAAGGCATGACAAGAAAGATATTGACACAATTCAATTTGATGATTTAGTGATTACAAATGTCAAAGCCCTGAAGACTAATGATCCACACATTCAAGCCCCGAAGGTTAACGATTCAGATATCCAATGATAAAAGAATTGTATAGCTTTGAAAGATTTTTACTATAGTCCTAAAGACTAATATTTGAAAAAAAAATTGATGGTGTGCTATTGAAAGATGGAACATTAAACATTACTATGAGAATGATGAACATGATCATATTGAACCGTTGTAATTGCTAATTAATTGTGGAAATAATTAAATTTTTATGGTCATTAGAGTTAAAAGCACATGTTATATATGACTAGAAGTCATTAAGAAAAAAGGCATATAAAAATGACCATAAGTCATATAGACAAAAGGCATATACGAAATGGCAAGAAATCATATAGAAATATATGCATAAACTTATTGAAAGTAAAGACTAAAGTGATTATGAAGTCAAAAAACCTGAAGGCTTATTGTCATGTTTCAAATGACAAAAAAGGGGCTTTGTAGCCTTAAAAATTATTGTAAGAATATGTTGTCATGTAGACAAATAACTTACAGTCCTAAAGATTAATTAGTATATTTATTACATATGACCAATGCCCAAATTGATAATTTGAGGCAACAATATTTGGAAATATTAAAATAATTATATTTTAATATGGCTAACAGCCATACAAAAATATGTATCCATTTAGTAAAGATAAAAGGTTAAAATGGTGATCAAATTGAAAAGATTATCATATGACAAGATACTAAAAAAGAGGGCAATGAACTATAAAGAAAATTGCCTGAATTTAGTAAGGCAAAAAGAGATCATCATAAGCTTCGAAGGCTATTTTATATTTAATTTTTATTATTGTATAAATTTATTTAGATCAACTTAGCAGCGATAAATATTATAAGGGTTAAATATTATGATATTGACAAGTGCAAAATTTCTCTCCCATTGGGCATATTTAAAGATACATTTTTCACATTTTGATCAATAAAAATGTACGTCTCTATTTTACTTTTATTTTACTTCTATAAGCGTGTTCAAATGTCTGAATAATAAGATGATTATAAATTATTACTATCATAGATATTAAGGTATTTTCCTAGCAAAGATGACTGAATAAATTTTGTTGGGTTATCGTAAGAATTAATAAAAAATGTATTAATATGTTTATTCATGAAAAAAGGACTTTTCATTTCTACTGATACGACAATTGTTGGATGTTGGAACAAAACATCGTGTTAAAATAAATTAAAGTCCGGCAATCCTATAAAAAGAAAGGAAATTAAAAAAAGGTAATAAGGAAAAAGCTTAGTAATTAGTCTAAAAACTGAAAAGAAGTTATGTTTCAATCACTTTTATTGTAAATTATTACTTTTGCGTACTGAAAATAAAAAAAGGTTACTTGCTACTATTGAATCCACCCATATGTTGACTTTATGAATATTGTATTAGAAAAACAATTATTGTTATCAAGTGGTTTCCATTAAGTTTAATTTAGCACAATATACCCTAATCAATTATAACCTAGTGCCCACGCTAAATCTATAACTTGTTAAATATATATATTGTAAGGAAAAATAACTATTAGTTTTATTCTGCAAGTGAGGTTGACACAAATTTTGATAAAGACTTGATTGATTTGATAATGATTGTTGAAGTATATTATTAACAATGAGTAATGAAATTATATTATAAATGCAATATTATAGTTAGTTCTTGATGAACTTATATGCAATAAAATTGATATAATTCCTGAAGAACTAATAAATATTTTTTTTATTCTATGGATGAGAGAGGATTGATCATGAAAATTATGGCTCCATATATTGATATTAGAGCTTCAATTTGCTAAAGGGTATAAAAAGAAAACCAAATTGTATTAAAATCCATATTTATATGTAAGTAAGGAAGTATATGGGCTTCCAAATGAAATGTAGGATATTGACTTCTAAAACTATCTTTGAAATACAGGTGTGAGTTAATATTAAATGTTGAATGAAATTCAACTCATATTCTATGAAATGTAGGATATTGACTTCTAAAACTATCTTTGAAATACAGGTGTGAGTTAATATTAAATGTTGAATGAAATTCAACTCATATTCTTCATCACAAAGCATAATTTATCTCTTAAAGATGTATGTCATGTTATAATCATTGATATGGAAATTAAAAAGTTTAATGTTGGTTAACAAACATTATATAGTAAACCAGAAGTTTATTGATCTAAATAAATTTATTGTTGGTATGACTTGTTTGATCATCCAAGTCATATATATGAAATATCAAATTATTGATATTACACATTAACATCCATTGAAGAGCCAGAAGTTTATTCTTGAATAGCCAACATAATTTAGAATTATCTTGTGCTGCTTGTTCTCAAATAAAATTTACAAAGAAAAAAATCACTAGTTGTGATTTGGAACGGAGTTCTATATTTTTAAAAATACATCAAACTAATATGCCCATTCAAAAAGCATGTAATCCATACAAGTGTTCAATAAATTTGATAGATGCATCTATAAGATTGTTACATGTGCAATTATTATAAGTTTGCAACTTGAAGTTTGTATGATCCTGTGTATAAATAATTATGTTTAGTGCACAATTTTCAGATTAAATGATCCAGAAATAATTTATTAAAGCCTCCATGAATAGTTAGAGAACAAAGTTTCTATATATTTCAATGTTGGCATATATAATATTACATGTTACAGCACATATTTACATAAAACCAACAAGATTCTCCCAGTAAAATTAGATTTTGGTCAAGAGTTAGATATTTCTCATCTTAAAAATATTGAAGTATCATTGCATATGCCTAATAATTTATAACAATGTGCATAGATGGATATTGAATAAACTCGAGATAAATGTTGCGTAAGGACCTATTTCTTCTTGTTTGTTTCAAAATGAAACAAAATAATGTTTCAAAAGGAAACAAATTGATTTATGAAACTTATACCGTATGATTATTTTATTGTCAATGAACAAACTTAGCCAAACATGAGGGGGAGAAATCAAGTAGTTGGAAAAGAAATACATTGAATGCATTATTATTATTATTGTTATCAAATATAGATCCTCAAATATATTAGTATGAACCAGAAGTTCATCAAACTTTGCATTAATGAAATATTACAAAATATCTGCCAGATATAATTACTGACCTAAATGAGAATTACAAATCTCATATTTAAGCTAAAAAAATGCTCTAACAAATGTGACATGTCTGAAGTATGAGAAATCAATCGATTCCAAATGTAAATACTTTGAATAATAGGAGCTTAAAATTAAGAAAATCATATTGAGGAGGCAGATGCTCCAGAAGAGTGCCAATACATAATTAATTAGAAAACATCAAATGAGGTATAGGTACCTGAAAATTAATAAAGAAATCTCAATAAGTTATATCACAACAAGCAAAATGAAATAAAAAGGAATAAAGTTGTTGACAACAATTTTAAAAAAGATATCACATGATTAAATGAGGATCATGCATAGAGATATGTCACGAGAAGTAGACATAAAGATAATTGGGCAAAAGAAAAAAAAAGGGACATAAAAATATAAATAGTTTCAATGGGAAAATCATGGACCTGAAGTCCAAAATCCATAAATATATAGCCATTATGGGATATAAATATTTATGTGAAATATAATTTTTCACAAAGGAAATGAAGATTATGATAAGGCATATTATTTTGTCGTGGATACAAGTATTCTACAAATATTAGTAATCTAGCAGTATATGGGAATAAAATATGCGTCAATAATTGTATATATTCCACTTGATGATAAAGTTTATATGAGAATCTTTGAATGATCGAAAATGCCAGAAGCATAGATAAGAAAATCATACAAAATATATTTTCACTTAGAAAATATATAAGTTTGCATATTACCTGACTAGAAGATCAAGTTATTAAATTTCTCAATTTTAAATTTCTCAATGATTTTTAAAATCATTAATGGAGGTCTCATATAAATATTTGTTAATTTTGTTGGTATTACATGTCACAATTTTGTAGAATAATTAAGTTTTTGCAGGTACACAAGTGGAAAAGGAATCTGAGTAATTATATGGATGTGAGAGACATCATTGATGTATGTTAGAGGAATACATTTTAGCAGAACATTTGATGACAATGCAATTCGATTAAAATGAAGATCTGCTCAAATAGCATTATAAGAATGTGTTAGTCAACAGGGGGAGTAAAAGTGATGTTGTTATGTGGAAATGTTAAAGGTGATTATGTCTTCAAGGGAAGAAAATGTCATGTTGTACTCTTTTTCTCTTAACCAAGGTTTTGCCCCACTGGGTTTTCCTGGTAAGGTTTTTAACGAGGCAGCTTTGATAAGAATTGTGTACTATTTTTCCTTCACTGGGTTTTTGTCTTATTGGGTTTTTTCCTAATAAGGTTTTAATGAGGCACAATACATGTTTATGGACATCCAAAGGGAAGTATTATAAATATTTGATTATGTGAATGTCCACAACCTCTACCAACTCTTGACCTTTCTTATCCTCCACAACCTCTCTAATGAATAGTTTTTAGGGGTTGTTATTGCCATAATTCAAAGGTTACAATATATACACTCATGAGGATTAAATTTGGTATTTATGTTGTGTAACTCCCAGATGAGGTTGGTAGCCTATAAATAGAAGACAATATACTACATATTAAGTATCCATGTGAATAAGAATTTCTCCTTCTTTCTCTCCAATTTTCTCTCTTGCTTTCTTCATCTTTCTCTTCTCAATTTTTATATTTTTCTTATTTTCATAACAATGCTAATTAATATTCTATTAGTTCACTCTTTACTGGAGGATATGTCGTCTCTCTCTTAGGGGTTAAGTGCTGGACACAAAATGCTTTCCATATCCAAGGGTGGGATTTGAACTCCCCACCACTTGATTAAGGGACTAAGTAAGGAACCGCTGGGCCACACTTGCATGGTTGGATCTGTTGTGTCTCTCTAGCATGCTATATATTTTTTATTTATCCACCGATATCCGGCTCTAATAACAACTGACTAATTCGATTTGCAGGAATGTAGGCCTACAATGAGGGAACCTCGCTACTTCGGAGTTATTACCGCAGTTGTATATCCAGAGCTTAAAATCGAGACCCCTGATTAAAGTAGAACAACCCACAACCAGTTGGTCTAAGGGCTTGGTGGTCAATGATATATTTTGAAAAAGAGCTTTTGATATAGTTTGATCAAATATTAAGTTAATTAATTAATTAGTTTAAACATTCAATATAATCAACCTCTCTTCATACAACCATGTCTGCTGTGTCCAAGCCGACCCTTATATAACTTTGGTAATACTCTCTCCCAAGACCTCATGAAAATATTTTGAAAATCCTTCAAAAACTAAATAAATTATTTATGAAATGATTTTTTTGTATTTTTTTGGGAAAAAGACAAAAAAATCCCTTCCAATTTGTAAAATCCCAATAACAACTTCATGATAGGTATTAACAACCATTAACAACTCAAAATTCCTTATTTATGATTTTACAAATTGGAAGGGATTTTTTTGTCTTTTTCCCTTTTTTTTCAAACTAGTTTATTTTACTTATAAGTTAATATGTAATCTATTACTCCCTCCGGTCCTAAATATAAGATCTATTTAGGGGGATGAGTTTGGTCCTAAATATAAGAATTCATTCTAATTGTTCCCAACTTTTCCCCAAATTATCCCTATTAATGTGCATTAATAATAAGCAGGTAAAGAGGGAGTGTGGGGATAAATGGAGATAGTTAGGGTGCATTGATAATAGCATGTGATTTTAACTAACTTAAATAACATTTTTAATCTAATCAAATAGGTAAATATGTCTTATATTTAGGACCAGAAGGAGTGTTATATCTTACTTGTTATATTTAAATAACTTATTTTGTTTCCTTAATTCTAAAAAAAAAGTCAGCTAAATCCAAGAAAAAAGTAGTATTTTATCACAATTTTAAATTATATTGGGTTAATGCAACTTTTAGTAATTGAAATTTCAGTCAATTTTGGTTGTAATCCCTGAAATTTAAAATCGGTGATTTTGGTCATTGAACTTTCAGTCAAATTCAGACACAATTTTTTTGTAACTTCCGAACCATATTCATTTATGGAATGCGTACGCCGTACTCTTGTGAAGTAGGCTTTAGTGTCTTTCTCCGAGCCATCACATTAATTGTATATCATGATTAAAAGATTACGAGAGATAATTAGAAAAGTGCTAATGAGACCCAAGTTCGTCACACCTTTTAGTTTTAAAGGATACACATGTAAGTTTTCAAAATAAAAGGGTGATTTTTATAATCTGAGAAAAATAGAGATAAGTTTAAAATATTTTTCTCTTCATTTAATTGAAAGTTGTCAATGAATTCAATAACGAAGTGTCTAAATGGATTCTAGAGCTTTTTTTTGGGATAAATTTTCAGCAGCTATTCAAGTTCACTTCCTCTACATTAATGGGCCAAACCATCTTCCATAGATATTTGAGCCCAATTCGTGTCCCAAAAAAAGAACAACCCTAATAACTGGTCATATTTGTAATACTTGGATTATTGGCTTGACTTATATGGGAATTGGTTTTAAAGTGGATAGATACATGAATTCTTTTTTTTTTTAATATTTTAAATGATAAATTACATCGTTAAATTATCTTTCTTTTGAAAAAATTATTAATGTTATTATTATTATTATTATTAATATTAATGTTCAAAATGTTTATGGGTTGGGTTGAATGGAAATCACTAGTTCATTATAATGAAATAAACCATCACTTAGATTTTTGTTATGAGCATATAATACTGCCCTCTTCACCACACATTACAAATTATTTGACTTCTTTAAACAACTACTTTTGATTATAGCTAGAAATTCGTTAATTTCTAGATCTTGGATGATTGACTAAATTATATGTCACTAAAGTTACAAATCCACACCAATTAAGATTGCGAATCCTGTTATTAAAAAGGCAAGGAATAAAAAACCAAAACCAAAACCAACGTTCTGATTTTAGCCATAAGTATAAAACATTATTCTAATTCTTGTCAATTTCTTCTCTTATTGCCTTTATCAATGTTCTCTTAATAACAATCAAATAAGAGAGGAAGGGAATGAATTGGAAAATGAGGATAATGTTTTAGAAAAAAAAATGTTATATTAACTAATTTAATTAACATACTGATTGAGTGTAGTCAAATTAAGTGAATATGACCTATATTTAAAATTGAATATAGTATTATTATTGGGAAACTAAATAATTGATAATCAGGTTTAATATTTTACCGTAATAGAAATTCTTACCACAATACTTGTGGTTTGAGTCACCACAAGTAAACATCTAAAAAATATTTTAATACGATTCTTTTGTGCGAAAAAAAATCAAGCTCTTGTGCACCTTTTCTCTTTCTTTTATGGGACAATTGCACATAAGTCCCAAGTAAGAGAATTAATTTCAGATAGGTCCCAATGAGTTGTTAATGATAGCTATTAACAACTGCAATAGCCTTGGTTAACAAGTGAAGGAGTTGTTAATGGACCTGTCTGAAATTAATTCTCTTGCTTGGGACCTATTTGCAATTCTCCCTTCTTTTATCTGGGAAAAAATGAGCATATACTATGATATCACATCAGATTTAAATTCTTCAATTTTTTTTTGGAAAACCATTTGTTGATAACTATACATTTATTCAATTTTGATTTTGGTACTTGTGGTTTTTAATCTCCTAATTAAACTATTAATTTTGTTCAATTACCATTATTAACTCATCTATATCTATATTTATTCTATTATCATTGCCTAACTTTGTATAGAAACCAATAATGTTTAAAAATTAAAATTAAAGCATTTAATTACAATAAAAATACACATAGATATCGTAATCAAAACTAAATAAAAGTATTTTTTTTCCATATTTTGTAAGGCCGTTGTTTGATAGTGTTGACTAGGGATAAGAAACCTCGTTGGTGCCGTGTAAGAATCTCTATGGGAAAATGACAGAAAAAGACCCTCGAATTACATAAAAGACAGTTCAGTACAACGAATTTCGAAAATGACAGTTCAGTACAAATGACTGAACTGTCCAACCCCAAATTTAAAGGAAATGTCCAAAATGCCCTTTGCTACAACTAAGTTGGGAATCCCTTAAGCAAAGTTGGGAATTCCTTAAGGGAAGTTGGGAATCCCTTAAGGGAAGTTGGGAAGGCTTATACGAAGTTCGGAATCCCTTAAGGGAAGTTGGGAATCCCAACTTCCCATAAGCCTTCCCAACTTCCCTTAAGGGATTCCCAACTTCGTTTAAGGGATTCCCAACTTAGTTGTAGTAAGGGCATTTTAGACATTTCCTTTAAATTTGGGTTTGGACAGTTCAGTCATTTGTACTGAACTGTCATTTTTGAAATTCGTTGTACTGAACTGTCCTTTGTGTAATTCGAGGGTCTTTTTCTGTCATTTTCCCAATCTCTATCTCTATTTATCTTACAAAACAATTTCTTTCATTTTATTTACTTAATGTATTTAGTTAGAAAAATAACGTTAAAAAAAAAAAAAGGAAGGGTCTAGTTTTTTCCTCATGAGCAGCGGCTATATATAAGAACAAGCATCATAACCCATCTTCCCTATCTCCCTTCATTCCGTCATTCTCCTCAACCCTAACCCTAGCTTCCTCCTCCTCATTCTCCTTCAACCCTTTCCCTTATTCCTTAACTTACTTTCTTCCCTCAACATCCTTGTCTCAATCGGCTGCAGGTACGATTTTGTTATCCTTCATTTTTTTTGTTGTAGTTTAATTTTTGGTAATCTGATTTTTCGTTGTTGGTATTTTGGTTCAATCTAGTTGAGCGAGCTTAGATCATAATCAATTTCAGTTCTTTGGATAGAATTTAGCTGTAATCGATATCGTTTTGACTCAATGGATGGATGCGACCACATGTTGTTTACAATCTCAGTGTTTTGTTATCAATACTTGTTGTGGATTCTGTATCGGATTCATTGGAACAATATATTTGATGGGGATTCGGAACTTCTAATCAGCTACTAGGATTTGCCATGGGGTTTTACTGTGCATTGTTAATGTTAACATGTGAGGGTTTTTTTGGGGTGCTTTTTTTTTTTTTTTGAATGATTTTGGTTCACATGCGATGCTTTGTTATCATTGGAAACTTTTTTTTTTTAATTTTTATCAATCGGTTCTATAAATCTAAATCAAACTTAAACATTTTCGTGATAAAATAAATATATGCTGTGATATCGAGTGGGGTTCTGGTTCTCTGATTTAGATATATTGATTGATGATTGATATCTGATTTGGCAAACTATTTCTGTAAATCTTATAGGAACTCTCAACTTCTCCTTTGTTATTTCATGTCTTAGTCATGGTTGATTTTGAGTTCAAATGTACGTTTGTTCTTAATAGTATATGCGGCACAATTTCTCCTTAAAATTATTGCAAGATTATTAACTTCTTGCCTTTCCCTGGATATGGTGGTCCTTTTTTGTAATTTGCCTGTTATCTTCTTTTCATTTACTGCTCTCTGTATCAGACTATTCACTCTGTAAAAACTATTGGTATTTCTCACTCTTAAGAGTTGTTCCTTTTTAATTTAGCCTTCAGCTTAATAAATCTTCCTGTTGTTGACACAGGATTCCTGCAAGTTTAGCAGACTCTTACGTGGAGGTGTTGCGTTGGAGTTTTTTTATGTCCGAACAGGCCATCATCTATTTGGAATCAGTTGGATTGCTTGGACAGTATTTTCCTTCGTCTAGAAAAAAGTACAGACCCTTGCCAAGAAAAATCAGCTGCATGCATCTCGAGCCATATAAGGGATCCCCCGAGTTCTGCGGTTGCTTTGTTTGGCAACCTCCTATAGCTACAGGAGGGTCTTCTCTTCAAGTCCTCACAGCCTTAAAGGCCAACATTGCTACTGCTTGCATTTCAAGTTCAAAACTCCGTTGCCTGTGATATCTTGTTTATCTTTTGGAATCTCACTACTAGTCATCATGGCTTTGCAAAACATTGGAGCTGGAAACAGTGATGATGCCTTCTACAGGTATAAGATGCCCAAAATGATTACCAAAATTGAGGGCAGAGGCAATGGTATCAAAACCAACATAGTGAATATGGTTGATATTGCAAAGGCATTGGCAAGGCCAGCTTCTTACACAACCAAGTATTTTGGCTGTGAGCTTGGAGCTCAATCCAAATTTGACGAGAAAACTGGGACTTCTCATGTTAATGGAGCCCATGATACTCCAAAACTTGCTGGTCTTCTGGAGAACTTCATCAAGAAATATGTCCAGTGCTACGGTTGCGGGAATCCTGAAACTGATATCTTGATCACCAAGAGTCAAATGATCCAGCTGAAATGTGCTGCCTGTGGGTTTGTGTCAGATGTGGATATGAGAGACAAGCTGACCACCTTTATTATTAAGAATCCTCCTGAAGCCAAGAAAGGGTCCAAAGACAAGAAGGCCATGAGGAGAGCTGAGAAGGAGAGACTGAAAGAAGGTGAAGCAGCTGATGAAGAAATGAAAAAATTAAAAAAGGAGGTGAAGAAGAAGGGTTCTTCCTCTTCCAAGGATGGAACTACTAAATCTAAAAAGAAATCCAACAGCTCTGATGAAGACCGCTCATCGCCTCCTCGTGGTAAGATTCCTGAGGAGCCTCATGTTGAAGCGGAGGAAGATGACGGCGATGATGTTCAATGGCAAACAGATACATCACTGGAGGCTGCTCGCCAACGTATTCAGGAACAATTAAGTGCCGTGACAGCTGATATGGTTATGCTCTCCACTGATGAGCGAGAGAAGAAGGCAAAAGAAGCTAGCAAGGTAAATGGTGCGTCTGAGAATGGGAAATCAGTGCCATACGCGTCTCTTGTTGAGGAAATCAAATCTGATTTGCAGAGAGGCGTAACTGCACAGGAGCTGCAGCACCATTTAGCAGCCCTTACTGCATCTCCACAGGAAAAAATGATTGCTTTGTACGAGGCCCTCGTTACTGGTGTTGAGAAAGGATTCGCCAAGGAGGTCATCAAGAAGAGAAGCTATCTTGCTGCTGCTCTTGCTGGGGAAGAAGGATCACAGATGCTGTTACTGCATGCAATTGAGGACTTCTGTTGCAAGACCGGTGCCAATGCTTTGAAGGAGGTCGCCTTAGTTTTGAAGGCTTTGTACGATGCTGATGTGCTGGAGGAGGAGTACATAGTGCAATGGTATCAGATAGGGCTCAAGGGAGACTCCAAAGACACTAAGATATGGAAGAATGTTCAACCATTCATTGATTGGCTTCAGAGTGCAGAATCAGAATCAGAGGAAGAGTAATGCGTTGTGCTTAATTTTCTCTTTTGGTTCTATTTGGTTGCTTGTATCTTGAGTTTCAAATAAAGGGGGTCTAGTTGGCCCTATCTGTGTGTTGAGCTTTGCTATATATAGACTCTGGTATGCTGTGTTTTGTACCCTGTTCTCGTGGACCCATCTAGGGCCAAGACTTATGCTTGTTGCTTTCTACATTCTATCGTTATGTTGTGTTATTACTCGTGATGTTATGATATTTCCCTTGAATCGTGATGTTATAATATTTCCCTTGATCATGATGTTAAGATATTTCCCTTGAAACTTTGAATCGTGGTGTTTATGATGTTTCCCTGATTTAGACTATTTTGAAGGTTTGCGATAATATCTAGAACTAACCTGATTAAGCTTACACTATATTTGAATAGTGTTAAAAGGCATTTTGACCATGGAAGTTTATGGGTTGGGGCATTGGGTATCAGGAAGTTTTTGAGGGTGTAAAAATGCCCGAAAATTTAAAAAGAGGCAATTTAACCCCTCCGTTAACTAATCTTAATGGTCAACGTTGTTGACTAAAATATATTGAGTTGGCTCGCCACGTGTTATACACCTCAGATGCCAGCTCATTTTTTTGGAGGCTTCTTTCTCATTGAAAACTCTGATTTCGCGCTTGCTCGGTTGAAATTGGAATCCGGATACGATTTTGATATTTTCAGTGGAATCGATTAATCTGGGTCAGTGGTAGAGGAAAAGAAGAGAGTGGATACCGACTTCCGATTTCGAACCCTCTTCTAGATGATGAGTTCGTCTTTTTCTTTTTTCTTGTTTCATTTCGAAATAGCAAATCTGCAGATAGATAATCGTCCTTCGCTGTGCCAATGGCTAGATCTTCTAAATCCTATTCATTTGGCTTCTATTTTCATAACCTCGTGCTTTATCTCTTAGTTATTTTTTTATTTTCAATTTTCTTTTTTTCCTACAATTCTATTCATTGCTCTTTACCCATTACACTAAATCGGCTTACTGCAAAAAATTTTGCCTTGAGTATGATTTTGTTGATGATTCCTTTTGGGCGTCTCCTCCATTCTCCATCGTCCATATCAACGAGAAGAGGGAGACTAACCTGTGAATGAGAGAGAGAGAGAGAGAGAAGAGGAAGGACCTTTTTTTTTTGTTTTTTTATTAAATTCTAAAAATTAAAAAAAATGAGGTGGCATCTGAGTAGTATAACATGTGGCGAGCCAAACTCAGCATATTTAAGTCAACAATGTTGACTGTTAAGATAAGTTAATGGAAGGGTTAAATAGCCCCACTTTTTAAATTTCCAGGCATTTTTGTCCCTTCAAAAACTTCCTGGTGTCCAGTACCCCAAGGAGAAAACTTCCGGAGCCAAAATGCCTTTTAACCCTATTTGAATATGTTGGTCGAGAACAAGTAGAATAGACACCCCCTAGTCCTGACAGTTTGGGAATTCAATGTTTTGAACAAGGAAGATATCTTATTTAAAAAAAAAAAAATTCAGGTATCTTAGTAGTTATAAATATAAATTTGCAGATATATGGTGAAAAATCCATTTTGGAGACTATAGATGGAATGGTTTACAGTTTTAGAAGAAAAGATCTGGAGATATTGAGAGGGTCATGTTCTCAATTTAATTTTACAAAAGTGTTCATATTCGATAAAAGTATGTGCAAATCTTTCAAAGTTTTGATAATTATTTATTGTAGCTCGTTTTTCATTTTTTTTTTTTTTGCAATATTTGAAACCCATGCTATAAAGCTAAAAGGTCTTAGTAACTAAAAGTGATAAAATTATAAACTGTTACAATGACATAAATATAGAAATTAAGCAACATTATGGTGTAATTGGAGGTTATATGGAATATGTATTAGATTTTCCTCCCCTGTGCGATGCATGGAAGTTAAAAATAAAAATAAAATAAACTAAAGAACAAAACTTTTTTGAGTAACTATTTTATGATTAAAAATGTTAATTGAAAACAACAAAAGTTGATTTCATATGGATATAAATAATCAAAATCATTGATTACAATTTTTTTGATAAAAGAGAAAATATGAATTATTTTTAAAAGGCTTATTGCAAAATTGTGAGTTTTCAAAATACATATTTATATGTTCATTAGATATTGGAAAACAACAAAAGTTGATTTCATATGAATATAAATGATCTAAATCATTGATTACACTCATTTGAATCAAACAGAAAATATGAATTAATTTTATATGGCTTGATTGCAAAATTGTGTGAGTTATTAAAATGTAGATTTAGATGTTCATTTAATTTTAATCATATATAAATAAGATGGACAACTGTTTGAGCAAGTTTGACTATTAAAAATAAACCAATAATATTGATAATGCAATAATGATTTAAATCAGAAATAAATATGATTCAACAACTGATTGAGCATGGTTTAGATTGTAAAAGGAAAAAAGCGACTTTTTTTTGCTTGAAAAAGGAAAAAGGGATAGTTGACATATTTGTTATAGACATCCATGTACAACCTTAAGAGTGTGAAAGATTTTGGCAGTGAGAAAGAAGAATAAGGTATTCTCATGATGTTGGATCGTGGTGCTTGCTCGAGAGTCCTATTTTTTTTTTGTCCGAGTGCTTCCTAGAGAGTCAAGGAATTGGAGTTTGAGAGAAATGATACAGAAGCAAAGAGAGCGAATTGCTAATATAAGAGAGCTCATAAGTGATAAAATTCGAATTTTAAAGATGTTGAGACTTGATAATGGTAAATTGAAAGTTTGAATTTAAAATTGGATGTAATGAAAGAGGGATTTGAATTGGTGCAATTTATTTGGAAGTTTCAATATGATATACTTTTCCTTAAATTGGATTCTTTCCTTAGGTAATATTATATATTGTAAATCAAATATACATGTATTAATTGTTGCCTAAAACATAGAGATATATTTGAATTTTGAACACAATAATTAATTCCTAAAGTTGAAAACCCCGAATACTGGAGATTAAAAACAAATATATATTATTTGAACTTTTTATAAACAATAATAAATTGATAAGTATGTATATAATCAAATATTCAAATAAGTACTTTTTTTTTCTAGAGTTATGGCATTTTATATATGAAATATATATGTTTGGATTGTTACCTAAACTAATGACCTATTTGAACACAGTTATCAATTCGTAAATTTCTAAAGCCAAATATTGTAGATTAAAAAAAATTTATATGGTTCTTTTTAAAACAATATTAAATTAAGATATATGTACATCAGAATTGATTTTCATCGGTGCAGCTTTTTAGCAACTAATTTATTTTTGACAATGGAAATGAAAATTTGAAAGAAAAATTTTCAAATAGAAAAATAATTAATACTCTGTTATCTAATTTACTGACTTATTTAAACACATTAATTATTTTATAAATTTCAGAAGCAAAATTAATAGTGTTGATTGTAAATCATATTTATATATATAAATATGTTTTAATTGTTGCCTAAAATAGTGACTTACTTGAAGACAATAATTAATTTGTATATTTGAAAAGTCAAATATTGCATATTAAAAACAAATACATATGGATTGATTTTTTTAAGAAAATATTACACTAAGAGTAAGAGGTATCTACGTGATAAAAAAGGAAATTAATATAGAATATCTTCTTAAAAGTAGTAATATATGTATTTAATCATTGCTCAATATTAAATACCTTCCATACATTTATGTATTTAATCATTGCTTTGCTCAATTTTAAATAACTTTCAAAATTTAAAAAAATACCTTCCCAAAAGTAGAAATATATGATGAGTAATGATTAATTATTGGCAATGAAATTTAAAATTAAGAATAAAACCTTCAATTATGACTTTGATTATGTAAGCATGTGGACCAATAATTGAATTAAGTGAAGATGGTGTCAGAACATGTGGACCAATGAGATTGTTGTTAGGAGCTTTCAAGAATTATATAGAAGATTTGTCATGAACCAAGAGATGGAATCCTAAGGAGATTATGGGTTATGAACATCCATATTCATATTATTTATAACACTCCCTCTTGGATGTTCATAAATAATATTGTGCCTCATTGAAACCTTATTAGGAAAAGCCTAATGGGATAAAAACCCAAGTGAAGGAAAAATAGTACACAATATTTATCAAAACTGTCTCGTTAAAAACTTTACTAGGAAAACCCCTTAAGACATGATCACTTTTACTTTTCCACATAATGATAATGTCACTTTTACTCCCCCTGATGAAAACATTACTTTTGTCCTTTTGTCTCGATTGAGTATACTGATTTTTCAAGCATATTCCGTCCAAAGCTTTTTGAGCATATCTTCATTTGATCAAATTACATTATCATCACATGTTCTGCTAAAGTGTATTCCTCTTTCATATTTTCAAGCATTGTTGCCTCAATTATCAATTTGGGCGTTGATTATATGTGATCGTAGTAAAATATAACAATTAATCTTGAGGACTATTACATTTGGCGAAGCGATTCTCTGTAAGTTATTTGTAGAACTCACAATGTTCTTTCCATGAAAGAACTATTTAAAATGTGATATGACTTCTGTTCATTCATTGTGGGTACTATGGCTTTTCGCCATTAAAAAAATACTATAAAATAAAATAAATTTTATAATTAAATATAAAAAAATAGATAAACTCATAACTAATATACACCATAATATACAATCATATCGCATAATACTTACTGTTATGCATAAGTGTGTATATATATAAACAATATAATTATATAAATAAATAAGATATAAAAAAATGAAACATAAAACGAATAAATATAAAAATGAATAACATAAAACAAATAAATAAGATATAAATGAAACGAATCATCAAACGTTATTCCAAAGATTGGTTTTTGGTTCAATAATTATTTATTTTGATATAAATGCAATTATTATCATCAAACGTTATTATAAATGAAACGAATAACTAAAAATGAAAATAATAAGCAAATAAGATATAAAATAAATATAAGGATGAATAACTTAAAACGTAATCAATATGAACATTTTATATAATGAAGAATTTAAACGAATATTTAATGGACAATTAGATAAATAAATGAAAACCGTTAGTAGCAACAAAATAAAAAAAAATAACACATAAATATAAACAACATAGATAGATATAAACAAATATCATAATATAAAATACATATAAATATATATAATATGTATGCATGTATATAACATGCATATGTGTGTGGGTGTGTGTTCTATATAATATGTAGCATAATGTGTAATATGTTCTTAAATCATCAAATTAAATATGTAGAGGAGGTGTTCAGTAAGAACTAAAGGGCGTATGAACCAAAGGCGGTAGAACATGCCTATCTAGTTCATTGTGACAGCCTCTCTAATTCTCAGAAGAGGTAAGGATATGATGCAATATATGTATATATATAACAAAAATTAATATCTTGCAACACACACAACAGTAAAGATATATATATATATTGACATAGAAAAGAATACGCCTATAATGAGAGTAAAATAGCATAATATATGAAGTAGCAAATAATATAAAAATAAAGAAAGGTAAAATGCTTAAATCTTTAGAGCAAACTCGTGCTGATAACGTATTATAAAAATAAGAGTAAAGAAGAAAGATGGAGAGAATATGAGATAATAAGACAAGATATAAGAAGATGAAGGAATGGAGTATTTCTCATTCACTTATCATTCTTCGTTCAAATGCCTTATGCTTGGGCTCATTTATATGCCTCTAACCCAAGTAAAAGTTACAATGACATAAATATAGAAATTAAGCAACATTATGTTGTAGTTGAGGGTTATATAGAATATGTACTAAATACTTTTCAATGTGAGAGTTATAAGGTATAATTTGTTATGAACCAAGAGATAGAATCCTAAGGAGATTATGGGTTGTGAACATTCAAATTCATATTCATATTATTTATAACAGAAGGATGTTTCATTTGTTTTCTTTGACCTTTAAGGATGTTTCATTTGTTGAACCAGTGTATACTTGATTCACCCACTCACACTCAAACAGATGGAGCATTTTTTTTCAAATTCATATAAGGGACGATTAACACACCCAATCACACACATACACTTTCTGTGGGGATGAACCCCCTACCTCCTCAACAAGAGGGCACCATTTGAACTATTGTTAATTGGTTAAAAGCGATTTTATTTAACACTAGCCATGGGTCTGAAAATTGTTATTTCTCATGGTGAGACTGCAGTTTCAAACAAAACTACTAATGTTGTTTACAGGGAGATTTTTAGAAATGTAACCTCTTAAGTATTATTATTGTATTTAGGACCTCAACTGTCTTTTTATAGCCCTGACATTTTGGACCTATTTTTAATATAATCATTGTTCCATTTAGGACGATTGTATAATATACATATACATATTAAGTTTAATGTGCGAGATATTTTCTCATATTACATGTTATAGCCATTCACAACTACATAATATTACTATTGCCTTTAATTGCAAGCTCCCCGTGCAACGCACGGGTGAGCACAGGCTCGTTGAATTATAAAACAATTGCCACAATGACTTAATTGAAATGACAGGCTACTAGGTGATTGAGTCTGCTTGGTTGGCAATCATCTCATGTGCAATATCAAATGATTCCTTAGCAAGTAGAAGTATCAATTAGTTTACACAATCACAACTAATGGTGTAAGAACAACCAGTAATAGACCAATATTAATGAGGAGGCAATTCACAGCAAGCAATTCACCAAGCTCCTTCCATCCTTAAAATCTCCCATCCTTCGGTAATAGCACAAGAGTTTTGAGTAAACTTACAATTTAGTCCCTAAAAATTGGTAAGCATATTCAACTTCAGTCTCCAAAATTAGTAAATCCACAGATTGGTCCTCAGAAATAACGAACTGATCACATTTCAGTTCATTCGGCATCTCTAAGCCATTTTTTAATGTGATGGTATTTTTTTATCAGACTATTTGATAGTATTAACCCGCATACCTTTTATTATTTAATATAAATAAAATTGCATTCTTTAAAAAAGATCTCCAGATTATTATTTTTGACTGAGGAGAAAAATTCAAATTTGTAGATCCAACATAGGCTTGCATGCAAGAACATGAGCAAGAATTAAAAATAAGCAATTAATTTGTTATTTTCGAAAAACTAATTTTTTATCCAGAATTATAAGAATAATTTTGACGCAACTTTTCCCTTTAAATGTTTTCTTAATAGCAATGAGCATGTATATATAATTATTGAATAAAATTTGGTTTGTTTTATTGGTAAAGGGAAAATGACATTGAGGTACAACTGTACAAATAACAGCCACATCTTTCCAATAAAATGAGGGAAAATAAAAAATTTCTAGACCTATTATCAATTATTAATTTGTTGTAAATTCATAATTAAATTAAATTTCTTAATTATTTATCGTAGTTGTACTAAATGACTTACTTTAAATGATCAGTATCCAAATTTATTGGTTGACTGCAAATTTTTTTTTGACCAAATTAAAGTTTATAATTAATTAACTTCACTTGTCTTTGTTGATGGGACGGGATTTTCTAGGAACAAGACAACTCTCCATGTGTTACACGGATTGTATTGTTTATTCTAAATTTTTTATCTTATTTATTTATTTAGAGTATTTTATGGTTTAAAGAAATTAATAATAACTTATTTTTGTTCAGTGAAGATATTTGAATCATAGAGAATATTTGTTGAATTTAACAATAATTATTTCCAACCAAAAAGAATTCAACTATAATCACATGTGTTATAAAGTTGGATTTTAACTAAACAACAATTAAATGTCAAAGCTTTTCAAGTATGATAAAGCATACATTGCAACAATTATATATTTAACATATATCTCATTTCTTATATACACTTTAAAAATTTATATCATATCTAAAAGGAGGAGAAAAAGATGACCACAGAATATGAATATATAGTATATAAATCATTTGATAGTTAATTTATTGTTGGATTTTGGTGGTTGATACAACTCTTACTTCAGGCATCATACAATATCCCCTAACCTCTACCTTATTTATGGTAAAAAAAAAGCTCTACCTCCTTAGGAAGACCTTTAATAAAAAAAGGGTTTATACTGATTATAGTATTAATTAATGGAGGTGTCTTTTCATTTTTCCTATAATCCAGTGAACGACTCTTCAGTTCAAAAGAAAAAAGTGAATGACTCCACAAAGTGATTGATGGTCGGTCCACGTCAAAACTCAAACAAATTAAAGTTTGACTCATTGGAATTTGAGATAAATGTTAAATGATGATGGGAAATAAAATTTTTTGGAGATAATTATTGTCCTTTGAATTGATTCATATTAAATTTCAATCTTAGAATTATTGGATGACATGATTGAGTAGGATTAAATTTTATCAAGTCTCAGAAGGAGTTTATGTATCATTCACTTGATTGGAAGGTGAATATATAATTCCAATTCCAAGAATTAAGAATTTTGTTTTTATTTATTAATTTGCCTATTTATTATTGGTGATACTGATGATTTGTCATGAACAAATATCCTTATTCCAACATTCCAATTAATTTATTTGTTACTTACTAATTTACATGTTGAATTACAGTGTTTGCTGATTATTCCTTGGTTTTGTCTGCATTCCTTGATATAAAGTTTTTAAAACACAAACCATAATTTAAGAAATTTCTATGATTAAGGGTTAGAAAGAGGAAAAGTTTAAATTTGATTTCCAATTTTGACCTAAATTTTGGGAGTGAATTAAAATTATAAAGTGTACGTTTTTTAAATATATACTAATTACCACCTAATTCACAAACAAACCATAACGTTTTTTTGTTGTTGCCAAAAGTCATAGTATTTGAGATTGAGATTCCACTATTTAAGCACATGGGAAAGAGGAAAAACAGAATATAATTGAATGAATTATGATTTTAAATACTGAAAATAAAATATAGAGTTTGATTAAAATTGGGGTTATTCACTAAGAATTATGGTAGAGCAGTTTATGAATGTCTTCGTGGTGAACTTGATTTTACTTATACTAAGTTTGTACTAAGACACTATCTTACGGCAAACAGATAAAATAAAGCAAAAGTAGTTGCTTTTGAGTGATCTCAATCTTGGCTTCATAATCTAGAGGAAGATAACAAAAAACAATCCCAAAGCAAAGTAACGTAATAAAGGGATTAAAACTAATAAGACAATTTTTTGTGTCATCTCTTCGCACCTATAATGATATTAGATTAAGAACTTACAATATAAAAATTAAAAACGCCTCCAATCATTAATAGAAGAACAAAACTCTAGCTTCAATCTAAGGAATTAAAAGTGACTTTATGGTATAGAACTTGAAATTTTCGAAATGAAAAACTTTGCTTTCAACCGGAAAAAACATATAATCAATCAAAGTTTATTAAGTCACAGAGGCCTCAATCTCAAAACAACAAAAAGAGAAATATAAATTTTATTAGAAATTACATTTGGGTGAAATAAATCTTACATTGCTAAAGATTAAATTCAAAAACACACGACACTGTAATAGTCGGAATCAACTACACACCTCTTCATCAACCAAAATCATATCGATTTTCCAAATCAAGTGGCATGGGGCAGCCTTTCTCTGAACAACCCATTTTCCAGCAATAGTCATCCAAATATCTTTGTCACCATGAATATTAGCAATAAGCAATCATATCATAGATAAGTTTGCCTCAAGTCAAGAATCAAGAAGAAAGAAGGAAGGAGAAGAAATCTGTGGTGGGAGGACTAATTAGCTTTTGTGTGTGTGTGTGTGTGTGTGTGTATATATATAACACAAGCACCATGCATATTCGTGATGAAAGAAGTAGCCAAGGAGACAAATTGCAATATTGGGAAGGTAGAGCATTTTGTCGTTATAGAAATTTGGAGAGAATGACTATAACATTTGGAAGAGGAAGGGAAAACTGACAAGAGAAATTGGAAGAGGCTAAATTACCATAATTATGCATTGATTACATAATTGATTCTTCATTATAACATAACATAATTATAGGAGCCAATGAGCCCTTTTATTTGGAGCATTTATGAGACTTATAAAATCACCTTAAGGGAATTGTAGTGATCACATTTATTTTAACGGAATTATGGGAGATTTTAACATAATTAGAGGAGAGATCATGCCAAACACACCAAAATTGTGGATGCAATTAAACTGGAGGTTACGGCGTGATTATAGGATTTAGAGGATATATTGATACAAGAAGAAAATATGAATAAGAAACTAATGCACAATCTCTTCAAGACATGGGCAAATCTTTCCTTTAGGCCAATACGCCCCACCTATCATATTTTATAGGGTGAAATTTGGATTGTGGATGCAATCAAACTGGAGGTTACGGCGTGATTACAGGATTTAGAGGATATATTGATACAAGAAGAAAATATGAATAAGAAACTAATGCACAATCTCTTCAAGACATGGGCAAATTTTTCCTTTAGGTCAATACACCCCACCTATCATATTTTATAGGGTGAAATTTGGATTGATGAGCGAATTTCCTATAGAATACAACGGAGATCTTGATTATGGATTGCATTCCCAACACTCAAGCCAAGACAATAACAACCTTAATGAAGTGATAATATGAATTTATCTAAGTGTACACTCAAACACAAAGTCAATGAGTTTGCTCTTATAATTGTGTTGGCAGAAAAATTGTGAGGTTTCAAATCGAATTATGGAGGTTATTTATAGATGATGAAGTGGTTCTCGGAAATGTGTCTCTTGAGTCCAGTTCAAAATAAATGTATCTCTTCAAGAAACGCTTTTTAATAGAAATCCATATCAGAGCCTCTTCAAACGTTGACTTCTCAATATAAACAAATAACCATAGATAAATACATGCACTCAATGATGGATTCATGCACCCACATGATGCATGAACCGTGTGATGAAGTACTATTTCACATGTGTCTTTAGGAACTAAAGAGACATAACTTTTAGATTTAGAACTCCCTACACACCTCTTTATATATAGATACGACTTTTAGAGTTATGACTCCATACATACCTCTTCATATATATATATATATGACTTTACTAACAAACACACCGCTTCATTTTGAACTATTCCAACAATATTTGATGGAAATTACACATTGTGTCATTATTTTTGAATTTATCTACCTGTATACGGTGTTATTAACAATCAAGTAGTTTGGTTTGCAAGAATGTATGCCTATAATAGGGGTAACTTCATTATTTCCAAATAGTTATCACGGATGTATACTTAGGACTCAACACGAAATCGTTGGTTATATGGGAACAGCCTACAACCATCTCATACCTTGGGCTCAAACTCAAGATCACTGATTAAGTTAGAACAACTCACAAATAGTTGATCTAAGCGCTTAGTGGTAACAAATTTCATTAATATATTGAAAATATACATATAAGATAAAGTTAAATTGCAGAAAATCTCCTAAAAGTTTGGGTCAATTGAACATTACCCTCTAACATTTGAAAGTTTAAAGTAAGAGCCCTAATGTTTCATATTTTGACTCTCAGCTCACATATAGTTAAAATTAGTTAGTTGTTTTTGCCCTATTGAAATTTTTTTATATTTTTTATTATATAATATGTCATGTAGAAAAATACTTTTTAATTTGATATATTATTCTAAATATATTATAATTTTTTAATTTAAAAATATATGATCAAATAAATATTTTATATACATTTTAAGTAATTTTTTATTTTTAAAATTTGTTTTTAAAGTTCATGGTCAAGGAAATATTTTAAATATTTTTTAAAATATTTTATATTTTAAACCATTTAAAAATGCATAGAATTATGTCAACATCAAAGAGTTAATTTTTTTCCGAATGACATAGTATATAAGAAAAAATGTTTAAATTGTAAATGATAAAAAGCCTTACCTTTAATTCAATTGTTTTTTGATACAGACTTTAATTCAATTTTAATAGCATATGGGTCAAGAATCAAAACATTAAACAATAGGATTCTTAACTTAAACTTTTAATTGTTAGTGAAGTTGTTTATAACTAACCTAAGTTCAAGAGATTCTCTATAATTCAGCTATTGTTAATATTTATTGACTAATATGAACAATTTCACCCAAACTTTCAATTTTTTTCCCCCCAATAATTAATGTTTTGGGTTTTCCATCACGCCACGTCTCAACCCAAGACCGAGAGGCAAAGAATAAAAATCAAAAGATAAGATAAGAGCTGAATTGGCTTATTTCAAAATAAACACCATTTATCTTTTGTCTTTATTGGGAAATTAATTAATTATATACTTACATATTCTGTGTGAGAGTGCCACGTTATCACTACTCTATCCAATAAAAACATAACAATTGAGATTATTTTAATTCTACTTAGATGATGACTCATTTAATAGAATTCAAATTTTATGTTACATTTTGAAAAACAAAACATTTTAATTAAATAAAAAATAAAAAAATTACCAGCTAATACTTTCTTAAAAGTGACATAAAAGTTCAATTATTTTGGACCATTGAGTCGTATTCACATCCAACTAGGATTAAAATAATTTGAGTTAAAATATTTTGAGACAATTGTATTCAGATCTTAAGTAAGATATTTAATATATTAAACAAAACCAAAGTTATATCAATTGTCAATAGTTATCATTGATATCTCTTTAGATTTTATATAAAATTAAATCTCATATTTAAGATTTGGTACCATTATCAAGAATATCTTCATTAGATAGGTTACGATTACGACGTGGTTTAAGTATTTCTCTTATAACAATTAGGGCAAGTACTGGCAAAGAAATCGTAAAGGAAAGGTTTAGTGTCTCTTCTCTTTCTCCTATACACACACACACACACACACACACACACACCGCCTTCCCTCTTCATATCTGTCGTTCATCTCAACCCTAACCCTAGATTTCTCCTCCAATCCTTCTCCAATTCCTTCACTTGCTTTCCTCCGTATCGACTCTTTTCTCGATCGGCGGCAGGTACGAGTTTCTTTTCAGATTTTTGTTTTCTGATTATGGTTTAAGTCTTGGTAATCTGATTTGTTGTTTTTGTTCTGTTTTAATTGTTGTTGACTTCTAGTTGAGCAAGTTTATATCATAATCAATTTCTGTTCTTGGCTGTATCTATAATGCGTTCGATGAACTGTAACATATGTCGTTAATAATCTCAGTTTTTTGTTAGATTCAGGAGAAATCGATTCCGTTTCAGATTTAATGAATAAATATACCTGCTGTACATATGTTGTTAATTCCATGGATGTTAGCAGTATTATATTACTGTGTGCATAGTTAATCTGTGAGTTTTTTTTTTTTTTTTTGGGAGTAATTTTCGTTTGTTCGCATGCGATGCTGAATTATTTTTATCTAAATTGTTGCTTTTATTTTTCGTTTACCCGTTGGTGCCGTCAATTGAAATCAGCCTTGATGTGCTCGGGATAAAATAGATTTATGCTGTTGACCGAGTGAAGTTCAAGTTTTCCAGATATTTTGATTTTGATTTGGCGAACAATTCATCTTGCTGGAAGTCTAGACTTATCCTTTGTTTTTCGTTATTCATGTTTATAGATATAGTTAATTATGAGCTCTGACACACCCTTGTTCTTCAGAATATATGCAGCAAAATTTATGCTTTTTATTGGAAGATTATTATCATGGGGGAAGATTGTGTTTTAAACCATTTTTTTTTAATTATATGTCCTCTGTATATTAAGCTATACATGGGACGGTTAGTGGTATTTCTCACTTTAGATTTGTTGCTGTTTAAATAAACCTTTAAAGTATGTTATCCAAATAATGAATCTCCCTGTCTCTGACTTAGGATTTCTGCAAGTTCAAGTTGAAGGTGTTGTATTGAAGGCTTTTTTTATGTCCGATTCGGCCATAACCTATTTGGGATCAGTTGGGTTGCTTGGACAGTATTTTCCTTTATCTAGGAAAAAGCACAGACCCCTGCCTAGAAAAATCAACTGTATGCATCTCGAGCCATATCAGGAATACCCTGAGTCCAGTGGTTGCTTCTGTTGGCAACCTCCCATAGTCGCAGGAGGCTCCTCTTCTCTAGTCCTTTCAGCCTCAGTGGCCAACATTGCCGCTCACTGTACTTCATATTCCTTAATTTGCTGTTCTTGATATCCAGTCATTGTTTGGAGTTTCACTACTTGTCATCATGGCTTTACAAAACATTGGAGCTGGAAATAGTGATGATGCCTTCTACAGGTATAAGATGCCCAAAATGATTACCAAAATTGAGGGAAGAGGTAATGGCATCAAAACCAACATAGTGAATATGGTTGATATTGCAAAGGCTTTGGCCAGGCCAGCTTCTTACACAACCAAGTATTTTGGTTGTGAGCTTGGAGCTCAATCCAAGTTTGACGAGAAAACCGGGACTTCTCATGTTAACGGGGCACATGATACTTCAAAACTTGCTGGTCTCCTGGAGAACTTCATCAAGAAATATGTCCAGTGCTACGGTTGCGGGAATCCTGAAACTGATATCTTGATCACCAAGAGTCAAATGATCCAGCTGAAATGTGCTGCCTGTGGGTTTGTGTCAGATGTGGATATGAGAGACAAGCTGACCACCTTTATTATTAAGAATCCTCCTGAAGCCAAGAAAGGGTCCAAAGACAAGAAGGCCATGAGGAGAGCTGAGAAGGAGAGACTGAAAGAAGGTGAAGCAGCTGATGAAGAAATGAAAAAATTAAAAAAGGAGGTGAAGAAGAAGGGTTCTTCCTCTTCCAAGGATGGAACTACAAAATCAAAAAAGAAATCCAACAGCTCTGACGAAGACCGCTCATCGCCTCCTCGTGGTAAGATTTCTGAGGAGCCTCATGTTGAAGTGGAGGAAGATGATGGCGATGATGATGTTCAGTGGCAAACAGATACATCACGGGAGGCTGCTCGCCAACGTATCCAGGAACAATTAAGTGCTGTGACAGCTGATATGGTTATGCTCTCCACAGACGAGCAGGAGAAGAAGGCAAAAGAAGCCAGTAAGGTAAATGGTGTGTCTGAGAACGGGAAATCAATGCCATACAGGTCTCTTGTTGAGGAAGTAGAATCTTATATGCAGAAAGGTGTATCTGCAAAGGAGCTGCAACATCATTTAGCGGCACTGTCTGCATCTCCTCAGGATAAAGTGAGTGCTGTGTTTGAGGCCATCGTTGCCGGTGTTGAGAAAGGATTTGCCAAGGAACTTGTCAAGAAGAGGAGCTACCTTGCTGCTGCCGCTGCTGGGGATGAAGGATCGCAGATGCTACTGCTACACGCAATTGAGGGCTTTTGTTGCAAGGGCAGTGCCAATGCTTTGAAGGAGGTTGCATTAGTTTTGAAGGCGCTTTATGATGCTGATGTGCTGGAGGAAGAGCACATAATGCAGTGGTATCAGAAAGGGCTCAAGGGAGACTCCAAGGACTCCAAGGTATGGAAGAATGTTCAACCCTTCATTGATTGGCTTCAGAGTGCAGAGTCAGAATCCGAGGAAGAGTAATGCGTTGTCCTCAAGTTTCTCTTTGGTTCTATTTGGTTGCTTGTGTCTTCAGTTTAAAATAAAGGGTCTACTTGGCCCTATCTGTGTGTTGAACCTTGATCTTTGCTATATGTAGGTTTGTTTCATTTTGTACTCTGTTCCGGTGGGATTCGTGCAGGGCTGAGACCCTTGCGCGTCACTCACTTTTTATAATTTGTATTTCATGTTTGCCTTGATCTGTCGTGCCGTGATGTTTTGTAATTTACGGATTTACATTATTTTCTTGAAGTACCGTAAAACATGGTGATTTGAATTTGATGATGCATCCTTTTTAAGATTGCACATTAATTTTGAAACACGTACAGCCTTAAAACTCTCTGGGTTCTTTATTAATTTAAAAGGGCGAAGGTAAGAATAATCTCGAATGCTTTGATTGAGATAGAATTCAATTGTAACATATCTTCTGATTCCACTGTAAGTGTTCATACCTGGCTGGGATGAACATGTACATGTGTGTATCATACTTTTACAAGCTTCATTATTCAGAGGGTAATTCATTTTTCAAATCATTATGCACTACTACATGAATTTATGATACTTTTAAAAGTAAAATAACATCCCTCCAGAAGGCTAGAAATCTTCTTGTCTAATTAAATACTGGAATTTCGATATTTACATTACAAGTCACAACTCACATGTACAAACTACAAGACAAGACATATGTTCCTTCATCATCCCTTGGAGGTTGATCAAAGATGTAAGAATTCCCTGCAATTCTATGAGACAGTTTAGCTGACCTATCAAGTTCAATCTCTTTTCGATGATGAACACTCAACAGTTGAACCTGCCATTCTCTATGAATGAGTAACCTATCCTCATCTATAAGGTCCCTGATTGGGTAATCATTGTCACATCCTTTAGTAGCTACATTGATAGCTTCAATACAGGGCTACCCATCTTTTGAATGCAAGTTTTTTTTTGGGTACATTGAATGTAAGGATGACGTCTTAAACTATTACTTACTCTGTTCATAAATATAGGATTTATTGGAGGAGGTGAGTTTGTTCCTAAACATAAAACATTTTTCAATTTTTCTAACTTTTTTCTAAAGTATCCCTATTAATGTTCCTAAAAAATAAGCAATTAAGAGAGGAAGAGTCGGAATAAAGACATGCAGTTAGGTGTTTTCGTGATATAATATGATTTTAACTTTTTTTTTTTATTCAACGACAAAATGATATTATAAATAACATAAACATTACATGGGTTTAGACGATGGTAATTTTAACTAATTTAACTAATATCTTTAATCTAATTAAATTATGTACATATGTCTTATATAGAACGGAAAGTGTATTATAAACAATATTTCCTGATGTAAAATTAATTCCCAAAATTTCGTGTCAACAACAAAAAATAAAAACTATCCTGATAACGGGTTCAAGAAACAACCGCAGTAACTCGCACCTAAATTTTCAGAAAAATAAAAGATAAAAATATGCATATAATAATACATTTTATATAATTTTAACATTTTCGAAGTAAAATATATTATTTTGTTACATCTATTACTATGAACAGAGAACTAAATATGTACAACAATTGTCTCTAATTTTTTTTTGAACCGGAACAGTTGTCTCCAATTACATGAAATAATTTATTTGAAATGAGGGGCTACGAAGTAATTGACTCTGCAATTCCTCATGCCTTCTTCAGCATCAGAATCATGGAATAATGGACAATGAATACTCACGTGACCATCTTCTTCATCTCAACAATGATCAAGCAGTCTCCTTCTCTGTGCTGGTCTGTTCCATCCACATCTTTTCATAGCGAAATCTTCATCTAAAGTTCACAAGAAACAAATCACCACAATTATCAAATTTTCAATATGAAGATCAGAAAGCAGAAATCTTTCAACATCTCAGTCTATATAATATCAACAACCAACAGGCGTTGATTTTAGTGGAGGCATGAAATCTTGAGTTCAACTCCTTGCGAACACAGAAAACAGTTTTGAGAGAACTATCCTCAAGCAAGCCCCCAACAATACTCAAATCAAGCCTAGTCAGATATCAACAAAAATTCTCAACGTTAAAGCAATTATTACCTTGAGATATTTACCAGAATCTGGAATGATTACAAGATATGAATTACACGAGACTGAGGCTGTTCCAACTCACTCTCCTCATGTTGCAGAATGGAGGAGTAATAATCCTGTTAAATTAAGCACAGGGAAAAAAAGGTATTTAGTTTTCTAGCCTGAGAGAATAAATCAAATTCAAATTTGGAATGCAGTAGACTTGTGCAAGAGATGTACAAGAAAAGATTATTTAATATGTCCTTCCTTTTCCTTCAGAAATAAAATAATAGTACGGTGCATATTTAATTTCAAGTTCTTGCAATATCACTTTTCACAAAAATCCAAGTTCTACAATGCAATGCAAATAAACAAAATTACAAAATAATTGTTAGACGATCATAAATTCATATTTGGATGGAGGAATATGGAAGAGGACAACAGATATTCAACTTAGGCTATGTCAAGAGGAATTTCTAAAATATAAATAAATCCTAACCGTTCTTTCCTATCTCATCCATTCTCCACAATCCAAACATTCCGTAAGCTAAGCATAATGATGTTTTATATATATATATATATACATATTAAAGAAAGCATTAACATCTATACTATATTACAAGAAGGAAACAAGCTAAAGTCACATAAAGAAACTAAATGAAATCCCGGTGGCATGGCTAAAGAACGTTTAACAAGGATATCCGCTTCCATGTTGTGCTCTCTAAGAATAATCACTATTCTCAAACTACCATAGTTATAAAATATAACAGTGTCTGCATTCCACTTATATTTTAAACTTATTTTTCTTTTCTCTTTCTAGATGGTGAACCCTTGAGCAATAGTAAGGTTGTTGCCATTTAAACTAGAGGTAATGGGTTCAAATACTGGAAACAACCTCTCTAGTTGCAGGGTAAGGCTGTGTACATTTATCCTTTTCTAGGCCTCACCTAGTTGGAGCCTTATGCAACAGGCCACCCTTTTTTTATCTTTCTCTATTCTAATGTAAGCAGTGTAGCATGCATAAATTCTCTTGTTTGTCTCCCAACTTAATAAGAATAGGGGTTAGATTAACAAACCTGGTATCGTCGCCTTTGGATAATGGTAAATGCCTTAACCATTATACACACAGGTAAAAGTATTGCAACCGTTCTCATAGCCAGTAACTGCAATTTGTAAAAGTAAGATTTTCTTTTAGATTAACGACTCTGCCTCAGAAGTTCATCAACTTTTATCATATGAATGAATATACCGTCCATCTTCTTTTACCATGTAAAGAGTCAATGTGTATTCCCCTCCTCTGCTGAGTATAATTGGGAGGGTATGGCGTAAAACAAGAAGAGCAATAAACTGCAAGGGATACAGAAACAACCTAATTGTCAATTATCCTATTACTCTTTTTAGTTTTAAGGAAAAATTCATAGAGATTTCAGAACTCTTTCATTTAAAGGAAGAACGATGGAGAATTAATTGTGACTTGTATAAATGAGTATTGAGCACAAAAAATAAAAAAATGTAAAATAGATTGCTTGAATGAAATTTTACAGTCTAGATCGGCTCAAATCAGCTATAGACAATTCTTTCCTGTAAAAGAGGCATGAGCAAAGGAAATTACAATAATTGCAACAATGCGAAAGCAGACCAGACTCGCTGTCGAGGGGATTGAGTATTCCACATCACTGTCTGAGAATTCACGATTAGCAGCAAACATTTCAATGAACTGATGATTTTGCAGATCCCTTCTGGATATCTCCCAGTTACCTCTGAGATAAAAACGCCAAGACATTTGATCAAAGAAAAAAAAAGAGATACGAGGACTATGAATTTGATGATGGATAAAAAGGAATTTACCTAAAATTCAATGGGGAACTGCCATAATGGAATAGTGGAGGCGGCGCTGTATAACCAGGCTCGAAATGCTACAGTTACCGAAGCCCAAACAAATGAAGAAGCTTAAAGAGAGCATGTGTTTTTAATTAAGAATAACTTCAATTAGAAGACAACCATGCAAATACAGTGATGACAGACCTGTCGGCAAATCTCACAGACAGTATCACCCTTCTCATTACACCATCTTTGAACACATTTTCGATGTGCATACTACAGAGATAAAAAGGAAAAAGAAACTCAGACGTAGCAATCACCTAAACACCAGTACGGAATCTTGTTCAGTTAATCTCTAAACCAAACCAGTCAAGGGGCAATAAGCAGACATATAACATTACAATATGAGATATTATGATATCACAGCAAATCTTGGTTCACCTTAGAGAAGCATATTTTGATTAAAGGCAAGGAGATTTATGTTTTGAAGAATATGAAGCATCACGACATTTATGGGATCACAGAAAATTCTTTCCGTTATGGAGTTTATGTGCAATGTTTCACAAATTAACTAAAAGCAGAAATATAAATAATGATATATTACAAGCAATATAAAGCATTGCAAACACCTTTCAAGACTTTCACTAGAATTACAAAACACTCTTACCTTCAAACTGCCACTACAAGAACATGGAGTCTCCATGTTTGAGTCTTCATCTTCATCATGACATATCCGACACTGTACCAATTTGTTGGGAGATAATCTATTTATCCCATCCATTTCAAACTCAAGAAGTTAATTGACAAGGTTTTGCTGGCCACAAGCTCCTACCATTTTCAAAATCAGAATTCAGAGTACATTCAGTGAGTAGCTGATCAACCAAAAGAATGAAGTAACCTCTCAATGTTCATTAATACAACAACAACAACAACAACAAAGCCTTATCCCACTAAGTGGGGTCGGCTACATGGATCGCACGACGCCATTGTGCTCTATCGGATCAATGTTCATTAATAGGGGGAAAAAAAAAACTTCTGAGTAAACTAGCAATTTAGTCCCCAAATTGATAAGCATATTCAACTTCAGTCTCCAAAATAGTGAACACACAGCTTGATCCTCCAAAATGAGGGACTCATCACATATTAGTCAATTTGACATATCTAAGCTACTAGACACGAGGTCCAGTATCCAATGAGTTTGTTATTTTCAAATACTAAATTTGTGTGCTTAGTGATTAATGAGAATGCATGTTAAATGGCTCCAATAATTCAAGCAAAAAGCTGCTAGCTTACTTTATTCCCATCAATTCAACCAAAAATGTATTTTCAACCCACCCATGAGGCAATCACTTTTGTTTTACAGCAAGTCTCCACTTTAATCTCCTTCAAAAGGTGCTACATTCGCAAGTTCATAAGCTATGTAAAGGAGGACAGTAAAATAAGTAATGAAAGAAAGGAACTCCTAAACAGCAAAGACAACCAGATTATATAATATTATACCTCAAGTGAAGTTGAAACTCAAAACAAAGTACAGGAAAAGATCTGCAATAGGCACAGAACATTCAATTTAACATAAATGAAGACAGATAAGTCTATGAATCTTGAAATTTAACAGTTAAAAATGAACATGAAACGTCACAAATAGGCAGCCAAGGTACATTGTAAGTAAAGACCTAATTGACAAGCCCACTTTGAAGAAATCCTATGGTACCACTGATTGGAGACATGGCACACACAATGCACGAAGGCATTTTTCAATTAAAGCCTGACAGCTGATAAATCAAAACCAGAGGCAAATGCTCACCCTTAATCAGCTAAAGAAAAGCTCGAATTTTGGGGAAGAACATTTTCAAGACAAAAGGGGGAATAATAGAATACGAAAGCAAGTCCAGTTCAGAAAAATGCAGCTAGATGAAATTACACAGAACAGAAAATCAAGTCATTGACATAACCCCACACACTCAAACTCGAAATCCCATAAATGTAGAAGAAAACCCAGAAAGTTAGACAAAAAGGGGTTTGAAAAGCAACGATAAACAAGGGAAAAGATGAAACATAACAGGGAAAAGAAGAAACTTGGAGAAAACGAAATGGGGTTTTCCAAAAGAGAAGAAAGATGAAACCTTTTTCTTGAGCAGACTCTGATCCATGAAACGAAGCAAGAGATTGAGTGTCGTTAAGGTCGCAGGCAAACTCCAAAGAAGAGAGCCCAAAAATAAAATGGATCACTGTTAGAAACCAGAGATGCTCACGCGCCCACATGCTCACGCGCCAACAAACATGAAGAATGCAAATAATAGTGACTTTGTTTATTCCGCGTATCTTGGTGTTGTACCGTGTCTGTGACCTGTTTATGTCAAATAAATATGGGCATTAGCCATTAATGCATATCAAGTTTTTTTTTTTAATGGTAAATAACTAACTTAGTGGTTATGTCAACTAACCGTAATAATTTAACAAACATGCCATTTAAGAGAATGCTGTGAAGATACAGTATATTATTAACTAACAAATAAGGACGTTGTATAAACCAATTACTCTTGTTGTATGACTTTCAAGTCCAAAAAGAATAAATTAACATACATATAAGAAGCCAAAGTTCCTACTAATCATTTTTGTGTAGGTAAGAAAAAAAAATCTAAACTTTCAAAATTTAGAAGATGTGTGTCATAAACAAGAGTTTAGAGGCAAAAAAAAGGTGCACTTCTAAGAAGGGGCAACTCCAACTCCTACACCAACACCAATACCGAAGCCACAACCAAAACACCAATTTTTTTTTTTCAGAAAACCTTTCTTAATGTGATCCAGAAATTACAATAAGCTATCTCTTCAAATAGTAATTGAAGCAATAAAACTGAACAATAAAGTTGAGTTCGTCATCAATTCAATTTGGGCTAAAAATGGAGTTGCTAGTCATATTTTGGGCTTCAAAACATCAAACTAAAGGGCTTAGACCAAGAGGTATATTTGGGAAGAGTAATTTAGATCTAAATAATCAAATTTTGGGCTTTAAATGCTGACTATACTTTGTTAATTTTAATAGTGTGAAAATTATCATTAGTTGATAGATTTAACTTTTGAGTTTCTTGTTTCCTAAATTAAGTTTAGCCATTAAGTTCATTGCTTTGTATCTCTAGAATGCATTTAATGCAAATTAGAGATCAGATTTTTTAATGTATTCTTTAAATACTTTGTATATCTTATTTTGTAAGAAAGACTTGATTTTGGTGAAATGAAAAGTTGAATTTCCTCACTTTGTATATTGAAAGTTGATTCTCTTTAGGGTTTTTCTAAGAACTAACAGACTTATCAATGATTGATCAACTTTGTAGCGTCTTTCAACACTTCAGGTCCTTGTTCTGTCGTGTTCAAGAGTTCATGTGGATCGTTCAGTCCTTTGTAGCTTTCTTGGTGTGAGTATATTTCAAATTATTATTTTAAAATTTATTTCAAACACTTTCTAGATTGAGAATGACTTAACCCTGTTTACAAATTTGAAAACTTTTTATTTCAACAAACAGCTGAGATTTTTCTTCAATTCCTCCAATAACCATCCCATATATATAATTGGTAAGATATTTAAATATAAAATTTAATCCTAAAAGGAACCGAAAAGGATACAAGAATATGGTCAGATGAAAATATACAATTTTCATTACTACTTAATATTTGTGTTGATGGAGGCTGGAGTACATGATAATAACAAAAAATGCTTACATAAAAAATATTACACCTATATAAAGATAATTTCCTACCCGGCCCCCTAATCCATCCTTATTATCATCAGGGCTAATTATGAGATGAAGGAGAGGGAAGACTAAACTCAACATCATCCTTATTGAGTATTTTGTTCAAATTCTCTTGTTCACAGCGCGAAGAAGTGGTGATTGCCCTGAGACTACGCTATAAGTGTGCTACTCTGTTCTAGAATCTAGAGCACATTAATAGCTTGAACATACAACTTAAAACATTATAGGCAGCGGAGCATGTATAAGGCGGACAATCGAAGAGGAACAGTTCTCTGCCATTTCACCATGTCGATAGAGCATGAAGAAGCTGAGGGAGACATACCTCAAAGTTGCAACTTCTAACAAACCAATGATACGTCTTATGGTTTCGATTGGCGACCCATTTGAAAGTTGCAAGTACTTAAAAGGGCACATACATAAGCTCAGGTAGAGAGATTTGTCATTGTGATTTGTGAGGAACATAACACTATTGTTTGATCTCCTTTAATTTAGTTTCACTTGGGGAGCATTTTCATTCTTAATCATCAATAGATCAATAGTACATAACATGATACTAACTAGTACTATTCATGACTTACATAAATAGTAGAATTTGAATACAAGACAACTTTAACTAAATAAATACCTCTCAACTTAAACCAAAGAGTGAAGAGAAGAGGGTGTTCATCATATTGATGGAGTTGGAGAGAAGCAAGCCAGAAGACATGAACACACTCAAAGCAACAAGAAGCACTGTCCCCACTGCCAAACATGGCCTTACATTCATCAAATAAATCTGTAACAACCCTAGGGCCTCACAAATGTGATTCCCATATTCTCCTACATAATAATCTCTCTCCCACTTCAGCATTCCATAATCTTCCTCTTCCCCCTCCTCCATCATCATCTTCATTTCCCTTATTCTTAGTCTCAACATGATCATGTCCTCATCCACTAGTCTTCCCCACCGGCGATCTCTTCCTCCGCCCGCTCTAACAACCCCCACGCAGTGGCGGCCATAGCGCTGTCTTCTCTGGCAAGGCGGTGAAGTGGATGGTGTTGGCGGCCTATGTGATGGGACAAGAGTTGTGAGTGCCTCCATTGATGACAAATAACGAAAGAGAGATTGATGATTATATGACTTCTGTTATTGACTTTAATTACTATATGTTTGGAGTGTTTTATAGTAAGGTTCCTAGAAAGGGAAATAACTATGAGTGGGATTGAGGAAATGATACCGAGTGATGAATGATACTTATAGGTGAAGTTTGCGTGTCCTAAGTGAATTTACTTAATTACAAAGTATGTGGGACACTAAGTAACGCGTAAAAAAGATAGATGACGTTGCTAATAATTGATACTTTTTTTAAAAGCTAAATCATTTGATTTTGACAATATATATGCATTCACACACGGTTTTGCCAAAAAAAAAAAAAAATTAAGTAATGAGGGAAAATTAATGAAAAACTTCTCATTATATTGTAAAGTTTACTTAAAGGTATGCCTTAAAACTTAGGTATTTAAACAGATTTTATGGGTATTTTTGCACATTTTATTTTCTTTAACTATAAAAAACTTAACGCCGTTAGTGTATATTGACAGTATAGGTATTTTTGACCCATTTTGGTAACTATGTAGGTACTTTTAAACCAAAAAAAAAAAAAAAAACTTCTTGGTGCTGGGTACATGCATTTTGAACTAAACTATATGAGCATTTTTACACTTTCACCCTTTTATTTTTAATAATACAAGATACAGACAAATCCAAAATCTGATGATGCAAGTGACTAATAATAATATTTTTTTTTGATAAGTAATTACAAGTAAAGATATACATAAGATTACAAGATAATAACAAAACTAGAAAAATAAGTGACTAATAATATGAATAATAAATTACATACGGAAGGGAACCGCGTGGAGGATCTTATCTATCCTTTTTTTCAATAATAATTTACTATCTATCAAACGCGGACTTTATAGAGTATGTTCCTACCCTATTTATTGATTGATCCTCCTTAATTTCTTGACTAAAGTCTCACATAGTGACAAAATTCTAAGACTTAGAGATTATGCTTAGGTGTAATTAACTTAATGATTAATATTAGCACCTTAACTTTAAAGACTGAAGAAGACGGGTGAGTACATAAATCATAGTCCCCAGGTCTTATTATAAATGATATTTTTCTATTTTTCTATTATATTTTGTAGACTTGTGGCCGGAGATTTTATATGATAGTGTAGTTAGTGGTGCAATAATAAACAGCCGAGGAATTAAAAACCATTTTAAATAACAGGGTTTAAAAGTAAGTCAATAAAAAATAATACATGATTTGAATCTTTATGTTGAAATCGTGTCCAAGCAGCCGACCTAGGAATAGAACTAATGTAAGTATGCCAAAAATAAAATCTTATGACAAAGGAACAAATAATAATGAAATAAAATTGATATTTCTATCAAAAAGGGTTGGTCTATTTTTTTTTTTTATATATAAGTTAATAGATACCTTGGATATTTAAATGTGGTCTAATGGTTTCTTACTTAATCTCTTAATCAAGTGGTGGAGGGTTCGAACCCATTTTTGGGTATGGAGAGCATTTCATAACCAATAGTTTACTCTTAAGTGTATGATTCACGGCGAAGAAATTAGTTACCACTATCAGCTGTGGATATCCTGAATTTAATTAAAAAAAAAACAAACTGGTATCAAGTTTAATTTCTAAATAGTTGGAACATCGAATTTGATTGTGGTTAATCAGGGATGTGTTTTCTACTAACAATGTTAGACTACTTGCGTGTCTTTTTTAACCTGGTTTTCATGAGAATGCTTATTGCCAAAAGGTTAGTGAAAGCTTCTTATTCATATGGTATATTCTCATGCATGTATGCTTTGTTCTCTTTAATCATGAATAACATGTATAAACAGTAGTTTATTTCTTTCACGCTTTGATGCAGTATCTTTGAAAGAAAATAGTAGTCGTGGCCTCTTTTTCTATCAACATTATATATATTAGCTCTTAATTAAAACTATACATAAGATGTTTTTATAATTATACTACCTTATTCAAAGTTATTTTCTACAATGGTTACGGTTTTAAATGTTAATTGTTATTTTGTTATTATGGTAGACCTTTGTATAGCCGTTTCCCTTACACAGCACTGCAAAAAATCCAACTACAAACTAAAAAAACAAAACAAAGAGGTATATGGTATGTGATAAAATTCATTATTTTCGTTATGAAAATAATTAGACATAAGAGTAGCCAACACAAAAAAAAAAAAAAAAAAATAGAGACTAGCTGGTAGTAGTTGTTGTTATTACTACTATTATTATTTGCCTTCAAGAGACTACTACTTATTATTGGGAAGGGCACTGTGATGATGTGGACTTATCCATGAGGATTACAGTTGCAAACACACTTATTTTGAAGGCAACAATGAGGACAGTCTTTGCCAAGGCCTCCTCAGTAAACACCACAAACAAGGATGAGTGCAGTCATCAACGTTATTGCATGAATATTCACCCATCCTTACAAATTTATTAATATGTTAAATAAATTTTTAATGTTTTCGATCCACCACATATAACCCATAGGTCGGCATCGCATATTTTTTTTCTTAAATTGTTGAATTGTATACCCTCTGATCCTTATTATAAAGCACAAACTACCAATTCTCACAAACCAAGAAATGGTAGTTAGTCCTTAAATTTAGGCTTAGTTAACCTTTTTTTTTCCAACTTCACCCTTCATTAAATGATATAACTTAATATTTTAAACTTTGAAAATCCATTAATAACAAGGGTTAAGTAGGGAAAATGCAATTGATGTGGAGCAATAAGGCTGTCATATGATATGATGGTCACAAATTCAAATATTGAAAATAATCTCTCTATTTGTTGCGAATAAGGCTGCATACATTTATTTATTCCCAGACCTTACCTAATAGGATTTTTGCGCACTGAGGCACACATTGATTAAAAAAAAAAAAAAAAATTTCCTCGAGTTGCCCAAAGACACAGAAGAGAATAAAAGAAATTAAATGAGGGCTTTCATCATATAGATGGAGTTGAAGAAAAGAAACCCAAAAGATATGAGGACACTCAAAGCAACAAGAAGCATTATCCCCACTGCTAAACATGGCCTTACATTCATCAAATAACTCTGCAACAACATCAGGGCTTCACAAATATGCTCCCCATACTTACCTTCATAATACTCTCTTTCCCAATTCATCATTCCGTAATCTTCATTTTCATCTTCTTTCTTCTCCATCATCTTCATCTCCCTTATTCTTAGTCTTAGCACGATCATGTTTTCGTCCACCTGTGTTCCCCATCGGTTCTCTCCTCCTCCTCTTGCTTTCACAACCACCATGTTGCCTACACGGTGGTGATGGCACTTCCTTCTCGGGAAAGGTAGCGATACCAATGAGGATTTCCAGCTCAATGAGGGAAGAAGGGTTAGTGCCTCCATTAATTTTCGAGAAAAGAGGTAGAAATAAATTATATATGGCTTGTTATTGGTTTTATTACTATGTTTGGAGTGTTTTAAGGAGCTTGAAATGGGAAATGGAGTATGAGTGGGATTGAGGAAATGAAATGAAGTGAGTGGTACTTATAGGGGAAATAACGTGTCCTATGAGAAATACTTATTGTAACGTATTTTAATAAATTTATACTCTTTCCGATCCTTTTTATTTTAACTAATTAATACTTCTGTGATTCAACAATACATATAAACTGAAAAAAAAAACATCATGTAAAATAAATTAGGATTTTCTAAGAAAATAAATAATTTAGGCTGCATTTTTGTGTGCCCTGCTTCCTTGAGAGTATTGTGAGGTTTACTTGTAACCTCATATATAATATCCTTCTTTCCAACCTATACAATCTCAATTTACATATGTCCATGGATTTTCACATAAATATAATCTAGTGTAACCTTCATCTTCCAAATATAGTTAAAAAATCATGGTCATCACATGCATTTTGGTTTTTTCTTTTATGTTTTTTTTGTTCACTTCTTTATTTTATGTAATTTTCAGACGGTAAAAAATCCAAAATCTCAAGTTTAACAACAACAACAACAACTTCTTTTTATCTTCTATATATACAGGATTTTGTAGCCTTTTAGGAAAAATCTTTTTGTAGGAACAAAGTTAAGGATATCGATTTAGTTAAAAGAGAACGTTAATTAAAAACACATAGACAATTAAAATTTGAGAGAAAATAGTTAGACGCTTTAGAAGCCAAATTTTCATAGACTTAATTACTTAATAAAGAAAAAAAATCTCTTACGTAAGTTTTCATTTTTTATTATACGTTTTAAAAGTTTGCTGGGTCTTTAATTTGTTAAACTATCAAGTCTGGATCGGGACAAAATTAGAAGACTTGTATGATTGAATTTTTTTTTGGGGGTAAAAAGTGATTAATTTCGTCTTTGTGCGGTGTTTAGCATCATACATTGAACAAACTGTACATATAATAATGATCACTGAACCATGCGTCTTATGGAAAAGTAGGATATGATTTATATTTTTTTTATTACTTCCTTCCCTCCTAAATAAGCTGACTAACTAGTTTGTAGATATTAAAAGATTTATTATTTATAAAAATAAATGTCAATTGATTTTTCTAAATTATCTCTTTTAATTATTTGCATTGGAAACTGCTTCATTGATGAAAACTGAAAAGTTTCTTATTAATTTAGGGATGTTTTCTGCTTTCATCAATAAATAGTTGTTTTCAATGTAAATAATTAATTTGACAAAAAATGCAAATAATAGGAAGAATTTAAGGCCAACAAAGGTGTGTCAAGTTGGCAAAGACTCAACTCAACCGACAAATTTGAGTTCAAATCATTTTGGTGACATGGAGACATGGTTAGTTAGCAATTTGTAAATATTTTTATAATTGTTTTTTGAGTTTAGAAACATGTCTCTAGCTATTATGACTTATGAGGCTACGATATCCAATTAGAATAAGAGCAAATATATCTTTTAGTTCGTGATAGAGATATAGTCCAATGAAAACCTCTCTTACACCCACTAATGCTGGTTTTAATGGCAAGAATTTCAGTTGTTTAAGTATGTAGTCCCAATTTGATAAACATCTTTAGGAGAGCCGTTCTCAATTCAATTGAGTCCGACAATAATTAAATATATCCCAATCAAATATACATATTTTTTTTTAATAAAATGCTTTAATAGTGCTTAAAACTCACCTGATGGACAATACAATAGGAGAAATTGAAGATGTGATAGCGTTGGTTTAATAAAGTTATTTGGTTTGTAAGCTTAGAAAAGTAAAGAAATAATTCGATCAGTCCACCATATACGCAAAACATCGATTTTATAATTGTTAATAAACTTCGTTTAGGATATTGCTATTTTTGGCTGGTTAATTAGTGTAATGATTATCAATAAGCTTTGAATTAGTCTCCTATTCTTTGAATTAGTTTCCTATCTCGTATGGGTTAACTAATTTATACTCCCTCCGTCCCTTATTATAAGAGTCAAAGAGACAACATCACACAGATTAAGGAAGTAGTTGAGAGAAATAAATATGTCTGAAATAATTTTGTTTTCTTAAGTTTGCCATTGTTTATGTAAGAGAGAGAAATGTGATAATAGTGTTATAAATGAGTATGAAAGAGAATGTGAGTAGAGAGAATGATGATGGGTAAAACGGGAAAAAACTCATTAAATGCTTTGACAAATTGTGGTAGGCTCTTACAAAAAGGGACAAAACTATTCAAATTTTTGGCTCTTATATACAGGGATAGAGGGAGTATTAAATTATCTATGTGATTTTGCATGCGTCATGTTTAACTCTGAAGGCCTAAAACATGCGCGGACCTTGAAAATCAAACATGATTATGATAAAAATATTTAGGTGATGATAGCCTTGGAATATTGATTTTAGTTATACAAATTGAGCTTAATAATTTCTAATAACAACATACCGACACGCATTGGTTCTATTAACATGGGTTTTGAGTTTTGACAGCTATGAAACATTTTCTTGAGTTTGAATTCTTTTGAATATAGAAATTGCAAACACTCTTAATTGACCTTGCCAAATCTTAAAAATGTAAATGCCTGAATCCGATACATTTTTTTGGTCAAATGAATCCGATACATTAGAACTACATCTTTTTCAGCTTTTTAATGTTGATGGTATGCATTTACTTTGTGACGTCCTCTATAAACGACAATAATTATATTTAAAATTATGTTTTTTTTTATTATTTTAGAAACCCAAATCTCTTTCACTTGATCAAATCTCTGTCTAATCACTACTTAATTAACCAATTTCACCTTGAGGTCGAAATATGGACAGTAAACCATGTAAATGATGTACAAAGAGTAGGCATGAATGTGTGATTTATATATACATAGACATACATGCATATATATATATATATAAATATATATTCATTCCAATCTTTCTTCACATATTTATTGAGCCACGTACAAATACAATGTTTTCTATTTCTGACGATTTTTAACACGTTAATCAAAAAATGAATATAAGTTAGAGTTCAATTATATGAATTTCATGTATATAAATTTATAATAGGAATCACTACTGCATAAAATGGTTTTTATGTCTGTTATTTTGGGGTTTTCACATCACTTTTGTATGGGACGTTAAAACAAGAGACGTGGAAAAATGGACTTTTAACATCCCTATAAATAATGGACATGGAAAATCAGAGTTTTCATGTCATATTTTATGGAAAAAGGGACGCTGATAAGTCCCGAAAGACGAGTCTTGCTGTTGATCTCTTAGAAACCACGTCACTAGTTATATAATAAGGGAAGTGGTTTCTCCGGCCGGAGAAATCACGTCACTTATCATCAATAATATATGACGTCAATTCCTTTTCTTTAAAAAAAATTTATTATTTTCTTTTTGGTTTCCCCATATCTTCATGCATTGCAGATGTCTCAGAAATGGATATACAACAGATGTACATCAACAAAGCTATATAACTAATTAATCAAACTAAACATATATACATGCGACTCTTGCTACTACTACACAAACGAAAAATTCTATTTTTACACAATTTAGTATTTTGTACAATGATCACTGATCTCTACTAACTAAATCAGAAAGCAAAAATTTAGCAATACACTCACGAATTGGATCAAGATCTTCATCTGTAAATGAGTCGGTTCCATCATAAAACTGCAACAATAATGGATGTGATGAGCAATGCAAAGAAATTAGATAAAACATTATATATTGATGTATTAATTGTATCAATCATATAAGAATTTATTGATGAGAATTTAATTTATACTTGTGAGAAGGATGTGGTTCGTTCACTCATAATAATGTCATAAATATACTTCATGACGTAATACACACACTCCTTATTCATCGGTTGCTTAAGGAACTTTAATCACAATAAATGGAATAAATTAATAACAAAGTAATTAATATATCTCAGTTAACTAACATTGAAAGAATTTAAATCAAAAGTACTTACTCTAGGTCTTTGTGTCACAACATCTTCAAGGGCTCGACCAGTTTATTCCATTAAATGCCATTGACATATACTGATAGGCACAAAATTGAACCTACGTTTCCGCAAGTGTACGGGCCGTCAAGTAATAAAGAGTCAATCGAATATCGTTCCCACGAAGACTTTGTACCACAAATTTAGTTGAGAATTAATTTCACACGTTTGTTTAATTCAAGCAAACCACGCATTGATTTTAAATGAGTGAAAATAAATAAAATCAAAACAAAACAAACAAACTAATGCAAATAGCAAAAGATGCAACCTAGAGTGACTAATCCCCTTTTCAATTCATAGAGCATGTAATTACCAAATTAATTGCATTTAAAATTAGCTTGTTAATCTAGAGATTTAATAGGCATAAAGATCTCCCAATCACATACTTCTCTCTCTAAAGTTACACTTGTTATTTCTAACGAAGCTACTTAAGAGGCTATAAAAATCAAATTTCCTCTAATATGATTATATGGGTCCAATAGGTATATTTCTATCCTATTGGCAAATTAGAATAAATTCTAATCCCACATTACTCAATCCTAGGTCCAATTAAGATCCCTCTTCCAAGGTTAATCTAAATTCCCCTAGTTCATTCTCAATGGTGATCAAACATCAAGTAGATAAATAATACAAGATTAAGTAAACAAAACTAAAATTAAACACAAATAAAATGTTCATACATGCTCTAATCCGAGAATTAGTTCATAGCTACTCTAAGTGAAAAGAAAAAATTAACTACACATAATCAAATTCAATCCAGTCAAAATCAAACCCATAATCAAAATCCAGGAAAAGAAAGAAACTAGCAAAACTTAAGTTCTCTTCCCTTCTGCAACTCTCGTCGCCCAAGAAGGTGATTCCGGATGAAGCTGCCTCCTTCTCTCCTCGTTCGGATTCCGTCAATCTCTCTCTTGGAAGAAGATGAAGATGATGACGGTGGTTGATGGAAGACGATGAATAGTGATTATCGTGAAGGACGATGAACGATGGTGGGTGGTGTGAAGATGAAAAGTGAAGAAGGTGGCTATGTACAGTGCGGTGGTGGCTGCTTCCCCTGTGCGTGGTGATGATTGATTATAATTTAGGTCTCTTTTATTTCCAATTCCATCATGCACAGATGTGTAGTGGCTGTCAAGAAAAGAAACAAAAAAAAAAGGAAACTTAAATCAAATCAAATAACAATAATTATAATAAACTAAAACTATTTTTTTTGAGATATGCTTATTTTTTTTTATTTTTGGTAAATTTCCTCTTTTAATTCAAAACAAGATAATTCAAAAGAAATCCCCAAATAATGTATCAATTGGTATCTTTTCAAATCACAACAAAATCTCTCAATTTTTGAATTGATGGCTCCCCAAATACAATAAAATATTTCTAAAAATATATTAAATATGGGGAGTCATCATATACATGAAAATAATTTATTCGGGCCACTAGTATATAATAAAGATATTAACACTATTTACTTCGATAGAAGAGTTTTATGATAGGAGGTTATATCACACCTTAACGAGTCAAACCAAAACAGACGATGATCCCTAGGGCAAACAACAGCTACTGCTCAGTGCTCACTGAAAGACATTAAAAATAATCATAACATTTACAAATGTGTATAATGATGAAAAGTTGGCAAAATGAAATAAAGAATAGGTGCAAAATAGATAGTTCCCCAATTCGTTGACATTTGATAGTTGACATATGCCTGCGTGTTGTCATCATAATTCTTCTTCTTCGCCGGGGTATTGAAATTATCCCTCCTTACCAAGGCCATTAGACTGAAGAATCTGTATGCTTCCCTACCTAATTCGTTACACAAGATGTGGAAGTACCTATATATCATAGATAAATTGAAATAAAAAAAGGATTGAATAAGAAATACTGCAGAGACATAAAAAGTAACGGTCATTTATTACATAGTCGCTAACTCAAGCCATCCAAGGTCTATGTCCTCCATCTTCAAAAACTCCACGATATCTTGGGAACTATCAAGCCCAAATTCGTAAGTACGATCAGGATTGACTACTCCTGGAGGCATTGTAAAGGATACATACTTCAAATTTGGCTGCATCTCCCGTAGGAGCTGGAGAGAAGGATATTTGTCTGAAAAGGTCTGCGGGCGATGAAAAAAAATCATTGTTATATTATTCCCAAACTAGAAAAATATCAAAAAAGCAATCTCAAAACTTAAGTGTACATACCACCACATCAATTAGCGCCTTTTGCGGAGTCTTATGTATAAGTTGTCTAGGCCACAAGATGAATGCCCTGATCGCCTCTCCTAGTTTGGTGACTTACTTATTGAGAAAAGGTATAGCTGCCCTGCCTCCTTCTTCTGGATAGTTGTGACAGATACCTTCACTTGGTCCTCCCAAATAGACAAATTATGTATGAAGGAGGCCTTCGAGAACTGGCGAGCTTTGGTGACTAGGCACAGGTGAGGGACATCGAGATGGAGATAACACTCCTCTCCAATGTCAAGGTTATCGTCTGGTGTGGGATTTGAGTCGTCCTCAATTGATCCTAACGGAAAAGGCTGATTGCAGTTGTCTTTGCCGCTTGGACCGTCGGTATTAAGGGACTCCTATAAGGGATGAAAATATACAGAGTAAGCCTAATTGATAAACCTGGAATTTGGTAATCAACATATGTAATAGATGCTCAAACCTGATTATTTTGTTTAGAAGAATTCGACATGAGTTCGAGCTGTATGGTAGATGCTCGGACCTATGCCTCAACCTGCACCCGAATCTGCTCCGTCATTTGCCCAGTAAGCTGCTGGACATGTACCGCCACCTGCTGTTGGACCTATGTAACAACCTACTCCTAGAACTGAGCCTCCATCTCCACCCGAACCCTGGCCAAAATCTCCTCAGTGGATTTTCTACAGGCGGATGATCAGGGTTTACGGCCGAAATACTTGGTCAGCCCTACATTCCTTGGCTCCACGATAACTCAATCGTGGTGGTCCGGCTTCCTAATTGCCATGGCCAGGATGTCCATCCTCTCAGAAGGTGTGAAGGACCCTTGGAGGGCCTGCTGCTTAAGTTCGTCCTACAATGACCCAAAAAATCATAATTTGCAATGTGCTACAAAACAACAAGTTAAATGAATAAACAATCAAGTAAAATACTTACAATCCTCTTTGTAACTGCCTCAACCTCCGGAGTCACAAATTTTCCTTCTTTATTCTTCCTTTCCTCAGCCCATTTCGTATGACGTGGGAAGGGCGGTGAAGGCTCTACAACAACAGTAGGATTGAATTGTGCTGCTTCCTCCATTTATGTAATTTGTTTCTGGGTCAACTTTTTCTCAAGCCACTTGTAACCCCCCCGAGACATTGTGTGCTTATAGATATTCTTCGCTTGTCACTCTTTTTGTTTTTCACTCTCCTCATGTGAAACTAAGACTAAGTTAGTTAACTAATATAATGTGTTAATAGTGCAATTTTAAACCAAAGTTAAAGAGCTATATATGAAAATACACACCTAGAACTTACAGTATATCCGTGATGCAACAAACTTCTTCCAAGTCTCTGGGTCAATATTAACACGGATCTTCACCCTTCTTATCCCCTCAGATGTAGTATCTGCTCAGGGTATTCTTGAAATTCTTTCACATCTTGCGCGCTTCTCCCAACAAAAAATCCTTGAACAATTTGGTGTTTGGGACATCGAAGTTTTGCTGAAACAAATAATGAACACATCAATTGAATTAACTAAAAATAAAAATACATGTATATTAGGAACATACAGAAATATAATGATAAAACATACCAAAATATCTTACCAACAATGATCCTTAATGTCTTTATTGACTATCCTCCAATCAGTATCCAAGATGCTTATCTGGTTCCTCGCCACAAAACTGATGTAGCTGACGAAATTCGTGCCAACTTTCCCAATAGGATTCATGTCGTTGTCAAAATCCATACAAATAGGTTGTACATTTGTCCCTTGACGGACAACAATGTCATTGAGTTTCGTCGGACCTCTGCCCTTTTTTCGAGGGGGATCACTTTTTGCTGATTGTTAAAATCCTCTGCCATGTACCAGTTACCAAATCAGATATGAGATGAGTCAGTACAGTGCCACGAATTTCACAAAACCAAAATACAAACATTAAAAAAAATACATGATAATTCAAAAAGGTTCTCACTTTAAGTATTATCCTATATCCCCTCACAATGATCATTTCTAGACGCATATTGGTCGTCATCATCTATCAATTCTAATTCGCTTGGTTTAGGTGGATTTGCGCACAAGGGTGGTATCTCATCTAGATCTAAAGTGGGAGCACAGTCCTTTTGCTTTTTACTTTACAGGACTATGGACAATTGCTTATTTGTAGGATCCATTACATGGAAAACTTGTTTCGCGTGACTTGCTTAATAAAGTGCTCATCTTTGTACCCAACTCTGTGAAGATCAATTGAGATCATACCAGTATGGGGATTAATCCCAACTACGCTAATGTTAACCCACTTGCATTTGAAGATTGGAACTTTGAACTTGGTGTAACTAACTTCCCAAATTTCTTCAATTATCCCATAATATGCCATAGAAGCCAATCTCGGGTTTTTATCTTTCGAACTGGAGAAGTGCATTGTTAAGGCTACCACTATCACACCACTGTTTTGCATGTGTTGTTGTCCTGGGCCTTAGTTTAGAAGGAATAATTATTTATGTCAAAAGAGCCCTAAGTAACAACATCAAAATGAGGCTCTCAGGCTAACCATCTTACTGTATCCGACGTACTGGTCTCCTTTTCAACATACTCCTTAAACCACCCAATGAATGTTCTGTTATGCTCGTTAGAAATCTGCATGTCACTCTTTTTCGGTTCTTTTCTTTTAGGATCCTCTAATGCTCGTCCAAATAAGGCTGCACTTCTTCCATATTATTCAAGATGTATAGGTGTACTTGTAACACCTCTTCACTGCACATAGTCTTCACTTTGATGGCCCGTACCCGCTTACTGATCCCATATTCATGTCGGGGGGTTTCCTCAACCCCTTTTAGATACGATTTGCAAAAGTCCATTACCTCTTCAACTAATTATCTTTCAATAATGGATGGCTCAGGTCGATATGGGTTCTTGGAATACCTTTTCAAGGCTTTCATGAATTGCTCAAAAGGGTACATCCACCTTAGATAAACCGGGCCACAGAGCCTTATCTCCCTTACCAAATGAACAATCAAGTGCACCATACTATCGAAAAAGGCTGGAGTAAAGTGCATCTCTAGTTGGTACAATATAACCCTAATTTTCCAACTTGTTGAACTTTTCAGTGTCGATGACTTTGCTGCAGATCGCATTGAAAAACATATACAATCTTGTTGTAGTCATCCTCACATCACTTGCATAATGCCTCTTATAGAAACTGGTAAGAGTTGTTGCATCAGTACATGGTAATCATGCGACTTCATTCCCACCAACTTCAAATCATCCATAGACATAAGTCTGCTAACATTAGAAGAATAACCCTGCAGTACCTTAATCCCACGTAAACACTCACACAGACTTTTTTTCTCCTGTTTGGAAAGTGTATGAGCAATAGGTTCCATATAAGCCCTCTTGCCATTTTCACTAACTATAGGATGCAACCGTTGTCTTATGCCCATTTCAACTAAGTCTAATCGCACATTGAGTCCGTCCTTTGTCTTCCCTTGTATGTGCAACAGTGTCCCAACAATACTATCACCAATATTTTTTTCCACATGCATCACATCAATACTGTGCCTCACATCGGGATATCGCCATTAAGGTAGATTAAAGAAGTTTGACCTCTTCTTCCAAATGATCTTCTTAGAACCAGTCTTTCTCTTCTATTTCTTACCGAATGCCACATTGATATTCTCAACACAACAATAAACTTCTTCCCTGGTTAGAGGGGTTGGAGAAGATCGGTAATCAGATGAGCCATTAAAACACTTCTTTAGTCTATGGTAAGGATGTAATTGATCAAGAAACCTCATGTGACCGTGGTAGACGGTCTTTCTTCTGTGCTTGAGCTGGTGCCAGTGTGTGTCAGACTCACATAAAGGACATGCCATATAGCCCTTCACATTGTAGCCAGAAAGATTTCCATATATAGGGAAGTCATTTATTGTGGTAAATAGCATAGCTCACAACTTGAATATCTCCTGCATGTACGCATCAAACACATCGACGCCTTCCTCCCACAACATCTTTAAGTCCTCAATCAAAGGTACTGGGTAGACATCAATATCGTTACCAGGCTGTTTCACCCTTGAAATCATCATTGACATAATCACATACTTGCATTTCATGCACAACCAAGGAGGCAGGTTGTACATGACCAGCAAAACTGACTAAGCACTATATGTGCTACTGACACTCCCGAAAGGGTTGAATCTATCCGTACACAGTCCGAGATGAAGGTTCCTCAGCTTACCATCATTAAGGAGAATCGACAGGGTGCCGGAGATGTCTTCCATCGGAGATTTTCTCATCATAATGCCATCTCAGTTTCCTTGCTTCTAACACATTTACAAACAAGCGTTTAAACCGTGGCACAATTGGAAGGTACCACATTACCTTTAAAGATGCCCCTTTCTTTGATCCATCATCATCACCAACGACATCATTCCTCGGCTTATACCTAGGAGTATTATATTTTGGACATTCTTATAGGCCTTCATACTTGTTCCTGCATAACACGCAATCATTAGGGCAAACGTGTATCTTCTTATACTCCATAAGTTTGAGCCTCGTACATATGCTTTGAAAGCACATTGCTGGCCGGGAATATATCACTCAAAGCTTCAAGCATCTGTGAGAAACCTGTGTTTGCCCACCCATTTTCTATCTTTATTTTCAACAATTTTAGGACGCCGGTCAACCGAATATACTTAGTACACCCCTGGAACAACAGTGTCTCTGCATCACTTCGCAATTTGTCGAACTCATCCCCATAGAAAATGACTCCGCCCCAATGTCATTGATCATGTCGTCCATTCCATCATCACAAACATCATCCACAGCTGCTTCTACATTTTGTGAAGTGCACGCATGTACAGTACTCCCCAATTCCCCATGCCAAAGCCATTTCTTATAATGGAGATTGATCCCATCACAAAGAAGGTTATTCCTTATATCATCAACGCTCTTACGATAAGCATTTGCACACTTCACACAAGGGCAACGATACATGCCATTCTTACTAGGCACGTTTCTTTTGGAAAATTCAATGAATTCTTCCACCCCATTTGATACTCTTTAGTGGTTCTCAATGCATGTATCCAACTATGATCCATTCTATTAAACCTATGCCATTTCCAACAAATTAGTCAAGTTTAGCTCACTACCTTGTGAAGAAATGGGCATGCCATACACTTAACTTTACTTCATACAAATTTTTTTAAAAAATTTGGTGGAGTTTCCCCTTGTAAATGTGACATCCAAAAATTACATTTAAAATCCAATTTCAGTCCAGTAAATACAAAATCATACAATTACTAATTTAACACCAATCAGTAATTACAAAACCTATAATTTCACCCTAATTTGATGGAAATTAAACATTGCTCTACAATCAGTAAATTAAAAACTCACTGATGTGGAAATAACAAAACCCCAAATGTATCACCAAAATAAGGCACAGAAGATAGAGGCATACCATCAAATTAACGGTCAAAACCATGAAATAACAGTTAGGGGAAACTAAATTAGCAGAACAAGAAGCTACAATTTTGGAGTTGAAAAATGACATTAAAACCCAAGAAATTCAAGCCCACTGTAACTGTTCGCCCTGCTCCGCAAGTGCACGGGTCACGCCAAGTAATAAAGTAGTGAGTAAAGTATCGTTCCCACGAGGATTTGTCCAAAACCCGGTCAAACAATGATTATCACACTCTCGCCCAATTTGAGTGATACAAATGCAGAGATTGAAAATGAAATAAGAAAATAAAGTGAAAATAAAACTATAAACAAGTGATTCTCCAACCTCAAGGCTAAAGGGTCCTAAGATTATCTCTCCCCCTTGTACTTCTCAAAACTCAATTAACCTTCCCTCAAAGAAGCTCTCAACAACACCATGTGCTAATCTAGGGTTCATTGGGTACTCGTAAAAGCGCTCTCGCGTCAAGAACAAGTGTTTAGTTTTATTTAAGTTGCACAATCTCTTGCTACAAGTTAATAAAACCCAATTTTAATGCCCCAACCTTAATGTGACTATGCAAGGCTAGCAAGTATATCTCTATCTTGCCAGCAAAACCATCCATTCGTCAAGCAAACTTCAGGTTCTTGCACTACTTTACCCAAGTTCTACACTCAACCTAGCTCTCTCGAGTCATAAATCAAGTGAACCCAACAATCTAAATGGTGATCAAGCACTTAGAAGCATTAGGAACAAAGTAAAATAAGCACATAGATATCGTTAATCACAAATTAAGAGGAGGAATCAAGAATCAATACATACAAGGGTTCAAAATAATCCTAGAATCAAAGTATTTAGCTACTCATGTTCTACAACTCCAAGGGAGCATATATATACAACATTACAAAACAGAACAAGAGAAGAGAATGAAGATGGAAGAGATAAACCAAGAGAGGAAGCCCAAATCTCTCTGAAGCTCCAAGCCCAAGCCAAATCCCCACCAAGCTCCAAGCCCTAGCAGAGCAAAACACTCCCAAAATATGCCTAGAAGTCAAAGAATGAGGGCTCACAACGAAGCCCTAGCTTTTATATCAGTTAAAACGCGCCTACTCTGTCCAAAATGCGCAGAAAACACGCAGTTCGCCGTGGGTCTCGCCGCGGCGAACCCACAGCGAAGTCCAAAAATGACAGAATCAAGTGTCGCTGGCCGTGGCTTTCGCAGCGGCGAGCTGACGGCGAGCTGGACAAAAAATGTGCAGAGGCTGATGCTGTTCGCCGTGACTTCGCCACGGCGAGGCCATGGCGAAGTCACCTTTATTCTGGTGCTTTGCTCTGTTTTCTTTATTTCTTGGGCTGATCTTTGGCTTCTTCTTATTTTTATTCAATTGGGAGCTTGGTGGAGGGCTAAAATCTCTTGCTTATTGCATCAAATTATTCCTACAAAATTTACATAAAAAAAATATAAGAAACTAACTATGAAAACAATCAAAATCTATATAAATATACAATAATGTGCAACCGAAAATCAAATGAACATTTTCTTATTTTGAGATCCAAAATTTATTCATAATTGAATAAAACTCAAGTAAAATGTGCTAACATATCATGAATTTCTAGAGGTTATCAGTAACCAAACAGAACTAACATGGATTCATCATCATAATCAATGTTTACTATTTACAGATTTACAGAGTATATAAGTAGCCAATAAAAAATTTCACAAGAATTCACAAATTTAAGATCACAAAAGGCAGCCACAAAAAAGTCCATAATAGACCACATTAATTTCAGTTCTAATGCTGTCACTCAAACTAGCTTGAATCATAAAAATTAGAGGTAAGACGAAGACAGAGAAAACAAAAACAAAGGTGGTAAAGGATGAGTAGAAACCTACAGAGATGAAGAGATGGCCACTTGTTCAGCTTCGCTTCCTTCTACTTGTAGTGGTAAGAGAGGGCTTCACTTCCTTCTACGACGAACGATGAATTAACCATGGAATCAAGGCATCAAGAGACCCATTCAGCTGTCCAACATAAAACAACACTCACAAGTTCAAGGATCATGTCATAACGCTAAAATTTGACTCATACAAATCACGAAACCAACACCCTAAACTCCTAAATATATTCTGTCACTAATTCCTCTTGCTAAAGGCCTCCATATTCCAAGAGAACATCAATTCTCAATTTAGCAAACCACAACTCAGATCAACATAACCACAACAAGTAGCTCTAATGCCTTCTTAATCACTACTCTAGTTCATTTAATGTTTATAACCCAGAAATTCAAGCTTCTTACAACTCTAACAAAAATGAACCAGTGCAAAATTTCCAAAAGAAATTCATAACACAAATCAATATGCAACATGTATCCACTGCATCAGCTTGCTTCTACTTAATCTCATTCTAATTAGTGATTCCAGAGAAGCAAAAGCCCTAAATTTCATAATAGATCAAGCATAATCTCAAAGAAACAATGATATACAAGGTTATAGACAATTCCTTCTATTCCTACTACTTGAAAATGGAAATCAAGACAGGGAGTAAAAAGCTTGCTTACCCAAAGCGACAATCAGAAGGAAGAGAGCGAATAAGAAGGCTATGGAGGTTTTGTTGGGAATGTTGGCTTGAGAGAGAGAGGAGCGTGGGCAATGGAGGGGTTTGGGAGTGTTGGGCTGAGAGAGAGGATGCCGGAGATGGGCGATGGGGTTTTGAAGATAGAGATGGAGAGGCTGGCGGGGGGCTGAAGTTTGGTGAAGAGATGGCCGCCCTCGTTCTTCTACGAATGGGGATTTTGGGGGTAGAAGGCGAGGCAAGACAGCGACATCACAACGGTCCTCAAAGAAGAATGGGGTTTTAGGTGAGGAAGAAAAGAAGAGAGGAAGTGGGGAGGATGGGGGTTTTTTGGGTGAGTAGGATCAGAGGAAGAGATGAAGTGGGGAAGGAAGAAAAGACCGCGTTTTTTGTAGAAATAACGTCACATATGAAAAATATGTCACATTGTTACATACGACATACCTAATTTTAAAAATTAGGGACATCGTTTCTCCTTCCACCCCCAATTTAATTATAAAAATGCCACCACATTTTTTTCAACGTCTGTTTTATAATTAACGGATATGAATTGGTGACATTAAAAGGGTTTATTGTAGAAGTGAATTTTGTTAGATCTGATTTTTATAGAGTACATAGTATTATAAATGACAAAAGAGATCAATGTGGAAGCTGAATTTGATCCCATTGGAATGACATACAAACCAAATGTAGGCCACTCGAATTTCTTATGACAATTATTAATTAGAAGATTGCATTGCCTTATTTTTTTCCCAGTTAGAAAAGTTGAATAAAACACAATTTTTAAGGCTAATCATTATTCACTGATAACCATCAAGATGGAGGAAAATGTTTTGAATTTGGCTTGAGTTAATTATAATCAACTTAAGGTTCTCCTTTAATATTAACATTTTGATAATCGCAAGATTTCTTCTTTCTGCTGCTTAGACCTTTTACTTTTTAGGAGTTTAACCCCATGATTTTTCAGAAAAGTATGGAGAAAGATGTGCTTATTTTCATTCATGTATGTAAAACTGACTTTTATGGCAACATTTTACAAACTAAAATTGGGATAAAAATCAGTAAATATGATATGATTTAGAGTGTACGACGTCACATTTGAGGGCTCCAATATCACATTTCAATGTTCAAAAGGCACTTTAGGCTAAACATTGATATTTGGGATTGCATTGTAAAGATGCGGTGGAAAGTTGGTAAAATGCCATTATAGTTGTTCATGATGTGATACACTTGGAAATAGTAAATGGTTTTGTAAATTGATTTGTAATTATTTAGTGTTGTTCATATGAGCATTCCCCTTATTCATATGAGCTTTCCCCTTATTCATGTGAGCTTTTCCTGTGTTCATAAAATTATACTTACTTGTTAACCAATTCTCATTTGTCATCTGTCATTGTTAACCAATTAGTCGTTCTTTTTCAGTAATAAGTTCAAAAGCATGAAATAAAAGAGACACGCAGATGCCAAAATTTTTTCAAAACATGAGTGGGTTCCTCCATCTGATTTTCACATGCATGAAATCAAAGAGAGAGGGAGGGAGAATAAAAAATTAACCCAAGTAATTAAATAAATTAAATATGCAAATATGGTGTTGAAACAAAAAAATTTATACAAGAGAAAAGTAGGAGAGCAAACAAATAGCTTCATTAGTTAGATACATATTACATCTCAAATTAAAACTAAAAAGGGTTAAGATGCATTTTGGCCAATAAACCATTGGCCCAGGAGCGTCTGGCACAATTAACATTTGAAAGGTTCTTGTATACCAATAAACTTGTAAAATGGAGCATATTGGCCAACGCTGTTACAAAGTACTTAACGGCTTCCATTTACGCTGATGTGGCGTGACACGTGGCATCACACCAGATGTCATGTGTCTCTCACCATCTCAACACCCCTGCTGACACATGTCTTACCATGTCAGCACACAAGCTGACATGTGTCACACTATGTCAGCACAAACAGAAGCCTTTAAGTGCTTTATAACGGCGTTGGCCAATATGCTCCATTTTAAAAGTTTATTGGTAAACAAGAACTCTTCAAATGTTAACTGTGCCAGACGCTCCTAAGCCAATAGTTTATTGGCCAAAATGCACCTTAACCCAAATAAAAATAATTCATCCTTTACCAAAAAAAAAAAAAAAGGCATGACTCACAACAACAATTTAAAATGGGATAATAGAAACTAATTTAATTTGAATAACTAATGCCTAAAGTCATGGAATGAGAACAACTGAATAGCTGGTTAGATAATTAAAATATTCTAAATAAACACAGTCCTCTTCTTCTTCTTCTTGTTTTTTTTGCAAACTCCCTTCCTTTTTCTCATTTATGTGCCCTCCTTTCTATTTCTTTCACTTATATGGGTTATTTTTTGTCTTTTTTCTTATAGATTTTATTTCAATTTGGGCCCCTAGCCTGGAGTGAAATTTCATAATATTAAGGGGTTTGATTGAAATTAAATTGCTACAGTGATCCTTAAATAAAATTCTCCCTATATTTAACTAAAAAATGTTTCACCGTAAAAAGCCTAGTTCAATTAAAGTAATTTTTTGTTGCCTTTTCTTATTCGGATAAGGATCATATTTGCTCCGGAAGCTTTAGCTAAGGATCACTAAATGTCCAGAAGTTTCTTTTTGGATCAATTCTTCTATGCAAAATGTATCAATGTTGCCCCACATCCTAGATGTCTTGCCACTTCATTATCCATGACAAGCTTATTATATGAGGTGGCATGCCACCTCATCATCTTCTCCCTTGTTCAATGGAGTCTGAAACTCACGTCCCTTGAACCTGCTCAAAATCCCTGCCAATCTCTTTTTGTCTTCTTAAGATCCCAAACAACCCATCGTTTCAGACCGAAGCACAACATACAAACCAGAGGAAGGCGTAAAAATATAAACTTTATTAAAGAAAGCTTGTCCAAACCCATCCACACATAAGAACATCTCGGTATATCAGAAAGAAAACAAGAGGGCATTGGAAAAAAGGGCAATCCTAGACAAAAATAAGGAAAAAAAGGATCAATTAGGAAATAAAATTCAAGGTAGATCAGAGAGTAATAAGAACAACACAACGAGTGAAAAAGATAAACCCTGAACAAAATCAATAATACAGGCAACAATCAATCCCATCGGAAAAGAAAATAGTAAAAAGGGAAGATCAAGAATGAAGACGGCGTTTTCGCGGTTGCGGGCGATATTCATTTACCCTAAAAATGCTTTTTGTTTCGAATATGACATTTTGTTTTTGTTTTGTTTTGGGGATTTAGATCATGTAGGGCCATGTATTGATTTGTTCATTGCTCTGTTAGTTTTTTGGATATTATTTACTTGTACCCAGCTCTTGATCTATGTGCCCCCCTCTTGTGAGATCCTAGAAGGTGAGGAATTGAGTTTTGAATCCGGCAATATGCTTGGATTTGAAACTTTAATAGATTTGAAACTAATGAATGATGAGTTGTTTGGGATTTTGAGAAAACAAAAGAAGAATTGTAGGGATTTTGAGGAGGTCCAGGGGAGGTGAATTTCAGACTCCATTGAACATTGGAGGGAAGGAGAAGATGATGAGGTGGCATGCCACCTCATATAATAAGCTTGACATGGATGATGAAAGGCAAGACATGTAGGATATGGGGCAACATTGATACATTTTGTATACTTTTAGGGCAAAATTGATCAACAATAACAACAACCAAGCCTTATCCCACTAGGTGGGTTAGGCTACATGGATCACACGACACCATTGTGCTCTATCATTTACCAAATCCTTAGATATATTATTCATTAAAAGATCTCGCTCTACAACTTCCCCGAGTGTACGCCTGGGTCTCCCTCTTTCTCTCTTAATCAGACTCCAGACTGTTTGATCTACCCTCCTCACTGGCGCATCTAATGACCTTCTTTGTACATGTCCAAATCACCTTAAACGATTTTCTACCATTTTCTCACTAATATGTGCCACTCCAACTCAATCAAGTATATGATCATTCCTAATCCTATCTTTTTGTATGATTACACATCCATCTCAACATCCTCATTTCAGCTACTACCATTTTATGTTCATGTTGTCCCTTCAAAGCCCAACATTCACTACCATATAAAACTGCTGGTCTTATAGTAGTGCGATAAAATTTCCCTTTTATTTTATGGGGTACTCTGCTGTCGCAGAAAACTCCAGTAGCTTTCCTCCACTTATACCACCCAGCTTGAATTCTATGGTTGACATCGTCATTAATCTCACCATCTTGTCGTATAATTGAACCAAAGTACTTAAACTTTGTCACTTGAGAGATTGTTTGATCTCCCACTTTAACTTCCAAATCACCCTAAGTTATCTATTTGCAAAATTGCAATGCATATATTCTGTTTTACTCCTACTTAGATGGAAACCCTTCGACTCCAGAGTGTTTCTCCATTATCGTTAATCTCCTCTCTTGATTCAGCTAAAAGGACTATATCATCAGCAAAAAGTATGCACTTAGGGACCTCTTCTTCAATTGGCTCAGTTAGAACATCGACTACTAAGTTAAACAAATATAGACTCAAAGCTGATCCCTGATGTAGGCCAATTTCTATAGGGAAGTCTTTTGTCTCACCTCCCAGAGTTCTAACTTTAGTCAACACACCATCATACATATCCTATATAATTCTAGCATATGCAACACACACTCCTTTCTTTTCCAAGGCTTTCCAAAGTAAATCTCTTGGTACACGATTATAAGCCTTTTCTAAGTCAATAAAAACCATATGTAAGTCTCTTCTTCTACTTTGATACTTTTCCATCATCCCTCTTAGTAGATATATCGCCTCTGTTGTGGATCTTCCTGGCATGAACCCGAATTGTCTCTCAGAAATACTAGTCCATAATCTTAACATATGCTCAATCACCTTGTCCCATAATTTCATTGTATGACTCATAAGTTTGATTCCCCTTTAATTAGCACAATTTTGTATATCGCCTTTATTTTTATAAATAGGAACTAAAGTACTTTTTTTCCAATCATCAGGCATCTTTTTAGACTGTAAAATCTCATTAAACAATTTAGATAACCACAACACACCCTCTTCACCAAAACATTTCCAAACTTCAATCGGTATACCATCTGGTCCAACAGCTTTACCATTCTCCATTTTCTTAAGAGCTTCCCTAACCTCTCCAACTCTAATTCTACGATAAAATGACCTATTAAATCCATCTTCACTAATTGTCAACTCCCCCAACTCACAAGGTGAACTTTTACCTCCATCATTGAATAACTTAGAAAAGTAAGCTTCTCATATATTCTTAATATCTCCATCAGTGACCAAAACTTTACCTTCCTCATCTGTTATACATCTTACTTGATCCAAATCTTTCGACTTTCTCTCCTTAATCTTTGCAATTTTGTAAATCTTTTGTTCCCCAACCTTTGTCCCTAACTCCTTATAAAATCCCTCATATGCTTTAGCATGAGCTTCAGTCACTGCCTTCTTAGTCTCCTTGTTAGCCAAACGGTACTTTTCCCAATTTTCAGCATTATTACACAAGTGTATGGTTTTAAAACAATTCTTCTTATTTCAGACCTTTTCTAGGACATCCTCGTCCCACCACCAAGTCTCCTTATCTCGTGGTCCAAAACCTTTTGATTCTCCTAAAATTGCTTTAGTGACCCTTTCAACCTTCTTAGCCATATTCGTCGACATGATGTTAGCATTTTCTTGCGGCTCCCACACACCTTTCTCCAATAGATTTCTCTTAAAAGTCTCTCGCTTCTCCCCCTTTAACTGCCACCACTTGATCTTTTGGTTTAAGACTGCTCGGTGCTTTTGTTTTATACCTTTAATTCGCACATCAAGAACTAATAGTTTATGTTGTGTGGTCTCCCCATACCCAGGAATCACTTTACAATTAGTACATAATCTTCTATCAGGGTTCCTTACCAAAAAGAAGTCAATTTGAAACCTATGAGTTCCACTCTTATATGTGACTAAATGTTCTTCCTGCTTTCTAAAGCATGTATTAACAATCTTAAGGTTGTAAGCTAAGGAAAAATCTATAATAGCCTGCCCTTCATTATTCAACTCCCCAAAACCAAAACCACCATGCGCCCTTACATGTGGTCTTGCCTCTTTCCCAACATGTCCATTTAGGTCTCCCCCAATAATTTTTTTTCGGTTATCGGTATACCTTGTATCAACCTCTTGATATCAACCCAAAACTTCTGCTTAAGATGTGATTCTGCTCCTACTTGAGGTGCATATGCTCTAATAATGTTTATTGCATCCTTTCCCACAATTACTTTCACATATATGATTCGGTCCTCAATCCGCTTAACTTCCACTACATTCTTCCTCCATTCTTTATCAGCAATGATACCAACCCCATTCCTCCCATTTACCTTTCCTGTGTACCAAAGTTTGGCACCATGAACTTCAATTTCTCTATCTCCCTCTCCAGCCCATCTAGTTTCCTACAAGAACAATATATTATTCCTACGATCACTTATTACTTGTGCCACCTCAAAACGCTTCCCATTTAGCGTCCCAATGTTCCAAGAACCAAATCTGATCCTACTCTCATGAACTATCTTCTTTAGTCGCCTCCGTCCATTAGAGTGCGGTAGCCCTTGCTCATTTAACACTGCATTCGGGTGAGGATGCAGTGGCTCATGCTCTCTTATGGTACTCAAGCCATATAGTGCGTTACAACCAGGCAATGACCTAACTGGTAGCCCTTTCTCTCTTAACACTGTATTCGGGTAAGGATGCAGCGGCTCTCGCTTTCTTCTCACTATACTCGAGCCATACAGCGCGTTGCTTATGGGCAACGACCTAATATTCACATAATTTCTTCGTTGATCCATGTTTATGAGATTTGACAGGGTTTTTATGCTGGCTGTCGGGGTCTAACACAACCCTCCTCCTTTACCCAGGCTTGGGACCGGCTATAAACATAGGCGGAGTTCAGGGCAAAATTGACCAAAAAAAATTTCCGAAATTCAGTGATCCTTAGCCCCTTCCCCCCACTTTTATTTTTAAAATGTTCGGATACATCCATATAGAGAAGGCAATTTGAATACTCATTTGAATTTTATAACCATAAAAACTCTAAAATACAACCTTAGGTCCAACGTCACTTTAGAAAAATTCATTGTTCGGCTAAGCACAAGCATCCTCTCATTAAAGGCAATCATGTTTAAGGTACTATCGAGAATTAAATGTGAGCACATTTTCTAACAAGATTTAAACCCCTTTTGTCCCTTCTACTAGACTCCACCTTTGTTGATAAATAAGTCATTCGATTTCATCAAATGCAAACAGAAATTTTCAGTTCACATTCATTTTTTGGGCTTTGAGGACTTTCAAATTGAACTGAGTTAGTGCCTGTTTGGCAACCCCTAAAAAGGCACTTTTTTGGCTCAAACCTAGGTTTCAAAATCAGAATAGACATACACTCTTAACTTTTTCAGAATAGCTTTTAACTGTCAAAACCTATGTTTTGGTTAAATCAGACAAACACTCACAGCTTTTCCAGAATAAATTTTTAGTGTGCAAACCTAGATTTGGGGCAGAAAACCTAGGTTTTGTCAGAAGTTTTGTTTTTCTTATAATCTCAGATCTATTTTTTAAAAGCACTTTTCAATACCAAACGGGACACAAATTGTATTTTGTTGAAGCTGATGATGATCCTACTGATGGGAAGATAAAGTGTGACGCTATATTAGGTACAAGTGCTGCATCATGCCACCATGAATGTAAAGATAAGCAATAGAACTGAATCTGATTGAGAAGAGTGAAAAAGAAGAAGAAAGAAAGATACAAATCAATATCACCATGAACCTAAACATTTATGCAAATGAACAACATAATATCAAAATATTATAATTCTCATCCTTGTAATAGTTGAAACAAGTTCAAATGACATCGCATGCTCGATAAGGCATGAGCTCAAGTATCATAAGTGACTTTTCATATGAACGCCCACGAATCTGATCGATTACCAATGCTCTCAGATTTTTTCAAGCAGGTATTGTGTGAAAGAGTGGAAATTACCTCATATCTGTATCCCATATCTCATACAAATAGGAGCTCACACCCCTTTTCATGAAGGAAGGTGATCATTGTTCCATAGAGGTATGCTGTGTGCACAAGTTCACAACAGATTAACAGTGATCTGTGTGCCGGCGTTTTTTTTTTTTGGGGGGGTGGGGCACGCGAGAAGTGAATTCCTTTTTAGCAAGTGATCAGAGAAAGTTACAATAAATTAACAGATTAAGGCAGCTAGCATTCCCTGTGTATGCTATTATGTACCTTTGGTCCTCTACTACCAACTTACAATATAGGCAAAGAGTAACAAGGAGACTGTTATTCACTATATATATTTCCCCACAGTAGTAATAGAAGTTAGTTGTTTCCTGGAAATTACGTTTCAAATTCATTTTATCAAGCAGATATTTCTGATGCTACCAATGACACCAACAGTCAACTTTCTGGGCCAGAAAAATAAAATCAACTAACTAGGAGGTTCCTTCTTCAAATAAATCGGCTGTGATGAATAAGACCTTTTTTCATGTCAATTTGGCTAAGATTGAGACTTGAAATCAAATCCTGCAGCACTATAGGCAACTTCAGTGACACTGAAGCAAAGCTTGAGAATGTGAGCTACTCAATTCATGGATAGAACTAGATTAACTTCTATAAAGGAGAACCAGAAATTGAGCTCAAGCCTACCCAAACCTAGTAAAGAGATCATTTATTATTGCAATAGATTTGGAGGGACAATCCTGGTGGCTCCATTTCATCTGAACCAGTATACAACAAACTAGTTTCATCATTTTCCTTTATGAACATGGAAAAAGTTAATAACAATTTGTGAACATTGATATACAATGGCCTGTTTGAAGATTTATATTAAAAGGTAAAACTGAATCAAAATGTATTGGGACACCTATCATGGGCTACAAGAGCAAGAAATCCGTCCTATCAACATTGTCAAAGTTGGCAGGCATGTTCACAAAAACAAACTGGAGATAAAAATTTCAGGAATCACCTGTAGTTCGATAGCAACATTAAAAGGAGGCTATGCAAATACAACTAATTTTTTATTTTTATTCTTGCTAAGTCTTAAGTTAATAACTTATCATACTGGCTTTGTCAGTACATAAATCAAGGAAAGAAAAACAAATTGAGCAATTAAGAACAGGCCAATTCAAGTAGCGATACCCAGGGTTTCTTCAGAAATTCAAAAACCCACTAACCCCTAATGTATAAGATCATTCCCTTCTTTTATAATTGGCTCCCCACTTCTTAGACTAAAAAATATCAAACTTTAAGCTCTGACAAGAAAACAATCAACACAATTTGCCCAATTGCATATAAACAGAAGTAGAAGAAGAAAACAAAAGAAGTGCCTCCCCAGACATTTCTTTAATCATGAATAACATGTATAAACAGTAGTTTATTTCTTTCCCGCTTTGATGTAGTAGAGTATCTTTGAAAGAAAATGGTAGTCGTGGCTTATTTTTCTATCAACATTATATATATTAGCTCTTAATTAAAACTATACATAAGATGTTTTTATAATTATAGCAGCTTACTCAAAGTTATTTTCTGCTATGGTTACCTTTTTAAATGTTAATTGTTGTTTTGTTTTTATGGTAGACCTTTGTATAGCTGTTTTCCTTACACAGCACTGCAAAAGATCCAACCATCAACTAATAAAACAAAACAAAAAGGTATATAGTACGTGATAAAGTTCATTATTAAAGTAGCCAACACAAATAAAAATATAGAGACTGGCTAGTAGTAGTTGTTGTTATTACTTCTACTGTTATTGGGAAGGGCCTTGTGATGATGTGGACATATCCATGAGGATTACAGTTGCAAACACACTTATTTTGAAGGCAATGAGGACAGTCTTTGCCAAGTCCTCCACGGTAAACACCACAAGCATGAGTGTTATTGCATGAATATTCACCCATCCTTGTTTCTCTTTCACCCCAACCTGCAAATTTATTAATGTGCTAAACAAATTGTTAATGTTTTTGATCCACCACATAACCCATAGGTTGACATATGATTTTTTTTTCCTCCTTAAATTGTTTAACAGTATTCACGACACAGGTACAACCTATTTTTAGCGGGTACGAATGCTAAAATATTTGCACACATAGCTAAAGATATATATGTATATATTTATATAAATATTGCACATGGTTAAAGATAAAAGAGTTACACATGTTGAAGATGAGTTGCACACTTGCACATGCTATCAACGACCTCGATCCTTGTCTACTTTTGGACAATAAATTTTGTAATAAAAATTCTTTCAGCAGCTTTTTCTCTTTTTTGAGGACAAAGAATACAGTTATTTTTTTCGTCCTTGATAAAAGAGATAGCTAAATAATCAATCTACATGTATTCAGAAAATTAGTTAAGTTAATTTTTTTTATAATAAATACTCTATAGATTCTTAATATAAGAAATAACATGATAATTTTTTTGCTCCACATTATAATTAAGGGAGAACATATAAAAGTCAAGATAATAAATGTTTCATTTCCATCTTTAGCCTTTATAACAAATGATATAAGGCTAAAATTGGAATACCACATTAATTTTACTCACAATAAATGACCCTACCATGTTTTGGAATTTGTAAAATGTTTGACTATCTCTCCTTATAATGTGGAATGGAGGGAGTACTCATCTAGTTCTATTTATAAATCACTTCTAATATGTTTAACAAAAATCTTTAACTTCATTAACTTTATCATAAAATTTAACAACATTATAACTTTACTCATATTTAATATCTACCATATAAATTACATGAGAAGAAAGTCAAAACATAATAAATGAAGGGTAAAATAGTACATTTATATGAAAAAATTTAATGACATGCATTGTAAATATGACCAAATGATTGGTTCGAAAGCCCCAGTCGGGCCGGAGAACCGACGACCTGGGGAATGGAAAGGTCTGGGTGAGCCTTTCACCCAGGAATATCCAATTTGTCTCGCTCGAGTTAGTCAAAACTCGGCCAACTGGGCGGGCGGGTCAGGTTGGCTAATTTGAAAAAATTTCCTCAACTGCGATGAGTTTTTCGATGAGTTCCTTCTCCGTCTTCTCGGTCACAGTAGAAGAAGAGGTTTGAAGATGATAGAAGAAGAGAAGGTGATGGAGATTGAAGGAGGGGTGGTTCGAAGAAGAAGGTTACCAGATTAAAAGGCAAGCATGAGATGAAGTAGACGAAACTAATGATGAAGACAACCGAATGCCATTGAAGAATATGGTGAGGGAATGAAGAAGAAGAAGAAGATGGAGACGGGAAGCTACTTGTGCGGCTGAAGCATGTGTACGAAGGGAATATGTTATGTTTCAAGGGTTTAGTTACATCTGATTTTGGGCTAGGCCCTCATCATTTTAAAAAAAACAAAATAATGAACCCAACTTTTAATTTTGTAATTCCTATTTACAAAACTTTATTCAGGAAAAAATGAAATAACAATTCGTTTAAATCCTATTGTTTCCCCTCATCAAGTAGCACGTGTAGAAAAATATTAAATGGAAAATTTTCATAAAATATACTCCCTCCGGTCCTTATTATAAAAGCTTGGCCGTCAAATTGCGCTTCTTGAAAAAACATGTAAAAGTAATTAAATGTGTCTGGAATATATATATTTTTCTAATATTACCCTTATTTATGATAAGTTTATTAAGAGAGAGAAATATATGAGTATTAGTGAATATGAAAGAGAGTTAGAGGCAAAATAGGAAAAAACACATTAAATGATGAGAGAATGCAATGTGAGCTCTTATATTATGCACCAAATCAATTCAAGTTTCGGGCTCTTACAATAAGGACCGCAGGGAGTAAAATGACTAATAAAAAAATATAAACTATTAAAAATTCTATTATTTTAATATGACCGGTTTGATCCCGAGTTGACTCCTGGTCTAACCATTAAACCTTGAACTAGTACCTCACCCAGTCGAATGTCCGATTCGGTTTTTCGAAACTTGCCAAATAAAATCTTATCTTTGTACCTTATAAATATGATCATATGAGTATATTTTAGTTTTCCTAAAAGACACTAATTAACATGTGCATTGGAAGTAGAACCAATCATTTAATGGAAACATATGTATACTTTAATGATATTATAAATATGAGAGATAATCTGTATTGATGTATTACCCAAAAAATATATCGTCTGACCATACCATATGATACTTAGGAGTTAGGACATGATAATATGTTACCAGCAAAAGTTTGATCTATGTTTCAATATCTTGGATTGTGGCATGCTTAACTTCTACATTGAATTTGAAGCTCCTGTATTGTCCATCTTGTAAAGATAAAGAAAAGAGTTACCAAGAATTTATTGAATAATGGAAATAAATAAAAAATGGCGATTATTGAGTTACCTGATAATATGAACATCATAAAAATAGAGCAAGCTAAAGGGTTGAACTTGAAGCTTTCGCCAGCTATATATGGAGCTTCCTGCTTCACTGTGAATCCGAAAGTTTTGAAAGTGTTGTAGACTTTAGGTATATAACTATTATATGCAATTGTATACGTTGAAACTCCCACAACCTTTATTTTTTCATTGCGCTTTTTTAGGCCTTTGGACTCTTTGAAATTTATGACTCTCGTTAATTAAGCAGTAATGCATTAATGTCAATGCAAGTTTTTTCAGGGTTCGGTTCTCTTAGCAGCATTTCTCTTTGTATCTCTCACAAACATCCATCACGAACATCCAATTAATAATCTGAATATGGTTAGAAAAAGAAACATCACATAACTTTTAAAATTGCATATCCATGTAAAATAATGAGGAGATCTGCTTTATTGCAATAAACCATTCAAATTTACTTATGAGGGATACTAAAAAAATGATACTGAAGAGATCTGCTTCCATTTTTAATCATTATTATTACACTCCATTGGCCTTTGGTTGGTAGCTTACAATTATTGAGATAGAATATTATAGTATGTTAGTACAGGAACCAGTTTCTCTACAAAAAGTAACAAGGGTTAACCATAATTAAACAATATCTAGATTTCATGTGGACAATTTAGATTTGATTTCGTTAGTTTGCAAAAGGGAGTTCATTTTTCCATTTTTATTTTTGCTCGTAATTGACAAAATATATTTCTTGCATATCGTTATCCACTCATTCTTCCTCAATCATCTTTTTCATAAATAATGACATATTAAAAAAAAAAGAGAGTTATCACATTTAACTAATTTTGACCAACTATTTTATCATATTGACGGAGTTGAAGAAAAGAAACCCAAAAGAAATGAGTACACTTAAAGCAACAAGAAGCATTACCCCCACTGCTAAACATGGCCTTACATTCATCAAATAACTCTGCAACAACATCAGGGCTTCACAAACATGCTCCCCATACTTACCTTCATAATACTCTCTTTCCCAATTCATCATCCCGTAATCTTCATTTTCATCTTCTTTCTTCTCCTTCATCTTCATCTCCCTTATTCGTAGTCTTAGTACGATCATGTTTTCGTCCACCTGTCTTCCCCATCGGTTCTCTTCTCCTCCTCTTGCTTTCACAACCACCATGTTGCCCACACGGTGGTGATGGTACTTCCTTCTCGGGAAAGGTAGCGATACCAATGAGGATTTCCAGCTCAATGAGGGAAGAAGGGTTAGTGCCTCCATTAATTTTCGAGAAAAGAGGTAGAGATAAATTATTTATGGCTTGTTATTGGTTTTACTATGTTTGGAGTGTTTTAAGGAGCTTGAAATGGGAAATAGATTATGCGTGGGATTAAGGAAATGAAATCAAGTGAATGGTACTTATAGGGGAAATAACGTGTCCTATGAGAAATACTTACTGTAACGCATTTGACAATAGTATGGTCAAATAGCTATATAGTATATAATGCCTTCCCCTAGGGTTTATCTAGAGGCATCAAGTTAAATAATGCTAATATAAATCAACTAGAGTTGGACGGTCATACAGTTGGATTGGTGAACCGGTTTGTTAGTCAGTTCAGCTCAAGGTTTTGGATGGGTTGTTTAGATTGAATTTAATATTTTTTTCTCTCTTAATGATCCTAAAATTGAACAACACTGTTTCAAATTTTTTAAAAGAAAAATAGTATGTAAGATTTGTACTTTATTAATTCTGTTGCATTAGATTGTGTAGTTTAAGCAAAAATATTTTATTTATTTGTGGATTAATAATATTTTATTTAAATTTTTTTTCTTGTGGGGTTATGTATGAATATTATTTTTTGTTTTAATAAATTTATACTCTTTCCGATCCTTTTTATTTTAACTAATTAATACTTCTGTAATTTAACAATACATATCGACTGAAATAAAAAAAATCATGTAAAATAAATTAGGATTTTCTAAGAAAATAAATCATTTAGGCTGTATTTTTATGTGCCCTGCTCCGCCTTGAGAGTATTGTGAGGTTTTCTTGTAACCTCATTTATATTATCCTTCTTTCCAAATTTCCAACCTACACAATCTCAATTTACATATGTCCATGGATTTTCATCACATAAATATAATCTAGTGTAAACTTCATCTTCCAAATATAGTAAAAAAATCATGGTCATCACAAGCATTTTGGGTTTTTCTTTTATGTTTTTTTGTTCACTTATTTATTTTATGTAATTTTCGGACGGTAAGAAATCCAAAATCTCAATCTCAAGTATAACAACAACAACTTTTTATCTTCTATATATACAGAATTTTGTAGCCTTTTAGGAAAAATCTTTTTGTAGGTACAAAGTTAAAGGATTTAGTTAAAAGAGAAAGTTAATTAAAAACACAAAGACAATTAAAATTTGAGAGAAAAAATTTGGTAGTTAGACGCTTTAGAAGCCAAATTTTCATTCACTTAATTACTTAATTAACAAAAAAATCTCTTACTTAAGTTTTCATTTTTTATTATAAGTTTTAAAAGTTTGCTGGGTCTTTAATTTGTTAAACTAATTAAGTCTGGATCGGGACAAAATTATAAGACTTGTATGATTGATTTTTTTTTTGGGGGTTAAAAGTGATTAATTTCGTCTTTGTGCGGTGTTTAGCATCATACATTGAACAAACCATACATATAATAATGATTCACTGAACCCTGCGTCTTATGGAAAAGTAGGATATGATTTATATTTTTTTATTACTTCCTTCACTCTTAAATAAGCTGACTAACTAGTTTGTAGTAGATATTAAAAGATTTATTATTTATAAAAATAAATGTCAATTGATTTTTCTAAATTACTCCTATCTCTTTTAATTATTTGCATTGGAAACTGCTTCATCGATGAAAAGTCTCTTATTAATTTAAGTATGTTTTCTGCTTTCATCACTATATAGTTGTTTTCAATGCAAATAATCAATTTGACAAAAAATGCAAATAATAGGAAGAATTTAAGGCCTAAAAAGGTTTATCAAGTTGGCAAAGACTCAACTCAACCCACAAATTTGAGTTCAAATCATTTTGGTGACATGGGGACATAGTTAGTTAGCAATTTGTAAATTTTTTTATAACTGTTCTTAGTTTAGAAACATGTCTCTAACTATTATGAGCCTATGATATCAAATTAGAATAAGAGCAAATATATCTTTTAGTTCGTGATAGAGATATAGTCCAATTAAAACCTCTCTTACACCCTCTAGTGCTGGTTTTAATGGCGAGAATTTCAGTTGTTTATGTAGTCTCAATTTGATAAACATCTTTAGGAGAGTTGTTCTCAATTGAGTCCGACAATAATTAAATCTATACCAATCAAATATAGAGTACATATTTTTTTTTAATAAAATGGTTTAATAGTTCTTAAAACTCACTTGATGGACAATACAATAGGAGAAATTGAAGATGTGATAGCGTTGGGTTAGTTAAGTTATCTTGTTTATAAGCTTAGAAAAGTAAAGAAATGATTCGAGATCGGTCCACCATATATACAAAACATCGATTTTATATTTGTTAATAAACTTCTTTTAGGGTATTGCTATTTTTGGCTGGTTAATTAGTGTAATGATTATCAGGAAGCTTTGAATTAGTTTCCTATCTCGTATGGGTTAACTAATTTATATTAAATTATATATGTGTGTTTGAATGCGTCATGTTCAACTCTGAAAGCCTAAAGCATGCGCGGACCTTGAAAATCAAACATGATTATGATAAAAAGATTTAGGTCATGATAGCCTTGGGATATTGATTTAGTTATACAAATTAATTGATCTTAATGATTTCTAATAGAAACATACCGACACGCATTGGTTTTAGTAAAGTGGGTTTTGAGTTTTGACCGCTATGAAACATTTTCTTGAGTTTGAATTGTTGTGATGTGAATATAGAAATTGCAACCACTCTTAATTGACTCTGCCAATGCTTAAAAATTTAAACGCCTGAATCCGATACATTAGAAGTACATCTTTTTCAGCTTTTTAATATAGATGGTATGCATTTACTTTGTGACGTCCTCTATAAACAACAATAATTATATTTAAAATTATGTTTTCTTTTATTTTTAAAAACCCAAGTCTCTTTCACTTAATCAAATCTCTTTCTAATCACTATTTAATCAACCAATTTCACCTTGAGGCCGAAATATGGCCAGTAAACCATGTGAATAATGTACAAAGAGTAGGCATGAATGTGTGATTTATATATACATAAACATGCATATATATATATATATATATTCATTCCAATCTTTCTTCACATATTTATTGAGCCACGTACATATACAATGTTTTCTATTTCTTACGATTTTTAACACGTTAATCGAAAAAAGAATATAAGTTAGAGTTCAATTTATATGAATTTCATGTATATAAATTTATAATAAGAATTTTGTTAGATATGATTTTTACAGGATACATTGTACTCCCTCCAGTTCTAAATATAAGATATACTTATCTAATTTGATTATATTAAGGATATTAGTTATATTAGTTAAAATCATATGATATTTCCAAAGCACCATAACCATCTATCTTAATTCCAAACCACCATTTCTTGTTTGTTTAACATTAAGAAGTAGCAATAGGGATAATTTGAGAATATGTTGAGAAAAAATTATAAAAATGTCTTATATTTATGACCAAGCTCACATCCCCAAATATGTCTTATATTTAGGGCCGGAGGCAGTATTATAAATGACAAAGAGATCAATGTGGAAGCTGAATTTGATCCCATTGGAATGACAAATACAGACCAAATACAGGCCACTCGAATTTCTTATGACAATTATTATTAATTAGAAGATTGCATTGCCCTATTTTTTTTCCCAGTCACACAAATTGAATAAAACACAATTTTTTAAGATTAATCATTATTCACTGACAGATAACCATCAAGATGGAGGAAAATGTTTTGAATTTGGCTTGAGTTAATTATAATCAACTTAAGGTTCTCCTTTCATAGTTAACATTTTGATCATCGCAAGATTTCTTCTTCTTTCTGCTGCTCAGACTTTGTGCTTTTTCTAGGAGTTTAGCCCCATGATTTTTCAGAAAAATATGGAGAAAGATGTGCTTATTTTCATTCATGTATGTAAAACTGACTTTTATGGCAACATTTTACAAACTAAAATTGGGATTAAAATCAGTAAATATGATATGATTTAGAGTGTACAGCGTCACATTTGAGGGCTCCAATATCACATTTCAATGTTCAAAAGGCATTTTAGGCTAAACATTGATGTTTGGGATTGCATTTTAAAGATGCGGTGAGTTGGTAAAATATCGTTACAATTGTTCATGATATGATAGACACGTGGAAATAGTAATTGGTTTTGTAAATTAATTTGTAATTATTGAGTGTTATTCATATGAACTTTTCCCTTGTTCATAGGAGCTTTACCCTTGTTCATAATATCATACTTACCTGTTAATTAATTCTCATTTGTCATCTGTCATTGTTAACCAATTAGTTCTTTTCCAGTAACAAGTTCAAAAGCATGAAATAAAGGAGACACACAAGTGCCAAATTTTTTTCAAAATATGAGTGGGTTCTGTAACACCTAAATTTTTACCACTATATTATTTTAATTGATTTATAACCACTTTTTAATTCAAGAAGCTCAAAAATACGAAAAATTTAAAACTTTTTCTTTCCAAAGTATTAAATCAAATTTCCTTTCTTTCCAAATGGGATTTTTTGACAAATTGGAATATCTTTAAACTTTTAATAAAATAGCGTGGTTATTAAAGCAATTAAAATAACTCGAATTATAATGCTTTGGGAGTCAAACCCCTTACACTATATTTACATATTCTTTAAATTATGTCCTATTTATCTATTTACACCTCTCTTACTATAATGATATATTGGCGGGTTGTCTTGATTGATAACCCTCTTATATGAGTACGCAACTCTATTATTCCTTAAGGATATATATACATATAAAAAAATATACATTAACTACTAGACAAGCTTCCAACTTGTCATAATTATTTAAACATACAACATACACAGGTAAATAGACTCTTAAAGTATCTACCTACAAGGTACAACACAAAGCAGGCATTCCTGCCTCTTCATACTACCTTACTTCTTTCCCAGCTAGCTACTCCCATTCTGCTATACTGAAAACATTTTGGAAAACAATGAGATTGGAAATCTCAATAGCAGTTTATTCCATTTCATGTGTGCACTTATATATATACATATACATCAATTTCATAAACATGTGCATAAAATGAAAGCATTTATATCAATACCTGCAGGATTTTCCAATTATAGCCCTCACGGCTACTCAATAACCCTCACGGTTATAGGAATCTAACTGTAGCCCTCACAGCTACTCAATAACCCTCACGGTTATAGGAATCTAACTGTAGCCCTCACAGCTACTCAATAACCCTCACGGTTATAGGAATTTAATTGTAGCCCTCACAGCTACTCAATAACCCTCACGGTTATAGGAATTTACTGGCAAAGGGGGAGCGACCCACCTAGGCCTTGGAGTACTCCATAAATATCATCAATATCATAACAGGAATAATGCTCATTTAAATGCCACAGATATTACAAAATTATATATAGAAATTTATATATGAATTAAACTACTACCTGGACACCAGAGCTATTTCCTGAACCAAATCCTTTACTTTCCACTGTCTTGGTGAACTCATATCAATATCAAAGCCTATCTACACATCATATTATAATAAGAGTAAGTTAATATATGTATTTCTATATTTATACTAAGCGTCTCTCTCGAGTCCTAAATGCTTGTAAGTACCCCACTATTTTTATATCTATGAATCATTCTAATTTACTATATCTTAAGATTAAAAGATCACTTGTAATTACTTTACTCCAATTAGTATTTCTTATTCTCAATGTTTGAATAATAATTTAATCAATTCTTTCTAACAATTTAAGAAATCCCAAAACAACTCTATAATTAGCTTTCGAACTTGCACTATTATGATCTTAAACTAGTCAACAAAAATACAATATATACATAAACCCTTATCCATTACAAACATACTAAGTACAAAAATTGCAGCCTCCGTAACAAGATTTAAATCTTAATTTCACCATCAAGGCAGAGTCAGTTCTCTACTAATTATCATTTGTAACTCACATGCTTCCCACATTTCATTTATATTTCCAAAATAATTAGTCAACCTCCTCTTGATGTGTCAATAAAATTAATGATAGAATCGAAATCACGTGTGAAGTTTGACCATCCTCCCATTTTTCAGCAAGCTCTAAATAAACAGCACACAAATCTAATAGTTGAAACACAACCTTTGTAAAACCCATTTAGTTTCGAAATACAAAGTTTAATTCTCAACACAAATAGGACAGTGGGGTCGAGAATAGACATAATACCACAACAACAAGTCACCCATTACACTAATATCAATATTATCCAACAGCAGCACCAGATCATTTAACTTCTTCAACTTCAGACTTCAAGATTAAAAATTAATTCCATGCATTATAATACTTCCAGTCAGAAAAACCGAAGCTCAAACGCATCAATAAGAAGCACTAGAAATAGAACACTTATCCTGATTCAAAACCCCATTAGTCAATCACAATTTCAATTAAACTCACTAACTTCTATTGAACCTTTCCCAAATTCCAAACAAACCACAAAGCCACATATCACAATTTACAGCCTCATCCACTTAATCAATTTCACCTTAAAATCTCCAATTCCATCTATTAAACATCATAAATATCAGAAACCTTCTCTATTTAAACAAATTTAATAACAAATATCAACATCCCAAGTTTCATTCTAAACTAGAACTTAGCAATTTCAAAGTCTAAAAATCCATACCAATCATCTCAAATGAAACTTTAAGCAGTCACACAGATTTGCATTTTAACCATTTCATTCCTCTACAACTTTCATATTTTCAAATTATATAACCAAAATTATCAAACATTCAAGCTAACTTATCTTTTGAAATTAAAGTAAGTTCAATCTCAAGAAAAATCTATTTATATGTCTTCAAAGCCTTTTGATCCCTTAATTGTTCTTCCTTTAACTTAGAACCTGAATCCATGTATATAAGATTGAAACAACAACCTCCCTATATTCCGATTGACTCCAAAAAGAAGAGCCCAATCACATGCAACGTCAATCTATGTTAAGCATATTTTCCCCTGTTTCGGTAATACTAGAGCAACCATCAACAAGCAATATCTTTAGAAAATTCTGATTTAGATATTTATAAGCTCAAAAATATCACCTTGCAACTGGTTTAATTCATATTATCATTACAGAATACAGAGCCAATATATCAGAGGCTCGAATATGACAGGGAAAAGGAACCAGAAAATTCAAAATTCCAAAATCCTACAAAATTTAACATGCAATCAATTCTATTAACTCAATCTTTCTTCCAATTAAGTTTAATCAGATTTTAGCTCAGTTCCCACACGAAGCTCTACCCAAATCGGCGCCGGAACAGTGATGGTAAGAGCCAGAAACAGAGCAAACACAAGCATTTTGAAATCCATACACAAAGATCGATTAACCTCTTATATTTTACTTTAAACCAAGTGTTACTCAGCTTTAATTCAATTTCAATCCAAAATCCCAGCCAAAAACCGCCGGTGAACAGTGACAGAGAAGAAGAAATTTGGGGAAAACTTATAAATCCCACTTCCCTACTCGAATTCGTTCCCAAAAGTAATTAATCGAAGCTTAAGCTTCGATTTCATCAGCCCATCAGTCCTAAAAAAACCCAAACCCGAAATTGCTCCCTCATTTAATCTCACTCGAATCAGGCAGAAATTAGTAGCAATGGGAAGAGGAGAATCACCTGAGCTCAAATCCATGCTTGCATGCACCATTGGAGCTCCAAGCCGCCGTGAATCCGCCGTCGATTCCGCCGCTCTGCTGCACGAGAGAGAGAGCTCGAGAGAGATGAGAGAAAGCGAAGAAGGAAGAGAGAGAGAGAGAGAGAGAGAGACGGGATGGAGAAGGAAGGAGGGAGTATATAAAATTTTCTATTGGATTAATTTACCCTCTTGCCCTTCCAACTTGTATTCTGTTCAGTTTAATCCCTATTCTTAATCTTTTCATTATTTTCAATTTGATCCCTTTTCTGAAAATATGATTTTTCAAAAATTAATTTTTATACCATATTAGAGATTTTGCTACCCATAAATTTCTTTAAGCCTAAAAATAAATTTCCTAAAGTTCCCAAATTAAAATTTATCTTCTAATTATTTTTCCTTAATTAATGAAGAAAATAAACCTTTAATAAATCCCTATTATTTCTAATCCAAATTTTGGGGTGTTACAGGTTCCTCCATTTGATTTCTACATGCATGAAATTAAAGAGACAGCGAGGGAGGGAGAATAAAAAATTAACCCAAGTAATTAAATAAATTAAACAGGCAAATATGGTGTTGAACAAAAGAATTGATACAAGAAAAAAGTAGGAGAGCAAACGGATAGCTTCATTAATTAGATATAGCCTATTAAATGGGTGGATTACAACTCAAATTAAAAATAAAAATAATTCACCCTTTACCCAAAAAAAAATAGTTATGATTCATAAAATGGGATAATGGGAACTAATTTAATTTTAAAAAACTAATGCCTAAAGTCATAGAATGAGAATAGCTGAATATCTGATTAGATAATTAAAATATTCTAAATAAATAAATAAATTCCAAGATATGGAATTATTCCCAGATAGGCGCCACACACGTTCTTCAATTTTTTTTTGCAAACTCCCATCTTCTTTCTCTCTCATGTGCTCTCCTTTCTATTTCTCTCACTTATAGGGGTTATTTTTTGTCTTTTTTCTTACAGATTTTATTTCAATTTGGCCCCTAACCTGCAGTGAAATTTTAGAATATTAAGGGGTTTGACTGAAATTAAATTGCTACAGTGATCCTTAAATAAAATTCTCCCTATATTCAACTAAAAAATGTTTCACTGTAAAAAGCCCAGCTGAATTAAAATAACTTTTTGTTGACTTTTCTTATTGGGATAAGGGTCATATTTATACCCCAGAAGTGTTAGTTAAGAATCACAAGGGCCCATTTGGTCTAATGAAATTAGAGGCAGGAAAGGGAAAAAAGCGATTTTCTCGCATGGTGTGCGTGTTTGGCACAGTGAAAGTTAACATTTTCAGCTTCCCACCAAAAGCCATTTTCCTTTAAAGACATGAAAATGGCTTCCCTCCAAAAACGGTGGGAAGCTAGTTTTTGGTCTTGATTGGAAATGAAAGTGGACAATATTGTCCCTCATTTTTTAGAAGAAAAGACGATAATGGCCCTTGGTTGAGCTGGTGAAATAGGTGAGAAACATTTCTTTGCGAGTCAGAGAGAGCTGGAGCTATGGGTTCGGGTGTGTGCTTGCGAGCAGAGAGAAAGAGAGAGAGAGAGAGAGAGCTAGAGCTCAGGGGATCTCTAGGTTCAAGATGGTTGAAGGGTGCGCTGGAGCTTTGGGTTCGAGGCTTGGTAGTTGGGAGTTGGAGCAGAGTATTGTAGCTGTTGGTTGGAATTGACAAACGTTCTCAGTGAAGGTGAGTTTGTGAGATGATAGAGGGTTTTTTTTTTTTAATTTTGAATGGTTGTGGGTGCTATTCAATTGTTGTGTTTATGTGAAGGCATGATTTTTGTTGTAGGGATATGAAATAATGAAGTCATTTTTGGCAGTTTTCACTGTCTAATCCCATTGTAAGCCATGTTGTTTGAAATGTTAGGCATTGTTATTTTTACAATTGTTGTTAGATTTGAATTTGAATGCAGAAAAATAAAATATATATATATATTTACATTTGAATGTTAATATGGCACATGGAATTTGGCTGGTAGTATAACCATGGATTGTGTAATATCTGAAGTATATATTTATATATTGAGGATATGGCTGGGAATACATTCTGTAGGTGATGAATCAAGGGTTGGATGAAGTGCATTTTCAAATTTTGGTTGCCTGTTTAAGCTTGCTTCTTGCAGTAAGAAGGATGTTTGTGACAATTTTAATAGTCACAGTGACATCAAATAGGTAAAGGGATATACCAGAGAGGTCATATAGGTTAGATTTTCATGCTAAGAGAGCAAATATGAGGTCTATGATTTACAGTAGCTTACGACATGTTTCAACCAAATTAGGATGTATAGGGTGACATTTGATAGATTGTGCTACATGTTAGACACAATAGGGGGGTTGAAACCAACAAATCATATGTTAGTGGATGAAAAAGTGGCAATGTTTCTGCATATTTTGGCTCATCATGTGAAGAATAGAGTTATCCAATTTGAGTTTGGTAAGTCTGATGAGACAATAAGCAGGTACTTTAACCTTGTTCTCAATGCAACAATTAGACTGCAATCTCATGTTGAAAACGCCAGAGGCCATTACTGAGGACACCACAGATGATTGATGGAAATGGTTTAAGGTAATTTATTAGTACTTTTGTATACTGTGGATAGCAAGTTAAGGTCATTGTAGTTCAAAGGCACTGACATATATCTGATGTAGGGTTGCTTGGGTGCGTTAGATGCAACCCATATCTGGTTGCATGTTCCAACCAATGTAAGAGGTCGGTATCGCAACAGGAAAGGGGAGTTAAAGGCGAATGTGTTGGGGTGTGCTCGCCAAACGCATAGTTCATTTATGTGTTGATTGGTTGGGAAGGATCTGGTATTGATGGAAGAGTGTTGAGAGATGCTATAAGGAGGAGACATGGATTGAAAGTTCAAGCTGGTTTGTGAATTATAGGATAAGATAGACCATATTTTGTTGAGACACTAGAAATTTAAGTTTTTTCATTTGTTAATAAAATGTTATGTTTTTGTAGGGAATTATTGCTTGGTAGATGCGGGATACACAAATTGCCAAGGTTTCTTGGCTTCTTTTAGAGGGAAAAAGTGCCATCTTAATGAATGAAGGTAAGGACAAAGACTAGAGAGTCCACAAGAGTGCTTTAATATGCGCCACTCTGTTGCAAGAAATGTGAATGAGAGGACCTTTGGCATAGTTAAGAAGCGGTAGGGAATATTACGAAGTCCATCCTTTTACTCCTTGAAGCTTCAAAACAGATGCATCATGTTGTCTTCTACATAATCTTATTGAAGGGAAAGTGTCTAAGATCCACTAGATGCAGAGATAGAAACATTTGAACCTTCAGCTGCAACTATGGAGAACATCCCCATGACGACCATTGAAACCTCTGATGCTTGGAATAACTTTAGGAAGAATATGGCAAATGAAATGTTCAATGCATTAAATGCTAATGATTAAAGGAAGTAAATGTTGGGAATTTATTGTTGTTGTTGTTGTTGTTTATTACTGTTAAGCTTGTGCACCAAATTGTGCATGTATCGAACCTTTGACATGTTTGGTGATTGAATAAATTGTTTTTATTGTTGTTTAATTTGTATTGCTTAAATGCTGATGGTTTTATATGTGTATGTGATTAGAATAATTGTATTTCTTGTGAGGATATGTTTTGTAGATGGATCAAAGCTAGGTTAAGTGTAACAAGCAAAAGTTTCATGAGTGGACACCCGAGGAGGACAATTTACTGGTGGAATGCTTTTTCAACCTTAGGACAAAACAAAAGTTCATTGCTGACAATGGTTTCAAGCCAGGGTTTGCCAATGCCCTACAAAGCATGATGGAGGAAAAACACCTCGTTGTGGAATAAAAACAACTCCACATATCATGTCTAAGATAAAGATACTGAGGCAGATTGTCTATGACATGGTATATGGCACAAATACTTATGGATTTGGATGGGATCATTAGACCAAATATATTACTGATTAAAAAGATGTGTGGGATGAATATGTGAAGTTGTAAATACTTAGTTCCATATAGCATAAATGGTGCATATGTTTGTTTGTCAATTTACTAATGAGAGTGTTATTTTGTTAGGTGCATAAGAAGGTTGCCCCATTCTGGAACAAGCCATTTCTGCATTTGGATAGCTTGAGCTTTGTTTGGGCAAAAGACAGGGCAGTGGGTGATATTGTAAGATCCCCAGTTGGGATGGAAGAAGAGGTTGGAGAAGAAAGAAGATGTCACCGGTCATTCTCCTGAAAATGTACTTGAAGTTGAACTCATTAGTCCTATTATTGAAACATCAACAACCACAGTCCCTAATACTGAGGCACTTTATGTTCAAGAAAGAGAAACAGGAAACAACTCTGATGTTTTAGCTGACATGATAAGGGAAACTGTTACTTTAATTGACCAAACAATTGTGAATGTGATTGAGAACCTTGGTAATCGCATCTCTACTCAGCTAGGCAGGCTGCAATTGATGCAAAGGGACAATACCTGTATATTGAACTCATGGACATGGAAGGTCTATCAATTAATGAGATCAATGATGCTCATATCAAAATTGTGGCTTCAGAGCAGCTATTGAATGCATTTATCAGGATTCCACAGACCTTCAAGGCCTCATGAATACAAAGTTTGCCAAAGTAGTTGGAAGAATTGACAACTTATTTTTTTTAACAATATATCCAAAATTGGCTGCTGGAATTTGTTGTGTATATTTTGGGTATTGTGCGTTTCGCCATACTTTTGTCCATGTTTCTTTTGAAACTACAAGCTAACATGGATTAATATGGTTGTACCATGGGTTTTGTGTAATATATTGTAATCTGTCATAGCAACAACTTTAGAAGCAATGCCAAGCATATATGATATATTGTAATTAATGCAAAAATGTAGTTCTTGCTTGTATGTTTCTCTTCTGTAGAATGGTTGCTCCTTCACGTATTACATTCACAAAGGGAAAATGAATTCGAATTCGGATTTGTTATGTTAGGGTTTGTACTTAAAAATTCGAATTCACGGTGTCAAAATTCGAATGTGAAATAGAAGGACTAGTTTGAAATCGAATATGGACCTTTCACTTTGTATATTCGTCAATTCGAATTTGAAATGTAATACCCAAAGCAAAATCAAATGTCGTCTGTCAAATATTAAGCATAAAGAACAAATTTGAATTTAAATTTTAAGATCGAGTGCGTTGTTTACATTAGTCTCTTGTAAGGGTTGAAGCTAATCCACCAGGGTATTTATGAATTTAAAATATTTTAAAATTGAATTTATATAGCACATTCGATTCGCCTACCTATTTCGCACTTTATTGTTCGACTTTGCTTAGGGCGACAAACACGGTGAAACCCTTCCCCATTTCAAACTATCGTGCCTCCAAAAAACCTCAATGGTTAAATGAGGAGGTTATATAGTAGTTATCCTCCCACAACCTCCATATTTCAAACACCCAACAGCAATGGCGAGGCCAAAAATGCCCTCTGATAGATTTAAGGAACATAACATCACTAAGGAAGACCTTCAATGCTATAAGGACCACATGAGCAAGCTTCGTGTGTCTAATCGCAAAGGGAAGGCAACCATTAATGGTAGACAAGATGCAGACGTTGATAAGTTTGCGGCTGCAACAAAATGGAAAGAGGAGCATATGAGGCGAACAAGTTTGAAGCAAAAAAGGGCGGCAAAAAGAAAGCAAACGGGAAAAGATACTGAGCATGGCAATGTGAAGATGAGAAAGACAACTAAAGATGAGAAAGACGACAATGAACTACTTCAAGTAAGTGAAGATGACACTGAGGGAACTCAAGAACATAGTGGTGACTCTAACGCCAACTCCATTGATAAAGATGATAATGCAGGTGATTCCTACTCAGAAAAGGAGGCCTTTGCAAGTAGTTCATAGGAAAATGATTGGTTAAACATGAGTCTAGTGATGATGAAAATGACGTTGCTATGGACCAAAAGGACAAGATTAGTCTTAGAAAAATGTTGAAGAAGAAGCTATATCGCATTACCATTCTTGATGATAAAGCTAAATTCAATTCCTCCAAGCTAGAAAGGTACAAAGATTTGCATGTTCATCGTACCATTTCCAAAATGATTAGAATTAAAGTTGATACATTTGATTCTGAATTCAAGTTTTCCCTATCATATTTGCTTGCTCCTTAGAAAAATCTTGTTGAACTGTCAATTCCATATAGTGAGTCTTTGTTAGGGTTTTTTTATTCCAACTTCAAAGTTGTCAATGAAATCCTGAAAATAGGAGTCAAAGGAAAGGAAATTGTCATCACCCCTAAGAAAATAACCAAGTGGCTGGGACTTAAATCGACACAGGATAATGACCCTCAGTACACTACAATTGAAGTTTACAAGACTTTGATGAACACTGATGCCTGCCCAAGTCACCCTGTAATTAAACCTGCTTTAATGCTGGCTACCCATAGAGTGCTTTGCTATATATACTCCAGGAATTTTGTAAACAAGAGGAGACACTACACAGCATTCATCCCTAAGGACAAAGAAAACCTCAACCAGTTGATTAAGGAGAAGCCAATTGCAGTAGGAAACCTTATTTATGAGAATATGATCAAGGCGGCAACTGCTGAGAAGAGGAATACACATCTGCCCTTCAAGCCATCTCCCCCGGGCTGGGGAATTTGGAGAATGACACGACCAAGGTTCAGATTGATTTGCAAGACATTTATCAGTATGTTGCATCTGAGAGGGAAAATACTAATCATTTCACTACTCCTCCCTCAGTCAACTGCCCTATGCACACTGATGACCCACTTGGAAACATTTCCTTCTCCCGTTCACATGCCCCAACACAACACATTTCACCCTTTTATCAACCAGCAGGCAATGATGGTTCTATCCAAGACAACTCCCACATTGATCATGCAACTGGGAACCCTATATCCCCCACTGGAAACCCACAATCCCCTATTGGAAACCTCCATTCCCCAATTGGAAGCCCCTAATCCCCTACTAGAAGCCCCCAGTCCCCATCTCCCTATTATGTGGAAGAACCTTTAGACCCTGTCACTCTCCTCTCCATTGTAGCAGTTACACAGCCATCCAACCCTCCTGAAGCACCTTCTAGAGGCATTGATGAGCCTACTCCCCTGTCATATATCCCATGCTCACATTTTTCATCATCCCTTTCAGTTCAGAACTTACTTCACAGTGTGATTGGGGACCAAACTAATCTTCCCCACTCACTGCCCAACTTATCCTACTGGTTCTTTCACCAATGTAAACTTAGGCAGAAGACTGGCGCCAAAACAAACTGACCTGCCAAGAAGAAGAAGAACTGAAGTGCAACACTCTTTGTTTTACTTTTGTTGGAAATTTTTTATGTACTTTTGCTATGTCATTTTCTATGTCCTTTTGGTTCCTCTCACTGTCATTTGATGAAGTAAAGTTAGTTGGATGCATTTCCTGGTTTTAGATAGTAAACCTTTTGTAATCTTGTTAATAGTTTTCTCAATTTACCCTTGTTGTGATTAAGTTAAAATTGTATTTCACTTTCTGCCTAATGTCTAGGTTCATTTCACTAATCTTATCCGTTGCTAATCAAATTTGTCTTTCATTGCTTTTTTAAATTGGATTTTGATACTGTAAATTTGAGTTTACAAAAATGATCGCTTAATTCCTCCCTTTACATTCGATTTCTCGCATGTTCGACTTGACCTGTACATTACCTGTTCCTTTACTTAAATTCGATTTTGATAGATAAAATTAGCTTTTCGACTACATTGCTTTACCAACCAAACAAAAATTTTCCCTTCAAAATCATTTCTATTTCAGTGGTAACCAAACACATCAACCCCTTTTAATTTTCCATTCCGTTCCATTCCATCTTAAATTTTACTGTCAACTAAATGGGCCTTAAGTGTCCAGAAGTAGATTTTTAGGATCAATTTTGCCTAGAATGTATACAAAATGTATCAATGTTGCCCCACATCCTAGATGTCTTGCCACTTTATCATCCATGTCAAGCTTATTATATGAGGTGGCATGCAACCTCATCATCTTCTCCCTCCCTTCATTGTTCAATGGAGTATGAAACTCACCTCCCTTGAACCTGCTCAAAATCCTTGCCATTCTCTTTTTGTCTTCTCAAAATCCCAAACAACACATCCTTACATACTGAAGCATAACATATAAACCAGAGAAAGGTGTAAAAATATAAACTTTATCAAAGAAAATTCGTCCAAACCCATCCACACATAAGAAAATCTCGGTAGATCGAAAAGAAAACAAGACGGTGTTGGAAGAGGCGAAAATCCTAGACAAAAATAAGGAAAAAAAAGGAACAATTGGGAAATAAAATTAAAAAATTCAAGGTAGATCAGAGAGTAGTAAGAACAAGACAACAAGTAAAAAAGATAAACCCTGGACAAAATCAATAATGCAGGCAAAAATCAATTCCATCGGAAAAGAAAATGGAAAAAAGGGCAGATCGAGAATGAAGACAGCGCTTTCGCTGTTGCATGATGTGTTCCATCAGGCGATATTCATTTACCCTCAAAATGCTTTTTGTTTTGAATCTGACATTTTTTTTGGATTTAGATCATGTAGGGCGTATGGGTTTGTTCATTGCTTTGTTAGTTTTTTCGATATTATTTACTTGTACCCAGCTCTTAATCATGTGCCCCCTTTTGTGAGATCCTAGAAGGTGAGAAATTAAGGTTTGAATCTGGCAATATGCTCGGATATGAAACTTAGTTAATGGATCTGAAACTAATGAAAGATGGGTTGTTTGGGATTTTGAGAAACCAAAAGGAGAAAGGCAGGGATTTTGAGGAGGTGTAGGGGAGGTGAGTTTCATACTCCATTGAACAATGGAGGGAAGGAGAAGATGATGAGGTGGCACTTGACATGGATGATAAAGTGGCAAGACATGTAGGATATGGGGCAACATTGATACATTTTGTATACTTCTAAGGCAAAATTAATCCAAAAAAAACTTCCAGATACTCAGTGATCCTTAGCCAAATCCCCCCACTTTTTTTTTTTAAAAAAATGTTCGGATACATCCATATAGCAAAGGCAATTCGAATACTCATTTGAATTTTATAACCTTAAAAACTCTAAAATACAGCTTTAGGTCTAACGTCACTTTAAAAAAATTCATTGTTCAACTAAGCACAAGCATCGTCTCATTAAAGGCGACCATGTTCGAGGTACGATCGAGAATTAAATGTGAGCACATTTTCTTGCAAGATTTAAACCCCTTTTGTCCCCTCTACTAGACTCCACCTCTATTGATAAATGAGTCATTCGATTTCATCAAATGCAAACACAAATTTTCAGCTCACATTCATTTTTGAGCTTTGAGAGCTTTTAAACTAAACTGAGTTAGTGCCTATTTGGCAACCACTAAAAAAGCACTTTTTTAGGGCCAAACCTAGGTTTCAGAATCAGGTTAGACATACACCCTTAACTTTTTCAGAATAGCTTTTAATTGTCAAAACCTAGATTTTGGTTAAGTCAGACAAACACTCATAGCATTTCCAGAATAGCTTTTAAGTCTACAAATTAGGTCTGGGGCAGAAAACCTAAGTTTTGCCATAAGCTTTTCCCCCCCTATAATCTCAGATCTATTCTCTAGAATCTATTATTTAAAATCACTTTTTTCAACTTTTTTCTCAGAAGCTATTATCTATAAATTAATCCAAACAGGCCTTAGCCTCATCTTAATTTTCTTTTAGCTACACAAACACAGCATTTTGCTTATTACTTTTTCACTTGCGTTTTTATCAGGAATTCCTTCATACCAAACGGGACACAAATTATATTTTGTTGAAGCTGATAATTATCCTACTGATGGGAAGATAAAGTGTGAAGATATATTAGGTACAAGTGCTGCATCATGCCACCATGAATGTAAAGATAAGCAATAGAACTGAATCTGATTGAGAAGAGTGAAAAGAAAAGAAAAGAAAAGAAAAGAAAAGAAAAGAGAGATACAAATCAATATCACCATGAACCTAAACATTTATGCAAATGAACAACATAATATCAAAATATTATAATTCTCATCCTTGTAATGGTTGAAAGAATTTCAAAGGCATACATAATACATACACTCAGTCAGAAAAAAAAAAGATTCGATTAAGCAGGGCTTGCTTCCACTTCAGCCTCATTGGGTAAGCCTTTCACAGCAATGGTTATGTGGCAAGTTCGCTTTCTAATAGCATAAGCTCGTCCACGAGCTACGGGCTTTACCCTTTTCAAGGTTTTACCTTCATTGACCTCGGCTCTGCTGATAACTAAACTTCCTTTGTTTAAACCCAGGTTATTATTGGCATTTGCTGCTGCAGAAAACACCAATTTAAGAATGACATCGCATGCTCGATAAGGCATGAGCTCAAGTATCATAAATGACTCTTCATATGAACCCCACGAATCTGATCGATTACTCGTGTAGCCTTATCGGCGGACATATGAATATGTCGACCCACTGCATATATCTCTACATTTGAGGTTTCATCATCCTTCCCTGCAGCAGCATTGGATATTCATTTATCACATGTTTTGCCAAATTATTCTAAGGAATTAATACATGTTCAAAGCATACAAAATAATACCTGCACTTGCATATTGTAATACCATAAACCAATGCTCTCAAATTTTTCAAGCAGGTATTGTGTGAAAGAGTGGAAATTACCTCATAACTATATCCCATATCTCATACAAATAGGAGCTAACACCCCTTTTTGTGAAGGAAGGTGGTCATTGTTCCATAGAGGTATGCTGTGTGCACAAGTTCACAAAAGATTAGGTACTCTTAATAAAAAAATACAGCCTTATTTTGGAGTATCTAATCTTTAAAAAATCATGAAAAATTCAAAACATAAACATTTTTTGCCTATAATATATCAAAATATCACTATTTTAATGTAGAATTTAGTAGTATAAAATATATATATATATATATTGGAGCTGCCCCAAAAATGCGGGGCAGCTGAGGGGCAGCCAGGGGGCAGCCGACGCCCCCCATCCCGCTAGCATTCCCTGTGTATGCTATTATGTATCTTTGGTCCTCCACTACCACTTACAATTTAGGCAAAGAGTACCAAGGAGACTGTTATTCACTAGATATATTCTTACTATGACAATAGAAGTTAGTTGAACCCTGGAAGTTACGTTTCAAATTCATTTTATCAAGCAGATATTTCTGATGCTACCTTTAAATGACACCAACAGTCAACTTTCTGGGCCAGAAAAATAAAGTCAACTAACTAGGAGGTTCCTTCTTGAAATAAATCAGCTGTGATGAGGTTAAGACCTTTTTTTTATGTCAATTTGGCTAAAATTGAGACTTGAAATCAAATCCTGCAGCACTATAGACAACTTCAGTAATACTGAAGCAAAGCTCGAGAATGTGACCTACTCAATTCATGGATAGAACTAGATTAACTTCTGTAAAGGAGAACCAGAAACTGAGCTCAAGCCTACCCAAACCTAGTAAAGAGATCATTTATTATTGCAATAGATTTGGAGGGACAATCCTGGTGGCTCCATGTCATCTGAACCAGTATACAACAAACTAGTTTCATCATTTTCCTTTATGAACATGGAAAAAGTTAATAACAATTTGTGAACATTGATATACAATGGCCTATTTAAAGATTTATATTAAAAGGTAAAACTGAACCATAATGTATTGGGACACCTATCATGGGCTACAAGAGCAAGAAATCCATCCTCTCAACATTCTCAAAGTTGGCAGGCGTGTTCACAAAAGCAAACTGGAGATAAAATTTTCAGGAATCACTTGTAGCTCGATAGCAACATTACAAGGAGGCTATGCAAATGCCACTAATTTTTTTTTTATTCTTTCAAAGTCTTAAGTTAATAACTTATCATACTGGCCTTGGCAGTACATAAATCAAGGAAAGAAAAACAAATTGAGCACTTAAGAACAGGCCAATTCTAAAAGCAATACCCAGTGTTTCTTTAGAAATTCAAAAACCCACTAATCCCTAATGTATAAGATAATTCTCTTCTATAATTGGCTCCCCACTACGCAGACTACAAAGTATCAAACTTTAAGCTCTAACAAGAAAACCATCAACACAATTTACCCAATTGCATATCAACAGAAGAAGAAGAAGAAAACAAAAGAAGGACCTCCCAGACATTTCTTTAATATTGAATAACATGTATAAACTGTAGTTTATTTCTTTCCCGCTTTGACGTTGTATCTTTGAAAGAAAATGGTAGTCGTGGCTTCTTTTTTCTATCATCATTATATATATTAGCTCTTAATTAAAGCTATACATAAGATGTTTTTATAATTATAGTAACTTACTCAAAGTTATTTTCTGCTATGGTTACGGTTTTAAATGTTAATTGTTGTTTTGTTTTTATGGTAGACTTTGTATAGCCGTTTTCCTTACACAGCACTGCAAAAGATCCAACCACCAACTAATAAAACAAAACAGAAAGGTACATTGTACGTGATAAAATCCGTTATTTTCGTTATGAAAATAAGTAGACATTAAATTAAAGTAGCCAACACAAATAAAAATATAGAGACTGGCTAGTAGTAGTTGTTGTTATTACTTCTACTGTTATTACTACTATTATTATTTGCCTTCAAGAGAGACTACTACTTATTATTGGGAAGGGCCTTGTGATGATGTGGACATATCCATGAGGATTACATTAGTTGCAAACACACTTATTTTGAAGGCAATGAGGACAGTCTTTGCCAAGGCCTCCACCGTAAACACCACAAGCATGAGTGTTATTGCATGAATATTCACCCATCCTTGTTTATCTTTCACCCCAACCTGCAAATTTATTATTGTACTAAATAAATTCTAAATGTTTTTGATCCACTACATAACCCATAGGTCGACATATGATTTTTTTTTTCTTACATAGCTAAAGATATATAAAGATATATATTTATATATATATATATATATATATATATATATATATATATTGCACATGGTTAGAGATAAGAGTAACACATGTTGAAGATGAGTTGCACACTTGCACATGCTATCAACGACCTCAATCCTTGTTTACTTTTGGACAATAAATTTTGTAATAAATATTCTTTCAGCAGCTTTTTCTCTTTTTTGAGGGCAAAGAATATAGTTATTTTTAGCTGAATAATCAATCTAATCTACATGTATTCAGAAAATTAGTTTAAGTTAATTTTTTTATAATAAATACTCTATAGTTCTTAATATAAGAAGTAACATAATAAGTTTTTTGCTCCACATTATAATTAAGAGAGAACATGTAAAAGTCAAGATAATAAATGTTTCATTTTCATCTTTAGCCTTTATAACAAATGATATAACGGTAAAATTGGAAAACCACATTAATTTTACTCATAATAAATGACCTTACTATGTTTCGGGTTTTGTAAAATGTTTGACTACCTCTCCTTATATAATGTGGAATGGAGAGAGTACTCATTAAGTTCTATGATAAAATTTAACAACATTATAACTTTACCCATATTTAATATCCACCACATGGATTACATGAGAAGAAAGTCAAAACATAATAAACGAAGGGTAAACTAGTACATTTATCTGAAAAAATTTAATGACGTGCATTGTAAATATGGCCAAATGACATGGTTTGAAAGCCCCAGTCGGACCAGAGAACCGACGACTTGGGAAATGGTCTGGGTGAGCCTTTCACCCGAGAATATCCAGTTTGACTCACTCGAATTAGTCAAAACTCGGCCAACCGGGTGGGTGGATCAAGTTGGCTGAGTTAAAAAAATTTCCTCAATTGTGATGAATTTTTCGATGAGTTCCTTCTCCATCTTCACGGTCACAGTAGAAGAAGAGGTTTGAAGATGATAGAAAAAGAAAAGGAGATGGAGATTGAAGGAGGGGTGGTTCGAAGAAGAAGGTTACCATATTAAAAGGCAAGCATGAGATGAAGTAGATGAAACTAATGATAAAGACAACCAAATGCCATTGAAGAATATGGTGAGGGAATGAAGAAGAAGAAGATGGAGACGGGAAGCTACTTGTGCTGCTGAAGCATGCGTACGGAGGGAATATGTTATGTTTCTAGGGTTTAGTTAAATCTGATTTTGGGCTAGGCCCTTATCATTTAAAAAAAACAAAATGATGAGCCCAACTTTTAATTTTGTAATTCCTATTTACAAAATTTTATTCAAGAAAAAATGAAATAACAATTCATTTAAATCCTGTTGTTTCCCCTTATTAAGTAGCACATGTAGAAAAATATTAAATGCAAAATTTTCTAAAATATACTCCATCCGGTCCTTATTATAAGAGCCCGGCCGTCAAATTGCACTTCTTAAAAAAACATATAAAAGTAATTAAATGTATATGGAAAATACGTCTTTTTACAATATTACCCCTTATTTATGATAAGTCTATTAAGAGAGAGAAATATATGAGCATTAGTGAATATGAAAGAGAGTTAGGCAAAATAGTAAAAAACGCATTAAATGATGAGAGAATGCAAGGTGAGCTCTTATATTTTGGACCAAATCAATTCAAATTTCATGCTCTTACAATAAGGACCGGATGAAGTAAAATGATTAATAAAAAATCTAAACTATTAAATTCTATTATTTTAATATGACCGGTTTGATCCTGAGTTGACTCCCCATCTTTTTCCAATATTACCCTTATTTATGATCAGTCCTTTAAAAGATAGAAATATATGAGCATTAGTAAATATGAAAGAGAGTTAGAGACAAAATAGGAAAAAACACATTAAATGATGAGAGAATGCAATGTGAGCTAATTATATTTTGGACCAAATCAATTCAAGTTTCGGGCTCTTAAAATAAGGACCTGAGGGAGTAAAATGACTAATAAAAAAATATATACTATTAAATTATATTATTTTAATATGACCGATTTGATCCCGGAGTTGACTCCTGTTCTAACCATTAAACCTTGAACTAATGCTTCACCCAGTCGAATGTCCGGTTCGGTTTTTTGAACCTTACTAAATAAAATATTATCTCTTTGTCTTATAAATAGGTTCGGATGAGTATATGTTAGTTTTCCTAAAATACTCTAATTAACATGTGCATTGAATAAAATATTATCTCTCTGTCTTATAAATAGGATCAGATAAGTATATGTTAGTTTTCCTAAAATACTCTAATTAACATGTGCATTGGAAGTATAAACAATCATTTAATGGAAGCCGATGTATACTTTAATGATATTATAAATATGAGAGATAATGTGTATTGATGTACTACCCAATAAATATATTGTTGGAGCAAACCATACTTAGGACATGATAATATTTTACCAGCAAAAGTTTGATCTATGTCTCAATATCTTGTATTGTGGCATGGTTAACTTGTACATTGAATTTGAAGCTCCTATATTGTCAATCTTATAAAGATAAAGAAAAGAGTTACCACGAATTTTATTGAACAATTGAAATAACACTACTACAAAAATAATCTATTGCAGCGCAACAATAGCGGCACTTTAATTCTTTTGATATTTTATTATTTTTATTCTTTGAAACATATCTCGGCGCTTTAATTTATAAGCGCCGGAATAGGATTTACATTTTTTTAAAAAAAATAAGCCTATACCGGCGCTTATATTCTTAAACACCAGTATAGTTTTGTTACTTTTTTATTTTTTATTTTTTTTTGTTTGCTAAAAACCTATCCCGGCGCTTTTATTTATAAGTGCCGGGATAATGTTTACATTTTTTTTAAAAAAATAAGCCTATACTGGTGCTTATATTCTTAAGCTTCAGTATAGTTTTGTTGCTTTTTTATTTTTTATTTTCTTTGTTTGCTAAAACCTATCCCGACTCTTTTATTTATAAGCGTCGGGATAAGGTTTACATTTTTTTAAAAAAAATATATACTGGTGCTTATATTCTTAAGCGTTAGTACAGTTTTGTTACTTTTTTATTTTTTATTTTTTTTTTGTTTGCTAAAACCTATCTCGATACTTTTATTTATAAGCGCCGGGATATGGTTTACATTTTTTTAAAAAAAATAAGCCTATAAGCACCAGTATTTATAAACCTAACCCCAACGCTTTTATTTATAAGCGCTGGGACAGGTTTATTCAATATTTTTAAAATTCTTTTTTGAGCATATAACGGCGCTTTTGGTTATTAGCACCAGAACAAGCCTTAAAATTTCCCTCCCCCGCACCTTTTTCCCTCTCATTTCTCCTTTTCCCCTCTTATCTTTTAGCCCTAGCCCGTTCTCTCTTATCTCTTCTCTCACGCAAATCCTTTCACCATTGGTCACAAATCCTTCAGCATTATCCATAATCCTCACTTTCATAGTACTTCCCTTAGTCTCAAGCCTTGCATTTCCTATTCTTGGCTTCTCCACCGCCGTCATTAGCCATTCTTATCATTCGTCGTTCAGCCCCATTGTTGCCTTCAATCTCTCATTTTCATCCACACCGCCGCTCTCTCCTTCCTCCCTTCCCTATTTTTGTCGCCACCGCTCTCTCCTCCCTTCCTCCAAGCTCTCATTGTTACCTTCTCGTTCAGCCCCATTGTTGCTTCTCCCTCTTCATTTTCTTTGCTTCGTGCCTACAGTGAGAGAGAGGGAAAGCCTCAACTAGTTTCTTTCCTTCTCTGCTTCTTGAAGCCGCTTAAGATTTCGATCATTATCTTGGTGAACACTCTCCTTTCTCTCTCTCTCTACTTCACCTTTGATTTGTACTATTTTTTCTGTCTGAACTTTTTTTAAAAAACAATTAGTTGAATGTTGGGATGAGATAGCAATTTGTTTTGGTTTGTCAGTCACATTTCGCTTGCTACTTAGTTGAGCAGGAACTATAATTTTTTGTTTTAAATTTTGAATTTTGCTAGAAATATAACATCATGCATTCTCAGTATATAGGAAATTCAGCTTCAGAGTTAAAGAGAATTGATCAATAATTTACTTGCCTCTGTTATTTGATACGTGAGAGCTTTTTTTATTCTCTGTTTTTGTTTTATATTGTTATTTTGTTGGCTTTTTTTTATAATACATGTTTATAATTTTTGTCAAGATGTTTATAATGTTTATGATTCTGAACTGGCTTCAATTCATTCTTAATTCATATATTATAGCTTCCCACTGTTATTTGGGGTATCTCTGGATCCATTTTTGTAGGTCACCAAGAAAGGTGAAGGGGTCTCTCCAATCTTCTCTCTGTAAGATCTACATTCCTCTTCTCAAAAGTTCTAAATGATTAATGAGTTGTTTATGGTGTTGAGGTGTTAGATTTATAGTATATGGGTATAGATATTGCTCATGAGTTAAATTATGCATATGAGATATTACACATATTTGCTGCAAGTGACAATTAATAGTATGTGGGGTATATTGATTACTAAAGAGCTCCGAAATTGGGTAAGATCGGTGTAGTGCTGCCTCATGCCCGCCCTTCAAGAAATAAGGGACCAAGGGGATAGTGGAAGCTACCCCCGGGTGTCGTTATCTTGAGGAGCCTAAATGCAAATGGTTCCTAGTAACTAGATGCAAACAATTGAATGGGTAAAAAGCATTTTTTTGGTTGATTTTTAAATATAAAAAATGGTGTAAAAGTGTGGTATGTTCAAAAAAATTAAAGATTGGATAAAAGTGGGATTTGGATTGAAATAGGATAAAAAATCATTATTGATAAGTGAAAGCTTTTGGATTCATTGCTTCCAAAGATTTTTGGGGAGCCTCTATTTGATTTTCAAAAGAATCCTAGAGGAACCCCTCTAGGCTAGACTTAGGTTAACTTAATTAATGCCGGAACCCCGCACATTAGTTAATTTAACCTAAGTTGATTAAGTTCAAAATCAAGAAATAATTAATCATGCAAGACTTTAAATCCACAACTTGGGCTACCCCACAATTGCACTTAATTTATCAATTAACCATAATTCATTGATGGCCACCCAAACAAGAACTAAGATTAAAAAGAGTGATTTCCCAATGTCTAAACACAATTAATTAATTTCTATTCTATTTCATTCATGCAAAACTACTTAACACCTTTAATCCACTAACCAAGCCACCTTGAATTAGCACAAGATTTTCACAAAGAGAATAACAAAATCATGAACCCATAAATTTCATTAAACTCAAAGTTAAAGTAGCATAATGTCAAGCATTCAACAAGAAAGGAACAACATAAAATAGTTTCTAACCTTCATACATCATATAGAAATGAAGAACACAACCAAATGTCATAAATATGAACCCTAAAAAAGCATAAATACAACAAGAGGAAGAAGGATTAGAACTAAAATTCCCCTAAATATGCTCCAAGCTCATCCCATAGCTCCCACCATCAAGAATGGAGGAGCTTAATTGATGCTCTTCATGATAGAAACAGCAACCAAGAGGAAGGAAGTGAAGGCCATGTGATTTGGTGGAAGAAAAATGAAGGAATGGAAGAGTAGAGGAGAGTGAAGGAGAGAAAATGAGAGGAAATATGGTGGCTAGGTTTTGTGGGTGTCCAAATCTAAGCAAATGAGGTCCCAATTTTGTGCCTTAAGTGATTGGAATCGGGTTGGATGAGTGGGTACCGGGTATGGACTTGAATTGGCCCCAAAAACCAGTTAAAATTATGCAGATCGCAACTGAGCTGCGGCCAGAAATTTGAGCCGCAGCTCAGTTTTTCTCTTTAAGGCAGTGAGCCGTAGCTGAAAACTTTGAGCTGCGGCTCAGTTTGCTTCTGTGAAGAATTGAGCTGCGGCCCAATTCTCTTTTGGAAAATTGAGTTTTCTTTTCCCATTGCAAATGAAGTGTTTCACAGTTTCACGTATGATTCTTCAATGGTCCTACAAGTAAAAACACAATAGAAAAAGGATCAAATGCCCTAGAAATGAATTATTTTTAATTAATTACCAATTATGGCAAATTAATCCTATTTTTATCCTAATTTCACCTAAAGGCCCAAGATCTTAATTAAGCACAATTGGACGAAATTGCATCTCCATTATGTTTAAAACCTCAATTTTAGCATATCAAAACCATACAAATCCAAGGATTTGTCAACTGCTCTGTGAATTATTTTGTTGTAGATTGTGGAAAATTATTGAGTTGATGCTTAGTAAAAGTGAGGGCCTTGAGCCTGGGAACGTTCATTTTTTAACCGTTATGCTGCCGGATTTTTTTTTAAATATTCTAATTCTTGTGTTCAATCTCCTTGCTTGTCATAAAATAGTCTAATTCTTGTGTTCAACAAATTATAGAGTTTAATGCTTAGGATTTAGAACTAAGCTTTTTAGTTTTTTTGTTCCAATATATGAATAAAGAGTAGTATGAAGGATTTTGTGCAGGAGTTTCCAATTCTTGCTGAAATTTTTGTTCAAAAGTTGTAATTGGTAACAATTTGTTGTTTATGGTTTGAAAAAGCCCAAGAATTGATGACTTTTTTTCTCAAGAAGTATTTTCTTGGTCTACATTCTTCATCAAAAACAAAGTAAAAGAAGTCATTTAGGTACCTAAATTTTATGTTGGGTGATGAGACAAAACCGTGTGATCTTTTATTTTGCTTGTATGAATTTTTTGCTTTGTGGAACTATATATGCTCTGTGAATTCTTTTGTGGTAGGCTGTGGAAATATATTAAGTTGCTGATTATATAGTTGGCTATCCATTTTTATATTAAAAGTGATGGCCTTGAGCCTGGGAATGTTCATATCTTAGCCTTTATGCTGCCCTTTTTTTTAAAAAAATAGGGGTAACATTGTAAGTTCGTCATATACATCTTACTGCCACTTTCCTTTAGTAGGTTACAATGTTGGATTGGAAATGGATGTCTTGTGATCGACGTTCAAGGGAATATATAGATGGAGCAAAAGAGTTCATTGAATTTGCTGTTGAGCATGCAGAGAATGCTAACAGAATTGTATTCCCTTGTATGTTTTGTTAACATGAAACACAAATTTATGATGCTTTCCATGCTTATTTCTAGGCCTAGACAGCTTAACAACGATATAGAAATGTACTTAGATCCTATAATTGAAGACCTGAAGCATATGTGGAATTCGGGTGAGATGGTTTTTTATGGCTGTAAGGAAGAAAGTTTTAAATTGAGAGCCATGTTGTTTGGCATGATAAATGATTTTCCAGTATATGGTAATTGTAATTTGGCAGGATTGCACAAGAAGTGGGTGAATTGTGCTTTATAAAATTTAAACTGAATGCAACAGAATTTATACTGGTTCAGCCCAAACTCTTGGCCTACGTCCAATTCTCCAACTTTCAGTTGGGTTCCACTAATCTTTCCAAGATTAAATTAGGTTCTTGAGTACCTTTACAAGTGATCACTCAATGAGAACTCTTTCTCACAGATCACTCCTCTTACACCTTGTAAGAATACAACCCTTTCCTCTAGGATCCCACTATCCCAAGGAAATCACTCAACAGATATGAATTTTAGAAAGTACAAAGCTTGCTCACACACTTGAGCTGATGAGATTACAAACTGAAGAACATTTAAGAGAACTTGGATTGAATTGATTGCAGTTGAAACAGGTTGTTAGATTTCACTTAATGCTCTCTACCAACCAACTCAACTTCAACGTTTTTATAGTCCTTGGAGATTTTCTGCCCGTTGGTGAAGTTTGAGTATTCTTTGTAACAGTCTGTGAAGTCAGGAGAGAGATAAAGATCTGGAGATTGATGATTGTTCTAAGATGCATTTAATGCTTTAGAGTAGTTTTGATGTGCGTTTTCTCTTTCTTTCTCCTCTGATGTTCAGAATAGTAATCCAGACTCTGTGTTGCTGTGAGTAACGGCTCTTTGGCTGTGTTTCTTTGTGTCCAACGTAAAATGCCTAAAACAGCAACAAGTACATCTTGCAATATAAAGATAGTTAGACATAAGAAAAGAAACAGATTTGAAAATCTCCAATTTCCAATCGATTGCAAGGAGTGTTAATCGATTGGTGTCTCTGGCCGCTAATCGATTGCCTTCAGGTTGGATTAGATTGTTACCTGCATCACTCGATTGAAATGTCAGCTATGGAATAAAAACTAAGTGAATCAATCGGTTGCTTGGATTCCCAATCGATTGCCTTATGTCAATCGATTGATTTAGTTTCAATCGATTGCATATAACTTTGATTCTGTGTAAGGTCCCATTGATTGCACATCGATTGCTATCCCAATCAATTGCTTTTCCATCCAATCGATTGATCGCAGTCCGATTACTTAGAGTACTTTTTGTGCATCAATCGATTGTTCATACTTCTTACCGATTGATAGTCCCCAATCGATAAGCAATCGATATCCCATCGATTGCAATTGTAATTCTCCAATCGATTACATGTATTTCCAATCGATTGCTTAACTTAGATTTTGAGAAACAGTTTTTTGAAGTATTTTTCTAAGTTAATATCTCATGAGCCTACAGCCTAAGTCATGTTTGGTTATCATCAAAACTATAGAGTTCAACATTCTCCCCCTTTTTCATGATGACAAAACATACTTAGTTATAAATTTGAAAGTTTAAATAAATAAATCATGAGATGAAAAAAAAATTAAGTATGTTCTCAGAAATAACTCATAAAGCAAGAGTGAACAAGATACATGAAATTCACAATATTATTATGCACGTAAGGTTAGTACAGATGCATAGACAAGTTCATATACAGACAATACTTGCAATAATCAAAAGAAACATTAGTTATAATTTAAGACAAGATAGAAATAAACATGTGCATGATGAATGCATGAGGGAGAGGTTTGGTTTAATCTGAGTCTGAGTCTTCTTTTTCCAGTGAGGTTCCAGGTCATAGTCCCCTTCCTCACTGCTGATTCGCCCAGAGTCAGTTGAAGGCTCTTCCTAATGAATCACCACTTCAGATTCAGCCTTTTTCTTCTTGGCAGGAGCTTTCTTCTTCTTAGGCGAAGATGGAGGAGGAAAATAGGATAGCATCTTGTCCAAGCAAGACTATTGCTTCTGCTTCTTCTTGGGAGGAGGCTTGACTGATTTTCCCTTTCCTTTAGGTGCAGCCTTCCTATTTGGAGCATGTTTGGGCTCCTCAATTACTATCCCCTTTGAGGCCCTTGACCCTTTTCTGATTGGAGTCTTAGGAGGAAGTTTGGGTACAGTCATCTTAATCCTCTTTTTCTTATCTTCTGACTGAATCTCAGGTCCTTCTTCTTCCTTATCAGACTTAAGAAAATTTGAGGTAGTCTGGATGGGATCCTTCACAGCCGGCTTGCCTTTGAATGAGACCTTTCTCCTAACACCCCAACTAGGGATCACAGCTTAAGGTACATCAGGCTTTTCATCTTTCTCTGCCTCTGCCTCTGCAGCATCCTTGGCTTCCATTTCTTGTTGGCTTTTGGTTAGCCTCTCATTCATCTCTTCCACTTGATGATGGAGTTCATCTGCTTGTTGACGGAGGTGAGGAATTATATTCACTGAGACTAGTTGGGGCTCCTGTTATAACACCATTGCCAGGCCCATATTTTCTTCTTCAACAGCACCTTCCCTTTCCAGAACTAAGCTTGCATCTAAGGGAGGCACATTAGAGGACTTGGGTTCCTCATGAGTCAGGTCCTCAATCTCAACTTGCTATCTCATGAGACCTTAGCCAGCTCATGAATTGGTAGCAGAATCTAGTTCAAAGTGGCATCAGATTCCTCAGTTTGTGCTTTCTGAGCTATCTCCTCTTTTGGACTTTCAACTTCAACTTTCTTCTCCCCCTTTTTGTCATCATCAAAAAGAGTGCTCTGGGCCATGGGAGAGGATTTTAAGGTAGGAATGGAAAGAGGAGAGAAGGTAGTATTGGCAGAGGAAGGAGGTCATGGGAGATTGGGAGAGGTGATGGGTGCTGAAGCTTTCTTTCTGGCATATGTGTGGGAGGGGTGCTTGGTGTATCGGGGAGTGTGTAGGATATGAGCTGGGATGGAAGAGGGCGGCTGAGAAGTGGGAGATGGAGGTTGAGGTGACCTGGGTGGTGAGATAGGTGGTAACTGTGGTGGAGAAGGGTGTGAGGGGATGGGAGGTGAAGGTTCTTTGGAAGGTAAAGGTGCTTGAGGTGATGGAGGGATGGCTTGTGTTTAGGTATGTGGATAGGGTGATGTGGTCTGAGGTGTGGGAGAGTGATATGGGGATGCTTCTGGGGAAGGAGTAGCACAAGGTTGAGTTGAAGGCCCAACACCATCTGAGGCCATGAACTGTGCTACAGCAGCTCTTCTCTCGCTGGGATGAAGATAGCCCATCATCTTCTCTATATTGCCTACCATAGGTTCCAGATTGTTTACCTTGTCCACAACAATGTTGTAGCCTTCAAATACAAACTGGCCACAGCTATCCATAGACGAAACCAGAGAGGAATTCAGGGCTGTAACTAATTTCTTGAGCAACCTATCCTCAACCCCTTGAATCTGCAGGGAGACTTCATCCACTAAATTTGTGTTACTCTGCTCAACCAAGGTGGGATGATGTCTTGCAAACGTTCTGTCACCTTGGCAGCCACCTGGTTGATGACTTCATCTATTAGCATGGTCCTCATGGCAGATCCAAATAAGGATGAAGCTGGAGTGGTTGGAGCTGAAGATTGAGCCTCATCATGAGCTATTTTAGAGGCTTGGCCTGGGGCATTCTTGCCTTTATCAGGTCTAGAAGTATATGGTTCCTAAGGGGCTAGAGGTTCTTGAGGTGGAGCTGAGGTATCTTGAAGAGCACCAGGGATCTCAAGCTTCATATTTTTCAGGTAAGTGCTGGTGAAAAGAGGCACCTCATGAACATCGTTCTCCTCTAGGTACCAGATATCATTCTTTTGAAGGATGAATGATATTAGTTGAGGAAATGAGAGAGGGGTCTTATCACTGGAGGAATTTCTGAAGGTCATGAACTCCTTTGTCAGAATTTGTCCAAGATTCAGAGCATCGCCTTTGATCAGAGCAGGCAGGATGGGGTTTTCTATCTTCTGCAATTGACTCAAGTTGCCTGCCTTATTGACCATACACCTTGAGTAGGCATGATGAATCAGTCTGTTGTACAGAGTCATATCTGCTGGTTTTACACTGCAAGAATCCTTGGCTTCACCAGAGGGTTGATAGGTTCTCAGGACATCTTTGTGTCCAACGTAAAATGCCTAAAATAGCAACAAGTACATCTTGCAATATAAAGATAGTTAGACATAAGAAAAGAAACAGATTTGAAAATCTCCAATTTCCAATCGATTGTAAGGAGTGTTAATCGATTGGTGTCTCTGGTTGCTAATCGATTGCCTTCAAGTTGGATTAGATTGTTACCTGCATCACTCGATTGAAATGTCAGCTATGGAATAAAAACTAAGTGAATCAATCGGTTGCTTGGATTCCCAATCGATTGCCTTATGTCAATCGATTGATTCAGTTTCAATCGATTGCATATAACTTTGATTCTGTGTAAGGTCCCATTGATTGCACATCGATTGCTATCCCAATCGATTACTTTTCCATCCAATCGATTGATCGCAGTCTGATTACTTAGAGTACTTTTTGTGCATCAATCGATTGTTCAGACTTCTTACCGATTGATAGTCCCCAATCGATATCCCATCGATTGCAGTTGTAATTCTCCAATCAATTACAGGTATTTCCAATTGATTGCTTAACTTAGATTTTGAGAAACAGTTTTTTGAAGTATTTTTCTAAGTTAAGATCTCATGACCCTACAGCCTAAGTCATGTTTGGTTATCATCAAAACTATAGAGTTCAACAGTAATTTGTCCGTGTACAGCATCAAAGGATATGGTGCGTGCCCTATATGTGAAGATGATACCCATTCGATGCGACTGGATCATTATAAGAGAAATGTTTACATGGGACATTGGAGGTTCTTGCCGTTAAAACATCGTTGGTGAAGGTGGAAAAAGGCATTTAATGGGAGCTCAAAGGAAGGTAGGACACAAAGGATATTGACAGGGATAATGTTTTTGAAAAGGTGAAGGCGTTGGAGAATGATTTTGGAAAACCTTTTGCTAAAAATGTGTTGACAAGTGGTTGGAAGAAGAGGCTCATATTCTTCAAAGTCCTGTATTGGAAGTCCTTATATGTTAGACACTTTCTTGATGTGATGCATATTGAAAAAAATATTTGTGATAACCTAATTGGCACGATGCTGAATATGCAAGGGAAAAGTAAGGACGATGTCAATTCAAGGTTAGATATGCTTAAGTTGGGAATAAGACAAGAGTTATCACCTATCGAGAAAGGATACCGTACTTATTTACTTCCAGCAGCTTACACCGTTTCGAGGAAAGAGAAGAGATCATTCTAAGTTTCTAAATGGAATCAATGTTCCAGAAGGCTACTCTCAAATGTAAAGAACCTTGTATCCCTGAAAGAGTTGAAGTTGAAGAACCTGAAATCTCATGATTGTCACATCCTGATGCAACATTTCTTACCGATTAGCATACGCATCATTTTCTCCAAGATACTGCGAAGCACGATCCCAGACTATGTATGTTCTTTAAGCTCATTTGTAGTAAAGTGGTTGATACAACAAAGTTGCAGGATTTGTAGAGGAAGATCGTTTGTATCCTGTGCGAACTTGACATGTATTTCCCCCTTCATTGTTTGACATCATGATGAAAGTAGTGATATGAATATGATAGAAGATTATCCTTCCTTTGAAACATTACTATCATAAGACTTTGATGCAGACGGATATGATGATGAAGATGAACTAGTTTATGTAAGGTGTGCTCATGAAGAAGGCATTTGGGCCAACACAACCATAAATCCTACAAAAAAGAGGAAGCAAACAATTTTGGATAATATAACAATGAGGAAAAAGAGACGAATATCATCATATTGATTTACGTTTGTATGTATTTTCTTTTTTTACTATGGATTATTTCATTATATGCATATGCTGAACAATATATCTTGTTTAATTATTTTACAGGATAATGGAATTTTGACCTACAGGAGGAGAAGGAAGCACAACCGAGTTCCCGGGTAAATATTGGTGAAAGTATAGGAGATTTTGAGGAGCAAGTTCATCGTGGCAGGACCATTATGCATAATCTCCTCAAATGTAGAGCTCTAGGACAAAAGACATCCCTTGTATGGAACAACAATGGCCAACAAATCGGAAAGAGTGCGAAGGACCTCACCTGTTTCATTGGGTGCACTGTTTGGGATAAAGTTCCTATTATAGTTATGGATTGGAGAAAAGTAAGGGCCAAACATGACGAGGTTTCGTTAGAGGTTCAGGTAAGCTACTTTTTTACAATTAAGTTTAATTTGGTCATGATGACATTGTAACTAACTAATATGATTTTTGTTGTTAAAAACTGTGTTTGATATCGATAAGACTCATAGGCAGTATGTGATTAAGAAAGCTTCAAAAATGCATAGGAATTTTCGTTCAACTTTGAGCACATTATATACGAGAGATGAAAACGGGGAGATCATTCCAACAACCCCATCTCCATATGTAGGGGCCATTACTGAAGCACATTGGGATGCATTTGTGGAATCACGTTTATCTGAGGAGTTTTAGGCAAGGAGTGAAAAAACTAGCCAATCAGCTAAAAGCTGAGTATCCTTATTTAGGTGGACGAAAAACATTTTCAGAATTGAAGCAAGATATGGTATATTAAGAACACTTTTGGATCCAAAATTGTGAAAAAATGTTTATGTAATTAATTTATAAGTTTACCTGGTTTACCTTGACAGATTAAGGAACAGGGCTTAGAAGATAGACCACCACGGCATGAAATCTGGATCAAAAGACACTCAGAAAAAGACGATACCATCGTTCATGGAGAGGTCAGAAGAGTCTGTGAACTATATGTAAGTCATTCTCTTGGACTTTGTAATTTTTTTATTAGTGACTTTGCTAAGTTAATAACTAATAATCCTTCTTGTTATAGGATATGTTAACACAAGAATCACCCGACGAGGTCAACAAATTTGGCCACGGCGATATCCTAAGCAGAGAACTCGATCACCCTGAATATTCGGGCCGTGTTTAGGGCATAAGTGTAGGGGTCACACCTTCATCTTACTTTGGTCTCCAAAAGAAGGCAACAAAAGCAAAGTTTCTGTATTGAAAGATGAAGTTAATACTCTGAGGGAGACTATGCTTGAAATGCAACAACGAAACGAGGAAATGTAATGTCGGCAAGATCTGATGTTCGAATTTTTCCAGCGTAGTAATGTTGCATCACAAACGTCGAACTTCGTGCAACAAAGTAACGTTCCTTCCTGTGAGAGTCCAAGCATCAAGGATAGCTGTATGATGCCTAGGGCCCAAATTCCTCAGGTAGTTCATAGATTTTCTACTTACAAACTTGCAATGATACTGTTATATTATCGATTGTGAGCTAATGTTGTCAACTCTTTTGTAAGGCGAGTCAAAGTGTAAGCTGTATAAGAATCAATCATTCAGTGAAGTAGTTGTGATTGGCAAGGTCTACAACACTTCAAACATGACCTTACACAATTCGCCGTTTCCTGAAAATACACTAAGAGTATTGATTGAACTCTCTTGCAACGATGCGACACCGTTACCATTCCCTACTCCTGATGACATGACTAGGGTCGGAGATGTTGTTGGTGCATTTGTTGCTTGGCCCATAGGTTTGATTGAGCAAACACCACAAGTGGTTATTTACTAATAACGTTTAGACTAGCATTCTTTGTGTTGGAATAACTCTCTTTTATTTACATGTTTTATACATGGTACACAATCTCTGGGGAAGAAAGCACAAGTGGTTGATGTCAAAAGTACTGGTGGTTCAGTTGCTCAATTGAAGAAAAAGAGTTCACAAACTGATCCATTGTCATAGGTGATTATTTTCTAATTAATTTAAACTAGCAATCTTTTTATTAGAAGAAAATTTCAAACTTTCTATTTATATGGTTTATAGGCAACAAAAATAAAGGGCAAGAAGAATGTACAAGTGCCGAAATGCCAAACCATGCTCGATTGCGAGCATTTGTAGCTACCGTATCTTGCCGGTCTATTGCCACAATTCCATTCAATAGGCATATATTTGGCGAGTCAAATTTCAATGAGCTTCTTTCTAGGGATCAGGTCATGGAAGTGCTTAATGAAATATGGGTCGATGCTACGATTATCAATTTATAGATCAGGTATATATGCGTTTCCATTGTGGTTTTGTTCAATGTCATAAGTTTTACACTAATTGGGAGTCGGTATGGTTTCTATGAAAGCATTTGCATGAAGATGTCATGATCGCCGAGGAGCATGTCTCGTTCAAATTCATAAACCCTTATCAATAGTGCAAATTTCGGGCGCAAGACATGAGGAGTAGTTCAAAGAGATTAAAAGGCGTTTATCTTTAAAGGCAACAACCAGAACTTTATTCTTAGCTCCAATTAATACAGGTAAGCCTATACGCATTATAGCTTTCATTGTATTCTTAGCTCCAAGCATCATAGATATATATACTTACATAACGTTATAAAACATTTTAGGCTACATTGGGTTTTGCTTGTCATCAATCTGACAACACAATCGGATCCTATAGTTTACTATTTGGATCCTGTGGAAACTGCTGAACCAAATAATCGCACAGATTTGATGCGTTTCTTTAATGAGTAAGTGAATGTCAACATTATTTGAATGCGTTGTATTATTTGTCATTTTATGACCGACCCTGGCTGATAAAATTAATTTAATTTGTTTCGTTTCCAGAGCGTTAACTAGTTTTTGGGCTTCTAATGGGTTGAATTATTCCAAAGCTCGTTACTAGAAAGATGCTTATCGATGGCTCAAAGTCCATGTTTTACAAGTTATTCAATTTTTAAAACAATCACTAGGTAAACCATAACATAAGTGTTTTTTATATGATATTTGGTATTTTTTGTTACAGTGCCCATATTAACCCAATGACAACGACTGTGGATACTATGTCATGCATTTTATGAGGGATGTCGTATCACATGGTCAAGATAATATTCCATTGTGTAACACCTAAATTTTACTACTATATTATAGCATTTTAATTTATTTATAACCACTTTTTAATCACGGAAGCTCAAAAATACGAAAAATTTAAAACTTTTTCTTTCCAAAGTATTAAATCAAATTTCCTTTCTTTCAAATGAAATTTTCTGATAAATTGGATTATATTTAAACTTTCAATAAAATAGAGTGGTTATTAAAACAATTAAAATAACTCTAATTATAACGCTTGGGGAGCCAGACCCCTTACATTATATTTACATATTCTTTAGATTATGTTCTATTTATCTATTTCCACTTCTCTTACTATAATAATATATTGGCGGGTTATCTCGATTGATAACCCTCTTACATGTGTATGTAGCTCTATTAATCCTTAAGGATATATATATACATATACAATTATACATTAACTACTAGACAAGCTTCCCACTTGTCTTAATTATTTAAACATATAACATACACAGGCAAGTAGGTTCTTAAAGTAACTACCTACAGAGTACAAGACAAAGCAGGCATTCCTGCCCCTTCATACTACCTTACTTCTTTCCCAGTTAGCTACTCCCATTCTGGTATACTGAAAACGTTTTGGAAAACAGTGAGATTGGAAATCTCAATAGCAGTTTATTTCATATCATGTGTGCACTTATATATATACATATACATCAATTTCATAAACATGTGCATATAATGAAAGCATATATCCCTTTTAAACCAATATCTGTAGGATTTTCCAATTATAGCCCTCACGGCTACTCAATAACCCTCACGGTTATAGGAATCTAATTGTAGCCCTCACAGCTACTCAATAACCCTCACGGTTATAGGAATCTAATTGTAGCCCTCACAGCTACTCAATAACCCTCACGGTTATAGGAATGTAATTGTAGCCCTCACAGCTACTCAATAACCCTCGCGGTTATAGGAATTTAATTGTAGCCCTCACAGCTACTCAATAACCCTCACGGTTATAGGAATTTAATTGTATACTGGCAAAGGGGGAGCGACCCACCTAGGCGTTGGAGTACTCCATAAATATCACTAATATCATAACATGAATAATGCCCATTTAAATGCCACAGATATTACAAAATTATATATAGAAATTAATATTATGAATTAAACTATTACCTGGCTTTATCGTTACTCATGTACCGGCTCCTTTCCTTCTCAATGCTTTGAAGAACATATGCTACTATCAATTCCTATATTCACACATAATAATAAATTAATACATATACTCTTATATAATTATCCAACATCTCTCACGTTCTTATGATATTATATACTTCTACCCTTCCTATCTCTAGTATATGTTTCAATCTTAATCTCTTTCTCGGTTGTTAATTACACTATCATCAAACAGACATTTTACAATCATCAAATAATGCACACCTATACAAACACAAGCATCAATATATCCTCAATTATTTGAAATCAAACTCACATCATATACTAACATATATAACAATTTACTTTACCTAATTAAGTTCAACTAATTTCAAATAATTTTCCAATGATCATACTCAAACTCAAAGAAAGCAGAAACACTGAATATATTTACATATTACAAAAGCTTACTAAAGTGTCTAATTTCATCCTTCCACCATTAGAGGCATAAAGAAGCAAGATTTATAACAGTCTTCATATTCATTTCTCTTGGATCTAATCACTGATGCCTCATTCATAATTTAATTTCGATGAACATCCAGTGTCCATCTAACACAACATTATCAATTGTTACATTTACATACCTTGAAATAATTTCTATTTAATTATTTCAGATTTACTTTGGTCACTTTAACACTCATGTAGACGTTGGAAGAATATCAAGACAATAACCATAAATCAATTCAAACAACTCCTATACTAATTATCATCAATCAGAGTTATAGATTCCAAAGAAACAAAAACTTAGGCCTTCTAATAATAACTTGGCCTTTGGGACCTTCCAACTAAATCCTAATCAAAATATTTCAAAGCACATCCATCTTTTAAAAAGCTTGTTTCACGTGAATAAAAATACTAGAACAGTTGGAAAAATATAATCTATTGTAATACCCAAACTTTAGCTTTGACCAATGAAGTAATTGCTAGCACCCAGATCAACTTATACTTGATTCTGACTGCTACATGGCTCAGTTTTACTTATTTTCATTATTTTATTTTATTTTTCTTTTATAGAATTAATCAAAACTGAATCATATGTACTTCCTCCCTTTATTCCTTCATTTACTAAATTTCCAAAACAATTAGTCAATCACAATTTCAATTAAACTCACACTAACTTCTATTGAACCCTTGCCAAATTCCAAACAAACCACAAAGCCACATATCACAATTTACAGCCTCATCCACTTACTCAATTTCACCTTAAATGCTCAACTCAAACCTTTTAAAAAAAACAAACATAAAACATAAATAAAGCTTTCACATATCAATCATTCACTTCAATTAACATCTATGCATATCAATATATATACACTTAATTCCTATCTCTACTGCATAAAACATTCATCATGATTGAACTTACAATAACATATATTCTTTCCAATTAGCTTATTTTGACCACATCCCTCTTCAATTAAAACAGAACATCAGAGATCCCAAAAAAAAATAAGCACTAAATTCACAAATAGAGAAATATCATAAAACTTAATCATACAAATTCAATTCACAGTGAATTTAACATTTTCCCATAAAATTTAGCTTCAATTGGAGACATCAAACTCCCTTTTCAATTGCTTAATTTTTATAATATGATTTTCAAGCTTACTTAAAACTGGACAACAATACTCCAAGGATTTTTAAGCCATAATTTTTCGACATATTTCCCAATAAACACAAGATCCTTCCACATCCATGTGGAGATAGTTAGTTTTAACAAAATTATTTCCTACATAAAGTAGTAGTGGCTGCTGGCCTAACAAATTTTAGAAGCCAGCTAATACATTTCACACGTTATTATCCCCATTTTAGCACATCAAAACAGTGGGGTATTTTCAGTTTTGTGCTTCAACAAAAATCTGAGCCTAATGACTTAAACATTCTAGTCAAAAGCTTTGGAGTAAAAACATCAACATAAACTTTGGTCTACACTTGTCTATGCTCATTTCACTTATTCCTTAATTTTCTCTCTAAATCTGTCACTTTTTATATCAAAGAAACAAGACAACCAAAACATCAAATTACATATTCGGGTATACCACAACAGAGCAACCCAAGCACATGCAATCACACAAATCAACTTTAATACTTCAATTAATCCTTAACTCAAAATAAAAATCAGAAATAGACATAGAAGGTTCATGTACAAAATCCAAAGAATTAGCAAGAAATCGCACATGCAGTAGTAGAAACCAATACCACAGTATTCCTAGTTTAATCAATCACTATTTTGCTTTGGTCTTAGCCGAAACTTAAAGGGTTCTTCAGTGAACCGTAGCAATGACCAAGAACTCGGAAAACTGACCAAAAACTTGCATGCAAGCTTAAACTTCATTGATCAATTCGAATCTACCACTAACTAGTTTTAACACCTACCAATTTTCCTTATTTCACAAAACAATTTCACTTCTTTTAGCTTAAATTTTTGAAACCAAAACAGAGCACCTTTCCCCAAATTCGAAAACAGCAATATAAGCCTAATTAAACACATGAAATTTTGATTTTCTTTAGAAAAACTGTAATCTTCACCAAGTCCTTACTTAATCTATGGTTTTCCCCCAAAATCCCCAAATCGGATCCATCTCCCAAAACGCTCTAATCGAAGAAATGAAAGATGGAAACGGAGAGAAGAGACTCACTGGATTTCACACCCAAGCTTGCATGCGCCGTCGCCACCTTGCTCCGCCGTGAATCGCCGCTGAAGCCGCCGGGAGCCGCTAAGAACCGAGTGAGCACGAAGAGAGAATGAGAGGAAATGAAAAATGAAGAGAAAAGGGAAGTGAGGGTTCTGCGTGGAACAGAGGTGGAGGGGAGTATATATTAATTTTAATTAGGTAATTTTACCATTTTGTCCCTCAGACTATTACTCAAGATATTTTCCAACCAAGGACAAATATGGTCATTTTCATTTTCTCTTTTTCATTATACCCTTCTTTGCGAAAAGTTTAATTACTATTTCCTTTCCAACTTAATCTGAATTAAATCCCAAAATAATTCCTCTAGATATGCTTTAATTTCCAAATTTATTTGTAAGACTTTTTAAATAACAAACAATACCTCAAGGTTCTAAATATTCCCTTATTTAAAATTATCTTCTAACTACTTTTTCTCAACTATTAAAGAAAAATGAGCCTTAAAAATTATTAAAAATACGTCTGGCCTCACAAATTATTTATAAGGTTTTTTTAATTTCTAAATGCCACCCCAAGACTTTAAATAAATCCTTATTTTCTATTTTCTAAAATTTGGGGTGTTACACATTGGCAGTAAGTTTTATATTTTTCCAACTATTAAGTGTTTGTATTTGTTAGATTTCAAGTAAATTTAATTGTCATTTAAATATATTTATGCAATATTACCCAGAAGCACGTTGCTTCATGTTGTCAAGGGAAAAAATGAATGCGCTACTTGAAGAGTTGTGCAATTATGTACACCCTCTTTTCTCTCATATTAGATAATCTAGTAGCATACTTTTGTTTCCTAATTAGAATTGTACGTAGGTTTGATTGTATATTGTTCTCTGGACGAGTTACTGGTGCATATGGATTGCCTGAAATTCTATAGAATTGCTGGTATTTTTACACTGATGTAGGTGGGTGTGAGAAAAAATAAATGATTTATATTAAAAAAAATAAAACCTATAGCGGCGCTTTTAAAAATAAGAGTCGCAATAGGCCACCTATAGCAGCGTTTTTTATTTATAAGCGCCGCTAGAGGCTCCACATTTTTTTTTTTTTTAAATTTAAATAGCCTATCCCGGCACTTACTAAGCACTAGGATAGGCAACCTATAACGTCGCTTATACTTCAAAAGCACCCCCTTTAGGCCTTTGGTTGAATTTTTTTTAAAAAAAATTAAATGGCCTATAGCGGCGCTTTGTAATTATAAGCACCGCTTTAGGTTGCCTAATAGCGGTGCTTATTTATTAAAAATGCCTATAGCGGCTCTTAATAAGGGTTGCGATAGGTCATTTGGCCTATCGAGGCACTGGCTATAGCGACCCTTAATAAGCGTCGCTATAGGTATTTTCTATGGTAGTGTAAATAAAAAATGGCGATTATTGAGTTACCTGATAATATGAACATCATAAAAATAGAGCAAGCTAAAAGGGTTGAACTTGAAGCTTTCACCATTGCTATATATGGAGCTTCCTACTTCACTATGAATTTGAAAGTTTTGTAGACTTGTATATAACTATTATATGCAATTGTTGAAACTCCCACAATCTTTTTTTTTTTCATTGCGCTTTTTTAGGCCTTTGGACTCTTTGAAATTTATGACTCTCGTTAATTAAGCAGTAATGCATTAATGTCAATGCAAGTTTTTTCAGGGTTCGGTTCTCTTAGCAGCATTTCTCTCTGTATCTCTCACAAACATCCATCATGAACATCCAATTAATAATCTGAATATGGTTAGAAAAAGAAACATCCCATAACTTTTAAAATTGCATATCCATGTAAAATAATGAGGATATCTGCTTTATTGCAATAAACCATTCAAATTTACCTATGAGGGATACTAAAAAAATGATACTGAGGAGATCTGCCTCATCCCATTTTAAATCATTATTATTACACTCCATTGACCTTTGTTTGGTAGCTTACAATTATTGAGATAGAATATTATAGTATGTTAGAATTGGAACCGGTTTCTCTACAAAATATAAGTAACAAGGGTTAACCATAATTAAACAATATCTAGATTTCATGTTGACGATTTAGATTTAATTTTCCCGTTTCCCGTTAGTTTGAAAAGGGAGTTTATTTTTCCATTTTTATTTTTGCTCGTAATCAACAAAATATATTTCTTGCATCTCGTTATGCACTCATTCTATCTCACTCATCTTTTTCATAAATAATGACATATTTAAAAAAAAAAAAGAGTTATCACATTTAACTAATTTTGACCAACTATTTTATCATATTGACGGAGTTGAAGAAAAGAAACCCAAAAGATATGAGGACACTTAAAGCAACAAGAACCATTATCCCCACTGCTAAACATGGCCTTACGTTCATCAAATAACTCTGCAACAACATCAGGGCTTCACAAACATGCTCCCCATACTTACCTTCATAATACTCTCTTTCCCAATTCATCATTCCGTAATCTTCATTTTCATCTTCTTTCTTCTCCTTCATCTTCATCTCCCTTATTCGTAGTCTTAGCATGATCATGTTTTCGTCCACCTGTCTTCCCCATCGGTTCTCTTCTCCTCCTCTTGCTTTCACAACCACCATGTTGCCCACACGGTGGTGGCACTTCCTTCTCGGGAAAGGTCGTAGCGGTACCCATTTGGATTTCCAGCTCAATGAGGGAAGAAGGGTTAGTGCCTCCATTAATTTTGGAGAAAAGAGGAAGAGATAAATTATATATGGCTTGTTATTGGTTTTACTATGTTTGGAGTGTTAAGGAGCTTGAAATGGGAAATAGAGTGTGCGTGGGATTGAGGAAATGAAATCAAGTGAATGGTACGTAAAACGGAACTAACGTGTCCTATGAGAAATACTTATTGTAACGTATTTGACCATATTATGGTCAAATAGCTATATATATATAGTATATAATGCCTTCCCCTAGGGTTTATATAGAGGCATCAAGTTAAAATCATGCTAATATAAATCAACTAGAGTTGGACGGTCATACAAGTGGATTGGTGAACCGGTTTGTTAGTCAATTCAGTTCAAGGTTTTGGATGGATTGTTTAGATTGAATTTTATATTTTTTTCTCTCTTAACGGTCCTAAAACAATACTGTTCCAAAATTTTTATAAGAAAAATAGTATGTGAGATTTGTACTTTATTAATTCTGTTGTATTAGATTGTGTAGTTTATGCATAAATGTTTTATTTATTTGTGGATTAATAATTTTTCATTTAAATATTATTTCTTGTAGGGTTATGTGTGAATATTATTTTTTTAATTAATTTATACTCTTTCCGATCCTTTTTTTTTAACTAATTAATACTCCTGCAATTCAACAATACATATCAACTGAAATAAAAAAAAATCACGTAAAATAAATTAGGATTTTCTAAGAAAATAAATAATTTAGGCTGTATTTTTATGTGCCCTGCTTCCTTGAGAGTATCGTGAGGTTTACTTGTAACTTCACATATATTATCCTTCTTTCCAACCCATACAATCTCAATTTACATACCATGGATTTTGACATAAATATAATCTAGTGTAAACTTCAGCTTCCAAATATAGTAGAAAAATATTGGTCATCACATGCATTTTGGTTTTTTCTTTTATAATTTTTTTGTTCACTTCTTTATTTTATGTAATTTTCGGACGGTAAAAAACCCAAAATCTCAAGTTTAACAACAAATAACAACTTTTTATCTTCTATATATACAGGGTTTTGTAGCCTTTTAGGAAAAATATTTTTGTAAGTACAAAGTTAAATGATTTAGTTAAAAGAGAAAGTTAATTAGAACACTAGACAATTAAAATTTGAGAGAAAATATTTGGTAATAATTAGACGCTTTAGAAGCCAAATTTTAATTCACTTAATTACTTGATTAAGAAAAAAATCTTACATAACTTTTCATTTTTTATTATAAGTTTTAAAAGTTTGCTGGGTCTTTAATTTGTTAAACTAAGTCTGGATCTGGACAAAATTAGAAGACTTGTATGATTGAATTTTTTTTTTTTTTTTGGCGTAAAAAGTGATTAATTTCGTCTTTGTGCGAAGTGTTTAGCATCATACATTGAACAAAACCGTATATAATAATGATTCACTGAACCCTGCGTCTTATGGAAAAGGATATGATTTATATTTTTTTTATTACTTGCTTCATCTTAAATAAGCTGACTAACTAGTTTTTGTAGATATTAAAATATTTATTATTTAGAAAAATAAATGTAAATTGATTTTTCTAAATTATCTCTTTTAATTATTTGCGTTGGATACTGCTTCATTGATGAAAAGTCTCTTATTAAGGATGTTTTCTGCCTTCACCAATATATAGTATTTTTCAATGCAAATAATCAATTTGACAAAAAATGCAAATAATCAATAGGAAGAATTTAAGGCCAACAAAGGCTTGTCAAGTTGGTAAAGACTCAACGCAACCCACAAATTTTAGTTCAAACAATTCTAGTGACATGGAGACATAGTTAGTCAGCAATTTGTAAATATTTTTATAACTGTTCTTTGAATTTAGAAACATGTCTCTAACTATTATGAGCCTATGACATCGAATTAGAATAAGAGCAGCTATATCTTTTAGTTTGTGATAGAGATATAGTCCAGAAAACCTCTCGTACACCCACTAGTGCTGGTTTTAATGGCGAGACTTTCAGTTGTTTAAGTATGTACTCTCAATTTGATAAACATCTTTAGGTGAGCTATTCTCAATTGAGTCCGACAATAAACAAATCTATCCCATTCAAATGTACATATTTTTTTAATAAATGGTTTAATAGTTCTTAAAACTCACCTGATGGACAATACAATAGGAGAAATTGAAGATGTGATAGTGTCGGGTTAGTAAAGTTATTTTGTTCATAAGCTTAGAAAAGTAAAGAAATGATTCGATCGGTCCACCACCATATATACAAAACATCGATTTTATAATTGTTAATAAACTTCTTTTAGGATATTGCTATTTTTGGCTGATTAATTAGTGTAATGATTATTAGTAAGCTTTTAATTAGTTTCCTATCTCGCATGGGTTAACTAATTTATATTAAATTATATATGTGATTTTGAATGCGTCATGTTCAAATCTGAAGGCCTAAAACATGAGCGATCCTTGAAAATCAAACATGATTATGATACAAAGATTTAGGTCATGATAACCTTGGAATATTGATTCAGTTATACAAATTGATCGTAATGTGAAAATCTTGTAAATACATGATTTCTAATAACAACATACCAATACACGCATTGGATTTAGTAAAATGGGTTTCGAGTTTTGACCACTATGAAACATTTTCTTGTGTCTGAATTCTTGTGAATATAGAAATTGCAACCACTCTTAATTAACCTTGCCAATGCTTAATTAGAAATGTAGACACCTGAATCCTATACATTTTTTTGGTCAAATGAATCTGATACATTAGAACTACATCTTTTTCAGCTTTTTAATGTTGATGGTATGCATTTCCTTTGTGACGTCCTCTATAAACGACAATAATTATATTTAAAATTATGTCTTTTTATTATTTTTAAAAACCCACCCAAGTCTCTTTCACTTAATCAAATCTCTGTCTAATCACTATTTAATCAGCCAATTTCACCTTGAGGCCGAAATATGGCCGATAAACCATCTGAATGATGTACAAAGAGTACGCATGAATGTGTGATTTAGATATACATAGACATGCATGCATATATATATATATATATATATATATATATATTCATTCCAATCTTTCTTCACATATTTATTGAGGTACAAATACAATGTTTTCTATTTCTTACCATTTTTAACACGTTAATCGAAAAATGAATAGAAGTTAGAGTTCAATTATATGACTTTCATGTATATAAATTTATAATAGGAATTTTGTTAGATCTGATATTTACAGAGTACATGGTATTATTAATGACAAAAGAGATCAATGTGGAAGCTGAATTTGATCCCATTGGAATGACAAATACAGACCAAATACAGGCCACTCGAACTTCTTATGACAATTATTAATTAGAAGATTGCATTGCCCTATTTTTTTCTCAGTTACACAAGTTGAATAAAAATCAAATTTTCAAGGGTAATCATTATTCACTGATAACCATCAAGATGGAGGAAAATGTTTTGAATTTGGCTTGAGTTAATTATAATCAACTTAAGGTTCCCCTTTTATAGCTGACATTTTGATCATCGCAAGATTTCTTCTTTCTGCTGCTCAGACTTTATACTTTCTAGGAGTTTAGCCCCATGATTTTTCAGAAAAATATCGAGAAAGATGTGCTTATTTTCATTCATGTCTGTAAAACTAACTTTTATGGCAACATTTTACAAACTATAATAATTGGGATAAAAATCAGTAAATATGATATGATTTAGAGCGTACGGCGTCACATTTGAGGGCTCCAATATCACATTTCAATGTTCAAAAGGCACTTTAGGCTAAACATTGATGTTATGTTAAAGTTGCGGTGGAAAGTTAGTAAAATACCATTACAGTTGTTCATGATGTGATAGTCACTTGGAAATAGTAATTGGTTTTGTAATTATTACTGTTGTCCATGGATTTTCTTTCCTTTTGCCGCATTTCGCTCAAAAGGTTGAAGGGAGATAGTCCATCAAGCTGTTCGCAAAGGCCAACTTGATCCTCTTCCCCAGGGATCCCAGATGAGGGAACCCTAGGGGAGTCACTGACTCCAACTACCGTCCATGTACGATCCATACTAGATCTGACCAATTGCCCATCCTACCCTGGGTCAAATGAAATTTTCCCTTGTTCATAAAATCATACTTATTTGTTAACCAATTCTCATTTTGTCATTTGTCATTGTTAACCAATTAGTTGTTCTTTTTCAATAACAAGTTCAAAAGCATGAAATGATGAGACACACAAGATCCAAAAAAGTTTCAAAACATGAGTGGGTTCCTCCATCTGATCTCTATATGTATGAAATTGAAATCAAAGAGAGAGCGAGGGAGGGAGAATAAAAAATTAACCCACGTAATTAAATAAATTAAATAGGCAAATATGGTGTTAAACAAAAAAATGATATGAGAGAAAAGTAGGAGAGCAAATGGATAACTTCATTAATTAGATACAGCCTATTAAATAGGTGGATTACATCTCAAATTAAAAATAAAAAATAATTCACCCTTTGCCTAAAAGTAGGCATGACTCACAACAACAATTTAAAATGGGATAATGGATACTAATTTAATTTAAAAAACTAATGCCTAAAATCAAGGAATGAGAATAACTGAATATCTCATTATATAATTAAAATATTCTAAATAAATAAATAAATTCCAAGATATGGAATTATTCCCAAATTGGCGCCACACACGTTGTTTATAATTACCTCCGTCCCATAATATAAGGTCCATTGTTTTGAATGGCCTTGTCCCACAATATAAGGTCCTATTTGACTTTGTTTGAGTAATAAATGCTTTTTTTTCCATTTTACCCATGCATTAATTTTCTCACACATTCTCTTTCATCTTCTTTTCATAAGTACCACATCTCTTACTCATTCATAAATAAGGGCAATATGGTATATTTCCTACACATTTATTATTTTTAACTAATTCTAACTAATTTTTTAGGAACCAGCAATTCGGTTAAAAAGACCTTATATTGTGGGACGGAGGGAGTATTTTGCAAACTCCCATCTTCTTTCTCTCTCATGTGCTCTCCTTTTTGTTTCTTTCACTTATAAGGGTTATTTTTGTCTTTTTGCTTACATATTTTATTTCAATTTGGCCCCCTAACCTGCAATGAAATTTCAGAATATTAAAAGGTTGACTGGAATTAAATTGCTACAGTAATCCTTAAATAGAATTCTCCCTATATTTAACTAAAAAATGTTTGGGAAAATTAATTTGAAGTCCATTGTAGGACACTTAATATAAGAGAGGTCCCACAAAATGATGAAATTAAAGTAGGGTCCCAAGGGATCTTATTTCTATTATGTCCCAAAACCAAATGACATTTTTATCCCTTTCATTAAACAGCAACAAGCTTATTCTTCTCCACTCCATGTCATGAACTAGCGCCCAGAAACCTCTACTCCCTTTCTCACCGAAAAGCCCTAGATTTCGCCATCGTTCAGTGCGTCGTCGAGTTTCACCGGCTGTCATCGTTCACTTATTTGGGTCCCCCAAAAAAACAAAGAAAGAAAGAAAGAAAATTACTCCCAAGTCTGTATATTTGTGTGCGCACCTAAATTTTTTAGTATTTCTGCATACAACCACGTGCGATTTCAATTTTTAAAATACATACCTTATGTTATTATGTTTGGGATAACAAGTGTTAAAAGCGCACATATTTAAGGGAGACGCTGTTTTCCTGCAGGGATGCTGACAGTGTGATGGACTCTGTTGAATTTCTTCTGCATAACTTTACAGAAATGAATAAGCTTTGGGTTCAGTAATAAAAAGTTTAGTAGTGTATTTGATGTCTTCTGTAGGAGCCTTTATTTAAATAGTTCACTGTTGCTGGTGCCGCTTGTAAATTGGGAATTTTAAGTCTGTTTGATGAAACTATGGGATTTGAAAACTGATATCCTTTTAGAACTGAGATACCAAATGAAAACTTATCACAAGCTGCATTTGGAACTTTTTAAATTGAGACTCCCATGATGTTGCAAACAACCATAAAGGCTTCAATGTAGTTAGTTTTTGCAAAATGTTTTTGCTTGACTCGGTTTTCTGTCTGGATTTCCCCTGGGCTTCAAAAAAGAGTATGTTCTCTTTCTATCTTGAAGATCTGTTATGTAAAATTTTAGCTTTTATTTTTTCATATGTAATTGTAATCTATATTTGCATGTGAATTCTAGGGACTACTGATTTATTTGGTGAGCGATGGTTTGGCATAAAATCATATCAGATATTTATCACGGGAATTAGCTAGAGAAGAAGAGAGGCAAGAGAGAAGCCAAAGTAGTCACTGGTTGGATTTTGTTTTTGACCAAATAATAGCTTGTAATGCTACACTTTGTAATTGGTTTTGATTGCTTAGTAAATTGACTATTAGATAAGTAAAGCTAATCAATCAGATTTATAAATGAAGGAGAAGAGTTTTTATAAATGAAAACATTATCATTTCAAAGGATTGGCTATAGCTACCCAATGTGTAAGGCTCTTTGCCCTTATTTGATTTCATTGTTTTGTTATTGTTTGCTCTATAGTTGTAATTATGTGCTCTATAGTTGTAACTATGTGCTATGAAGTTGTAACTATGTGCTCTGAAGTTACAACTGGTTGCAGTGTAGCTATTATTAACAAGGCTAATGAGAATATGTTTTATATATGTTTAATTATGCAGGGGGATGCTTGCTTAACAACAATGACATTTATTGACAACAATGATGTTAGGTTTCACAGTGACAATGTATTCAGTCACAATAGATGTTAAGTTTCGCAGTAATAATGTATATTAGCCATGTGTAACAAAATTATGAGGCTAGTGCACAAGTTGTATAAATTCTTGTTATTAACAACTTATGGCCAGATGCTAACAAGTTTTTGGGTATGAGTGACAACTTTTAAGACTCTTATGTTTGTAAATTGTTAACATGTGGTCTTTTGTGCTAAATGCAATTGCCTTCGTAACAACTTTTGGCCTGTCTGTAACAAGATTTTGGCCATAATTAAGTAACAAGTTTTTGGGCATCACTCATAAGGTGTAAAAATTTTAGGTAGTAGCAACTTTTGGGCTAAATGTAACAATGTTTTGGCCATTTATAACAAGTTAATGACTAGCCCTCACAAGTGTTGTAAATTATTTACATGTGGTATTTTAGCACATGTATAACAACATACAATTTTGGTAATGTTTTGACCATGTGTAACAAATTTATGAGAACCACTCACAAATCATTTAATTTCTTTAATGTTGTATTTTAGCACAAGTATAACAAAATGGAATTGATTTCATTACAACTTTTGGGTTGTCTGTAACAACTTATTGACCTTTCGTAACAAGTTACTGAGCACCCATCACAAGGTGTAAAAATTTTAAGCACTAATAACTTTTGGGCTGTTTGTAACAATGTTTTAACCATGGGTAAAAAGTTTCTAAGCACCACTTACAAGTCATTGAACTTCTTTAATGTTGTATTTTAGAACAAGTATAACAAAATGTAATTGACTTCGTGACAACTTTTGGGCTATCCGTAACAACTTTTTGACTTTTCGCGCGTAACAAGTTGCTGAGCACCAATCACAAGTTATTGTCGCCCATTTATTGCATGTCACCTTCTTCGCCATTTAAAAATTATCCAACTGTATGCAACAAACATATTAATTACAATGTTTTGAGCCACATGTAACAACTATATGAGCATAAGTTACAATTATAAAAAACTTTAGCCCAGTAACAACTTACGAGCTTCAACCCAACAAAGCTTCAACCTTTTAGTTCACCCATGTCTTAGAACGAAATAACAGAACACAAAACCCATCCCCAGTAAAATTCATTTAAAATTTTAATTATCTTCCAGAAAGTTGTTATTCATAACTGAATAACCTACGATAACAACCCTTTGAGCATATAAAGACAATACAATTTTTAGCTGATGTGGAAACCCAAAAGGCTTCAACCTTTTCAAATTTCCCCTATTACAAAGCATATACACCCCCAAACATAGCACCAACCCAAACCCTCATCAACAACAAATGAGAAACCAACTTATATCATAAGTACAACAAAAAATCACATTGTTCTTGGTGGTGGAATATGGATGAAGATGGATGATGGATGAAGTTGTGCCTTCATATTCTTGGTGGTAAGTGTTCTTCTTCCCAGTGCAGGCACTTCGCCGAACTTAATGAGTAAGTGAATGACTTTGTTCCTTTTCTTTTGTTAATTAGAAGGAGGGCAAGAATGTCGTTTAATTTGGCCTCTTGGAACATAATAGAAATAATGTTTCTTGGGATCCTACTTTAATTTCACTATTTTGTGGGACATCTCTTATATTAAGTGTCCTTCAAATGACCCCAAATTAATTTTCCCAAAATGTTTCACCGTAAAAAGCCTAGCTGAATTAAAGTAACTTTTTGTTGCCTCTTCTTATTGTGCGGTGCGTTTTTGCCTGATGCGCATAACTGACAACCATTCATATGCTCTGTCACATTCTTCAACCAATTCGCCCCACTTTTTTCTTTTTTCTTTGTTCTTTTTAAGGTTGGTAGCAAGGAAGGTAATTCACTCATCAACTACTGACGGATACATCCATATAGAAAAGGCTATTTGAATACTCTTTGAATTTTATAACCTTAAAAACTCTAAAATCCAGCTTTAAGTCTAACGTTACTTTAAAAAAATTCATTGTTCGGCTAAGCACAAGCATCCTCTCATTAAAGGCAATTATGTTTGAGATACTGTCGAGAACTAAATGCGAGCACATTTTCTAACAAGATTTAAACCCCTTTTGTCCCTTCTACTAGACTCCACCTCTGTTGATAATTAAGTCATTAGATTTCATCGAATGCAAACATAAATTTTCCGCTCACATTCATTTTTGGGCTTTGAGGGCTTTTAAACTGAACTCAGTTAATGCTTGTTTGACAACTAGTAAAAAAAACTTTTCTAGGCCAAACCTAGATTTCATAATCATACAGACAAATACCCTCAACTTTTCCAGAATAGCTTTTATCTGTCAAAATCTAGATTTTGGTTAAGTAAAAAAAACACTCACATCTTTTCCAAAATAGCTTTTTAGTCTGCAAACCTATGTTTGGGGCAGAAAACCTAGATTTTGTCAGAAGCTATTTTTTTTTGTAATCTCAAATCTATTCCCCAGAATCTATTCTCTAAAAATACTTTTTCAACTTTTTTTTTCAGAAACTTTCTTTATAAACTAATCCAAACAGGCCCTTGCCTCATCTAAATTTTCTTTTACCTACACAAACACAGCAATTTGCTGATTACTTTTTCATTTGCGTTTTTATCAGGAATTCCTTCATACCAAATGGGACACAAATTACATTTTGTTGGAGCTGCTAATGATCCTACTGACGGGGAAAATAAAGTGTGAGGCTATATTAGGTACAAGTGCTGCATCATTCCACCGTGAATGTAAAGATAAGCAATAGAACTGAATCTGACTGAGAAGAGTGAGAGAGAAAAAAAGAAACAAAGAAAGATACAAATCAATATCACCATGAATCTAAACATTTATGCAAATGAACAACATAATATCAAAATATTATAATTCTCATCCTTGTAATACTTGAAAGAAGTTCAAAGGCATACATAATACATACACTCAGTCAGGGAAAAAAAAAAAAAAAATTCAATTAAGCAGGGCTTGCTTCCACTTCAGCCTCATTAGGTAAGCCTTTCACAGCAATGGTTATGTGGCAAGTTCGCTTTCTAATAGCATAAGCTCGTCCACGAGCTACGGGCTTTACCCTTTTCAAGGTTTTACCTTCATTGACCTCGGCTCTGCTGATAACTAAACTTCCTTTGTTTAAACCCAGGTTATGACTGGCATTTGCTGCTGCAGAAAACACCAATTTAAGAATGACATCGCATGCTCGATAAGGCATGAGTTCAAGTATCATAAGTGACTCTTCATATGAACGCCCACGAATCTGATCGATTACTCGTCTAGCCTTATCGGCGGACATACGAATATGTCGACCCACTGCATATGTCTCTACATTTGAGGTTTCATCATCCTTCCCTGCAGCAGCATTGGATATTCATTTATCACATGTTTTGCCAAATTATTCTGAGAAGGAATTAATACATGTTCAAAGCATACAAAATAATACCTGCACCTGCATATTGTAATACCATAAACCAATGCTCTCAGATTTTTCAAACAGGTATTGTGTGAAAGAGTGGAAATTACCTCATATCTGTATCCCATATCTCATACAAATAGGAGCTCACACCCCTTTTATGAAGGAAGGTGATCATTGTTCCATAGAGGTATGCTGACTGCACAAGTTCACAACAGATTAACAGTGATCCGTGCGCCGGCCATTTTTTTGTTTTTTTGGGGTAGGGCAGGGGAGCAGTGAATTCCATTATAGCAAGTGATCAAAGAAAGTTACAATAAATTAACAGATTAAGGCAGCTAGCATTGCCTGTGTATGCTATTATGTTCCTTTGGTCCTCTACTACCAACTTACAATTTAGGCAAAGAGTATCAAGGAGACTGTTATTCACTATATATATATCCCCACTATAACAATAGAAGTTTGTTATACCCTGGAAATTACGTTTCAAATTCATTTTATCAAGCAGAAATTTCTGATGCTACCTCTAAATGACACCAACAGTCAACTTTCAGGCCCAGAAAAATAAAATCAACTATCTAGGAGGTTCCTTCTTGAAATAAATCAGCTGTAATGAGGTTAAGACCTTTTTTTATGTCAATTTGGCAAAACTTGAAACTTGAAATCAAATCCTGCAGCACTATAGACAACTTAAGTAGTACTGAAGCAAAGCTCGAGAATGTGAGCAACTCAATTCATGGATAGAACTAGAAAGTTCTATAAAGGAGAACCAGAAACTGAGCTCAAGCCTACCCAAACCTAGTAAAGAGATCATTTATTATTGCAATAGATTTGGAGGGACAATCCTGGTGGCTTCATGTCATCTGAACCAGTATACAACAAACTAGTTTCATCATTTTCCTTTATGAACATGGAAAAAGTTAATAACAATCTGTGAACATTGATATACAATGGCCTGTTTAAAGATTTATATTAAAAGGTAAAACTGAACCAAAATGTATTGGGACACCTATCATGGGCTACAAGAGCAAGAAATCCAACCTCTCAACGTTCTCAAAGTTGGCAGGCATGCTCACAAAAACAAACTGGAGATAAAATTTTCAGGAATCACTAGTAGCTCAAAGCAACATTACAAGGAGGCTATGCTAATACCACTAATTTTTTATTTTTATTCTTTCCAAGTCTTAAGTTAATAACTTATCATACTGGCTTTCGCAGTATATAAATCAAGGAAAGAAAAACAAATTGAGCAATTAAGAACAGGCCAATTCAAGTAGTAAAACCCAGGGTTTCATCAGAAATTCAGAAACCCACTAACCCCTAATGTATAAGATCATTCCCTTCTTCTATAATTGGCTCCCCACTTCTTAGACTACAAAGTATCAAACTTTAAGCTCTAACAAGAAAACAATGAACACAATTTACCCAATTGCATAGAAACAGAAGAAGAAGGAAACAAAAGAAGTACCTCCCAGACGGGCACTGTATCGACAAACGAGAGGGTAGAAATGGGTGTTGGTAGAGTCGAAAGGGGTGAGGGAAATGCGGGATTTGTCGTTGAATGTCGAAGAACAACGAATGGATGAGAGTTTCAGGGAACCAGCGATGAACTTAGATGAAGATATACGATGAGATTGCGGCGAGAAGGGGAGATTACGATGAAGAAGAGGATGATGAGAGAGGGATTGGGAGAAAGAGAGCGCCATGGCAAAGAGCTCAGCTCTGGTCTCCGGGAGAGAGAGAGAGAGAGAGAGGTACGGCTTCAGTCCCAAACAATATAGAGATAAGATTATCTTTTTCTTGCCGCTTTTCTTATCTTCACCTTCATAATCCCCACAAGTTCACCGTTAGGAGAAGTAAATACGTTTCAGGAGAACAATTTTTTTTTTTAATCGATTTGATGCGTGAAAAATCAATTTAGAACTCATTAATCATAAAATTTGATTTCAACAATTAATCACTTAATAATGTCATTGATTATAGGAGAAAGGACCAAACAATTAATTATGAATCAATCTTGTTTTTCAAATTTCGTACCTACACAAACAGTATAATCTAATTTCCCTTATAATTTGTTATACATATATCTGGTCTTATTTATAAGGCATTTTTAACATGTTTCACACAGACCAAGAAAAATCTCAAATCTAAGTAATTATGCCTTGAAATTTGACAACTTTCCAACTATACTCTATTTAATATCCACTACACCACATGAAAATAAAGTCAACAAATAATAAATAAATCATAAAATTGTAAATTCACATGAAAAATTTAATGAAGTGCTCTATAAATAGGACCAAATGAAGTGTTCTCCCTCTGCCCTGTAAATAGAACCAAAAGAGTACTATAATTTAATCATACAAGTAAGTTTTTCAAAAATATTATGTAAGATGTTGTGTAATTAAACAGTTTATTTATCTATTTAATCTCCATAAATTAGCTAAAAATTATTTAACTAAACGTAATTTTATTAAGGATCAGAAGTAATATTTTAGTAAAACATCACACATTTCTTGTTGTTGGAACTGCTTCTATGAGGAATATAAGAAGAAAAGATGAAAAAGAAAGCACTGCATGATGTTTTCAAGACGTGGGCAACACTTTTCTCTAGACTTAGACTTGATTAGCAACCACCTATCCTATCTTATAGGCTACAATTTTGATTGACGAACGAATTTCTTGCAAGATATAACAAAGACTCTAAATTATGGATTGTACTCTCAAAACTTAAAATAAGACAACAATTTCTTTTACAAAGTAATAATATGATTTAATTAAGTGCCTGTTTGGGTACACAAAAAATGCTTTTTTGGTACGCAAACTTAAAGTATACACTCAAAGGCAAAGATAATGAGTTTATCCATGCAAATGAGTGGCGACAGATTATATGTCCCAAAATCAATTGATGAAGAAGGCTAATTATAGATCTTAAAGTGATGTCTTGAAATTGAACCTCTTTAAGTAACATATTTCAATGGAAAGACATAGATATGGATAGATTCATACACCCATTGATAAATTCATACAGACATTGATAGATTCATACACTCATATGATGATTTACAAACCAACAAAAGAAGAGCTACATTTTCATATGTGTCTTTTGGAATTAAATAGACATGACTTCTAAAGTTATAACTCTCTATAAAGTATAAACCTCCTCATGTGACATGACTTTTGGAGTTGGCTCTTTACACAAGTCTTCATATAAATTCATTAATTTATATAAGGGGCTTTTTTACTCGATGCTATAATAAGTAAATTTATTAACCATAATACTACACTTTCGAAAGTATTTACTCATATACTATGGTCAAAGTAGTTCACATGTTGATGAACTATGCTTTATAAAAAAGTTCAAGGTGTGAACAACTTCAGTTTTGTCTTTTTGTGGTGTCATACCAAAAAGTGAAGTTGTTCAAAGTTTGAACAACTTCAATTTTTTTTTGGTGAACTGAAAAACTTCAATTTTGTCATTTAGTATTCTCCTTTCTTCCCATGCAATTATTAAAAAAATTGCACACAACCATTTCTTTAGCTGACTCACCATGATTTAATTTGAATACTTCGACCGCACAGATAAATAAGACAATTGATGGTGTGTTTAGATTGGCAGCAGAGAAGTGAATATTTTCAATCTACCTTTTCTAGAAGTAAGATTGGATAAAAGTCAGATTGTATGATGTGATTTATATTTGGATTTGTGATGATAAAAGTGACTTTTTTTCAATCTGACTTTTAGAAACATGTTTGACTAATTATTTTTTAAAAGCAAATTTAGATAAAAAATATTACTTAAAAGACATAATTCTTATTAAATTATAGATTTATAATATGCATATATTCTTATAGTTTAGAAAGAAAAAGTAAAATATGTAACATTCTAAGAAATTATTGACGATTAGTGGAGGTGATTAGGAATTAATTAATATAAATTTATGAATTATTCACATATTTGAGAAATTTGGGGTGTTTTTGAGGATCTTAAAGGCTCAATTCCTCCCTTATTGTAAGGAAAATAATTTGAAAAAATTATATTTTTGGTTCAAACGAGGATATTACAGGAGAAAATAGTTAGAGAATATTATGGTAAATTTTTGGAGATAAAAAAGAAATTTAGATTATAAGATAATATCTTATTTGATAATTTTAGGGTTTAGTAGTCTAATTTTTCTACCCACTTTGTTTCTTTTTTTTATCTTCCTTGCCTTTCTCTCTCCACGGTGGGATTGGTTTTTTCTTTTCAAAAGTAGCTATTGATGAGCTTCACACTAAAAGCTTAGTAGACATCAGCAGCCCATCGCAAGAAAAGCCTACCCAGACATGAAAAAAAATATGAAATTCAGCTTTCACGCCCAATTGCATGTTTGGGTCACAAAACATGATCCCAAACACTCACTGAATCTGATGAAGAAACTAACGTACAACAACAACCACAATGTGTGAGAAGAAGAATAAGATGTGGTACTAAAAGTAACTATTTGTCAGGTAAATCAATTTTTATATTTCATTCATTTATACTTAATTATTATTTATTATTAATTTTTATAAACCTATCCCTTCTTCATTTTTCATTCATTATTTTTTAATTAATACAAATCATATCATTATATAATTATTAATACATTACTCCAATTATTGTCTCATGATTATCAAATTATTTCATATTAGGGAGAGAAGGACGAGGTGCAAGGCGTTGAAATTGGTGATAGGATGTGGAAGTTATTCAAAGGTTGTTGAACTTTACAAGTTGTACACAACTAGATGAATTTTAGTTGTACTTTTTTTTTTCAGACATGTCATGAAGAAGTTCATCTAAGGGCCCGTTTGGTTCACAGAAATTATTTTGACTGAATGGAAAGGAAAGGAAATGAATGAAAAGGAATGGAAAGTCGACACATTTGGCACGCACAGGAAATGAATGGAATGGAATGGAAAATTTTATATTTGGTTGGTTGAAAATGGAGCAAGGAAACTCATAATTCTATACAAATGACCATTTCGCTTTTAATGAGTATTTATTAATTAAACTCACTGATATTAAATTTTAAAATATTTTAAAATTATATTATCATAAAAATAAATGAATAAATTATTTTTATTAATTATAAATTTCAATAAATATTAATTTTTAATAAAAAAATTTTAATTTTCATTAAAAAATAATTTTGATAAATACAAGAATCACATAGATTTTGATTAAAAAACATTGATATCAAATTAGTAAAAAATACTACATAATATTTAAAAATATCACTAAGATACTGAAGATATGTGTAACCATATCTAACAAATTAATTAATTATTAAGTGAAATAAATAGTTAAACTAATTGTAATTGTGAGAATTTTGTAGCTTCAATTAACTGGGCATATCCCAAAATTTCTCACCCATATTCTCTTTGAGTTTCGACTGCTTCAATTTATCAAAAAAAATCATCTCTTACACAAACTCTCGTTAACAAATTTTAAAACACACATCTCAAGTCTCAACTACTTCTCATATATTTTTTTGGCTAGTAGTTCTCATATATTTTAAATAACTACAATAAATAAATATAAATATAAAAGAAGAATATGAAAAAAAACTTATATTCACATAACATATTATAGCAAATAAGAACCATATTCGAATTTGAGCAATAAATTCGAATTTGATAGTTCAAATTTGAATTTGAGCAGCTCACATTCGAATTTGAGCTACGAATTTGAGCTACCACATTCGAATTTGATAGCTTAAATTCGAATTTGAGTAGTTAAATTCGAATTTACTTGCATAAAACTCCGCAGAATCTCATTTATACTCCCTAATACCCAGATTTATGATAAAAAAATCATAAACTCCAGTTAATCTCACAAAGGCAGCAAACTCAAGTCAAATTTGAATAAAAAAGTTAGAACAAACCCAACTCACGTTGCTAGAACAAACCCAATTCACGTGAATCTATCAAAGGCAATCCTTTTTTTTTCACAATTGATCTTGATGGTTTGGATTTAATTCCAATTTGTCCCCCTAAAATTCCAATTTGATACAAAAGTCTACACTCTTCTTCCTCATCTTTTCATTTCCGTCACCTCTTTCATCTTCATTGTGCCATTAGATACAAGATCGGTAAGCTTTTAGATGAGCGATTTTTTACAACAAAATAAATAAATAAATAATCCCCTTTCCTCTTCTCCTTCCATATTGGCAACCCATTGTCGAACCCCATCACCTACAGCGGCGGTGGTGACAAGCATCAGATCTTCAGTGAGAGTACGATGGGAGCACTTTCGACTCTTACGAGTGGAGAGACACAGATCAAAGTTGCCGTCATCAACAATAAAATGCTTCGTAGCTTCTGCTTCATCAACTTGGAGATCGAAGTTGGCATTGCAACTACTGTTTGAGAGGGGGAGAAACGCAGCGATAGATCTAGAACAATGTGGGCAAAGTTGTCCTTTGTGCTTTCCCATCTGCTATGGAAATGAGGTTGACACCGATTTTGGAGGGAAGCTATTCTCCCACGTTTGAAAGAAATTGAGGTGGACCCGGAAATCAACTTCCTAAGCGCTTTGGCAACCAAAAGTATGAAGAGCTACGGAACTGCCGAATTTTCCATTTCCGGCGTGTAAAATATGTGAAGCAAATGAGGCCTAAGTCAGATGAACTTTTAAAGTTCATGTGGACTAGATGAAGTTTAGATGAAGCATTTTAGGAAATAATTTTCATCTTGTAGCATTTAGGTAATTACATTTTTTTTTGTAGTATCTCAGTCAAAATCCCTGTACAAGGAGGTAACTTTATCAAAGAATACATATCTTCACTCTAAAATATTCTAACATTTTTTCAAACAACTATTTTTACTTATTTTTTAATATCTATAAATTAACAATAACATCAACTAGCTAGGGACCATTAATCTTGCGGAATATTTTTATTAATAGATCCTAATTAAACATTTTATTATGTGCATTTTTTTTTTTGTGAGAAAACTTTGTTAAAACTTAAAAATAAAATGACTTCCTCCCAAAACTTTGTTAAAAATAAAATGACTTCCTCCCATCCGTTTGGTTTGGGAACGTGGAAAAAGCTCATCCTGATTCCAGATAACAAAGGGAAACACCCTCTGTGCTCATCACAGCCAAGCTCTTCAAGCTCCTTCAATGCACTCTTCATCGATGATTCGCCGATTCTGCTGTTTGCAGAGCGCTACTTCTCCTCCTTCTCTCTCTTTGTCTTCCAAGAAGAAGTCCCTCGTCTTCTTGGGCTCCCCTCAGGTCCCCTCTCTCTCTCTCTCTCCCCCTCTCTGTGAGTCTTGCTGTTTTACTTCAATGACTTTAATTTGCAGGTTTCAACTACTGTTCTTGATGCCCTTTTCAATGCATCTGGTGCTTCGGATTCTTTATTTGAGGTATTGCGTTCGATTTCTCATATCCCCATTTCGATTTTTTGCTGGATAACATGGGGGGAATTCAAGTGGGTTTTTCTTATTGGATAGCTAAAGTGCCATTAGTATGTATTCCCTGTGCTTTGTTTCATTTTGAGTTCCTTCTGGCTTGTGCTAAGTCGTGTCACTAATACCAAAGCAGTACATCTTCTCTTTTTCTTTTTTGCATTCAATTTCGATAGTTTTTCTCTTAATTAAGTGATGACAAGGTCTTCAATGGAGCTGCATTTTGTTCTTAATGATATTTATGCAGCATCCTATGGAGGGGGGGGGGGGTTTCGTAAAGGTGGCATGTGTTATCCTAATCCTCCTCTTGCATGCTCGAAAGCTATTCTACATGGTTATATGCTAATTAAGTGCTTTCTGGATATTTAGATTTTATATTCCTGCATATAAATTTTGTCTGTTTTAGAGACATAATATTTAAATTTAGACAGAGATTGGGAAATTGAGGCGTCAGTCACTAATTTGATAGGATTTAGGTTGCAGCTATTGTTACTCAGCCACCTGCTAGAAGGGATAGAGGGAAAAAGCTGATGCCTTCTCCATTGGCAACATTTGCTCTTGATAGAGGCTTCTCCTCTGATCTTATATTCACACCTGAACGGGCTGGAGAGGTAACTATTAGCTTTAGTTTTTCTTTTTTTTTCTTAAATAGAATTGGTGAAATGAGTTTTTTGTTGTCAGTTCCTGATAAATGCCGCCGTGTATGTAGTCCTAAGAATTGGTTATGGTTATTTTTTGATGTGGGTGAGTGGGTGATATTCTGGGCTTTGAAGTCTGGACAAAGTATATATAGTTCATTTGCATTGCTTGAGGCACTTATGTTGTTTAATTCTAAACTTCTTTTGTGATCAATGAAGGTCAGAAAAGAATTTACAGTTGCATTTATCATTGACCAAAATCCTAAATTTCATACAAAACACATCAACTTAAACATAAGTTCATAAAAATTCAATGAGGTCGTGAGGCTTATTGATTAATTAAGGGGATAATTTCTGGTTTCTCAAACTAAAATACATTGTGACCTTTTTATCTGCTTGATTTTCTCCCTAATTTTTTAATTTGCATAATACATTTAATACTTTTTCAAAATGGTAAAATCTAGTATTCACAGACATTTGCATTTGGTAATTTAACTTTAATTTTTTAATCCTGGCATGTGACAGCCGTAATCAAAAGCATGTAAGTTAAAGAGTGTATTAAAGTAAATATAAAGGCTTTGTTATAGCAGCATATGGTAATAGAAGTAAATATGGGTGTTCATGTTTTCTTTTCATGCAGGACAGTTTCTTGTCAAACTTGAGAAGTTTGCAACCAGACTTGTGCATTACTGCAGCGTATGGGAATATACTGCCCACCAAGTTTCTAAACATACCACCATTGGGTTAGTCATTTTTTTTTAACTCTTTCAGAATCAACAATACATTCATCTTGTGCTTCCTAGTTAAACATCCTATGTGTCTAGGAGAGACCATACTCTCCTTACAAGTTAAGTTTACAAGTTAAGTGTGAGATAAAATCCAACCATTTTGATTTTATAAGTAGAGTGACAAGTTAAAGCATGTTAAAATTAGACCATCGACTGAATCAGTGGGATAAAAGGGTTCTTCACAATTATGCCAGAATATTATAGTTTCTCTGCATTTCATCCACATGTTACATTTAATTTAATAGAATTTTACAAGAAAACAGAATGAATTATAGAAACCACATGGTTTTGCCATAGTTTTGTTGGACAAGGTCCTATGTTTTGAATGAGTTTGTCCCCTTTTATAAGGCCCTCTTTGAAATTATATAAGTAATAAATGCACTTTTACCCATTTTACTCATTCATTTATTTCTTTACTTCATTTATTTCATCATTTTTCTCATTATTACCCTATCTTACCCATTCATAAATACGGGTACTTTTGGAAAAGAGAGTATGTTTCCAACATATTCATTACCTTTAATTAACTTTAACTGTTTTTAGGAAACTAGAATTCGGTTAAAAGGACCTTATATATAGGGGCGGAAGGAGTAATATATATGCACTTGGAATCCTTCAGCCCCCCCCCCCCCCAAGGAGAAGCTGTTCATATTACAAATGTTAATATTTAAATCCCATCCATGCATGTCTAATCTAACATTTGAATATGCAGCTCTCTAATAACCAAATTCTATATCGTGCATGTAAATTTCTCAGGAACAGTAAACATTCACCCTAGCCTGTTGCCATTGTACCGTGGTGCTGCACCTGTTCAACGGGCATTACAGGTTTCTATCACCTTTTTGTCGTTTTTATTTTCTTATATTTTAAATCATTTTATTGTTTTTCTTATGGCGGAAATAATTTTATCAATGCTATTTTCTATATTAGGATGGTGTCAAGGAAACAGGGGTGTCATTAGTATTCACTGTCCGTGAACTTGATGCTGGACCAGTCATTGCTAATGCACGATTTGAAGTTGATGATCAAATCAAGGTTTGTGTTTCTCTTTGTTCCACTGAAAATGTAGTTGTTCAAAATATTTGCTTCGTTTACTTAGATTAGTTCTTGTATTTGTATTTGGGACACCATGTTGGCTAGTATGTTTTACTCAAGAACCACCTTCACCATTATTTCCCCCTCCCTAACTTTCTCACAATACACGTGTTCAGTGAATCTAAAATGAATATTATAGTCCTTTCTCCCCTCTACTGACTAATCTTTAGACATCTTTGTAGGCACCTGATTTACTTTCTCAGCTGTTTTCTGAAGGTATGATTTCCTCCCACAGTTCTCTTTTCTTCTTAACTTGGGCTACTTATTTATTTCTCTTCCTGTTTCTTCCCATGATGTAGTTAGCTCTGCCTAACGTAGCTTCACTTTCAGTCAATTAATGAGTTGTGGATCTTCTCTGGTAAGGCAGGATCAAAGCTTCTTGTCCGTGAGCTTCCTTCTATATTTGATGGATCTGCAAGGGTGAAAGCTCAACCTCAGGATGACAATAAGGCTACATTGGCCCCAAAGGTACAGTTGGCTTGAAATTTGTCCCTTGGGTATAGAAATGGAAATGAATTCTCCTCTTGATATTTGAAACTAGTTCCATATCGTATGCTTCTTGCAATTTGCTACATATTTAGACTTAAGGTGGATATAGTGTCTCTGAAAATGTATTTCAGGCATTGGTTTTTTACTGGCACAAAAATAAATCATCACTTGAAAAATCATTCACCAATTGACACAGGCATATTAATTATTTGTTTAGTATCGTGTGAAATTAGATGAAATTAAAATTAACTTTGTTTCTGCTTCAGGTATTCCTTTAGGACTATTACTAATTAAGACTGATGATAGTGAGCTCTTTCGTTGGCTAGTAATTTTGCATGCGGACCAAATACATGTTGAAATAGACTAAAACTTTTCGCCCATTAAAAGAATATTTTTATCATCTTTCACGGAATGTTCAAACAGGCACAAACCTTAGGACAGTCTATTCCATTGGTTACTGTTGCTTCCTGTGTATACAGTTGTTGAAACATGTTCCTTACTAGGAATTACATCTCTTCCTTACTAGGAATTACATCTTAGCATTGGTATTTTATGCAGATAAATCCAGAGGAGTCATGGTTATCCTTTGAGCACGAGGCGTTGATTCTACATAATAAGGTAGGCTTCCTGATTTTAATTGAACTGTGAAGTTATGACGTAGAACAATTCTAGGTTCGTGCTTTTGCAGGGTGGCCAGGAACTCGAGCAAAAGTTTTAGTTGAGAAAAATGGCGAGCAGAAAACAATGGAACTTAAAATTATCACTACACGAGTTGGCATCCACAAAAGTGTACAGCCCGAAGAAGCTGATGATATTACTTTCGTCAAGGGTACCTTGATATTTCCTTGTGCTGGGGGCACAGCTCTCGAGGTTTGTTCTTTCATATTCACATTCTCATTAATCTTGAAGTTTGTGTTATGGTCTTTCTATTACTATTTTATGTCATAACATCTGTTTCAAATTAACTCATGCCTGCCAAAAGTCTTAGGAGTAACTTTTCCTAGATCCTCAGTAAACCAAGTCCTAGAAACATTGTTGTAATTATTCTGTATTGATCCTCTCCAATTGGAGACAAATAGCATGGTTCATTGAAATCCTGAAAGTTACTCGGTATTCAAGGAACTTTGGCTGACTTTTAAGGGATGATCTAATTATTTATGATTCTGCTATTTATAATTGATGCACTTATAATCAGGATTTCAGGTTCTGAACCTGAATGATAATCTGTAATCGAAACTTTGCAAACCATTGGAGTTTTTTTTTTTTTTTTTTTATATGGCTATCTGATTGGGTTAGATTCGAACATTGTCGGGCCCAAGTAGGGAGAGCTCTCCCTTGCGTTTTCTGTATTTATGAGGATTCAAACTCAATTTTGCGCTCAAACAGCCAAAGCTCCTTTTACTAGAACTAGTGGTAGTTCATTGGGGGATATTTTAGTCGTTTTAGTCCTAGGATATCTTATTCGGTTATTCCCGATTGGCTTAGCATTTCATTTCATTTCATGTTTGGATTACATTCGCTTGAGTCTTGAATTTTGGTTGCTTGCGCTAGAAGCATTAGGGTTGTTTGAGTCACTTATTCTAGGCTCATTAAAAAGAAAGCCATGTTTTTTAGTAGAACTCAGGTATTTTGGCTTCCAATTGTGAGATATTGAAAGTCACGTGATTGTCATGTGCATGATACTAATTAAATACTTAAATGCGTTAATTTTCTCCAGTGTTACTTCAAATCATTATGCTTCTGAATTTAGTGATTGTTACACTATCAGGTATTGGAGGTTCAGCTTCCAGGAAAAAAGGTAGTAAGAGCAGATGCTTTCTGGAATGGATTACGAGGACAGAAATTAAAGAGATTAAGAGAGGCCATTTAATGGCAACACAAAAGCAAGATTTTTAATATGGTGTTCAATTCGGCCAGAAAAAGTAAGGTGTTCAAGTTATTTAGGACACCAATTCTTTTGATTTTTACTTGATTCAAGGTTTTGTTCTCTTTACTAATTTTGTACGATTAAATGTTGTTACTATTGTTTCAAACTTTCAATGGCAATTACTTAATCATGCTTTTTTCTCAGGGGATTTACTCTTTTAGCTTCTAGTAAAATCTTGCATTCTTTTGGGAGAAAAATTCAAAGATAATGAGGGAAAATTAATTATAGGCCCCTTATAAGGAACTTAATGAAGACTAGGTCCCTTGAAATGATCTAATTAATTTGAGGTCCTTTGGGACCTGATTTATATTATTTATGAGGATAAAAGACATTTATACCCTTTTCTTGTGTTGATCCCACGTTAATTAATTTAAATGAATACTTTTTAATAATAATAATAATAAAAAATCTCCCCTCATCCCCATCCCACCTCATGCCCTCTCTACCCACCACCTCTCTTCCTCTTTGTGCTTCTCCAGCGGCTTAGCTTCTACAACTGCGCCCACTCCTTTGCGCCACTCTTCACCAACCCCAACCTCACAACCTATCGTAGCAGACGAGAAGCTCTTGTCGATAAGAGCTTCTTCAAGAAATCTGCAATCACATACCCAATGTGTTTCTCCAATTTGATACTCCTTTCATTTCTAATTATAAGATCATTTTGACTTTTTTTTAGAAATTAATGATGCAAAATTAAACATTTTAAAATGTCTCTAGTTATCTTTTTTCCTCAAAATTAATTTACCTTATTTATAAACTATCGTATAATATAGTTACGATACGTTAAAATTAATTAATTTATTTGGCTTCCTTAATCTCCACAAAAAAAAAAAAAACAAAGTGATCTTATATTTAAGATCGGAGGGAGAGAGCATCTTTCTTTCTCTTCCATCCAATTTCAAAATCTGGTGGCTCTGCCTTGGGAAGATTAGAACCGTGCTTTCTTCTTTCTCAGATCTTCTTCTCTTTTCAACTGGGTATGTTTCTGGGTCATTCGGTGTGCTGGAGTTGGAATCTGGGGTTGGGACTTCTGAAGAAGAGCATTCTATGGAAGTTTGCTTTCTGGGATGGAACGAGGAATTTTGAAGGTTTATTTGGATTGAAATGGGTTTGATGATAAACAGGAGAAGAAGGGGATGACGACAAGAATTGGAGGCTTGTTGAAGACATCATATGATTATTGGAATCAGAGTGAGTGAAGGATAAGGCTCTTTGGTGTAAATATATGTTGTTGATGGGTGGTGAGTGGCAGGGACACCGTGTTGGAGGGGAGGGAATGGGAGGGGAGGATAAGTGAGCCCCTCCCCTTATTTGGTTTAAAAAATTGGAAGTGATGGAGCCAAAATCTATCTTTCCCTACCCCTTCAAACCCCTTATTTTCATTCCCTCCAAATTGGGGGGGGGGGGTTTTGGAGGGAGAGCAAAAATTGAGTCAAATTTATTCCAAAAATGCCCTCATAAAAACCAGCCCTTTCATCACAATAAATACCCATCTCTTCTTGCCCACCAGCTCTGCCTCACGCCATTGCGTCTCACCATCGTGCTTCTTGTCTTGCGCTGCCAGTGTAAGCTCTTCACTTGCAAGTATATATATTTTACATCACTCGTCTTTATTTTTTTCTCACCCGTTCTTTTCTTACCATGGCTTAGATTTTCTTACCCGTTCATGGCTCACATAGTGGGAGAGATAGAGAGATCCATTACTCCTCTTTTATTATTATTATTATTATTATTATTATTATTATTATTATTATTGAGCATTTACAAGATGACCATGAGAGAATCAGAGAATTTCTTGATATCCTATTTTTGCATATCTTCTTAACTTGACAATTTCATCTGCGTTTTTTAGACTATGAAAAGGAATAATCTAATATTTTTTTTCTTTAATTTTCAGGAACTCACTCACTCTTCTACTTCTTTGCAGTCACTTGCTTTACAGATTCATCTTCAAACTCTCTCTTTCCTACAATAAGATTAATGTAAGGAATAACCACACAAAAGTTTCTATCGAAATATTGATGCAGTCAAATCTAGCTCTACAAAGATCATCCAACAACAAGAGGGAGGTGCCTCAATTGTTTGGTGAAGAGCTTAATTCGCAAAATGCTTGAAGAATGTGGCTGTGATGTTGATAAAATACCTGACATTTATTGCTTTCTTATGGGAGATGATAAAAACCTAAGGACTGCAGTTCAAGCTCCAGCATCTATCAAGAAGCAAAGTGATCATGAAGATGTTTTATGGTTTTCAATAAATGGTCTCTTGACCATTTATTATGATGACTTTTGACTATTTTGGTACAAACAACTTATCGTTCTGATATATGCTCAAAAATATGGCTTGACCATGGTTGATAGCTTTTTGTATGCTTTACATGTAGTATTCAAACTATTGATTATTTTGATATATGCTAAAAAATGAGTTGAGCATTATTGATAACTTTTTGTATGATTTGTCATATGCTTAACATGACTGATAGCATGTATGTTTAGATGCTTTATTATATGATCATTTATCTTTAAGTATGTATGATGGTGTCATGGAAATGACAATTCTACAGGGAGGTAGAATTGTCATTTCCAAATTTATCAAATGTGAGGTAAAGTAATATACTAACCGTGCTGGATCTGTGTGTTTGCAAAGTGAAATAATTGTAGTTTTTGGAAGTATGCAAAGAACTGGAGAGAAAAAAACTGAGTTTTTAAAATGATTAACGCAACTTTAAAATCATGGGATTGTATAGTGTGATAATTATTACTCAATGCTATTTTTTCAGTGCTATCTTGTTGTTTGGCTATGTTATTTATGTAGACCTTTGGCCTTTTTAGTTCTTTGTAGTCCGTGCTAATCAGGTGCTTGGTAAAGCGGTAGAGTTAAAGATTTTATATGTCTTGTGTGCTAGTATTATTGACCGATTTTCTTGTTGTTTGCATGTGTATTGAATAATTTTAAAATCATGTGTTTGCAAAATGACAGATTTCATTACTGATTTAACTGCATTGGATCCTTTCCAATTTTCTTTCTGGTTTAAATTTGGCAACTTCTTGTTTCGAATTTGTATACTAATGTTTTTTAAAAAACTTGGGTATAAACATTTATTATAGTAGTCTCTGAACTGAACTAATATGGGTTAAAGATCAATTTTACCAACAAACTGTTGTCCAAGTTGCAGATGGCATAATTGACAATTGAAAGGGTCGGAAATACAAATGGACCTTTTAACCGGGGGCAGATTGGCCAATACTATTTTATTTATGCAACCCGCCATTAGTTGTGAGACAATTGGCGCAATGATGTCCACCTAGTAAATTGGTGAATTCCACATGGCAGACCTGATTTCACCTCACCCACCCTCACCCTCACCTGCACTCACATACCTTCACCCTTGACGACAGAGCCCTCACCATAACCATGAACGAAAGAACACTCAAGGATGGCGGACAACAACGGACGGCGGACACCCTCATCCTCACCCACCCTCGATAGTCTAAAATGTGCCATATGTCAACTTGTCACAGCGGGAGGGATTTTTTAATTGCTGGGGGGTATTTTGGTATTTTCCTATTATTAATCCAAGTCACAGTTTAAAATGTTCCACATGGCAACTCATTCTCCGTCACATCTCCAAATTAAAATTAACAGTCAACATCCATAAGTAAAACTGTATTGGCCAATCCGCCCCTGGTTAAAAGGTCCGTTGGTGATAACGACCCTTTTTATTGTCAATTGTGTCATCTACAACCTGGATAATAGTCTATTGGTAAAATTGCTCTTTAACCCCATAAAAAATTGTGGGCCACAATTTTTTATATTAAACGTAAAGGCCGTTTGGTATTTTTAACGGTGTTGGCCAATCTGCCCCCAGTTAAAAGTTCTATTGATATTTCCGACCCTTTCAGTTGTCAATTGTGCCATCTACAACTTAGACAATAGTCTGTTGGTAAAATTGCTCTTTAACCCAAATAATATTGAAAAAATATATTAATATATCAAATAGATATAGTAATTTATGTGGATAAAAATATAAAGTCTATGAACTAATATATATATATAAGGGCATATTAGCAAATTTATTATTATCTCCACTCCCATCCCCTCCGAAACCAAACAAAATATCATTAAAAAATGACTCACTCTCCTCCTCTTTAACCAAACCAAACAAGGTAATAGTAAAAACCTCCCCTCCACTCCATCCCCTCCCATCCATCCCCTCAAACCAAACAGGCCCATTTTGAGGGGTAGGGTGGGGGGGGGGGGTTGGGGGAGAATTTTTCTCAATAAAAATTATTCATTTAAATTAATTAATGTGAACCCACATGAAAAAAATGGTGTAAATGTCTTTTAACCTTTAGAAATAATATTAGTTAGTCCTTTGGATCTCAAATTAATTATGTCATTTTGAGGGACTTAATCTTCGTTAAGCTCCTTATGAGAGACCGATAATTAATTTTCTCAAGATAATAGAGGGTATATTTGTCATCAGAAATAATTTCTTAGAAAAAAATATGAGCTTGTTGAGAAATTAATTTCCTATTCCATTTCCTTGTGAAAAATCAGAAATTTCACATGCTTTTATTTTTCCACGTGGATACTTATAGATCCATTTGGAAAAATGTCAAGTTGTTTGTATAATCTTTCCATTCTATTTATAAGTAGTTTTTAACATATTGCAGATAGAAAAAGATTTTAAACTTTATTAATTTTGTATTAAATTCAACTTTTCATTTTTACCACTATTAGTATTCATTATATCCAATAAGTTTCTATAAAAAATTTATATCCAATAAGAATAAAGTAAACACAATAATAAGTAAATGGTAAAACTAACCATTCATATGAAAATTTTAATGATGTACTATATAGATAGGATAAAAAAATTATTCCATCTCTACCCTCTAAATATAACCAAAAGATCGTATATCCTAATAATCGAAAATTTTTAACATCACTATCCTTTTTGAAACAGTAAAATAATGAATAACATGTGAATAATAAACTAAGTTATTTTTATTTTAGGGAAAATACAACAAAAAGACACTTAGGTATACTAGATTTCTAAAAGGATAGATTGTGACATGTATTGATATTCCTTTGTGAAGTTTAAAGGAAAATACGAAAATACTCTTCTATAAATAGAAAGTTATTAGGTGCCGTGTATAATTGGTCAAAGCAAATAGAAAATCGATGAACCCATAAAAAAAGTTGATAAACGCAAATACGAAGTTGGTCAAGACAAGTAAAACAAGAGTTAGTAAGTGTCCATGTGGAGTTGATAAACACAAATAGAAATAGGTAAATTCATGTAAAGAGTTGAAAAAGCCAAATACAAAGTTAATAAAGTCTAGTAAATAGAGAGTTGGTAATTAATTAGGTGAAGTTGTTAAACTCTAATAGAAAATTAGTGAATTTATGAAACTCATCGGAGGGTATAGTAACTATTTCCTTTAAATTTATGATAGAAAGACTAGTTAATGTCACATATATGTCCCTTATGAAATTTAATGTAACTATGTATTCTTTATATATTTTGAACATTTTGAACGCCTTTTTATTATGATATTTTGTCAACTCATAAAAATATGCTTAAAAAATATCACCATTAGAGACAGAATAAGGGGTCAATCAAGTAGATGCTAGTTTTTCCTCTTTTTGACAACAAAAAAAATGAATCATAGACATATTTGAGCCTATCGCTCATTCTTCCGCAACTTAATCAGAAGGGAATTTTCTCCTCTACCTACAATTACATAATTTTGAGGGTCAATTTTTTTTTTGTTTTTATTATTAAATTCTACGTAAAATTAGTAACATTTTGATATCTTATGGATAAAAAATAGTTCAGTTTTCAATTTTATATGATTTTTTAAAGATTCAATACTTTAACTTGAAAAAAAAATACAGAATTTCAAGTTAAAACATTAAATATTTGAAAAATCATATAAAATTGAACACTTTTCATCTCTAAGATATCAAAATGTCACTAATTTTATGTAGAATCTAATGATAAAATCAAATATAAAAAATTTGACTTAAAACTATGTAATTTTAGGGTAGAGAAGAGCTCAGAACTCAAATCCAACTTAACCCACCAACTTTCAACGGGTTGGCAGGTTGAACCTGAGCCCCAACCTGTACCAACTTTGACAATAACTAACAACAATTACATTTGTATAGGAAAATTACATAATTAACAACATTTGAATAATGAATTAATAGTGATATAAGTTGTTATATTTTAATACATTTCAAATAAAAAATATATTTTTGCTCTTAATGCAATCAAAACAAACAGCGAACAAGAAAATATCACTATTTTTTTTCTTGCCAGAAAAGGAAAATATCACTATTAGAGACAGAATAAGGGTTCAATCAAGTTGATACTGGTTTTTCCTCTTTTAGACAACAAAAATAGAACCATAGATACATTGGTGAGAGATTTATATTAATTGAGGGCCATGGAATTGAAAGAACAAATTACAACTACAAATGATGGGAAGGTGAAAATGACAGCTGAGGAATTTCAAAAGAGGAATTATTAGTTTGAAAGAATAATCTGAAAATCTCTACACAAAAACTTTGGCAAAAAGGTTCTAGAAAATGCATGAAGGCAATATTGAAAAGTCAACAAAGAATTATATTTTGATTATTGGACGGTGCTTCTTTAGGTTTTTTGTTTTGTGGAGTTTTGAGAAATTCTTGTTTCTTTTTTCTCATCACTTTTATTTGCCTGTTCACAAGAGAGACCATCTTTACACTTTTAGGCGGTAGCAGAATAATGAATCTTTCACCAAAAATTATTAAGCATTTCTCTCAGTTTTCCTTTCTATAAATCAAATCAACTTCATTACGTCGAGAAAATTAGAGAAAAGTCTATTTAAAATAATTTTATTGGCTATAAAGACCTGAATTCGAATACTAGTACTTTTTGTCTATGAAAATATATAGAGTATCGGTATTTTCTGTGTAAAAATATATAAAGTAATTCCCTAATAAAAGTTTTAAGCTGGGATTTTTCGCCAATTGTTCCTACTTTTTTTTCTATTTACAATAATTTATCATAAAATTGTAATTTGGTATATTTAAAAAAACCTTCAACTTAGATTCAACCGTATTTTTTGTTGAATTTATTTAAATATGCAAAACCTAATAGTGTGTTCTGTGTTGGTTAAAAAGATTCTCTCTCTCTCTCTATATATATGAGTAATATAGATAGAGATACAGGTTCTAGTGTTTCAAAACAAATTGAATTACTACAACCAAACGGCTGGATCAACTAGCTGTAGGTTGTTCAAACTTAACTTAACCAATGATCTCGAGTTCGAGCTCTGGAAATGCAGCTGCCATGATTATTTTGAGGTAGCAAAGTTTCCCCATTGTGAGCCTAGATTTCAACAAATCGGATTAGTCGATTGCTAGTAGAGCCGGGTAAGGATAGTTAAATCCAAAAATAAATCGAATTACTTGAAAAAAAATTAGTACATTTACAAATATGATTATTTTATGAACCAAATATAGCCAATATTCAAACTATTTTAGAGAAAGATAGAGTACCATTCATTGTAGTTGAGGATATGTATATACATAACAGAGACAATGGAGGGCCATGCCATGATAAACATATTATTTTTATTATTATATTGATGAATTATTTAAAAAAAGTGATACCCATTATTCTGTTTTTTTTTTTTGGCCAGATATATATTATTCAATGAAGGGAATGAAAAGAAAACACATAAACGCTTTTGAAAATTTAATATACATACAGATGACGAAATAATATAAACAAGTAACAATAATAGCCAAAGCAAGTTGCCATGCTTCACGGAGCATATTGATCATTTTGCTTTTTGCTTTTTCATATTATTAATTTAAATCTCCAAACACTGCTTTTGCCCCACAAATATGTAAACCCTTCTAATTTTTCTTGTTTTTAAACACCAATTGTTTTTTTTTAAGTTCACCCTTAGACCTAGGGGTGAGCAACGGACGGGTACGGGCAGCCTGTAGATCTGCCCGTACCTGTACCCGTTTAAAATAAACGGGTATGGGCGGGCGCTAAAAGGGCTTGCTGTATGAGAGTGGGTTAAACGGGTATTTGGGCGGCCCGTTTAATCATTTTCTTAAAAAAAAAAAGACCTACATCATAAACAATAAACAACACACATAATTCACCATCTTCAACTTAATTCCTACATCAAACATCCAACATTCATAAACATTTAAAATCCAACATAAATCAAACTTCAAAGTTCCAAGTCAAACTATTTATAACATGATAGAATAATAATATAATGCCAAAGTTGTAAGTTGCAACTTCTAACATCCAAAATTCAAAAAAAGAGATGATCTGTGTGAGTGTGTATCGTTTTTTGAATTGATCTGTGTGAGTGTGTATTAGTGACAGTGTATGTAGCATAAAAAAATAAAAAAAAAGGGATGGTTTAAACGGGCGGGCACGGGCGGCCCGTGGGTCTGCCCGTGCCCGTACCCGTTTAAAATAAACGGGTATGGGCATGACGGGCCATTAACGGGTGGGCCCTAAACAGGGAAATTGCGGGTGAGCTATGCGAGTATGGGCCAACTTGCTCAGCCCTACTTAGAGCTTGAAGTTGTTGAGAATGACTTCAAAAAGTGTTTCTGTATTTTACGAAGCAACTCTTCTTAAATATTTCACATTAAATTCAGTCAAACAATGGGTGTAAATCTCTCTTGTTACAAATTAAATTTTCTCTGTGCACAAAACTCAAACTTGAGCTTGAGCCAAAAGGAATTTGATATTGATTTTGCTTTTTCTGGTGTTGGGATTTTGTGTGTTAGTGACTAATTCTTCTGGTAGTTTTTGTTTTCAATTTTTAATCATTTGATTCAGTCTAAGAATTCTTATACTACTGGACCATACTGGTAAAAAAATCTCCTAATATATATTTATATATATATATATATTCCATTTTAAAATTCAATATCCAATTCAATCCATAATGTTTCTGAACCGGATTAGATCCTTAATTTATACAGCTTGGAAAAAATATATGATAGATGATAGATGTTATTTTAATAAAGACATTGAAAATTTAATTAATTTATCGATGTGAAATTAAGGGAAAATGTCATATATAAACACGTTACTATATTCTGTATGCTTAAAGTATAGTCCTTTATGTTCTGTCATCACTCTTTTTAAGAACATTATAATATAGTTAATATATGGAATTTTTTTGTCACAAAACCTTAAATCGTAAAATGAAGATTCATACCCTAACCATATTTTTTCCTGAACTATATACGGGACATATAATAATATAGGGAATATAACTTATTTAAAATACTTGACAATAGGAGAACTACAGAAAAATAGAAACTATGTTACTTATGAGTTATGTGAAAAGAAAAGGCAAAATTGTAAGAGGGGCCAAAAAAATTCTTATTCATCATAAGCTCGTGATATGGCCTGTAGTAAATGTATATAATCATAATAAGTAACCTAAATTCGAAATCATAAAATGTAAATAACCCATTTTTTTTAATTTTGCATTAACTAAGCATTAGTGCAAAAAAGCCTTTTTACCTGTTAATATTAATTTCTACCTACACCAATTCTCCAATTAATTGTCTATATTGGTTGTTTTTATTTTTAACTAATATGAAAATTTCTTTACATATATCACTGTTAAAACACGTGTAGAAAGTCAACAGTCTCATTTTATTTACAAAAAAGCCTCATACTTATCTTGTAGATCGTAATTAATTACGTTTGAAAAGCAACTTCTACTACAATCCAAATAGACACTATTGATACCTTTTATATCGTCCCAACAACAACCGTGGAAAGAAGTCTAGTGGAAAATTTTTTTCTTGTACACCCTCTTGTCATATGGTATGCATTCTGAAAAAAAAAAGTCTAAAAATATTATATATTTAAGGAGGAGAGTTTGTTCCTTAATATAAAACATATTTCTAATTTTTATGAACATTTTCCCGAGCCATCTCTATTGATACCTTACAATAATAAATAAGTAAGAGATAGTGGATGTGGGAATGAAAGTAAGTGATTATCATCACGTGAGTTTAGTAAATTTAATCAGCATCTTAATATAATCAAATTAAGTAGATATTTCTTATATTCAAGAACGGAGGGTTATAATAATTCAGTCCTCCTAACTTGCATTTTTAAGTAGAGAAAATGAAGAGTAAAAGCACAGTAAAGTGGGTTAAAGAATAAAACAATGCAAGTGCCCCAGACTTTATGAGGCAAGGTGCTATATAAAGATCACACCCACACTAATATGTTATATGTGACCGACCTCTCTCTCTCTCTCTCTCTCTCTCTCTCTCTCTGTGAATTCGGCTTTGTGGAAAAGAGAGAAAAGCGAATATGGGGGCACTCGATTACCTATCCCACTTTTGCACCGATGTTAGAACCACCAAGTCTAGGCGCAAACCAATGCAGGTTCTTTATATATATATATCTTCCTTCTTCTTCTTCTTCTTCTTCTTCTTCAATAATGCAATCCATTTAACTCTCTCATTTCATTGGTTTTTGAATATATACATGTATATATTATTGTTTCTTTCTGTTTGGTTTCATTTCAGACTGTTGAGATCAAAGTTAAAATGGACTGCGATGGCTGCGAACGGAGAGTCAAAAATGCCGTTACTCACATGAAAGGTCTCTCTCTCTCTCTCTCTCTCTATATATATATATATATATTCTGAGAATGAAGGAGCTAGGGCTAATAGATTTGAAGTATATGGATCAATTTCTAATATATAACTACTCGTACAAATGTTGATGGTCTTCCTTTGTATACATTATTCTTTTGTAAATTACGATTCGTACGTATATACTCTTAAATTATAATTATTATTGTTATAATAGTAGTACTTGTGTAAGCAAATTATAATTTATTCATCCTCCAGCTAAAATTTTCACGTTCATCTTTGAAGTGTAAAAATTAATTAATTTTTTCTCATTACCATGTTTTATTGTATGGTAGGAGTGAAATCTGTGGAGGTGAACAGAAAACAAAGCCGGGTGACAGTGAGTGGATATGTGGATCCAAACAAGGTGTTAAAGAGGGTTAAGAGAACTGGAAAGAAAAGAGCTGAGTTTTGGCCTTATGTTCCTCAACATTTGGTTCATTTCCCTTATGTTTCCGGTGTCTACGACAAGAGGGCGCCCGCCGGCTATGTCCGGAACGTCACCGTCATGCAGCCGTCGGCAGTGGCGGCCAACACGACGGAGGAACAATTCATGTCCTTCTTCAGTGATGATAATGTAAATGCTTGTTCCATAATGTAAACCCTACTATATTTTATGCATAATTTTTATGGTAAAAAAAATTTGTAAACTTTTGATTTACATTTTATTTATTTTTTTAAATTTTGTCAATTTTGACATCTCTTACTTTGATACATTATAGAAAGATAAATACTCCTTGTGGTTCACAACGTATTTAAGGAACTTCAACTAAATCATCACCAGAATCAAGAAAAGATTATGTCTTAAATTTTTTTAAAAAAAAAAAAAGATCTATCAACTTTACCCATATTAATTAGGGCTTTAAAGAAAGTGAGAAAAATATAAGGAGACACAGTTAATAATTACTTACTAAGGCAAGATTGAAAAATGAGTATTAATGACTATCTACATAATTTATATTATGGATCAAACAATTCCTTTAGAAATGACTTAGATTTTGAACTGGAGGATGTACATGAGATGGGTAAACCCTATATATCAAATGAAGCTACCTGCTCAATGTACTGGTTCTCTTATTCAAGATAACGACTGGTTCTCTCATTATAAGGTACTGTATAGAAGAGATATAATGTGCTAATTATAATTTTATTCCAAGTGAAGAATAATGAATTTCAATTTCTTAAGATTGCATAAAACATTTACTCATTTGTTTAATTAGAGTTAAGAAAAAAGATATAAAGATTAGATAAAGTGATGATAATTCTATGGTTGAAGCTATAGAAAATGATCAGTGTAAATATATACAACTCAACTCAAAGGGTTCTAATGATAATAATATTCTCTTTTGATAATAAAAAAATAGCTTGATGCAATGTGTCATGTACAAGATTGGTTGGTAAAAAAAGGTTGTATAAGGCTGATACATTCTATAAAGAGAATTCCAATTCTTTCTTGCTAAGAAAGAATTCAACTAAGTGTTTGATGCAAATAAATAATAATAACATTTATAGTACTGAGTAAAAAAATGCAATTTTATTTTTTGAACTATGTGCAAAGCAAGAAGAAATGTAATTTATCTGCTCATTCAGAAAATGTTACCAATGATCCTTATTATGAGTCCTTAATATATCATTTCACGCACAAATTAAGAAATTGAATTAAAATTTGATAGATATATTAAGCTTGTCAATAATAATGTTTTCACCAAAATAAACCTTTTCATAAATGCTTGATTCATAGATAAGGGTTTTTCAAAAATGATTCGTAGATAAGGGCATTCAAAGAAACAATTAATGCCTCTCACTATTTGCAAAACGCCTAATAATAAAAAACGATGGTAATGTTCTTAAAATAAGGTCTTATAATGGTTATATTCATGCATTATTAGGTATTTACGCCCAATTGGACTCCAATATAATTTTTTTTATCCACAAGGTTTTTTTTTTCAAAATCCACAAGGTTGAAAAGTTCAAATCCTCAACCTTATAATCAAGTCCCTTCCACTTAATCTAACCGTCACCATCATTATACTTCTGTTTTCATCATTATTTATCAAGTTTTATACAAAAAGAAAAGTTTGAAACCACATTACTTTCCAAATTCCAAGTCTATTTTTTTCTTTTGATTTCATTTTATGCACACCAATCAACAAAAACCATGAAATTAATGATATATATGATTTATTTTTTAATAATGAATAATAATCTGATTAATTTTAACTTCTATAAATACAAAACCAGCGGAATCTACAATGTTGGTTACATGAAAGTTATCAGCTGGGTATATATCTAAATCTAAATCTAAATGTGAAGTTGGAAGAATAATTGCTTTTTTATAAAAGAAAATTAGTAATGAGTTGGGATTCCCCAGTTGAAGTTAAGTAATATTTCAATTTGGAAAAAAAGGACTAATATGCCTTTTATGATAACCATATTGTTGAAACTATAAATAAATAGATGGTTTGTCTCACCCAAATCAAATGTTTCATAAAGTTTATAATATTTAGGTTTCTAATATTTTTGTTGTTTTAATGTATCAAATCAATTCATTCCTATTTTTATTAATATAAATCACAACCTAAATGTATAAAAACCAGCATGAATCATTCAAAATAAATTAATATTAGAATTTTTAATATGTCACCGTTTTTTATTATAACTTTCTTCTTCAATCCAAGTAGAAACCCGTCGTAAATAGCTTTTTTCTTTTTGTAGTTTCTAGATCAAGCGGTAAACTAATTCTATGGCATTATTTTATAGAGAGATTAAATTTTTAAGCATCTAATAACTTTCTATCGTTGGATGCAAATTGAAATTCCAATTTCGATGCCAATTATTCTTCATAAAATTACTTTAAATTAACAAAAAGCTCTGAAATGAAAGGCTACGCTATGACATTCTATGGGAAAATGGAAAACGCAAAAGTGCAAATCAAACTTTTATAATAAAATTAATTAATCATTAACCAATTATTATTAATATATTCAAATAGTAGACATCATTTTCGAAGGTTATAGCTGATATAGAATTTGATTCTCTCTGCCTTCCACAAACAAATCGAATATTTCAATGCCAAATCGTTACTGCTTAATTCTCCTAACTCTCACTTTCATTTAAATCAATATACTTGGTAAATGACATATATTTATGTATAATTTTACTTTCAATGAAAAATTAAGGGGGGGAAATTGCATGCCACACACACACACACACAAACAATCAATATACATTATGCCATGTATTTTCTTTCTGTGAAATTTGTTTAATATATTTGCATGCATTTCTCAAAAATTGTTAATACATAATTTGTGAACTCGCTTTATATTTTTGAATTTGAATCTGATCTAAGAGACTTTAATCTCACATTTGGTTCTTTCTTAGCTATAGCTGTAGTCTACAGAGAGATCATATTCTGTTTTTCTATAGCTAATAAAGGCTCTTGAAAAAGCTTATACTCAATCCCTCTATTTTCACCTAAGTGGAGAATTGGTCCCAATAAAATAATTAAAAAGTTCTTTCTTTGACTTATTATCGTTCAATGGAATTATTAATCATTAAATAATGCCACATATTTTTCATGATTTAGACACCGAGTTAACTGAACTCTGCATATCTTATATTATATAGTAAATGCTTATTCTAACAAAATTAAAATGTGCAAAAGGCTTATAATCTTTGTTCTTATATATGAGCTCATGCATCCCTGTATTTCCTTTCCCTTCAACTAATTTTATAAAATCTATAACGTAGTCGCTCTAATTTTGGTAATCTAACACTTATTGGCAATTGACTAATCCGGACTCGAGGATAAGAATGCCGCCCATATAGGTAGGGTTATTCCCTCTCCCAATGAGAACGCTTCTAAAGATTCAAATGGAGGACTACCAGCTCAACCAAATGTTCATTGGTTAAGAAACACATATTTAACAGGATTAGAAGAATAAAGATTCATAACATAGTATATGTTACCATGTTTAGACTTATATTTAGTTCCATTTTTTGTCTAAAGGAAAAAAAATCAATCTATCTCAATGGTTTTGATGTTCTCTAGCTTAGTTAAAGTATGCACAAGAATTTTTGAATAATGCTGAGACAAATATCCTTGAATTTTGGCTTTAACGATATAAACAAGAGTATGTATGAATGTATGTGCCTGGGCATGTATTTTGTTTATAAATAATAAAATCTGAGCCACCTAATCCAAATTTATTAACTCATTTATAGAGGTTTTTATAGATATCTCTTGGTTGGATTATTGAGTAGGACATTTAATCAACAATTTATTTAAAATTTTAGCAATGTTGTTGATATAACATAATAACGTTATACACGATCCAAATAATTGACAATACTTAATGGGATAAGCTTGTGGCTGCTCTTATTGTTATATTTCAATATATATATATATATCAATCTCATTAAATTGACTACTTATTAATCTAGATTTATGCATAGTATTAATACTTAACCTGGATTAGTTGGTCAAACAAATGAATTAGTCCCCAATTGAATTAAGAAATTATAGTCCGTCATATTTATATTTTATTATATCTATTTTGTTGGAATACATGTGGTTTATTTATAAATGTTTTACATAGTTGTGAATAACTGAATATATGTTCCTTTTCATTTAACTATTATCAATTTTTTAATGTTGTATATCAATATATACATATTACAATAAAATTAAATTATCTAAATCTTTATTGTGTTGACCGAAGTTTAATCATGGTTGAAATGCTGACACATGAATCACAATCTGAACTATTTCAATGTTTGATTCGACCATTCACAATTTAGCATTTAAACCGCCTAGGCCAATGTGGTTCAAACGATCATCATTTGTTGATATGGGTGATAAAAACATTTTAACATTTAAATAATATTTCCTCCAATCATTAATGTAATCTTATATGGAGAATTGATCTTGCTAACAACAAATGTAAATGTAGGACATATTTTTAATTTTTGTTAATTTTTCTAAGTATCTGTATTTATAATCTTTCAACAAGAATCAAGTAAAAAATGGAGGGATAGAATTAAGAAATATGATTAAGATATTTTTAAAATATATTGTTATATTAATTAACTTAACTAATATCCTTAATATAATCAAAATAACTAAATATATCTTACATTTAGGATTAAGAGTAAATCAATAGGTTAATTATATCAAATAAACCCATGAATTAATAATACGATCTTTGAACTACGATTAATCAAAAGAAAAAGAAAAGTTAATTAGATTTAGAATACTCAACCTTTTTGACATATCTTCTCTTCTTTTAAAGCAGAGCTTTGTGGATCATTGTGGATTCAGAATAAGACAAAAACATAAATGCACTTTTGTTCTTATTTTGACAAATAAGCAATTTTGCATTATCACCTAAATTAATTAATTCAATCAAATTATTATATACACACGCACATAATTAATACTCATCAATTGGTCTATCTTTTGACTCTCTTGATTTTAAAAGATATTTGTTATAGCAAAAGCCTTAAATTATTCACTATTATTAAAGATGATAATATAATCAATTCTACATATTAGAGTCAGTCTCTACTCTCTTGTCTTCCTTACAACTCAAGCAATTTCTTGCTTAGCTTTTTCTTGCTTCATTATAAACCCTGTGATATAATTTGGATCTAGATGAAGCAACATTAATATAGATTCTCTTCTTTAATTCATAACAAATGTATTAATGGAATGATGAAATGTGAGTGATATACAAAACTACATTTTTCTATGCCACATTATTCTCTTCAAATAGTTATGTCATTGCTTTAAATATAGAATTCATAATTGTTAAAAGAGATTCAATTTGAAATCAATATGATTGAAACTTTCGTATAAGCTTTCCAGAAATTTTTGTTGCATGTAAATAATTCGACTCTAGGTTTTGAAATTTTACAAGAATCTTTTTTGAACTTTTACATTTTTACAGATAACTCTCATATCCACAATTTTGTTCATTATTCTTCAAATGACTTAAAATTTAAGGGGTCTACTTACATATAACTCAAAATCATATAACTCAAAAGTTGAGGTTTTACACATATAAGAATACATTTATAAGGTACAAGATTGATTAGTTTGAGTTTATTTGCATAAACTTAAAATTTTAGAAAGATTTACTGTAAAGTTGTAAGGATTATAAAGGTTATATGCATAAAACATAAGCTTAGGGGAGTTTAGTATAATTGATCATAAATCCAATTAATCAATATTAGAAGATAGCAGTTAGAGCACATCATTTGTTCGAAAATTTTACAGTCCTATTTTTTCTTAAAATTTGTCACAATACTTTACCAACTATTGACATAATAAAAATAGTTCAAATTAGGCCAAGTTTGATAGGACTGAATTTATATTAACTTTTGCATCATGATTTTAATAGGAAAAAAAATAGATGAGATCTTTATTTTTACAGCACAAACCATAAACTTTAAACCATGTGGAGACAACCCCCATGATTTTTAAAATGTGCAAACGAATCTCCTTAAACTTTCAACCTGTACCATTTTTTTTATAACTTAAAGACAACTAATGAAATAAAACTCCCATAATTAAGTATTCCAATGGAAACAATATATACCTCATAAATCCTGTATGAATTAACAATATCTTTGTAGATTTTGTGCTAGTGGAAACTTACATAATATATAATAAATTAGTTCCATCAATTAATTTTTTTAGGGCGCCAAATCAGAAGTGTTTGCTTATGGGTTATGATTTTCCATACTACAAAATAAACCGAGTTTGCCTAATAATTTCTCATAAAAATACTCCTAATCCTATCATATAATTATTAAAATTTAATGTGTAGATATAAAAATGTCCCAAAAAATAGGAGTATTATGGGAAAGGAAAATTTAATTTGAGAGATAAAAAGAAATGTAACCTTACATTTAGGCCTAAACCAAAATCCTAAAATGGTTTGAATATTTGAAATTGGAGAGAATATATACTTCCTATTGTCTTACATTTATTATTCATTATACGACACATCTAACTATCTCACAAAAATTCATGAGAAATAGATAGGTCATTTAATTTGTTTGATAACATATTTTAATTTACTCATTTAAAACAATAAATGACATCTTTAGAACTTAGAAGCCAAAATAAATCACATCAAACCTTTAACAAAGACAATTTTTTTAAAATTATAATTAATGTAGTATTTAAACTACTAATTTCTTTCTTTTTTATCAATGAGACTAATTTCTATTTGAAAGTGACTTATTATTGGAATTCACTGGAGTATATAAAGAGGTAGAAATTTAGATAAAATGTTAAGATTGTACTCCCTCTAGTCCATAATATAAGAGGTAATATGAGATTTTTTTTTGTTCACATTATAAAAGATAACATGTAAAAGTCAAGATGATGATTCATAAAAGAAAAAAAAAGTCAAAATGATAAATGTTTGATTTTCATTTTTGTCCTTACATATTAAATATAAAGATGAGAAAGATTGTGCGTGTATAATAAATGTAAATGGTATAAGGATAAAATTGTAAAACCTCATTATTTTTATATCCATAATAAACGACTCAATTTTTTTTTTTTTTTGGTGTAAAATATTGAGTGTTGAACAGGAGGAGTAAGAAAAATTATTGACCCAATATGGTTGAAGGGAAATGATGGATTAATAATTGTACAACAACAATTCAAAAAAGGAAGAAGCATGATCACTTTGATTGTGGTGGGGGGGAAATGCCAAAAGGTAAGGAATGATGAGGAGAAAGCACCTTCTTTTGTTTTAAATTGGAAAAGCCAAACCCCATTATTGTCATAAAGTAATAGTAGTGAAGCTTCTCCTAAAGCACTTTGTTTTGTTTCTCAACTTTTTTATCCCCAAAAAAGATATGGGATAATTGAATCCACTAGTAATCATCAACCATCTAACTCAATATTTATTCCATTACATTAAATATTTTTTCATTTGTCTTTGGGATTCTAGCCCTTTGACACATTAATCCACTTTTCACTTTACCACCGCACCGCCCAATTTATTTTTCTTTACAACTTTTTACCTGAATTCAATAAATATATATATATATATATATGAGTTTAAAATGTAACTTTCTCTTTAATCTCTTACAAAATATCTAATATCTGAAATTACTGTGAATCTGAATTTATGATATGCCGTGCACCAATTAAGAGTAAACTCTCCCCTACATATGCCATCGAAGATTATGTTGGAAAGTGTTATATTCTCAGGGTTCTTTGGCATGAGGGTTTCTGGAGAAGGAGGCTGAATGAAACTTTTTTTGAGCTGAATTTTGATAAATTTGAGAAGTAGAGTTAAGAATTTTACGAAAGAGAAAACACAGGATAAAAAGTAAGAAAAATTAATTAAAAATTTTAATCTTATTTTAATATTTTTTTAAAAAGCTTTTTTTTTTTTTTTTTTTTTGTAAAATGGGGATAAATCCCCCCACCCTCTATTCATTTGAAACAACTACTCTGGGGTTAGACAACCCCAAGGTATCATTATACAGCAGTTCCTGCAACATATATCAAGAAAACTAGCTATAACAACGTTAACATCAAATTAAAGTCTTGACACAAACTCAAATTAGCTAGACTATCCGCCGCTTTGTATTTTTGAATTTAACTCATAAAAATTTTTTGTACCCTCCTCTTCCAAATCTTTCTATCATACCAAACAGTTTCTAATGAAACAGGCAGGAAATGCACAAGAGGGGGGGTGAATTGTGCTTAAAAAAAAAACTTTAATGAACAATACAGTTTATACTGGTTCAGCCCAACTTTTGGCCTACTTCCAGTTCTCCAACTTCGCAGTTGGGTTCCACTAGCTTTTCAAGATTTAAACGGGCTCTTGACAGCCTTTACAAGTGACAGCAAGAGCTCACCTCCTTACTAATCACTCCCCCTTACACTTTGTAAGATTACACCCTACTCTTAAGATCCCACTATCTTAAGAGTAATCCTTACTCGGATAATAAATACAAGTGTAGAGAAATTGTTCACTCAATTGAACGGATTGTGTTACACACTTAAGAATTTGAGAACAGTGATTGTTGAGAGAATTGAATGCAGTAGATACAAGATCTTTAATGAAGTAATCAATTTTTGTGTTCAACCAACTGCTTCTCAATGCTTTTATACTCTTCACTCTGAAGCTTGTGTAATAAATATGACCGTTGAGAGTTGTTCAGAGAGAGAGAGAGATCTTAATCGGATGAGGAGTGTTGAGAATGTAGCCTGTGTTGCATTTACTCCATTGTACTTCCTTTGCTTTTTGTTCATCTTTCTTTATCTATCGCTGGAGGAAGTAGGTGAGTTCCAACGGCTATATTGCTCAGATTTTGTGTCCAACGTAAACTTCCTTAAGTAGGTCTGAGCACTCTGTACTTGGAAAGCCTAAAATAGCTTTAGCCATTGATTTTGAATAATTCCCATCGCCACTCAGATTACAGCCTCTGATCGATTACAGGACTTGGTGGCTGATCGATTACATATCGATTATGTATAGATTAGAACCTGCATCACTCAACAATAGATTAGAAATTCATGTGCCTAATCGATTACAGGGACGCCTGATCGATTAAGCAAGACTAATCGATTACACTTAAACTTCCTCTAATCGATTACTTACCTCTGATCGATTACATTCAGATCACTCACAACTCTTCTAATCGATTACATGGCTCTGATCGATTACACATACCAACTTCTCTGATCGATTATAAGACTCTGATCGATTAGGCAATTTATCTATTATCGATTATAGGACTCTGATCGATTAGGCAATGGTCCTCTAATCGATCAGGCGAGCCTAATCGATTACATCAATTTCTCCTAATCGAAAGGCTAAGATCTCTCATCGATTACAGGGGTCTCTAATCGATTAGGCGACAACTTAGACTGAACTCTAATCGATTAGACAAAATGACTTGACTTGGAATCTATCTCTGATCAAATGGGCTATCTATGCATACCTAAGACATATCATTCCAAACACTTATCACTCACTTACCTTATGCCTAAGATATGTTTGGTTATCATCAAAACCTATTATTCTAACATCTAATGCAGGAGTTAGATAAATAATTTACAAATATCCAGAAAATTAGTTAACGTAGTTATTTAAAAAAATGTGTTGTTTTTTTTCTGAAAATACTCCTTTTAAAATCATTTGCATTGTAACGACTCTCATTTATGAAAATCTCCCTTAATATATGTTTATGCCAAGCAAATCCTTCAACTATCCTGTTTTTTTTAATATTATCTTTTTTATATTTAATATTGAAGGGAACACTATTATTTTTTAAAAAAAGAAATATAGAATGAGGAATAAAGTTATATGTAAAGGTGATTTTTGTTTGCTCGGCAACAAGCATTAGAATACTACTTTGAACGAGCGGTGTTTGAATAATTTAGATTTCAACGGTTTAAATTTTGTTTTTTAGTACCTTTAATGAAACAAGAAACAAAATAAATTAATTATACAAATCAATTGTAAATAATTAATAACTTGGAATTAAATTTAGCACATTTCATTAATTTTGATTTAATCTTGTGGAAAAGAGCTATTTTTAAAACGACATGATGTACAATAAAGAATTTAAAATTATACAAAAAAAAACGTTAATTTTAACCATAATTTAAATGGTAGAGGGGTTGATAATTAAATCATGAAACACTAGGTCTTTAATTTAAACTTTTAAAGAATAAAGAAGTGACATACAAGACAAAATGTTTAAGAAAGTCTTGTGGATTTTAACCATTTTTAATTAAAGGGACAGACACTACAATCTAAGGTTACAAAATTGAATTAACAACCTCTCATTTATAGAAAAATTTTCATGTCACTAAACTGTAAAGTCATTAAGTACCGTATTTGTTTGTCCTACAACGTGGTTGGATTGCAAGAATTAACTCATTGTAAAGATATTCGAATATGACAGTGTGGATGCACTAACAGAGTTTGTTAGTGCTATAGAATCAGACTTATCATTATCTATGGACTTTGCTTGGACATTTACAAATTCTGCTGAACAGTGTCTTGTCACTTGTTAGTCAGTTTATTGTTCTTATGCTATTTATTGTTTTAATTCTATGTATTATAAAAAAATAAAAAAGGAATTGTATGTTTCAATACTAGCAATGAAAGCATACATAGAGAAACAAAATCAGGACATATCGACAACTAAAATATTCATAGGAGCCACTAGCCTAAAGTCTTAAACCATATGAGGTGGCCCATATGGCTTAAGAGAGATTGGATTTGATCAATCTGATTTCATGACTTGGGAAAAACCCAAATCCTATCTTTGTATTGGTTGAGGGGTTAAACGGGCCAAACTACTAATCCACATTATTTTTTACAAAAATAAGTTTCACTTTTTTAACACATAAAGTTAACTCACATAACCCACTTTAAACCCACACATTTTGGAGTTTATATATAACATCTATATAAATTAGTTCTGAAAAATAACATAACTTATCACACATATATTCAACAAGGGAATTAACAGCATCATCTACGTATTTAAAGATATAAAACTAATGTAACACGTTCAGTCATACATGATACATATATCCAAAAAAAGAAAAAATGATTAAATTTAAACTTAAACAGTCCATGTAAAAAATGGTTTTATTTATATCTGGGTTGCTTGATTTAAAAAAAGGGTTATTTGACCAACTCATTCAATCCAATTAGTATTCATGATACGAAATATACATGTACTCATCAGTGTGTGAGTGTGTTGGTTTTTTTTTTTTTTTTGGGGGGTGTTAAGCATGATAAGCATGCCAATTTATATACTTATTTTTTTATATACAATTTATACACTTATTAATTAAGATAGATTATTAATCAAAATGTCTCGTTCAATAATTTTATTGAATATTATTCTCAATCTTCCTCCATTATTTTTATGAGAAATGACAATTTTATAAGGCTTGATCTATCTTTTCCCTCCCATATATGTTAATCAATTACTCTCTTTCTTATGATGTTATGGACTTGATCTTTCTGAATGATTTACCCATTCGGGCTCTATTTTTAAATTTAATCCAACCAACTAATTATTGTTCATAGAAGAAATCTATGGAGTTAATATATATGTGTCTTGAAAGATTGGCATACAGTAAAAACTAGATGTTTTAACTTACGCAGAAAATTTTTGGCAAAAAATTAAAAATTGCGCATACAAAATTGGATGTCTTGAAAAAGTAAAACAGAAACATATTTATACTAATTAATTAAATGTTCAAAAAACAAAAGACGCAGTTGAAAATGAAACATTAAAGCTGGCATGACGATGATACCAAGAAATGATTAAAAATTAAGTTTTTGAGCTTGTATCTTAATATATTAATAATGCATCAAGTCGAAAAATAAATATATTGTTCATGACCTTATACTAAGTCATTCTCATGAATCATGATTATATAAAAAGTTGCAAGCAAATTTAGACTGTTCAGAATTAAAACACTGAATGACAATATATCATATAAAATCGTGTAACTGTATATCCGTAATGAATGTAACAAGTAAAAGGTTACGAACTCTTGTACTTTTTTGTACGTGCTTGCGTGTATCAATACACATTCATATTTTTATTTCTATTATTATTAATCATGAACCTTTTTTACATAAATTGTTCTCAAACCTAACAGACCAACCTATCATGAAATATTTGCTCATTTTTATGTAAACATGATGAATTTTTTTTTTTAAGTGAGCCAATTAAGTATATAAATAATGTTGAGTTTCTTATTCATCGGATAATAGCTTACAAAAGCAAAGTTCGAGCTTTGTTGACGAACAATATTGTTATAATTTATAAATTCGTTTCATTCTCAAAAAATAATTTATAACCTCCGTTTTTTTATTTCCATAAGGACTACCATACATACAATGGTTGTTTGTCTTCTTTTTTTTCAAAAAAAAAATAATAGTAAACAAGTTATTTATTTTTCAAAATCATAAAAAGCTTGACAATACGACCAGACAATCTCACAATCCCCAGCAAAAACTAAATTTTTTTTTTTATCAACTTTTTTTTATCAACAAAACTCAAATTGATTCTCCTATATATTCGTTATTTCTTTTTTGTTGAGTCAAAAAAATAGAAATTGATTTAAAATAAGAAAAGGATCGACCTTCTTCTTGATATGGCTGACCAACCTTCTTCTTTCAATAAACTTTCAATAGAAATTAGGTTCCCTAGTCTCCTAATCATTATTATTTGATAATGAATCAAATTCTAATTTTACCCTCAAATCATTACCTATAAGCAATATTCTCTCGATTTTTTTTTAAAATGTCTCAAAAAACTTTTAAAGAGCAATGTTACCCAGAAAGTTTTCAAATAAAATGATTATCTCCTGTCCGCTATTTAAGGTAAGTTTTACTGTAGCTGATAAAATGTGATGAGCTAACATATTCACATTATTTTTATTCCGGTGCAAATTTTCCCCAAAAATATTTATTATAAAGCAATGTTATCTCAAAGGTTCTTTCGAGTTGAACATAGCACAAATTTTTAAATCATAGCATTTGCCTCTCATACAAATATTCGTTATAATCTAAATCATTAACTCTGTTAAGAATTATTTAAGATTTTTTTTGTTAAAAATTATTTTAAATTGCATATTATTTTCTAATTTAGCCTTTGTTAAACTAAATTCCTGATTTTAGTTCAAATTGTTTTGAAGAACTCATGTGTCTTTATTTTTCATAAGTTTATGTTTTCTTGGAAATAGTTATTTGTTTCATATATTGATATAAAACATTTTATTGAAAATTATTCACATCAATATACACTGGACTAAATATGTATATACATGTTTGTAACAAAAAGTTTATTATTAAATTTTAAAATATAAACTTAATAATTTATAAGATCTATCAACTATACATAATTTAAACTACCTAACAAACAAAAATATGTGTTTAAAATTTGTTTAATCCATTTAAAAAACATCAATAAATAAGTTTTATCAGTGTGATGAAATATCAAAATTATAAATGATTATAATATAATTAAAATTAATAAGTTTTATAACGTCTTAGGAGATTTAAAAATGTGTGTTAAAAGTATTTTTCGATTGCATTAAAAATGATTTTTGAAAAATATAAATGTTTAAATAATTCATACACTATTATAAATATTACAACATTGTGGATGTCCATAACCTTTCAAGAGTGTCTTTTGGAGTTTTTCACTTAAAGCCATATTACTTACAAATGAATGACCAATTGAGAGTTTCTTATGATTAATACCAATAACCTCTCATTGTCATATTTCACCATTATGTGGATTTATTCTTTATTGTAACTCTTGTAAAGGAATTTAAGGACTTGTGGCCTATAAATACTATGCATGTAGCAAATGATGGTAAGCTTGAAAGCAATAACAATTCTCCCTCTTTCTATCCTCTTCTCTATTGTCTTTCTCCATCTCCCTCATCTATATGTCTCTAACATTTTTCTTTGTTTTTATAACATGTTATCAGCACGAATTTGCTCTGAAGATCTGGGTATTTTTTTTCTTTCTTTATTTTTATTGCTCTATACATTGTATTATTTTACTTTCATGAAATTTAAGTTTTATCACCCACTTTTAGTTATTATGCACACTCCACTGGGAACACACATTATATTATATATATTATACATACACATACATATAAAATATATACACACACCACACGCACACACAAAATAATATATTACATATATATTTATACGTATATATATATAATATTGCATCATATCCTTACCTCTTCTGAAGAATTAGAGAGGCTATCACAATAAACTAGTTGGTACAAGTTCTACCGCCATTAGTTCATACGCCCTTTAGTTCTTACGGAACACCCCCTCTGCATATTTAATTTGATGCATATGAAATAATACATATTTTATATATATATATTTATAATTTAATGATTTAATGATAACAAATGTCAAAGCCCTGAAGGCTAATGATCCACACATTCAAGCCCCGAAGGCTAATGATTCAGACATGCAATGACAAAAGAATTTTATAAATTTGAAAGATTTTTATTATGATCCTAAAGACTAGTATTTAAAAAAAGAAAGAAAGAATATTGATGGTGTGCTATTGAAAGAAGGAATATTACTATGAGAAGTGATTATGAACATGATCATATTGTATTGATGGAATTGATTGTATTATTTACAATTTATTTATAATGTTATCTATATGATTATGGACTCATCTAATTCTTTATATTTGATTATGAATTTTAATTTACTTAATTTATCTAATTCTTTATATTTGATTATGAATTTTAATTTACTTAATTTATCTTAATATTGTATTCTTTTAATTTTATATGGTCAGAAGCAATTATACTTTGTATATTGTGATTAAATGGCCAGATGCCATTACATTTTTTTTCTCTTTTGCTTTTATAGGATGGCTAGAAGCCATTATACTTTATATATCGTGATTAAAATAACCAAAAGTCATATTATTTTATATAATAATTTTTTTTTTAGTTGTGATTCGATGACCGAAAGTCACGTCACCTTTTTAATAGTTCTTTTGTGGAAAGAACATTGTGAGTTCTACAAAATTGCTCAAGCAAAAGAAAATGTAATACTCTGATTATTGAATTGTTATAAAAATTAAAGCTCTGAAGGCTTATGACCACGAGATGACAAATATCAAAATTGACAATGAGTTGGTAAATAACAAAGAGTAAATGGGTTACATAGAAATATGCCCAAATTTATTGTAATAGAAAAAAAAGACATTTTCATAAGCTAGAAGACTACCTCATGTTTAATGCGTGAGAAAAATTATTATAAGGAATTAACTTTATTATATTTAGATGAGCGAAATTTCTCTTTCACTGGACTTAAATTTTTGTGAAGCTATATGTAGCCAGATGTTGATAATAAACAGGTACACCTCTATTTTTTTTTTCTCTTCTATAAAATTGTTCAAATGTATGAATGATAAGATATTTTAAAATATTGTTATTATAAGTACTCTGTGGTAGAGGTGGTCACGGGTGTCGACGAGTGTGACCTGCACCGTACTTGGATCATTTCACCATGGTTGCTCTTAGTATCCCTCACAAGTATGTAATTTTGGGCTCTTGCTTTTACCGTTTCGTGAAAAATATATACATATGTGTGTGCTTGTAATTTTTTTTTTTTTTTTTGAATGAACAAATGTTATCTATATATGAAGGATGGAGCTAAAAACGAGACATTTTGTTATTTGAATATGACTATTGAATATTGATCATTGAAAATCAATTCTGTTCATTCATATACAAATAATGAACAAATGTTATCTGTATATGAAGGATTGAGATACACAGATGCCATGTTATAATATTAAATATAGAAATTGAAAAGTCTAATGTTGGTTAGAAATATGATATAGTAAACCAGAAGTTTACTAATCCAAATAAATTTATTGTTGGCATGACTTGTTTTGATCATCCAAGTCATATATATGAGAAATCAAATTGTTGATATTAAATGACATTTATTGAAGAACCAGAAGATTCTTCCTAAAAGGTTAACATAATTCAAGAATTATGTTGTGCTACTTGTTCTCAAAGAAAATTTATAATGAAAAGGTCACTAGTTGTGATTTGGAATGGATCTATATTTCTGGAAATATATCAAACTCATGGGCCCATTCAAAAAACATGTAAACCATACAAGTATTCAATAAATTTGATAGATGCGTTTATAAGGTGGTTACATGTGCAATTATTATAAGTTTGCAACCTGAAGTTTGCATGATCATGTGAATAAATCATTATGTTAAGTGCACAATTTCCAGATTATATGATTCAGAAATCATTCATTAAAGCCTCCATGAATAACTAGAGAACATATTCACATCAAGCCAACAAGATTCTCCCAGTAAAATTGGCTTTTGGTCAGTAGCCAGATAATTTCCACTACAATTTGTGTAGAGGAATATTCAAATAAAGTTGACATAAATGTTGGGTAAGAAACTCCTTCTTCTTATTTCTAATTGAAACAAAATGATGTTTCAAAATGAAATAAATGGATTTAGGAGACTTATACCACATGTTTATTTAATTGTCATTCAACAAAGTTATCTAAACATAAGGGGGAGAAATCAAGTAGTTGGAAAAGAAAATGTATTGAATGCACTATTATCAAATATAGATCTTCGAGTATAGTAGTATGAACCAGAAGTTCATCAGTTTTTGCATTCATGAACTATTATAAAATATTTGCCAGATATAATTACTGACCTAAATAAGAATTATCGAATCTCATATTCCAACTGAAAATGCTCCAACAAATGTGACATGCCTGAAGCATGAGAAATTAATCGATTCCAAATTAAATGTAAATACTTAGGATAAATAGGAGCTTATAATTAAGATGATCGTTTTGAGGAGGCATGCACTCCAGAAGAGTGCTAAGACATAACTAATTGAAAAACCTTAAAGGAGGTACGGGTACCTAAAAATTAGCAAAGAGATCTCAATAAGTTATGTCACAACAAGGAAAATGGAATCGAAAAGAATAGAGTTGTCGACAACAACAATGATATCACGTGATTAAATGAGGATCTTATACTAAGATATGTCATAAGAAATATATATAAAGATGATTGGACAAAAAGGAAAACAAAGGGGAAAGATACAATGAAAATGCTATTATGCTTTCAATACATGAACGTTATGGGCCTGCAGTCCAAATACCTGAAATATAAAATTATAAATATTTATGTGAAATATATATTTTCACAAAGGCAATGAAGATTATGATAAGGCTTATTATTTTTATGGTGGATGCAATTGTTTTGCATATAGGTCTAGCAGTATATGAAAAGAAAGTGTACAATAATTTGTGAAATTTAAATGAAAATCCTTGAAGGATCTTAAATGCCAGAAGCATATATAAGAAAATCATTCAAAATATATTTTTCACTTAGAAAATATATAAATTTGCATTTTACTTGACCAATAGCTCAAGTTATTAAATTCCTCAATGATTTTTCAAATCATGAATAGAGTTCCCATATAAACGTTTGCTAATTTTGTTGGTATTACATTTCACAATTTTGTGGAAGAATTAAGCTCTTGTAGGTGCACAATGGATAATGTAAAAATACGTAGATGCGAGATATATCATGAAGATATGTTAGAAGAATATATTTTAGCAAAACATATGATGATAATGCAATTCGACTAAATGAAGATATGCTTAAAAAGCTATGGACGGAATATATTTAAAAAATCAGTATACTCAATCGAGACACAAAGACAAAAGTGATGTAATCACCAGGGGGAGTAAAATGTTATGTTCAAGGGGAGAAAATGTCATGTTATACTCTTTTTCCCTTAACCAAGTTTTGTCCCGCTGGGTTTTCTTGGTAAGGTTTTTAACGAGGCAACTTTGATAAGTATTGTGTACTCTTTTTCCTTCACTGGATTTTTGTCCCATTGGGTTTTTCCTAGTAAGGTTTTAATGAGGCACAATATTTGTTCATGGACATCCAAAGGGGAGTGTTATAAATATTACAACATTGTGGATGTCCATAATCTTTCAAGAGTGTCTTTTGGAGTTCTTCACTTAAAGCCGTATTACTTACAAATGAATGACCAATTGGGAGTTTCTTATGATTAATACTAATAACCTCCCATTGTCATATTTCACCATTATGTGGATTTATTCTTTATTGTAACTCTTGTAAAGGAATTTAAGGACTTGTGGCCTATAAATACTATGCATGTAGCAAATGATGGTAAGCTTGAAAGCAATAACAATTCTCCCTCTTTCTATCCTCTTCTCTATTGTCTTTCTCCATCTCCCTCATCTATATGTCTCTAACATTTTTCTTTGTTTTTATAACATACACAAAGAAGTAGGATTTGACCAAAACAAAAATTTAAAGGTGAGATTTAATGGTTAACTAATCGTTAGGTGGATGAAAATGGATTTTTTTTTTTTTTTATCAAAGTATTGAGACCTGTACAACTCAAAAGAGCATTACAACAAGTTATGTCAAAACATAAGGTCAATCATCAACAATTGATGAGGTTTATACCAAATTTTCATAGGAAAAGTTTCAATAATCTCGGCAAACTGGGGTGATTAGTGATAAGTTAATAATATACTAAATGAGTAAGAAAAATTAATTAAAAAATAAACCTAATTTTTTTGGCCAAATTGAAACCTAAGTTGAACTATACAAACAAAAGAAATAGAAATGCCATTTAAAATAAGCTACATAATAAAAATTATATTTATATACTATATATTTGAAATCTCACAATAACATCTCTAAAATTTTAAATAAGCAGCGTTATGTACTTGTCATCGCCGTGGGGCCCATATTGTGCTTGTTAAAGCAACACTTTCTTTATTAGTACTACTATTTTAAATAAAAACAATACTATATTTTTAGAAGAAATTAATACGCTAAAGCCTTTGAAGTTAGAAATGATCAATAGGCTTTATTTTATAATTAAAACAAATTCCTCATTTTATTATTATTTCATTTCGTACAATCATTTCCATCCATAAATTTCCAAGGCTTTCTGTACAGGTCATTGCTAAATTATTGCTTGGGACGCGTATTCAATTTTTTAATTAAGATTCTTTGAGTGAAAAGATATTATTATTATTATTATTATTATTATTATTATACAGGTCATTGCTAAAATGATTAAGAAATGTGAAATATCCCACAATAATTGTGGTTCAATAATTAGCAACCATATTTATCATTTGTTAAAAAAAAAACTTTCATACACAAAAATTTATGTGAGTTGGATCTCAAGAATTCATCAGGAGAAGTTTCGAAATTCAAAGAATGTTTATAGAAATACTATTAACAACGTCGTCGTATTGAAAGATTCAAATTCATAACATTATAGTTATAACTTATAAACCAACTCTTTTATCAAATGTTTTTTTTTTTCGATTTTAACAATTGAATCAAACTTTACTTTGTTGGCTCTTTCACTACATTTTCATGTTTTTAATATTTGTAACATGTCACTATTCCTTGTGAGGACGCGTGTCAAAACTCATAACTAACAAGAGATGTCTTTTTTTTTTTTTAGCACAAAATAACAAGAGATGTCTTTAGACATACGGTCGGTGATTACAACATTTCCATTATTTTTTAATTACAATTATTATTTTATGGAAGATAATCAATTTAAAATATTGTAAAATATGAAATATTTTAAATATGAATACATCATTTAATTAACAAGAACTCGAATATTAGTTGAACACTTTATAAGTAATTTCACTTGCTGGTTACAATGTATCCATTTTTTGTCCCCCATTTGGATGGGTTTCTCGTTAATGTTCCGTAGACCAAGTTTGTAAAGCTTTTGATGATATAGGAAAATATTATTCTGATTCAAATTTAAGTTACACATTAATAAAATTAATTAAGAATATTAATCTAAATTTCTCATAAAATTTAAATTTTTTATATTACTTTTATCAACTTTCTAAACTTAAACAGATTATATTAATTGCTACCCTCTCCCTCTAGGTGTATACAAAATTTTTATATACTCCTTAAAATTACTTAATGTGTTATTAAATTTAAAAATATAGCCTAAAAATCACCCTACAATAGAAAGCCAAGGAGTATTGAATAGTTAAAACAATTATTCATGAAAATTGACTTCAACGTCGGCTTCACTAGTTGAATAAAGGAATAGCTTTAGTATTGAATTTGAATACAGGAAAAAAGGCTACAGAATGCACAAGAGTCAAGACCTGGTCAAATCAGGTTGGAACTGGAAAAATTTTTGTATGGGCATAGTTTGTGGCATTACTTGTGATTTGATGAGTGACAAATAAATATATTAAAAATATTATAATCTGATCTAAGAGAATTTTAATATGATGTAACATTTATGTGCGGGAAAAAATAAGGGAAAATTGCATTCAAGTTCTAAAAAGATAAATTAATATTGTATAGTCTATTGAAATCTCAAAATTATTGACAGCTTCTGAGAGACTTGTGCGTAAGATTATCTAATTGCAAAATTACCAAGTTACCTTCACTAGTTAGTTATTAACGCATGTTGCGACTGTAAAGCCCCCCTTCAATAATGTTCAATTCGAAACCCAACTTAAAACCACAATTGACCAATTGAAACTAATTAGTAGGCTAACTATGACAGAAAAGAACAGCGCTAATCATTTCAAACCCTAGCGTAGTTAGGAAGAGAGTCAGCTAAGATTAAAAACATAACTATGATAACAAAGGAACTATCATAACTATAAAAGTTTCAAATCACATTTGGGTCAATTATCCATGATAGAAAAGCAGTAAATAGAAATCAATTAGGAGCTATCATAGATAAGAGGAACCACAAAGATATCTTTCTACAAATAAACTATATTAGAAAAGAATCTGACCAACATGGTTATGAAAATCAACTCAGACATAATAACTATTTTAGAAAAGGATTTGTACTAATATAGTTATTTTTCAAAATCTAACCTTTCAAATAAGCAAGGTAACTATGTTAGAAAATGATCTCCCTTACTAACATAGTTTCAAAGATTTACTTAAAATCGTTTGAAAACCAAATAAGATAACTATGTTAGAAAATGATTTTCCTTAATAACATATTTACTAAAGAATTATTCAAATCCTTTGAAACCAATTAGATAACTATGCTAGAAAGGATTAACCTACTAACATAGTTATGAAATATTTATCCAATTTCTCTTCAAAACCAGGCCAAGATAACTATGTTAGGAAGGAATTACCTAATAACATAGCTACAAAAGATTTCACTAGATCTTTGAAAACCAAATAAGATAACTATATTAGAAAGGAATAACCTACTAACATAATTATTAAAGATGTCGTTTAAAATCCAAGTGTACCATATTAGAAAAGGCTCATCTAACATGATAATTAAAAGTCAAATTATAAAACCCATAATTGCCTTTCTTTAAAAATTTCACAAACCATAATCTCAATCAAGATGACCACAATATCCAAATTTATAAACCATACATGAATCATCAAAATCCATGAATCCACAATCAACTATCAGCATACCACGAAAGTCGAATTTCCAATTATTGAAACCAAATTTGAGCATGCTTAATGGAACCACAAATCAACTTTCAAGATATCCACATCAAATGAAACCAAAGTAACCCGCTACATGGGGCTATCAACATGCATCAACAAAACATAATAAACCATAAGGCCTCCGGCCACAGTTTGCCGGAACTGGATAGGTCTCAGAAAATACAAGTAATTACAGTCATTCAAAACATGGAGTAATAATGCGGAAGAAACATGCATCAATGCCTAGTCTATAGTGTATGACAATATACATAATACCAAAATAACCAAACGACAACCTCACAATCAATGAGTGTTTGCTGGCTCTTTAAGGGCTAAGCAAAACCGAACCGTAACCGAAAGCCAAATCGAACCAAATGACTTTCGTTTTTAGTTTCGGTTCCATTTTTAAAATTTTTGGTTCTCAATTTTCAGTTTTGTAAAAAAAATTTCGTTTTTAAACTGAAAACATTTTGGCAATAAAAAAAACAACCCAAACCCAATAATATTTATTTTAATGGAGAACAAAAAAGCCCAAATAAGCAAGCCCAATAACCCAAAATACAAACCCTAATAACCTTATGCGCCATAGCCACTCATCTTTGATCTCCTATCATCACTCCTCACTCATCTCAGACTCTCTTACTCTCAGACTTAGTCTTCCAACGATACTTCTTCTTCTCAGCATTTCCCCTTCACTTTCCAGAACATCAACACAAGCATCCTCATCATCGTCATCGTCCTCGCTGGCATCATTGTCATCATCAACAATTCTTCTTCTTCTCCTTAGTCATAACTGACCAGTCATCGATGTGGCACCGTCAAGCTCCACCATGCACCAGTCGATCACTCATCACCTTCTTCAGTCTTCCCTCTCCTGTGGTTCCTCGCCTCGCCATTTTCCTTTCTCAGTCTCACCACCATTTTCCATTTTTCCCTCTGTCTGTCATTCTTTCTTTTCTCACCACCATCACTAACCAATCATCGGTGTCGTCAAGCTCCACCAAGCACCAGCTCCCTTCAGCCGCGATCACCGAAGAAACGTTCGGCACTAACCAAATCTGCAAAATCTATTTTTTTTTCATTTTTTTGTTGAATTTTTGTATGGGCCACATCTGCAACAAAAAGGCCCAAAAAAAGCCCAAAACTATTAAATCGTTAAACCAAACTGAAAACAATTCGATTTTTCGTTTTCGGTTTCGGTTTCTTTTTTGGCCAATTTTCGATTCAAAACTGAACAGAAAAACCATTTGCTCACCCATAGGCTCCTTCCCTTCGCGTCTATCTTCGGGACTAGCACCTAAAACTAAAGAGTAACTAAATGAGACAAAGCCCCAATAACACTTATTCTTCTTATACTGTATACATGTGTAGGTGTATGCTATTACAAGTAAAGCAATGGATAATAAACATATACCACATGTATAGCCATATTCCAAATTACAAGTGGGATGAAACCATATATGAACATTTGATATACTAATGTTTGCAAGGATTTCTAAACCATTACAAATTACAGAACACACATATAAACCTCCGAAGAGGGTAACATACACCTTGTACTTGATGGAAGCCGTCGAAACCAAACTTCACCGTTGTCACATAAATGAAACCAAATTCATCGAATCGTGAGCCACCGAAACCAAACTCCATAGCCCGATAAAAGCCAACGAAACCAAACTTCACTGTCATCAGATAAATGAAACTAAATTCATCCAACCGTGAGTCACCGCAACCAAACACCACGGCCCGACAGAAGCCAACAAAACCAGACTTTAATGTCGTCACATAAATGAAACCAAATTCATCCCACAGTGAGCCATCAAAACCAGACTCCATGACTCGATAAAAGCCAACGAAACCCCGAATTCACTGTTATTACATAAATGAAAGCAAATACATCCAATTGTGAGCCACCGAAACCAGACTCAACGGCCCGACAGAAGTGATTGAAACCAGACTTCACTACCATCACATAAATGAAACTAAAATCATCGAACCGTGAGCCACCGAAACCAAGCTCCACAGCCCGACAGAAGTCAATGAAACTAGACTTCACTATCGTCACATAAATGAAACAAAATTCATCCAATCGTGAGCCACCGCAACCAAACACCACGGCCTGACAGAGGCCAACAAAACCGACTTCACTATTATCACATAAATGAAACAAAATCCATCCAACAGTGAGCCATCAATACCAGATTCCATGACCTGATAAAAGCCAACGAAACATGACTTCACTGTCGTCACATAAATGAAACCAAATACATCCAACTGTGAGCCACCGAAACCAGATTCCCCGGCCAGACAGAAGCTAAGGAAACCAGTCTATACTGCTGTCACATAAATGAAACCAAAATTATCGAATGGTGAGCCACCGAAACTAGACTCCACGGCCCAACAAAAGCCAACGAAATCAGACTTCACTGTTGTCACAAAAATAAAACCATTGGGTTCCCAAAAACAAGATCACAACCCAAAAACTCTTTTCCATAATCGGATTTTCAAAGCTTATAACACCTAAAATCCAAGTTGAATCACCATTCAAGATTTTAAGGAATTAGAAACATTCATTTAACTTCAATAACTCTTTCAATCATTAGAACAATTAAACAACATTCATATTCAAAATTCACCAATAAAACCTCAAAGATTTTGAAACTTCGATGAACCCAAAATTCAATTTAGCCAAGGCCCAAAAGATTTCAAGGTTTAGGAATCATCAAACATCAACAATAAGCTTCTACAAAACACCAAACCCCCTTTTTGAAACATGAATTTCAAAATTCAATACAAAACCCTAAGGTTTTCCAAACTTTGTCTCACAAGAATTCATTCTAGATCAAAATACAAGTACCCATAGGATTTAAAATCTTTCATAGGTAGTAATAAGCTAATTGGAACAAGGAAATCAAATTACAAAGGTGAAATATTCGGATCCCATGGAATCCTAGGCAAAACAAGCTTGAAACTACTTCAAATCAAGGTTTAAATGTTCCTTAACCCAAGTGGATCATAAACATAGCTTAAGAGGGATTAAAAGAAGCTTAGGAATCAACAAAAACACCACACAAAACAAGATTTTCGGACTGAGCTAGGAGTTCCAAAAATTCAACAAGAACATTAAGAGAAAATGAAAGAAAAAAAGAGAAGAGGAAAGGGAATCAATTACCTAGAAGTAGGAAGCTTAAAATCAAGCCAAGGAACCTCAAGATCGTGCCAAAGCAGAGCCAAAACACTCCCCTCTTGGCCTCTCACTCAAACTAATTGAAAACTCTTTACCAAAACTTCTGTTTCAGACCTGGTTTTAAACTAGAAAAATCAGCACTCCGCCATGGGTTCACTGCTATGAAGTGCCATTGACAGCAACATTGGTCAACTTCAAAAACTCATAACTAATCCTGTAGACCTCCAAAAATCGGGATTTATGACTCTATGGAATTATTAGGATGTATACTTTCCAATAAAAAATGAATGAGTCAAAAATACTATCATTTGGCCCTTTAAAATGAAAAAGTCCCAAAACTACCCAAAATTTCAGTTTGAAATAAGGGGTTCAAGTTCAAAGTTGTATAACTAATGCTACATACATCAAAAAATTAGGATATATGACTCTAAAGAAAGCTTAGGATGTTAGCTTTCTAATGAAAAAAGAATCATTCAAAATAATATTATTTACTACCTCAAAAATCCTTATTTCTCAGCACTGGTATAGGAAATCATAAACATAACTTCTAATCATGAGCTTTGACGTATCTAGTTCTTTTTAACCTCAAATTTCACTTCAATTAGCAACCATTTAAGACTATATTTTAGTCACTAAGGTCCTATAATTTAGCCACTAAAATCATCTAAATCCTCAAAAATTTATTTAGTTTGCAATTCATTAATTACCTAAAACTTAGAACGTTACAGCGACAATTGTTAATGTAATTTTAATTAGCTATTAATAATAAGTGTGTTGAGTATGTTTATATTATTTTAACAAATGCGATTGTCAATCAAAGAAACATAGCTTGTTAATGAATGCATTCTTATTTGTCAATGTTCTACTTGTCTATTAATCAGAGTGTAATATTTTCTCCATACAACTGTAACAATTACCTCCAATCCCACTATTAACCACTCATAATTAAACATTAAAACGTTTATATAGCTAACTATGTTAGGAAAAGGAACTTGCTGAGTAAAACAGCTAACATAGTTAGAAAAAGATCTTTCCATAATATTTATATATGTTCTTTTTAATTCAAACCTCAACTCCAATCTCCGTCATCACAATATAATTTTCTCCCCAGTACAATCACAGAAAATTTCCATAACCATGATTAATCTCCACCCATCATCCACAAGATTCCATACCATAATAGGTATTATTCAATAATTTTTTTCCCCAGAATAATAGCAAGGTTCAGCGGAAGCATTATACAAAATATGATCCTAAATGTGGCAATACCTCCTGTCCCTCTGGTCCAGAATATCTCACGATATCAGTGAGAAGTTCCCGGATCCTTCCCTTGACCGTCTATACTGTAACGCTTCTAGGACCTGCAAAAGTGAGATCAACGGGGGGTAGCCCCAAAACGCAACCACTGACTACTCATCTACGTGTGGTGTGTGCTAGCAAGGTGTCCAGTGGAATACATACATATATATCAATTCAGAAGCATGCTCAGGTATTCACATATAATGCACGTCTTGTTCCCAAAAATATCTTTTCATCGTTTATAATTGTGGAATAACCCATCACAATTCATCTTCAAGAATAGTATATATATCATTGATAATTACAATCAACCCAAACGAATCTTACTAGAAACTTTGGGAAAACACGTGGGACCAGTCGGGACCTTCCACCCGCCCCTGATCACCACGGTACAATTCACGAGGGACTCTCTACCCTCCCTGAATAGTACCACAGATTAGAAGGATCTCTGTCCTTTCTGAATCCGTAAGGGGCGATATCCCCTATTTCGTCTTTCTCTCCTTTATTTCTCATAATATATCAATTAGTCCCTGTGGCGCAACAGGGTACCTCATCACGTGATGGCACAATTTCCAATTCACCGGTGTCACATACCCAAATAATTTCTCACAAACAACACATAGATATGCAACACCACAATCAGGCACCAGGCCTTCCAGTATTTTCAGAATATACATATATATGAAATAGTTTCCAAAATCATATATATTTCAGTTCCAAATATTTCAAATCACAAATTTATGCCATTTCAAAATAATATTCCACAGGACATTATATTATGAAAAATATTAATATTCCAATATCTCATTTCCGTATCTCATCAATCATCAATTGATAATCATATCTCAACTGTGATTCAAAATCTCATCTCCATATAACATCATAATTATCAAATAATAATATTTCAAATTACTTACTAACACTACACACACACATAAACAAGCAGAAAGCGGTTACCTGATAGCTGGCACCAATCTCACAATAGTGCAGCTCCCCCGTACAGACTCAAGACAGCTCAAACACTACATAGAATATTATAATTAATCGCCTACCAAAACAAATTCATACATAGGAATTAAATTACTAATTACCCTTTCCATGCCCTCACTTAATTTAATTTCTACTCAACATTTATTCTCCCTCCTTATCCCCAAAATTTATCTCTAATCCACTTGTACATATATCCCAGCCTAAATATTAATCTTTCCAATACCCATTTATTTTAAACCTTAACATCCAATAACCCCATAATTCATCACCAATACCAATTTATAAAATTCAAGCCTAAATGAAATTTTCTAAACATCCTCCAATTATTTCTTAACCTCAAAAATTCATTCCTTAATCCGCAATTTATTTTCAAAACCGTAATAGCTCAACAAAGTCAAATTCAAGCCTAAAAATATTCCCTTTCCCAAATCAAGGCCTACACCAAATCTAATTTAATTAACCTCATTAATATTTTTGTTGGGCATAAACTATCCCCTTAAATTCATAATTACACAATATCCCACTTATCCAAAACTTTAATCCACCAATATTTTCTTCGGTCCAAATTCTAGTCAAACCAATCAATTAAATCTCCTCATATGACTTTAATAAACATCTAAAAATAATCAATTTAATTATTAGCACCTCAGATCATCAAAAGCTCCAATTTCTAAAATATCTACAAATCCAAAAATTCCCAATAATTAAGAAAAACATCCCTCAATGAAAAATCTACTTAGAGAAACTCATAATCGAGGCCTAAGTTTCAATTTATTAATTTTAAGACTCACAGAAATACCAATTTAGACAAAGTCTAATTTTTCAAGTATAGCAAAACGAAAAACTAATGACAGAGAAAGGTAGAGGAGACTTACGGGATTCCAAAAATGTGCTTAGTTGGCCGAAAAGCTTACTATTCCTATACTAACAGACTCTAATAAGTCTAGTGATAGGAGTATATATGGTGGAAAGAGAGAGAGAGCAAGAAAGAGAGGCGTGAGAGAGAGAAAATGAAGAAAGGAAAGCAAATGAAAGAATGAGGAAGCAGAGGCGACGTGCGATGTTTATATAATTGATGCACAGTAACTCAATAGTAATGAATAGTAGCTCAATAGTAATAATAATAATATAATAATAATATAATTGATGAATAGTGAAAGTTGAAAATTCACGGGCGAGGAACGAATGAGTCACGGGAAGCATAGTGAGATACTAGGAAAAATTGCACTATTAGGCCCAAAATTTTCAAAATTTATTTTGAGCCACAAAAATTCCATTTATTTCCAAAAATTTTACCTACCAAACCTCTTAATTATTCTCTTCCACAATTACCTCTTTTGAGCCTAAAAATAATTTCTTAAAAATTGTTATCCTTTAAATAAGGGAAAAACTAGTCCTTTAAAATCCTCAAAAACACCTCAAAATCCTTCAAATATTCTCATAATCCATCATTTTTCATTAATGAATTCATGTTTACCCCCACTAATCCTTAATTAAATTTTTAGGATGTTACAACTCTCCCCACCTTTTAGGAATTTTGTCCCCAAAATTCACCTTCCTAAAACACAGAACAACAAATACAACACATAATCAATCACAATCAACACTACCTAGGGAATTGGTAAGGTAATTGTGCCGCAAAGTAACCAAGTTTCACAAATTTTTTTTTTTTTTTTTTTTTTACTTAACTTCTTACCAATTATCATCAACCCAACTCTAACTTTCAAAACCACCGAAACTTTCACTTATTTCCACTTCCTTACCTTTATTTAGATAGCCTATCAATTCAGCATACACTGTATAACCGTAATTCTTTATTTAGCAATTGGGACCTCAAGATCTTGAAAATTTAACTCGACAGAAAACCACTCTTAATACAAAATACACTCTATTTACCTTACTTATTAGAACTTGAAATAGACTACCAATCCAACAATTCCCCACATATGAAATTTTTACCTAACTGTATAACATCAGGTTCCCAAACAATCATTCAGCTTGTCATCTTAGTATCCTTCTCCAACATCCATTATACCTCCCCTAGGTTCCTTTAACCCAATGCAAACAATCACCAACTTCATAATCCTCAGCTTGGTTCACCTCCCTACTTGAAAGAATTATACTTTAATTTCAAAAATTAATTGGACTTGAAATAAATCAACTTGTAATCAAGGAATCCCAACACTCTTTTACTCCTTATTTTCCCTCTTCAAGCAACATAAATAACTAATTCCTTACTTCTTTAAAATTCCCAAACCTTTCAACTCTTTAGTTTCTAACTTTTGCTTCCAAATAATCTAATTTTTAAATGGTACAAACTCCAATTTCTCTTTCACAATCAGGTCATAAGGTTTGAATTTAATCTTAAGTAGACCCCAAAATTCCCTAAATCGTACAATTCTGAGATATAATACATAACAGGGTCCATTCGGCACGTCTATCAAAGCTCTAATTGGTCAAAGAAATTCAAAATTTAATTGAAATGATACACCATGGAACCTCATTTCTATGGCTTTCTCAAAATCTCTAAGCTACATACTAGCTTTCTAAGGTCTTATTTGCCTACAAATGGATTATCCTCAATAATTATACTATTATACTGCTCAAACACCAATATAAGAGTCTATCATCACTATGAAAATCACCACCATTTATCGAAGTATTTGCCCCTTTTTGGTCATTATTACATCATCTTGATGCCACTCGACACCTATATTAATTCAAAGGCAACCCACTACTAGAAATAATACCCAAATATTGCTCTTAGAATCGTTAAAATATCATATTTTGTCAATCATTGACATCTTACCTCCTTGATTTCAGTGAATGAAAGTCATACTTTTAGCTATTTTCAAGACCCAATACCACCTATAACTACATATCACCAAGCAATCTCAATATTCTTAGAACAATTTACTAGAATCTGACACCTTAATTCCAATAACAAATCCATTTCTTTTGAAAATTCTAAACCTTTAACATATACTTATCTCCCAGATATAAGTCCATACTTCAGCTTTCTTAATCCAATCCTGAAATCCATAACACCTTAATCATTCTTATCACTCTTTGGACCTTTAATATATTAATTAACACGACTATCACACGTCCAAAAGCACCATACCATGTCGGGTTTAACTACCAATCTCATTGCCCAAATCCTAATGCTCATCGGTCATATTCTCTTATTTTCTAACTTCTTAGCTACTAATAAGAATCCACCAAAAACCAAATTCCTTATTTTGATTCACTAACACTTTAGCTAACCATAACCTATTTATATGCATAATTTATTTACTTAATCATTGACAGGCTATGGGGTCACTTCCAACGTAGAGTGGTAACAGTCCATGGGATCACTCCCTACCTATCTAGATTAATAGATAGGTCTTTAACATATGCACTACTTCCAATAACAAGTCTACATAGAAAATTCTATCCAACCATCCTCAATTTGAGATCAATATAAAGCGTCCAAATCATTAAACTACCATATAGTCCCAAATAATCACCTTACTTAAACCCCAATCATATAACGTCATTTTCCCATTTCGAATTTAAGTAAAATTCTCTGTTCATTAACCATTAATTCATATCCATCAAAGAATTTTCACATATTCAAAATCGTGATTACACCTCAAGTCAATCCAACTTAATCGATTTAGCCTCAATGATCATGCCTTAATTCTACAATTTCATCCATATTAATCCTCAACAATTTAAACTAGTAGAATCTTCTCGTTATAACCAACATTTCTAATGGACAAGAAACCTCAACATTTTCTTTAAATTTCAAACTCCATAGTAGACCCTAACTTCATCTGTCTCACTTCCCAATGGTTTTAACCAATAATATATATATGTATATATATATATATATATTTTTATTAATACCAATATGCCTAAAGAAATTAAGTAGCATCAAATTCCTCTCAATTTTCAAAATCCATATCAATCCAAATATTCACGACCTTGAATCTATTAAAATCCCTTTTTAAGTCGACATCCATAATCAAATTTTGCAGAAACCTTCCTAAGCACTTATGGGACTAAGGCAATTATTTGATTTCAGAAGGTCCTCAAGACTTCGAAGCCTCATCAGACTTTAACTTTAAATATTCAAAACTTAACCACATCCTCATACCTAAAGGTACATACATAGTCAAAACCATATTATTCCATTCCAATTTTTCCACGAGAAATCGCATATATTTTACCACTATTATTCCTTATCTTGCTAGACCAAAACTAACTATTTTCCAGAAAGTCCTCAATTCTTTTCATCGTACCCAATTTCATAACATTACATGAACAATCCTAAACATTCTTCATGCGCTTAACTTGGGCATATTTTTCCATTCTAAATAGAACTCCTTTCACCCAGCTTATTTACCATTTATTTCTATACCAACTAGCATTTATACAAGACAGCGAAATTAATCATTCGATTACCCACTAATTCTCATCTTATCTCAGCATTAGACTTTAACTATAGCTATACCAAGAGGAATAACCTTAAGCATACCATACACCTCGTAGTACCAATTTGTTTTCCTGTTTAATACTCTTAAGCATCCATTAATAATCAGCTTGTTAACCTTCCAACATAACTTAAAATCCTATTATAGTCATACCTTCATCTGTCATGATCTCCTTTTAGTTCAACATCGTCTAACCCTTTAAATCCTTTAAACAATTATATTGATCACCCTCTTCATTATGACGTCCATTCCAACCAAAACTTACCCATGATTGAACATCTTAACATATTTATTCCACCTTTAATACCAGGCTTCAAGACAATCTCCCAGGAACCTAACCACTCATAACTCTTCGAACCTATATAAATATAAGCAACATAGACTTATCTTGTATTAATCAGTCATTCCTTAGTATCCTCAAGACATATTTTTTTAAATCGGTTAAATAATATGAATGATTCAGAAATCAAAACAACAACCTTCAAAACATTATACTCCACACCATTTAAAATTTGAATCATATTTTCAGCTTTCCGACAGTTGCAAAAGTCATATATTTACCTTTCATATCCTTAAAATATTAGTCCACCAGTTCTAATCATAGAACATCACAATTTCTGTTTCCCAACTCACGCTGATTCTACCTTTTCCATCGATCATTGTTGACCTTACTATCCTCCCCACCACGGGACGGAAGACATACCACATAACAATATAACAATAACTATGTAATCAACGAACCCTTAACAGTACGAGGTATACTCTCCCACCCACCTACGGATGGAAGTTACACCCATTAGAACCAGTCATACAATATAAAATTGAAAGGGAAATGATCGGGGAATGTATTGCCACAATACCACTAATGCACGTGCAATGCATGATGGAAACATAAACAATCACATGCACAGCACCTTCCAGGTCTTTAAACCATAAAACTGATACCAACTGTAACATTTTCTCCATACAACTGTAACAATTACCTCCAATCCCACTATTAACCACTCATAATTAAACATTAAAACGTTTATATAGCTAACTATGTTAGGAAAAGGAACTTGCTGAGTAAAACAGCTAACATAGTTAGAAAAAGATCTTTCCATAATATTTATATATGTTCTTTTTAATTCAAACCTCAACTCCAATCTCCGTCATCACAATATAATTTTCTCCCCAGTACAATCACAGAAAATTTCCATAACCATGATTAATCTCCACCCATCATCCACAAGATTCCATACCATAATAGGTATTATTCAATAATTTTTTTCCCCAGAATAATAGCAAGGTTCAGCGGAAGCATTATACAAAATATGATCCTAAATGTGGCAATACCTCCTGTCCCTCTGGTCCAGAATATCTCACGATATCAGTGAGAAGTTCCCGGATCCTTCCCTTGACCGTCTATACTGTAACGCTTCTAGGACCTGCAAAAGTGAGATCAACGGGGGGTAGCCCCAAAACGCAACCACTGACTACTCATCTACGTGTGGTGTGTGCTAGCAAGGTGTCCAGTGGAATACATACATATATATCAATTCAGAAGCATGCTCAGGTATTCACATATAATGCACGTCTTGTTCCCAAAAATATCTTTTCATCGTTTATAATTGTGGAATAACCCATCACAATTCATCTTCAAGAATAGTATATATATCATTGATAATTACAATCAACCCAAACGAATCTTACTAGAAACTTTGGGAAAACACGTGGGACCAGTCGGGACCTTCCACCCGCCCCTGATCACCACGGTACAATTCACGAGGGACTCTCTACCCTCCCTGAATAGTACCACAGATTAGAAGGATCTCTGTCCTTTCTGAATCCGTAAGGGGCGATATCCCCTATTTCGTCTTTCTCTCCTTTATTTCTCATAATATATCAATTAGTCCCTGTGGCGCAACAGGGTACCTCATCACGTGATGGCACAATTTCCAATTCACCGGTGTCACATACCCAAATAATTTCTCACAAACAACACATAGATATGCAACACCACAATCAGGCACCAGGCCTTCCAGTATTTTCAGAATATACATATATATGAAATAGTTTCCAAAATCATATATATTTCAGTTCCAAATATTTCAAATCACAAATTTATGCCATTTCAAAATAATATTCCACAGGACATTATATTATGAAAAATATTAATATTCCAATATCTCATTTCCGTATCTCATCAATCATCAATTGATAATCATATCTCAACTGTGATTCAAAATCTCATCTCCATATAACATCATAATTATCAAATAATAATATTTCAAATTACTTACTAACACTACACACACACATAAACAAGCAGAAAGCGGTTACCTGATAGCTGGCACCAATCTCACAATAGTGCAGCTCCCCCGTACAGACTCAAGACAGCTCAAACACTACATAGAATATTATAATTAATCGCCTACCAAAACAAATTCATACATAGGAATTAAATTACTAATTACCCTTTCCATGCCCTCACTTAATTTAATTTCTACTCAACATTTATTCTCCCTCCTTATCCCCAAAATTTATCTCTAATCCACTTGTACATATATCCCAGCCTAAATATTAATCTTTCCAATACCCATTTATTTTAAACCTTAACATCCAATAACCCCATAATTCATCACCAATACCAATTTATAAAATTCAAGCCTAAATGAAATTTTCTAAACATCCTCCAATTATTTCTTAACCTCAAAAATTCATTCCTTAATCCGCAATTTATTTTCAAAACCGTAATAGCTCAACAAAGTCAAATTCAAGCCTAAAAATATTCCCTTTCCCAAATCAAGGCCTACACCAAATCTAATTTAATTAACCTCATTAATATTTTTGTTGGGCATAAACTATCCCCTTAAATTCATAATTACACAATATCCCACTTATCCAAAACTTTAATCCACCAATATTTTCTTCGGTCCAAATTCTAGTCAAACCAATCAATTAAATCTCCTCATATGACTTTAATAAACATCTAAAAATAATCAATTTAATTATTAGCACCTCAGATCATCAAAAGCTCCAATTTCTAAAATATCTACAAATCCAAAAATTCCCAATAATTAAGAAAAACATCCCTCAATGAAAAATCTACTTAGAGAAACTCATAATCGAGGCCTAAGTTTCAATTTATTAATTTTAAGACTCACAGAAATACCAATTTAGACAAAGTCTAATTTTTCAAGTATAGCAAAACGAAAAACTAATGACAGAGAAAGGTAGAGGAGACTTACGGGATTCCAAAAATGTGCTTAGTTGGCCGAAAAGCTTACTATTCCTATACTAACAGACTCTAATAAGTCTAGTGATAGGAGTATATATGGTGGAAAGAGAGAGAGAGCAAGAAAGAGAGGCGTGAGAGAGAGAAAATGAAGAAAGGAAAGCAAATGAAAGAATGAGGAAGCAGAGGCGACGTGCGATGTTTATATAATTGATGCACAGTAACTCAATAGTAATGAATAGTAGCTCAATAGTAATAATAATAATATAATAATAATATAATTGATGAATAGTGAAAGTTGAAAATTCACGGGCGAGGAACGAATGAGTCACGGGAAGCATAGTGAGATACTAGGAAAAATTGCACTATTAGGCCCAAAATTTTCAAAATTTATTTTGAGCCACAAAAATTCCATTTATTTCCAAAAATTTTACCTACCAAACCTCTTAATTATTCTCTTCCACAATTACCTCTTTTGAGCCTAAAAATAATTTCTTAAAAATTGTTATCCTTTAAATAAGGGAAAAACTAGTCCTTTAAAATCCTCAAAAACACCTCAAAATCCTTCAAATATTCTCATAATCCATCATTTTTCATTAATGAATTCATGTTTACCCCCACTAATCCTTAATTAAATTTTTAGGATGTTACACAGAGCAACGAGATAATTTCATGGGACAATTGCACTCAAGTCCTAAGTAAGAGATTTAATATCAAACAGGTCCATTGACAACTTTTTACTTGTTAACCAAGGCTATTTCAATTGTCAACAGATGTTATTAACAACTCCTTGGGACCTCTCTAAAGTTAAATCTCCTACTTGGGACCATAGTACAATTGTCCCTAATTTCATAATTGCATTTTATTACCTTCAGGTGCCTTGAAGCCTATTACTAATTTTGATATTTCAAGGGACCTTGTTGTATTGATTTTTTATTTGAGACCTTAATGCAATTTTCACAATAAAAAAATTTCCATGTGTGAGGAAAATGTTACTTTTATGTATTGATGTATCACTTATGCTTTGTTTTATTTTTGCTTTTATGGTTTAATCCTTTTGAATTCTGTGAGGAATACTCCGGCTATATATATAACCGTTCCCAAATCTTGATAAAGAAGGAGAGTTGTGTTAGACCCTGACAGCCAACGTAAAACCATGTCGAATCTTGTGAACATAGATCACTAAGGCAATTATGCTAACATGAGGTTATTGCCTGATAGCAACGCACTGTATAGCTCGAGTACAATGAGTAATGAGCGAGGGTCGCTACATCGTCGCCTAGGTGTAGTATTAAATGAGCAAGGGCTATAGCTCTCTTTTGGATAGAGGCGGCTAAAGAAGCTAGTTCATGAGAATAAGATTAAATTCGATACTTGGAATATTGGAATCTTGAAACACAAATCTTGGGAGGTGGTGGGAGTGATTAGGGATAGAAGGATAAACATCTTATGTCTTTAGGAAACTAAATGGGTTAGAGCAAAGGCTAAGGACATTGATGGATACAAGTTGTGGTACACGAGTAAAGTCGGTTCTAGAAATGGTGTAGATATAATTGTGGACGAAGAATGGACAAAGAATGTGGTCGAAATTAATGTCATTAGTACCTATGCTCCTCAAGTTAGGGCAGAAAATCATATAAAGGAACAATTTTGGGAGGATATGGATGGGTTGATTCAAAGAATACCTATTCTTGAAAAGGTATTCATTGGTGGTGATCTTAATGGACATGTTGGTAAAGATGCAGGATAATATACACGGGCCCATGGTGGTTTTGGGTTTGGTGAGCTTAATAACGAAGGACAATCTATTATTGAATTCTGTATGGCTTATGACCTTAAAATTGTCAACACTTGTTTTAAGAAACGGGAGGAGCATCTGATTACATATAAGAGCGGATCTAATATATCACATATTGATTTCATTTTGGTAAAGAATTCGGACAGAAGAATTTGTAAAAACTGCAAAGTAATCCCATGTGATGGTGTGACAACCCAGCATATGGCTTTAGTTTTATATGTACGTATGAAGTTTACAAAACAGAAATGGTGAGACATTTTAATGCCACGAGTTAGGTGGTGCAGTTAAAAGGAGAGAAAATAGAAATCTTCAAGAATAGGCTGATAAAGGAAAGAGTTTGGGAGGTACAAAGGAGTGCAACATCATGTGAAATCAAGTGGCTATGGCGGTTCAAAAGGCTGCTAAAGAAATTTTGGGTGCATCAAAGGGTGCTATCAGGCAAGATAAAGAGACTTGGTTGTGGAGTGAGAATGTCCAAGAGAGAATTAAGCTTAAGAGAGAGTGTTTCAAGGCTATACACATGTGTGATAATGATGAAAATTGGGAGAAGTATCCCTTAGTGAAAAAGGAAGCTAAAAAAGCAGTAAGTGAAGCTCATTCTAAAGCATTTGAAAAGTTTTATCAGAAGTTAGGGACAAAGTATGGGGAACAAAAAAATTTATTGGATTGCAAGGATTAAGGAGAGAAAAACAAGGGATTTAGATCAAGTGAGGTGTGTAAAGAATGAAGAAGGTAAAGTCTTGGTAACGGATGTTGATAACAAGGATAGATGGTACACATACTTTTATAAGTTGTTCAATAAGAGAGATGGAACTTTGAATTACGAATTAAATGATCTGGCAATAGTGAAAGGGAACTCAATTTTACATTTTACCGTAGGTTTAGAGTTAAAGAGGTTAATCTTATGAAAATGGCAAGTGCAAAGCCGTTGGATCTGATGGCATCCCTATTGAAATTTGGAAATTCTTGGGAGAAAAAGGTGTGTTATGGCTTACTAAGCTATTTAATGAGATTCTAAGGTCAAAGAAAATACCTGATGATTTGAGGAAAATTATTGTAGTCCATATTTATAAGAATAAGGGAGACATTCAAAATTGTGTAAACTACAGAGGAATTAAGCTTATGAGCCATGCAATGAAATTGTGGGAAAAGTGATTGAACACAAGTTAAGATGTGAGACCTGTATCTCAGAGAATCAATTTGGTTTCATGCCAGGTAGGTCAACTACATAAGCAATTTATCTACTAAAGAGTTTAATGGAAAGGTATCAAAGCAAAGGAAATGATCTACATATGATATTTATCGATCTAGAAAAAGCTCATGACTGTGTGCCAAGAGAAATACTTTGGAAAGTTTTGGAAAAGAAAGGGGTGCGGGTTGGGTATATCAAAGTCATTCAAGATATGTATAAGGAGGTAACCACTAGTGTTAGAACACCTGGAGGAGAAACAAATGACTTTTCAATAAAAATTGGATTGCATCAAGGTTCGGCTTTGAGCCCATATTTGTTCAATCTAGTTTTGGACGTCCTAACTACAAATATCCAAGAAGAAATTCCTAAGTGCATTCTTTTCGCGGATGATATAGTCCTTTTAGGTGAATCAGGAGGAGAAATTAATTGGAAACTAGAGTTATGGAGAAGGACCCTAGAGTTAAAAGGTTTTCGACTGAGCAGGGGCAAGACAGAATATATGCACTGTAGTTTGATAAGAGACAAACACATGGAGATATAGAAGTTAAATTAGGGGACTAGGCCATACCACAGGTGGACAAGTTTAAATACTTGGGAACGTTTATACAAAAAGATTGTGAAATTGATGCTGATGTTAATAATAGAATTCAAGCATGGTGGTTTAAATAGAGAAAAGCTACTGGGGTTATATGTGATCGTAAAGTACAAGATAAGGTAAAACAGAAGTTTTATCGAACAGCCATTAGACCAGCAATATTATATGGTAGTGAATGTTTGGTTCTAAAGGGACAACATGAACTTAAGATGGGGGTAGCAAAGATGATAATGTTAAGATGGATGTGTGACCATACAATAAAAGATAGGATCCGCAAAGATCATATTCGAAGTAGAGTCGGAGTAGCATCAATTGTAGAGAAAATGGTAGAAAGTCGTTTGAGGTGGTTTGGACACGTTCAAAGAAGACAATTAGATACGCTGGTAAGGAGAGTTGATCAAATAGTGTGGAGTCTTTCCAAATGAGGAAGAGGGAGACCAAAGAGAACTCTTAATGAAGTTATCCAATGAGATCTTTTGGTCAATAATTATCACCAAACATGGCTATTGATAGAGCACAATGGCATCGTGTGATCCATATAGCCGACCCCACCTAGTGGGATAAGGCTTTGTTATTGTTGTTGTGAGGAAAATGTTAAGATTTCATAGTACTTCCTTCGGTCATAAATAAAGGATTTATTTGGAGAGTTGTACTTTGTCCTAAATATATAACCTAATTCTAATTGTTGTCAACTTTTCCTAAATTGTCCTTATTAGTACTCCTCCAACAATTATCAAACAAGAAATGGAGGAGGAAACAAGAGAAGATGATTGGAGTGTTTTTTTTTTTTTAAAAAAAAAAGCATAACATACTAACTAATTAACATCCTTAATTCAATCAAAATAGTTGAATAGGTTTTATATTTATAACTAAAAGCAATACGATATTAGATTAAAATTCTCTATATCATAGAGAAATACTTACATACTTATGGAGTAGCTCATCATCTGAACTCTAACAGATCAAAATGTAACAATTCAATTATTTATGTCACAGATGAATCATATGAAACATTTCACATATTAAGGGAAACATTTTATTAGTACTGTGAATATTATAGTAGGCGTGTTTCTCTTGTTTGCAAAATTAATTGTGAATTAGATAGAATAACCGACCAACCGTTGAACCGTGAACTGGCGTCTCTATCAATTCAATGCATCGATTAAACCAAAAAAATAAATGACACACATATTTTTGGTAATAAAGGACATAAATATGTTTAAGAATTATTTAAATTATATAATATTTATTATGTCACTTTAATACTTACTCATATAATTAATTATAAATAATTTTTATTAGTTCCAACTTAAAAAATTATTGTTTATATTTGTATCTAACATTAATAAAAATAAGAAAAATAGAAGTTTTGGTTATTCAAAACTTCACCCAATTTACAATAATTCCTACATATTTTAATTGATATATATTTCTTCCTCTAATGTAATTTCAAAATATTATAAATAATATTCATCCTTTGAATTTTGTCCAAGAATTAAATAAAATCTTGTCTAAAATGTAGTAATACAAGAGTTTGTTGATTAATTTAGAAACATTAAGAATTCTGCAATATTTATGTCATTCATTTATTATTTGTATATCTAGATAAATATAAAAGATAAAATAAAAAAGCCTTATACTTTGAATCCATCAAAATTACTACTAAACCAATTCCTATATTTAAAACTAGACATAGTAGTTGTGAATGTGATAGTAAAATTATAATAATATGGGTATAATAACTAATAAAAATAAGTGTAAAAGGTTCATTCAAGACCCTAAAATTTTTTAAGGTGTGTTCAGTATCCCTAAGTATTTTATAATTAATCCCACACCCTAAAGTATGTTTTCAAGTATATCCAGTATTTTATAATTATTCCAAATATCCACTATTCTAAAATACTAATTGTTTTTGAAGTATTTTTCTTGAGCTAATATTCGGGAAATTTGGGGATAAATCCCATTTGATAAATTAATTGAGAAATGAATCTAACACACACATAAAATCATATTTAACAAGTGTTATGTCTCATTTCTCAATTAATTTGTCAGATAGGGATTTATCTCCACTTTGCACTAAATTTCTTTATCATTTTTTCTTCATATTTTCAATAATAATTTTTCATATTTCAAGTACTTATAATTAACACTTTTTAGAATGAGTTCATTAAATTTTCAACTATCGTCTGAAATATTTTTAACAATTATTTTCAATGTTCAACTTTTCAATCCTAATATTTCATTAGTTTCGGTAATAAAAACATGGTAAATAAGTACATTAACTTAATCGACTTTACGTGAGTTTATGATTTGGTTAAAGTTACTCTTAAAAAGATAATGTCAAAATTAAACTAAAAAATATTTTAGAATATTAAACCCATGAAAAAATATTTTAAAGTAATTGATACACCTAAATAAAATGGATCTGTCACTAATTAATTTAACGTACTGAAACCATACCAAGAAGATGGGTAATGTAATCTGTTTTTTTATTTTTTATTTTTTATTCTAAAGACTAAGGGTGGGTAAGGGTAGGGTTTCGTGGAACAAGGCCTCTGCTTAATACCTAATCTGAAGAATGAATAAGCAATATTTTGTAACCTACCGGTCCTACCTGACAAGAACCCAAACTATTTAGAGTTGGGTAAGAATAGGCAACCCATCCAGCCCGTTCTATCTAATAATTAGCTCAGCCTTGTCTATTTAAAATTTTTAGGGCCACTTTTTATGGACTCAATTAGATAACTTTTGTGCAAACTTAGGTGGATCGACATGCAGACGGTTGGGCAACATATTCAACCCTAAAAGAGTAATAATCTTTTGCATGCCAGATAAATAGCGATTGCAAACACGTGAATGAGCTGTGTGAAGTAACCGATAGTTCACGTAGCTTCTCACTTTGCTTTTATCATCATCATCATCCGTTTTGTTTCCTCGTTCAAATTTCGTTTTCTTTATTTTTTAAAATTTTAAAGTGACTTGGTCCCCACGAAAACACTTTTTCCTCCCTGTTAATATGAAATTACCGCACTACCCTCCCTTCATTATTTTATTTCCAAATGCCCATTGTTTCCAAGTCCGTTTTCAAGTTTCAACGTTTACATTTCATCCTCTAAGGGATCTACTCTTATTTTATCCTATTTTCATGGATATAACATTCCGATTAATTCGGATCAAGATTTTGTAATCATGACGTCTCTTTGATGGGTCTTTTTTCAATAGGTGGAAGTAAAATCGAATTCAATTTACCTATTTTGATCTAGCTAATTCATCATTGGACTCGGTAATCAGTTATTATTTAATTCTTTTATATTTGTAGTTTTTAGTATATTTAAAATAATGTCAATGCACAACATTTGTAGCATTTTGATAAGACACATCATCTTAGATATTAAAACTAAAATGATGTATCAACCACCTTATTTTTTTGTCTTCTACCCATAAAAAAATCAAGGGTTAATAAAATTAGCTCATGTTTCTTATTTTTCAATTTTTAGTTACCAAGAAAACAATGTACTTATAGAATAATTAATTGTAAGATATAAAAGTTTTCACATGTAATATACTGCCATGCATAATTTAATACTCCCTCCGGTCTTAAATATAATACCACTTTGACTTTTTTTGTGGAAGTTAAGGAAGCAAATTAGACCACTAAATTATAACATATGTCACATGAAATTAGATTATAGATTAGTTTATAAGTAGAATAAATTAGTTTTGAGGAAAAACGATTTTTTTGGGACTGAAACTACTTTTTTTTACTAAAAAAAAGTCAAAGTGATCTTATAATTAGGATCGGGGGAGTAGTTGTCAAAGAAAAAGCATGAGTTAATAAGGCTGCTTAATGAATTGGATTATAAAATTAGACCTAGTTTGCACATCAAAGGGGGGGGGGAGAGAGAGAGAGAGAGAGAGAGAGAGAGAGAGAGAGAGAGAGAGAGAGAGAGAGAGAGAGAGAGAGAGAGAGAGAGAGAGAGAGAGAGAGAGAGAGAGAGAACAACCATGCACATAAAATTGAATTGAAGTTATATATACGATACAAATTGAACCGTATATATCATTGAGATAAAAACAAGTTTTCTGATACAAAAGATTGTTCAATTTACTCATGGAAAAAATAGGGATGAGTTTTGGTAAAAAAAAAAAATTATTAATAAATAAGTTTTGCAATTTTAGGAAGATACCCTCAAGTCTTGCTCTTAGGATGCATATCCTCTTTAGCTCAGGTTGGGTTTATTTCATTACTATTTTTCTATTATCTCCTCATAATCTTATATCCACTATTGGATAAAAAAATATGAATGGTTGATATGTAATATTTTTAAAGTATTCCATACATGAATTTCTTTATGATACAAGTGTATAAAATTCAGATCAAAATTTGAGAGGTCGACATTATTTATTTATATGTTGATAAAATTTACAAATGAAACTGAATATTCTTACCCCTTGCTCATTTTTGTAAATTTTAAAGTTTCAATAGTAAATTTCGGAGAAAGAGTTTTCCATGAATTCAAGTTACTTGGAAAAAATTAAAATTAAGGGTTCTATAAAAATCTTATTTTATTGAATGTTGCAAAAAAAAAATAATGATATATAATTGATATATTTAGACATAAAAAACTTTTTTAAAATAAGAAATTGTTTAATTATGGTATGAAAACCCAACAAAATTTAGTTGCTTAGACAAGGAAATCAGTTTATTAACCGATTTAGTTAAGAGTTTTGGACAAGTTTAGTGAGTAGAAATAACATCTTCTTTTTTTTTTTTTTTGCCAACAGAAATAACATCATTTTGAGGTAAAAAAAAGAAAGAAAAAAATAACAAACTATTATATTTATTATATTATATGTAGTTTACCGTTTAAACATGAATATTTTATTTTGTATACATATAACATCATACAAGAATTGAAAAATCATCTCATCTTTGTTTCTAAACGGGATCGTATACCTCTAGAGTCCATAGTAAGTAATATTCTAATTCTAATTATTATAATTATATGCACCAAATGAGAAAACCCCTCATAAATTCAATAAGTTAAAAAAAGGGGGGAAAGTGGGAGATGATAATAGATTCTATTACTATTGCTGAAAAAATTGAATTTTTCAAAAAAAAAACAAAAGAAAAAGAAAATACCAGAAATATTCAAAAGTAGTTCAGAAAACTAAAAAAACTAAATCCAACGCATAAAATAGAAATTATACCAAAGAATATACCCTTGCCTTATCCATTCCCTTCACCATTTTCCGTTACCCCAAATTCCTCGAGGTTATAATCGTAATTTCCCTCCATCACCTAAACAGCCTCTTTTATTTATTTGGTTTCTTTCTCCGCCTAATTCGCCTTCCTTCCTTCCTTCTTCCCTTCTTTTTGGATTCTGCAGCAGAAGCTTTTTCCTCCCAAATTCCTTTCTTCTTCCTTTTCCTTCTCTTGTTTTTTCCTCGTGATCTAAAGACCATCACATCAATGATCAATAACCTCTAACGAATACAGAATTCAAAATTTGGTAGTTTCCTTTCTTATTCTTTTCGATATAACAAGAGAATTACACAATCAGATGTTGTGTGAAACTAGAAAGATCCTTTGAATTCAGCTTAATTTCAAGCGAAATTCGAAATTTTGATCAATTGGGTATTCAATTTTGAGGAAGGCGATTCTAGACGACGGAGAATTTCCACATTTTCAGTGCGATTTTTGTTGCGTGCGTTTTGGTGTGGAATTTTTTTTTTTTTTTTTTGATTGTGGTTGGTGGGAGTGAGACAAGACGACTCCTTTAGCGGCGGAGGGATGGATTGCAGTGTTGTAGCCGCCGCGAATTTGTGGGGTCATGTGGGGCTTGGTGGGATGAGTCAGATCGGAGGTGGGTTTAGCCATGAGAGTGAACATGATTTGGCTATGATGGTTAGTGATTTCTTGGAAAATGGTAGTGGTGGAGCTGAATCTTGGTGTAGTAGTGACAGCGAGTCTGGCCTGTCTGATTTTTCTCAGTTTGCAGAAAAAATTCAGGTAAAAAAAAAAAAAAAAAACAATCATTACTTTTAAGAGGAAAAGTGTTTGTTCTTTTAAAGGGTTGTTCTTGTCTGGTGGCTCAAGAAATGTTTTCTTCTTGAAGCTTTTGAATCTGAATTATATGTCTTTGTGCTTAGAGAAATATTTTGGCTATCTTAAGCAAGGATCAAGATCAATTAGTTGGTATGATCACCCTTGAAGATTTTATATTTTTTTGTTAATAATATATCTAAAGATTTGGTTACTGATAGACCATAATGGCGTCGTAGGACCTCACCTAGGGATAAAGCTTTGTTGTTGTTGGTATATTAAAACAAAGTCGTTGCTTTTGATGCCTTGGTGGTAGGTGCAATTGCATGTATTTTTCATCATCATGTAATTATGTCCTTAAATTTGTTTTATTTTGTCTGACCTTCTATCATATCACAATTTGGAGCTTGATCTGATTTATGTTACTTAGCTATGTAGGCTTTGTCTGGATGATGCAAGTGCAACATTCTATTATTGTGAAAGTTTTCATTTTACTGGTGTATTTGTTTTGATGATGGCAGTTGTACTTTATGTCTCTTGCTATTTTAGTTGTTTCTGGTTTCCTCTTGTAATCTGGTGTTCTGTGGCTTCATGTATAGCTGAATTATTGATCACCCATTGTTGGATTTTTTTTTTTTTTTCGCTTGCTTAGTTTGCTGGTGACTACCCTTTATTTATTTATGTATTATAATGCTTGCTATCATGACTGTGTTACCTATTTATAGAGACTAGTGGTTGCTGCAAATGAACCTAGAATATTTTATAACATATAGAGACTTAGACTGATCTGCTCCATCCTTTCACGTTATATGTTTGAAATTTCGTTCAGTTTGCTATATAGGATGTGTTTCCTAATGCTAAGTAATATTGCTGGAATTCAAGAGTCCACCTCTTACTTTCCATGCACAGTCTATTTTCTTTTCTGTATTTGGTTGTCATATTTTAGAAGATGATTTCTTGAGCGTTGAAAATATTTAATACATCTCAAGTTTCATTGTAATGTATTGCTATGTTTTTTTATGCTGGGTGAAACATCATAAAGTGTATGCAAATGGACGTTTCAATTTTCACTATTCCCTCAGCGGTCATAAGTGGTCAAAACTCAAAAGTGACAAATCACGCTTTAAATTTTTTTTTTATATGAAGAAATTGTCAGAGCTTTAAATTTCTTTTTACCCATATTCACTTGTCCATTTGTAATATACTGTGTAAGACTCTCAATGCTGTGCTATGATAACTTATGGAAATCATTGGAACAGGGGAAGAGAGTGTCATGTAGCTATAGGCTGAGGATTGATAAGTCTATAAATTCTAGCTGATTGAATATGTTGCATCTTGGTATACATTATCATATACCTGTCTGTATGTTTTTGTTTTAGCGGATAGATGAGGATTGTCTGTGCAGTCTGTGTTTACATGTGTATCAAATTCCTACTTTGTTGTCTTAGCTTTTATTAGATTATGGGGGCCTGGGGCTCTTTTGATTTTTGAAGTAATGGTTTCTTATATGTTTACTCACACTGTTTAAAGTTCCAACCCATTTTCTGGATTTACATGTATGTGACATCAAGTACCTACTGTTTCAGTTAAAAAAAAAAAAGTACCTACTGTTTTAATTACCTGATTTTGTTAGGCTTGCTTGTGCGTTTTGTTCAGGATTATTACAGCAAGCGTCTTCAAAACTACTTGGGTTTTAACTTGCGTGTCAATGCCTTTCCCCTGTTCTTGTTTTGTTAATTTTAAATTTCACTTGGCAACTATACCATATATCCTCCTATTGTTTTTTAGTGTACATATGAGTGGTGCGTTTTAGAATTGCATCCCCCCCCCCCCCAAAAAAAAAAAAAAAAAAACAATTGTATAAACTCATGTTAGGTTCTTAGAGGAACAGAAATCGCAACCAGAGAAGGAAAAGCTTTTTGACAACATCACTGATTATCAGTTATGTCTCATGACACAGATCTGCAAGCTTTCAGCGGTTCAGTTTGAGAGTGACCTGCAAAAAGTGGTTCATTCTCTCATATTGTCGATGAACGAAACCAACCTTCTTTCCATCAATTCTAGTGCATGTTATGGCAGCTGTATCAGGTTCTATCTAGTGAAGCTCCTGAGACTTTCTGGCTATGATGCTGGTGTTTGTGCATCCAAATGGCAGGCTATTGGCAAGGTTCCTGGAGGTGTGTGATCTTTAACAATGCATATGATATCTTGTGGATCTTGATTTTTCTTCCACCTGGTCTACCAAATATCCACAGTTGATTGATTTTGACCATTAAAACGCTGATTACTAGTATGTTGAAAATAAACATTTGACATTCTCTTGCTTGTGCTTCCAGCTGATGTTTTCTCTTTCCCACTGTTACACAGGTGATAATGAATACATTGACGTGGTTGATGATAAGTTTGGAACCTCTGACCGTTTGATTATTGATATTGACTTCCGGAGCCACTTTGAAATAGCTAGAGCCGTTGATTCATATGACAGGTTATTAAATTCACTTCCTGTTGTTTACGTGGGTTCCTTCTCCAGGATGGAACAATTTCTTGGAATAATGGTGGATGCTGCTAGGTCTTCATTGAAGCAGAATTCTATGCCTCTCCCTCCTTGGAGATCATTAGCGTATTTGCAAGCTAAGTGGCAATCACCTTACCAAAGATGCATACATTTAGAAGGCAACAGCCCAAGCAATGATAATAATTCCTTGAACCACAAGCAGTGCTGTGGACTTTTGAAGAAACTGCAGGCTTCTCTTCAGTCAGGAATGGAAGCAGAGCGAATGTTGAAACCCAGAAACAACGAAAATAAATGGAGGATGATGAAGCCTACCAGATGGAGGTACTCAAAGTTCCGGCATCTTTGAGGTGTACAGATTTTGGCCTTGAAGAGAGAGAGAGAGAGATGTTGAAGATTTTGCGGCTTTTTCTTTTCACCACAATTTTTTTACTCAGAAACTGAATAAGTGTGACTCACAAACAACATTACAACAACACAACAAGTTCATATAGGCTTCTTAAGCTGCAATAAGCCATGCTATGGCGATAAATTTTTGTTCTATGCATCACACTTTTTGAGTTCTTGATTGTTTTGGTTTGGTGCCCTGGTGACTGGCTGTGGTGCCGTTTTTCTGGACTGCGGCTGAACCCTTATACCGTGTCCCGGGTCCATCTGTATTTTTCTTTCAGAGTTTGTAATACTGATATTGTCCCATTGAACATTCCTTGCCTTGTATTTTTTGGTCAAGGAAACTTTTGGTACTATTATATGTTATCCTTCATGTCTTTCCATTTACTCTATGGTTAACAGATTTTCACAGGCAATGTGTTGATCATTGACGATTAAGTAGTTATGTGATGATATTATTATTTGTATTGTATTTTTTGGCATCTTCTTATGAGATGAAACTGGCAGGTCCCTAGTGATTGTTTCCCCCTTGTCTTGCAGAATTTAGATTTTGTTGAGTTGTTTTTTTATTAGACTTTATGCTTTTGTGTTCATCATTGCATATTTCCTTGGTTATGATCCTAAAACTTAGTCAAGGTAATTCCTCATCCTTTGATTGAGCATGACTTTTCGGTTTATAATTTATCTAAACACTTGGTTGTTGATATATTACAATGGTGTCATGTAAGTCTATGTAGCCCGTTCCCTCAAATTTAAGAGCCTACTCGTTTTGAAGTTTTGACAAAACTGTTTAGCAGCTCAAATTTTTTCTTATTTTTAGGAGGAATCTTTTTAAGTTTTAAAATAAAAATAAATGTTCAATATAGTTTTTGAAAAGTTCAAAAGAGAGTCGTGTAATTTTTTGATATTATTTTTTGTATACTCCATGCATATATTTAGTATATAGTTTAAATAACTAGTACCAATATTTATACATATATTGTTTAAATATTGTATAAAACAGGTTTTCAAACACTGTTTAGTTCATAGTAATACTATTAGTAGATCTGCATTGTTCTTTGAATCGTTTTAAGTTCTTTTTATCTCAATACTGCAAATCGGATATAAGATATAGTTCGTAATGCAATTTCAAAACTTTATATTAGTTTTACCAAAAAAAAATAAAAACTTTATGTTACGGACCAATGTAGTATAATTTAATAAAAATCTGCAAGAGTCTTCATATGGGGTCCTGAAAATAATGGCACTGATTCACTTAGTAAATAGAACAATCAGGTATAAACCACATAATTCAATAAACCAAAATTACTAAAAAAATGCCTAATTTTTTTTTTTTATCCAAAACCTTTAATCTGACTGGTCAAATGACTGAATCATTAGTTCATTAGCCTGAAAGTTTCTCCACATTTATAATGGACTTTTTTATTATCACATTCAAATTTGACTGTTTCTTTATGAATTTTCCGGGGCACTATTTGTTTGACCAGTCAAACTTATATATTCAAGTAAAAACATTAAAAAATTAAAGAAAAAGGAAAAAGTGGATCATTGATCGAAGCGTTTTTATATTTTTGACTATTCAACACAGTATTGTGTTCTTTATTTATCCTTCCCAGAATGCCCTTATGAATATTGACTTCACTAATTAGTCAAGCGAGACTAATCATAAATATGTCCGTATATTAATATAAAATTTTCAGGTAGGTTTATTATATCAAAATTCCTCTGTAGTCCCATGTGGGGAAGTTTGTTACTAAGTACTTTATTTCATTAACAACCCCCCCCCCCCCCCAATGGAATTCCTATTAATATTCTTTTCCTTTTTTTATAAAGAATATTCTTTTCCTTCTGTAATGAAAGTATAAGCGGAAATTGTGCTTTTTTTTTTCTTTACTTAAATTAACCGCTAACAAATGTGAGATTGTTATGAAATAGGAAGAAAGAAGAAAGATATAAAGAGGATGATATAAAGAGATAAGACATTAGAAGAGGGACGAATGTAGCATTTCACATTTAGTTATAATTCTAAGTATAAATATCTTATGTTTTTTCTCTATTTATAGGCCTTTCATACATTAAAACCTATGGCTATCGTTATAAAGGAGTAAAGATATGTATAATGACAATAATTATAAGAAACTCTTACGGGCCATTTAATGTTATAAAAAAATGCTAAGAGTTTGGAGTTATGAAGATCTGCTCATGTAACAATAATATTTATAACAGAAACACTCATGTAATAACAACATCGATAGTAGAGATAAAGTTCAAATGTATTAAAAGAAGGTGTTCTTATAAATAAAAAAAAAATGCTCTAGAATGGAATAAAAAAAACTTTGATGTAATTAATTAAATAAATAAAAGATCAACAAGTGAGGTACTATTGAAAGGCGTTTAGAACTTTTAGTTGCTCAAACACGAGGTCTACTATTCCCAATTGGTTCCAATGATATTTAAATTCCACTTAGTTATATAGTAATTAATAAAAATATATTTTTTAATTTATAATAACACATTCCACATGGTGTAAAATCATCATGTACTTGGAACGACAAGTAATGCATCGTTAGATTAATTAGGTACTCACATACCCAATCATGGGGGGAAAACGTTAAATACCACTAGCAAAGATAAAAAATAGCACATGTTGTAAAGGGAAATATCTGACATGCACTTTTCAGATTTGATGTAGATAATTTAGTTTGGGTGCCTTGTGAAAAGAATTCTTCATCAGATGATATTATTAGTATTGGTTCTTATTTTAATAGATTATATATATGAATAAATTGATTGTCAACTTATTATACACTTATTTAGTCCAGTAGCTATTAGTCTTTGTTTTAGACTCTAATTATGTATAATTGTTGTATGGTTTTTTCATGTATTAAAAAAAGATGTAGATAATTTAGAGTATATTTGGATTGGCAATGAAAGTGTATTTTACTTTATTTAACTTTTGAAAACTTAACTTATTTAACCCAGTAGCCTTTAGGTTTTCATAAAAATGCACATAAAACCATAAACTTCATTTGGGTGAAAAATACACATAAATTCTTTTAAGCAGGACAAAAGTACCATTTCCGTTAAATGCTGGAGACAAAGATGATATTTTATAACAAAAATAATCCATTTAAGTAAAAGAAACCATCACATGACATGTCAAACAATTCACAGATCAACAACAAAAATCTTCCAACGTAGTCTCAACAAAAGCTGCAAACATAATATAAAGTCCAACAGAATCAACAAACAAACAACAAGAAGCAATATAATATAATGAAGAAGCTAAGGAGGAGGAACAATAACTTGATCAACAAAAGCTTGAAAGTGAGGATCATTGAGCCAAAGAGAAGCAAGATGAACATGAGAGGTAGTGAGCCTATGAACAGATTCAACTTCCCACAAAATAGCTTCAGCTTTCTCTGCACTCAAAATGCTATCCAGTGGCTTCTCACTATCTTCTGCTCCAAACCTGGCTTTGTCCCACTGCTTACACATCATGTGAGTCATATAATGCAATGGCTGTCCGTACGATTTCTCTAGTGTTTTTGCCAATCCCTTCCAATTCACCACCACCAGATTTGATAGACGAGCTCTTGGAATTGCTGTTTTCTTCATACCCTTTTGGTATTCTTTTGCTTTCTCCAATATTGCTCCTGCATCTTCACATTATATGGAAAAAGGGTCACTAACTAACACACAAGATTTTAACTAATAAAATAGTAACCTAATACCATTAACATAGTCAAACTCAATTTCTTAAAGGTTTTGGGTACGAGATTCTTTTCATATTTTATTATTATTACAAAGAAAGCTCAAAAACAAACTGACTCCAGCAGCCATATTCCCATCTTCTTCACACGTCCCATCCATATTCACTTTAACCCATCCATTCCACGGCGCCTTCCATTGCCGAGCTACCAAAGTGTGCCGAGCTGTAAGCGACAAAGTGTTTATTTTATAACCCGCTAAACGAGAATCCATCTTCTGTAACACGTATTCATACGGATTTTTTGAAGTCCCTCTTGTGCAGTAAAGGAACTCCTAAGTATCTCAATTTTGAATCAGGTACCCATAATTTATTTTGTTTGAATTGTTTTGAATAGTGCCCTTATAGTATAAGGCAATGGTACGTAAAATCCATTGATTTTAATCCATAGAATTTTGAAGACTTTAATGGATTTTTCTTGGTTTCATTTAAACTGGTTTTAAGAACTCTGCATTTCTATAAATTCTCAGAATGTTATAAATCAAAATTATCAAATCAAATGATAAGAGACTAATTTAAACAAAATAAACTATAGATATTTGATTCAAAATTTAGATAAATATAAAGACAAGTAGACTAATTTTTACTAAGCTTTACTAAGTTATCAAGCATCAGATACCATTATTTGCTAACCCCTGTCTAAGTATCAATCAATTAGTAGTTGTTATGAGTTCCACATTGAGAAGCATCATAAATAAGGTGTAGTTTATGAGATTAGTCTTTCTTTCTCTTTGTTTTGTATTAAGAATGACAATAGCACGGTGGTCATGGACGTTGGGAATATTCATTTTCTTTCTCTTGTTTTCTATTATAGAATTCATTTACGCTGCTTATCCTAATTAAATATGCAATTACATTGTCTTTCTTTTCAAAATTTAAAACAAATTAAAAATTAAAAAATAAAATAATTTGACACTCCTTCATTGAGTAACTAGGAGTTATTTATTTATTTATTTATTTTTTTGAATGGACTCGCTTGGTTTTCTCCCTAATTAGCATACAATGCAATTCTTGCTTATGCTTAGACTCCAAAGCCTATCATATATTCAGTCTAAAAAAAACTTATCATATATATGACACATTTTGTATAGCTGAAAGCCATAAATTTTGGGAAAATGACAGAAAAAGACCATCGAATTAGCAAAATGACACTTCAGTACAACGAATTTCGGAAATGACGAGTCAGTACAAATCCGTACAGTGACTGAATTGTCCTTTTTCAAATTTAAAGGAAAAGTCCAAAATACCCCTGGTTCAATTTTTTTTTTTATATTTGCCCACCAGCCACCGCCGGACACCGGAGCTCCGGTGGCCGCTGGCGGGGGCCACCCCACCACGTGGCGGCGGGGCCCACCACACGCCACGTGGCAGCCCCACACCACGCCACGTGGTGCGCTGTGGGGCTGCCACGTGGCGTGTGTCCCTTGAAAAAAAGGGACACAAAATGTGAGGGGGTGGGAATTGAACCCACCCCCTCAGCTTGGTGGTCTTACCACCAGGCCACCAAGCCCCCTCATGATATATATTACAAAAGTAATATATATACTATATTTCATTCTTTTTTAATATTTTCCCAGAAACGTTCAAGGGATTCCCAACTTCGCATAAGGAAACCCCAACTTCTGTTAAGGGATTCCCAACTTCTACATTACCATTTACCAACTTCCAAAATACTTCACCAAATCTTCCTACTTGTTACCAGAAACGTTTAAGGGATTCCCAACTTCGCATAAGGGAATCCCAACTTCTGTTAAGGGATTCCCAACTTCTACATTACCATTTACCAACTTCCAAAATACTTCACCAAATCTTCCTACTTGTTACCAGAAACGTTCAAGGGATTCCCAACTTCGCATAAGGGAATCCCAACTTCTGTTAAGGGATTCCCAACATGTACATGTGAAATTGGAAGTTAGTAAATGGTAATGTAGAAGTTGGGATTCCCTTATGCGAAATTGGGAATCCCTTGAACATTTCTGGTAACAAGTAAAAAGATTTGGTGAAGTATTTTGGAAGTTGGTAAATGGTAATGTAGAAGTTGGGAATCCCATAACAGAAGTTGGGATTCCCTTATGCGAAGTTGGGAATCCCTTGAACGTTTCTGGTAACAAGTAGGAAGATTTGGTGAAGTATTTTGGAAGTTGGTAAATGGTAATGTAGAAGTTGGGAATCCCTTAACAGAAGTTGGGATTCCCTTATGCGAAGTTGGGAATCCCTTGAACGTTTCTGGGAAAATATTAAAAAAGAATGAAATATAGTATATATATTACTTTTGTAATATATATCATAAGGGGGTTTGGTGGCCTGGTGGTAAGACCACCAAGTGAGGGGGTGGGTTCGATTCCCACCCCTCACATTTTGTGTCCCTTTTTTTCAAGGGACACAAGCCACGTGGCAGCCCCACAGCGGGCCACGTGGCGTGTGGTGGGCCCCGCCGCCACGTGATGGGGTGGCCCCCGCCGGCGGCCACCGGAGCTCCGGCGTCCGGCGGTGGCTGGTGGGCAAATATAAAAAAAAAATAATTGAACCAGGGGCATTTTGGACTTTTCCTTTAAATTTGAAAAAGGACAATTCAGTCACTGTACGAATTTGTACTGACTCATCATTTCCGAAATTCGTTGTACTGAAGTGTCCTTTTGCTAATTCGAGGGTCTTTTTCTGTCATTTTCCCATAAATTTTTAGCATATAAATTATTTTGTAATGTATTCGTTACTTTATATCTTTAAATTAAGCTCAACAAAATTTTTAAAATTAAAAAAGAAAATAAAATGAGACATTGCAAACATATTTAAAATTTAAAAACTAGTGTATAAATATCCAATAATATTACTAATAACCTATTATCGAATCAATCCAAAGGTTTAGTGGTCACATCGTAGTTAAAGTAGAGTCAACCAGGGATAATGAAAATAATTTATATGATTAAAATATATAAAATACGAAAGAGTTACTACAGTAAAAATATGACAAACTATTTTTTTTATTCAAAACGGATATTTCAAACTCAATAAGAAAATGAAAAATTCATGTGTAATCATTACATAATCCAGCAAATAAAGTTAAAACATAAATATAACGGATTGTTATTTTTTTAGCCCAAAACAATGTTTCATACTCAAGAAGTGGCAAGAAAAAAATGCAAATATTAACTTGATCAACCCCTTCTAAAACTCTTGATCGGACTGGTCAAGAGATTCATTTACTATCTTACTGATTTGAACGATCCACTTGAATTGAGTTTTCATGCTGTTATAAGTTGATCATGATTTGACTCGTTAAGAGACTTACTATTTCATTGATTGATCAACCCACTTGAATGGAGTTTTCATACAATCATACCATATTAAAAATTTGATCTCGAGTAGATTGTGAGTTATGGAGTTTGATGGTAGCGAGGAAGGAACTGTATCTAACTCTATTTCGTAATATAAACTCCACTCAAATAATCACAGTTGTTTTGCCCGGTTAATCATTTATAAAAAGAATCTCATCCTCTTACCAGACATAATTGAAATCAAATTATACTAGTAATCAATAAGATGGAAATAATCAATATAATTAATAAAAATTTAAATCAAACACTAACAAATAAAAAATCATTATTAAATTATTTCTCAAGGATATATAAATTCAAACCTCGATCAACATTTGGTCGTCTAGGTTCTATGATTCTCCCATGATCTTCTCCAAATTTCAACTTTTCTTTGCCTTTCTTCTTAGATTTACTAATGCTTTTGTGCTTCCCATTATATGTGATTCGTAGTTGAGCCATACGATGGTTGTAAACATCATTGTCTGACTCTGTCTCTGAATCTTGCACTAGCAAATGTTTGAAGTTCAAAGGACGATGGTGTTTCAACATCTTGTCTCCAACTTTGTGTTGGTTCAATGTAATGAAATGGTTATACACATATATAAGGATCTATATAGGATTATCTAGTATCTAACAAAATAAATACTCGCTTTATAAATATTTGTCATTACTTTTTTCCCTTAAATAAATCGGTCTTATGTGTTCATGAATATTGTAAATCATTAATGTTTAGGATCCTTTGTAGCACATCACCTAAAATATCATGCTATTATAACTCAATTAGGTACGACAATTAGATTAGTGAATCAATAAGTCCGTCCATTGATCAGCATGATCAAGAGTTTTCGACAAATTAATTAGGTTGGATTTTATACATACACACACATATATATATATATATATATTTCATTTTCTAAGCCTGAAATGATGTGTTTTGAGTTTAAAAAATAGCATGTGACTTTATTTCTTCAATTATACATGGTTAATACATAAATATTCCATTTACTTAATTCATTTTTATTTGAATATTACTATTTTTCAAGGTTATATTAAAATCTTTTTATATATTTTAACTATTTTTTTTCTTAAGGATTATACAATATCTAACAGATTTAAACACTCACTTTATAAATATTTGGCACTGCAATTTTTCCTTTAAATTAGTCTTATGTGTTTATCAATGTAAAACATTATCTGAATTGTAAAATCATTTCCTTATAAGCATAATTAAACCAGTATTTAATCAAAACTATCCATTTAACAACCCTACTATGATGATAGAAAAGAAAAAAATGTTGTAATAAAAGACTGCCACAGTAAAAAGGTTTTTAACTAACTTTTAAACACTAATTATGATAGAAAAGAGATTGATCAAACTGTTAAAAACTCTAGTTATAAAGAGCATTGATTCTAAAATAAGTTAACCATTATAGAAAATTTTAAAACTTAACTTTCGAAACGTATACATAATAGAAATGAATAAAATTAACAATTAAAAACAATCATGTTTATAAAGATTTTGCTAATTAAAACATTTCGCCCATCTGATTAAACTAAGTATACGATAATTTCCAATTACAATAAAATATTTTGATTAATTCATTTCAATATATACTAACTTCAATTTTCAATCACATTTTATTATTTTCGTAATCTTATGTTTCTATATCTCAAATAAAGCATTTGATTTATTCCAAACCTCAATTTATTTAACAAATTGCACCACAATAATATTTAAATATTATGAATAAAAACTGGGCTGTTACATGAATCTATGAATTGGTAACATTATATCCATTCTAATTGGAAAAACAATTTCAATTTGAATTAAAAACCTCGGAATGAATCAAATCTCTATAAGTATAATTTAAATCTACAATCAGTGTATGTTAACTCTAAAACCTCATCCTCATCCTTTTGTTTTGTTATTTATTATTGTCGTTGTGCCACATCATCAATATATTACTAAATTTGAAATAATACAACAATCATTTGATCTAAATGAACTTATGAGAATTGTCCAACTATATCATACTGAAATTTATTAATTGTATACAATATATTCACCTAAAAAATTATGTAAGATTTTGGCCAAGTGGTATGAAGATTAATCAATCTTCCTTTGAAAAGAGAAAAATAAAAGGAAGGAAGTAATTAGATTCAATTTCTTTGTCCTTCCCTTTTTCATGAAAGAGTATAATTGTTAGATTTATCGATCAGAAAAGGGAACTTTTTTCCCCTTCAAAGAGATGTGGACATGGAGAAGTAATGCTATCTTTGATTCTGATTTTGCTAAACCTGTGGAATCAGTATCGGTTATTATATTATGTACATATGGATGTGGATGGTATTTTTTTTTATTTTTTTTTGAACTGAGGATGGTATTGTCACTTTAGGTATTAATACAGCAGGATGTGGTGTAGTTAGAGGCCATAATGGAAAATGGGTTGCTACCCAGTCACTTGAAATATTTAGTGCTTTTGAAGACGAAAAATATGTTATTTTATTTAAGGGTCTCGAGTTTGTATGAGATTTAGGATTCAAAAAAGTCATTCTTAAATCGGATGTCAAAAATATAATTGACATGGTGAAAAATGTTAATGGTAGCAAGTTATGTAGAATGTTATTTATGTAGATTCAGGTTTATGACGCCCATGGAAGTTAGAGTTGCAACATGTTTAGAGAACAAAATCGTCTTACAGATGCTTTAGCCAAAGACAACTTATCTACTTCATTTGTATTAAGTTCATGTTCACCCCATCTACAGATCTTAGTAGTCGATGAATGTATGAGATTTAGTTCCCTTTAGATAAAATTTCATAATGTGACTTGGGCTATGCCCTCTTTGGCACCAAAATAAACAAATAAATAAATAAATTAGGCGATACATTTTGTGTGGGAATTTAATCGTTCATTTGTTATGATGTTAAAATTTGGTCCCTTCCACATACCCTTAGTTTTTGAAATATGTTTTTCTTTTCAACAGTTTTGAAATGCTTATTTTCATACACAACAGTATTGAAATATTAAAGGTGTTTTTTTAAGCATAAACCAATTGAAGGTAACCATGTTTGAGACATTATCAAACCTTAAATGTTAGTATTTTTTAAACATAAAAGAGTTAATTGGACCCAAATGGTAAATTATAAAGGTGCTTTCTCTATGGCTAAAATGTTTATTTAATTCAAGATAATGAGAATCTTATTGCATTTGGTTCTTTTATGAAAGCTTTTTGGAAGATAATTACACACGGAAAATTTATAAGAAAATCATGTACGATGAATCCTTAAAGTGTTCTTAAATGAGGGGGAAAATATCCTTAATCGAGAGAAATGCACTGAAAGTAATTTTGATTAATTAATATAGTCAGGATAGGTTCTGTACCTGGAATGGCAGTGAAGTAATGGGCCGGACCTAACTTGGGCCGTTGGGGCAACATACCAGGACCAACAATAAAGTTAGTTTGAAGTCCAATAAAAAAATGAAATTACTTTGAAGTCCCATACAGGTAATCTAAATAAAAAGGATGCCAAAGTAATTCTATTCTTGAGTTAATATATCATCTTTGATTTCTTGTTATCATATTGGTTTTAGTCCCCAAGTTTGAATTAAGAGCTTTTTGTCCTTTAAGGGGCAATATGATTTAGATATTTATTAAAGTATATGGACCAATATTTTAAATCAAATGAAACTTGAGGGATTAAAGCCTTTAGTATAAAATTAATGATAAAGATGAAATGACTATAAACTTGAGGATCCAAAGATTCTATTAACCCTTTATTCTAAATTGAAAAGGACACAAAACTAGTTTTTGTGAGAGATAGAACCTTACACTACCCACATGGAAGGGGACTACTTTGTCATTCCTTAATGAACCAGGTGTAAAAATGGAATTACATTGAAGTCCCATACAAGTAATCTAAATACAAAACAATCCCAGGAAATGCATAAATAGCCTTCAAATCCAAGTCGCTTATATGTAAATGTGTTTTTATACTCAATTACCAAAATATCCTTATTTTCAAAGAATACATTTGGATAATTTTTTAAAAAAAAGTAAGGGTATTTTGGTAATTGAGTATGAAAACCTATTTACATAGGAACTTGGTACGAAAGCAGTTTAGAATTCATGCGTAGAACTTCAAATAAATTTCCCCTAAAAAAACTTACTATTTCAGTTACTTATTTGTAAATGTGATAGCGGCATAGCGCTGCTTATCATTGATTAGCCATAAATTAGTCTAAAATTAGTTAAAACTATTTTTTAAGGCTTATATTATCTTTCGAGAAGAGTTGCTAATTATAGATACTTTTTGTCATTACTTTTTTATCCAACCCAACAATTTAGCTAACTTCAAGTATATATAGCTATTTAAATTTTAAACGCTCATCGTTTGTTTCAAGTTTGAGACAATATAATGACCCTCCATATTAATTTCTTCTAACATTAAACACCAAATTTGGTTTATAACAAGTCTTCTAATGGTTTAGACTTTTGATCTTCACCTTAATCAACACTAAACAACAAAAATAAGAAGAAAAAACAATGACTATAAATAGCCTTGCTCTTACCTCTTTCCTTTTCCTATGCCTGATCGCCACCACAAATGCCATCGGAGTCAATTATGGCACCCTCGGAGACAACCTACCGCCACCGGCATCCGTCGCTAATTTTCTCAAGAGGAAGACCACAATTGACGCCGTTAAGCTCTTTGACGTGAATCCAGAATACATAAAAGCTTTTGCTAATACTGGTATCTCCGTCACCGTTACAGCCCCTAATGATGAAATCGTATCGCTTGCTGATTTGGATTTTGCACGCCTATGGGTTGTCACCAAAATCAAACCTTTTCGTCCAGCAACAAAGATTAGGTACATTCTTGTGGGTAGCGAAGTGCTTCACTGGGGAGATCAAAGAATGTTACAAAACCTTGTACCTGCCATGAAGTCCCTCCATGATGCCCTTCAAGATGAGGGAATCAATGATATTATGGTAAGTGAATAATTGTAACGTAGTGAATCCCATGCAACTTTTACTTCAATAACATGAACAATATAATATTTTAGTTATTTACATTTTCAATATCTTATATTGATTGGATCATTGGGCTAATTGGAATACTCATATTGAATTATCAAATTCCTATGCTATCTCAATTTCACTCTGTTTTCTTGCATTAATGGCTTGTGTGGTTTCTTCGAAGGAAACGAATTCCTTAGTTTTAAATAAAAAGCAAAAAGAAAGGGAAGCTGTCATAATGCGTGTTATATTGGAAAAACTATTGTTATAGACAAAGTTCACCTAAGAATCCCTAATTGTACAAACTCATAGTTCCACTTATAAATTTTTGTAGCTTAAGAAGTAAATAATGATCAACATCATTTGATTTGTAAATTTGTGATATGTTCATTGATAAATACTCCTAATTCGACTAGTAAATTTGTGTTATATGAGTGCTTAATTCGGAATGTTCTTAAGAATAAACCACTTCTAGATTTAATTAGTTTGAGATAGAGATAATAATATGAGTTACCTACAAGTCTAACGCACCCTCTGATAGCAACCTGCCTTGAGATGGCTAATCCAACCCAACCTGCCATAACCCTTACTTAAGATTGGTCAACCTTCATAAGTTAGCCTGCATTATTGGCTCTAGAATTGAATAATTTTCTCCATTATATTTTTATTAGCTAATACTCCATCCCATCCCTAATATTTGAAGTCAGAACTAGAGAAGATATTTATTTTGGGCCTAAAAATATTATATCAATTCACTTTATCTCATAATTTTATGTTTTTGCCCTAAAATTTTCTATTGATTACATATGTTAAAGACGTTTTCTATCCAAAGGTAGTTCCAATGCATACAATTAAAGAGTATATTTTAGGAAAGTCAACACTTATTTAATACAGATGACTAAATGAATTTACTTAACATCCACAAATTAATTATTTAACTTTTATATTAAAGATTGAAAGTAATATCTAAGTAAACATCAAAACTCATTTTATGATTTTGATGAACTATGTTCAGGTGACCACAGCACACTCGTTGATTATCATGGACAAAGTGACACCACCAAGTACAGGAAGATTTAGGGCAGTATACTCAGAATCCATATTAAAACCAATGCTTGATTTCTTGAGGCAAACCAAATCCCCTTTCATGGTCAATCCTTACCCTTACTTTGGCTTAGATCCTAAAAACATTAACTTTGCTATCTTCAAGCCAAGCCCTTCACTTTTTGACCCCTTCACGCGCCGCCATTACACCAATCAATTCGACGTGCTCCTCGACGCCGTTCACGCCGCCATGATGGCCGTCGGATATGCTGACGTGGATGTGGCCGTGGGTGAGACTGGCTGGCCCACTAATTGTGACAACATGGCAATTTGTAGTGTGGATAATGCAGCTTCATATAATGGCCAACTTGTGAAGCATGTTTCATCTAAAAGAGGAACACCTTTGATGCCGAACCGGCAATTTGAGACTTACATTTTTGCATTGTTTAATGAGAACCAAAAACCCGGTCCGACCACTGAGAGGAATTGGGGTTTGTTTCAACCGAATTTGACACCAATCTATGACTCTGCAACCATGGGCAATGCACAGGTATGTTTTCATATTAATTGTTATCTTTTTATGATAGATAAAATAATGTCAAAATTGCAATTTTATGTAAAGACTGCTCCAAGAAAGGGTTGGTCTCCTTCGGAGCCTATAAAGTCCGCTTGTGTAAAAAGCAAGGAAATAAAACCGGAACGGACCGGCCGGTTCAACCGTGAACCGGCCACCGGTCCGGGCGAGCTGGAAACCGGAGGGACCATTGAACCTGTCAAGGGGCAGGTTGACCCGGGTAACCCGGGGGTTGAACCGGTCAAGACCGGTCAGCCCGGGGGGATTCAACCGGGTTGGCCCTTTTTTAAAAAAAAAAAAACATTTTATTTTATTATAATTCACCTAATTGCTAACTTTCATTTCACTCAATTTTAGAAATTAGGAAACTATAATACTTTAAATACTATTTTACTTGCATATACTTAATATTTTATTATTGTTACTCTTAATATTTGTATTTTAGTCTGTGGATTGTAGAATAATATTTATTTTCACGTGTAATCAACTAATATTTTCTCTTTTTTCCTTTATAGAAACATTAAAATATTCATATTTGATGAATCATGAATACCTATCTACATTTACATTTTGATATTAGTGATTATTAATGTTAATATCAATAAAATTTTATTATTTTAATATAATCCGGTTTGACCCGATCCGACCCCGATCCGACCATTAACCCTTGAACCAGTGCCTCATCAGGTTCGATGCCCGATCCGGTTTTTTGAACCTTGGTAAAAAGGACTCAATTGAAAAAGTTTTGGCCTTTACTTCACGGGTCTAATGTTGACCCTATGAGCATAGGCCCCTATAAATTAATTTTTTAATTTTTCAAAATCATAAAATCAAAAGTTTAAATATGTTATGACAATACTCTCTTATTGTCATGTCATAGGTGTGTGTATGGCTTAAAAATTACAACATAAAATACTCTATAGTCCAAACAAGTTAACATTTCCGAGCCCTTAATCCATTAAGATTGATTCTTATAAGCTCATTTGTTGTTTGTAAATCTAAATTCTAAACCTAATTTTAGTAAATCTCGAGCTCCTAACTCATTTTCTTAGATCCAGCTAAGGTCAACCTCTAGCTGGGAAAAAAACTAAGGTCAATCTAATTAATCAGAATGTAACTCATGTCCCATATAAGTATTAGTTCAAATCTCACCTGCATATGCTAAAAGGTTTTGTTTTTAATTTTTTATTTTTGAGCAAACTACAAGGGGTTTATTTTAAGTAATTTGTAACTGGGACCCCAAAAAAGTCCAACTTTATTATGATTTTTTAAAACTGCATCACATATATAATGTAAAATTTATGTCAAACCATTCTTATTTATAAACTTACAAATGAATACCTCAACCTATCTAGATTATGTCTATAACCTATTACTCCTTTTATTCCTAACTATAAGATATATTTACCTAATTTAATTAGATAAATGATGCTAATTAAATTAGTTAAAATCTCATGATATTATCAAAACATCCTAATCACAATCCTTTGTTTCTTCCCTACTTCTTTTGTTTATAATTGAGGAGTATTAATATGGATAATTTAAGGGAAAACTAAAAAAAAATATGTTTTATATTTATAAACAATATCATCTCCTCAAAAAGATCATATATTTAGGAAGAGAAGTAGGCGTAGTATTTATAGTATATTTTGAAAATAATAACGTATTCATTTTAATTAATAGGCAGCACCAATTCCAAAGAAAGGAGGGCATCATAAAAGAGGGGGACATCACAAAGGAAAAGGAAGAAGTTCAAGTTGGTGTGTCCCTAAGCCAAATGTATCTAATCAAGCCCTTCAAGCAAACATTAATTACGTTTGTAGCCAGGGCGTGGATTGTAGGCCCATTCAACCCGGTGGGGCCTGCTTTCAGCCCAACACTCCTCAGGCCCATGCTACTTATGCCATGAATGCCTACTACAAGGCCAAAGGCCCGGCCCAAATCAACTGTGACTTCTCTAATTCTGGTCAACTTACCAATTTCAACCCAAGTAAGTTCATATTCTCTCTCATTTATACCTATACTATAATTACAAATAGCATACCTTTTCTTCATTTTTATTAAATTTGATACATATGTGTTTTTCTTTCTTTATTAAATCAAGTAACTATGCTAACAAAACAAAGTTAAAGGATTTTTTTTTTTTTGGTAAGACAGAGTTAAATGATTTGGTTAAGAAAGAAAAATATGTGAATACCAAAATAAATTAAAAATTGAGAAAAATTATAGATGTTTTCAAAACGGTTTCCCTATATTTAACTGGTAATTCATGTAAATTAAATAATTAATTAAAAATATTGTATTGTTGTAATATTATTCAATCTTTTTCGTAAATCTCTTTGTTACAATCAAATTCTTAACCATCTGGCCTCTTTCAGTAACTATTCAACAAAATCGGTGTCAATTGTTATATTTGAAACAATATAAATTGATTCATAGAATTCATTAAATAATTTAGAAATACAATAATAAAAAACTTTTAGTATGTGACTTCTAAATAAGATGGAGGCAGTTGTGTTTTTTAATAAAAAAACAAAGATACTCACCTCGGTCCTAAATATAACAACTAGTTAGGAGGTTTACATTAGTCCTAAAATAAGTATTTTAATTCACTTTGTCTCCCAGAATTATAATATGTGATTGGGAGTTTTCATTAAGAATAGTTTCAATTGAATTATCAAAGAAAGTATTTTAAGAAAACCAACACAAATTTTTCACTAAGAAACTAATTTAACAAGTTTCTATAAATTTGTTGGCTAGTTATCTAACTCCTATGTTAAGGACCATAATTTAGTTGTTAAGACCAGTAATTGGGCTAAATTATATCTTGTTCCTATGCTTGATTAGGATTTATGACTTACCATACTGTGTGCATGTCCTTGTTATTTTTTACAGGTCATGGTAATTGTAACATGTGAATGCATCTGCTGAATGTAAGAAAATGACTAAACTGATCATTCTTCAAGTGAATTGTAAGTATCATGTTGTAAAATATGGATAACATACTATTCAAAGTTTCGATATTTTTTGGGAACATCATGTTTTATAAACTGTAATTTTGTACATAGATTGATTTGACATGCTTCTTCTTACATATGTAGTTTTTTTTTTCATATATATATACATACATTTAAGGTTAATATAATCTTTGATACTCCCTCCAATCCTAAATATAGGACCTATTTGAGGAGGTCAGTTTGGTTCTAAATATAAAATCTTTTTCTAATTACTCAACTTTTTCCCAAATTATCCCGATTAATACTCCTTAATAATAAACAAACAAGAGGGAAATGAAGAGAATAAAATAGATGGTTAGAATAATTTGGTAATATAATTTGATTTTAGCTAACTTAACTAACAACCTTAATCTAATCAAATTAGGTAATTATGTCTTATATTTAGGATTAGAGGAGTACTTCCTGTCTGTCTTCATTTTTTTTTTCCTTTTGGTCAAACAGTCTTCTTCATTTTAGTTTTAGTCTTTTTATGGGCAAGATGATCTAATTTTTTATTACATTATAGGGATCTATGCTTTTGAAAAAATAAAATTTGAAGGATAAAAACATTTGACTTTAAACCTAAGGAACCAAAATAAAAAATGAAAGTCAATTTGATGGATCAAATATTTATCCCTTTTCTTAAGGCAAGAGAGATATTTCGGTCAATTTGAGAGCGTGGTGTCCGTAAGAAGAAAATGTTAGCAAAAAAAAAAAAATTGAGAATAAAGAGCTGACAGAGACTGAACAAATGAGAGAAGTGCGTGAAAATTATTGACACGTAAATGTACGACCTATTCCTAATTATTGGTATAATTTGATGCTCTTTGAAATTTCTTATTATTAATAGAAGGACTAACACAAGTGACGGAGCAAACAATAAGGATGGACTAAAATAGAAAAAAAAAAAACTATGAAGACCTAATTCAAAATTTGGTGAAACAGGATGGGCCAATTAGTCTTCTCTGTTAACCACCAGCATTATGAGAAAGATATATATATATATATATATATATATACATATATATGCAGTGATGCTTGTGGAAGTTTTGTTGTGAGTTGAGGATATAGAAATCACAAACATCCCAAAAGCATAGGTTTAGCTTTTTCTGTTGAGACTCATCCGTCAACTTAGCTATCAATTTACGTTTGAATGAATTAGCTATATAGATCCTCCAACCAAAGTTAATATGACTTTATCGTACAATTCTCAACCATCACAAATAAAATGTTAATTAAGTATATAACATGTGACACCAACAAGAGCTGGGTCCAGCTGATTGAGTTTAGTTTCTCAAAATGTGAAGAGCTATATTCGAATTCTAAAGAAAAATGTTTACATTCAGTAGTATGACCTAAACTTTGAAAAGGGATAATTGCACATAAGTCCTAAATAAGAGAATTGATTTCAGAGAGGTCTCAATGAGTTGTTAATGACAACTATTAATAACTGTAATAGCCTTGGTTAACAATTGAAGAAGTTGTCAATGGACATGTCTAAAAATTAATTCTCTTGCTTGGGACCTAGGTGCAATTCTCCCCTTAGAAAACCCTTACACATGTATTTTTACATAATACCCACCAAGTTTCTAATATCGGTGTGATATTTGAATTCACAACCATGCATGTTATAAACCAATTATTTAATAACTTGACTAACATTTACTTATTTTAAGTGTTAATCTTTAAGGAGATATAAATTTAAAAACTTAAATTTGAATTTAGATATTATCATAGCGATAAGAATATACTCCCTCCGGTCTAAATTATAAGATCACTTTGACTTTTTTGACTTTTTTTAGTAAAAAAAAATGGTTTCAATTCAAAAAAAATCTTTTTTCCTCAAAACTAATTTATTCTACTTATAAATCAACCTATAATCTAATTTCATGTGACATATGTTATAATTTAGTGGTCTAATTTGCTTCCTTAACTTCTTCAAAAAAAAATCAAAGTGATCTTATAATTAGGAGTAATGCACTATGGGCAGTAAATGGGAGCTGAAGTGACAAACATAAAGTTTTACCACAAGCACGTAAAACAAAGTTAATGAGCATGAGTTTCTTGGTGTCCCATATGTCACATGAAGCAAACCGGGTTATATTAACTGTCGGAGAATTTTGTATTTACCATCTTTTATGATTAAGTTCGTTAACAAATTTGGTTGCCATGAGAAACAACAGCAGCAATAAAGATAAGATGTTTATTGAATTTAATATGAGTGGAAGAAGCTAGTTAGTACAAAATTGGCTGTTGATTTCGTAGGGCCGTTGGTGAAGTGATTAGCTTTAGGTTTGGTGAGTCTTTCTTCTCACGAAATGATTTAAATGCAGCGCTGTCCCTTCATCTACCAACAGTTTTCTGCTACCACTTTTTGGTTGTCAATTGAGGAAAGCATCTATTGTTAGCTATCCACATCCAAAACATTTTCGTTTTGCATCCAAAAATATACTCCCCATTTCAATACATGACCTAATCAACTTTTTTGATGAGATCAACTTCATATCATATTGGAGTCTTATTTAACTTGAATTTGATTAACTTAGAATCTAATATGACTTTATATATTAAGTTGGCCATAAAAAAATAAGTCTCTACAACGAATAGGTATATTAGGAGAAAAGGCAACATGACTTCTTAAATATGAGATTCCAAGTTTAAACCCATTAAAAATATAAAATATTTTTATAAGAGTTACCATCAATTGGATATAACAATGCTCAAATATGATTTAGTCATAAATAAATAGCAATACTTTGTAGAAATTATACTTTCGCCATTATGTTTTCTTTTTTAATTAGATATTTTAACCTTACTTTAGAATTAAATTTCATCATATAATTTGAACCCCATAAGTCAAAGATTCAATTTCATTCTTCGTACATATATACTACATGGAGGCACCTTAGCAGGAAAAAAAAAACATGGAGGCAGCAGATAAGGGAACATGAGGATTTTTTATTATAATTTTTCATTTATTATTATATGAAATTGAGTTACTTTAGTTTTTAGTAGTGTGATTATACTTAAATTCAAATTAAATTTTTACATTTATTGGAGAGATACTACACGAGAGTGAGGTTGTATATGGTTAGAAAAAATTTCATCATGTAGGCCATACAGATAAATATTAAAAATAATGTAGTCATTATTTAGTTAAGCCTGATTAAAATTATCCAATAACAATTCAAGGTTCAGTTCCAAAAGAAAAAAATAACAATTCAAGGTCATGGCTTAAGGGTATGACTGTATGATTATCAAGAAAATTGAAGTGTGGTTGCAAGAGTGATATTCTAATTTGATGAAGGGTTAAATTAGAAATAGCATCATGTATCAAAAAAAAAATTAGAAATAGTATCACGTAAACGGAACGGTCATGTTGTATATTTCCATATTCCCAGGTCGAGCAAATTATAAAAATCATTCATGCATCACTATATTAAATCAATTTCTAACTATGGAAAAAGTCATATATAGTTATTAATCACAAATAGAGCTTTATTTATATTAAATTCATAAGGTGACACCATCAAATATATTCCCTCCTGTTCTTAACTCAGGACGCATTTCAAAAAGATTCTTTAGTCTATAATATAAATAACTTCTAGAGTTGTTAATGTTTATTTGTTAATATGATCCCTATAATTAATAATTATATCTGTATATACTTCTATTTTTTCCTCGTTCAAAACATCCTTAATAGGGACAAAATTAAAAAAATATATCAATTTAAATTATATTTGATGAGATAACAATCATTGTTTGTATCTTTGGAATTAGTTGAAAGTGACTATATAAAAGGGACTAGAGGGAGTATCTCAATGATATGATCCCTTTGATCTTAAATGTAAGAGTTATATAACTAATTTGTAATGATTGAAAAAATAGTTAAGTTAGCTATATTCAAGCATTGTTGAGTATAATAAAGAGTAGTTTTTCTAAAGGTGTTTTCTACACTCACAAACATTCAAGCTCAAGACCTTGTTCTAAACTGGTCAAAGCCTCTTCCGATACGATTAATGTATGTTGGCGCATTGGATGAGAAATTTTTTGTGTGAACATGATATACCATGTCATTTATAATCAGGCCAATTACAAACAAATACCTTATAAATATTTTAACCAAATCTGAAAAGTTTTCATATGATGAAATATTTGTGTGAGGGAAAAAATCATGGCCTTGTTTACTTTTTTTTTTTTCTCCTGTTTGAGAGAAAAAATAAGACTCTATAATGATACATTATATAAAAATTCTCTACTTTAGATTAAAATATTCATGAGATGTTTTGTTTGTGATTGGTAAAATTACATGTGGCCTGATTAGTCATGCAAGAAATTCCCATATATCATTCACTTGGTAAAAACTCTTTCAACATGTGGAATTATTAGAGAAAACTTTGGAGAAAATTTGTGAATGCGAAAAATAAAATAAAATGAATCAAGTTGTTACAAGGAGTATATATGTACATTATTTCTTGTTAAAAAGCCTGGAGCACCAACCTTGCTCATTGACTGAAGATGGGGTCACAATTCAACAAACAAAGACTGAACTAATAATCTCACAAGTTCGTGCATGCTATCATATGTTAACACTGTTCATTGAGTACCTAGAATGATGACCTGAAAACGAATGAGTTTAATTAAAATATTAATACTCCTCGCTTTGCAGATATCCTTGAATAACATAAAATGGGAATTATTATTATTATTATTATTATTATTATTATTATTGTTGTTGTTGTTGAATAACATAAAATGAGAATTATTATTATTATTAAAGAATTAAAATAATGGAGGCTTAAAGCAGTTCCATGAGATGGTCATCATCATCATCAACAAACTCAAAATCCTCAAGGTCCCCACCTCCCTTAATTAAGTTGATTTTGCAGTGTAATTATGGGTTTATGACCAAAGTCCCATAAGCATCACATGCCTAGCTCTCCCTTCCTAAAATTCAAAGGGAATTTACTCTCACTACTCTTAATTTATATTGATAAATAATTAACAAAAAGCAACCTTTCTTTTAGGTTTTGAGAATTATATATCTAGGACCATTCATACTTTTATAAAGTCATTAACTGTCCTTCAACAAATTATAATATGATAGATCTTCCATCCATCATAATGTTCTAAACTCATTGCTGTCTTCAGGCAAACTATAATATCAGAAAAATCAAATTACAGCTTTAAAAAATATTAATTATGGCTAATTTATATTACACTTTTGATTTTTTTTTAACTTTTTATATATATATTTAACTTAATAAAATAGAAAACATTACAATATGACATCATGTACCACCATTTAATTTAGATTCCAAAAGAAAAACAGTCAGGTTGAGCAAGAGGAAAAAGTTTGACAATGAAACATTTTTCATTTAGGAGAGATGTTGTTTAAGGACTACTGAGTCAAATAACACTCAAATTTGTCCATATTAAGTATAACATTTTTTTTAAGAAGTACTATGGCTCAATATACAAGTTATTTGACAAAATTCTGAATTCGATTAATATATTTTTACGTATAATGTCATTAGAATGATATTAAAATTACTTTTCATCTAAGTAGAAACGAATAATTAATATTTATAATTGATTTTAAAGAAGGACAAAGTAAGAGTAAAATTGAAATATTAACTAATTAATTATTTCTGTTGATGTGTGTGCATTAGGTGAACATGCCTTCTACATTTAAAATGGATAGAGTATAATGTTTACTAAATTTAGAATAAAACAAATATGACGATATGATAAAATAATATGCCTTTCATAAAAAAAAAAATATGCCACAAAAATACTTAATATAGAGATACATATACATACATACATACATACATACATACATACATACATATATAAAAAAAAACTATGATTAACTTTGAACATTGCCCGGTTGAATTGGAGTGGCTCTTTCAAAAGCATCACAAAACTACTTCCTTTATTGTTACAAATGTAATTTCTTAATAAAAAATCATTTTTTACAGTTTAAATACAATTTATATTTTTACAAAACCCACATTTTGTTGATACAGATACACACATATTATAAAATATAAATAATATTTGAGAAATACGGTATAAAATACGGTTTCCTGAATACTGATAAAAAATATGAATATATATTTAAAAATTATAACTAATAAATTACATACAAAAAATTTAGAAATCCAAAAATAACTAAATTTTTTTGTCGGTGCCTGATTTGTTATTATCTCCTACTCCTACACTACAGCACACACCTCTCGTTCTCTCAGCCAACAGATTTTAAATAATACGTTATCTGAAACAATATCCTGCAGATAGCAGCAACCACACATTTTTATATATTTATTTTCTCTTAATATCCATTTCTGATATACTATATGTGTGTGTAAATATATTCATATATATTCTGTTATATATAAACAATTTACATGATCAGAGCTACAGTTCACTGATAAGGATGCACCGAGCCACCGACTAATTTTTCCTAATTTACTAGAAATTCAGTGCTAATTTGTCTTTCATGATTTAGGTATATATCTTTTTCTAATTTACATTAATATTTTATTTTTTTAAAACACTAGTATATATTAATGACGAATATTAAACAGTGATTTTTCGGATTCGAAGAATATGTATTTATCAGAGATCTGTCGTTTTCTCTAAAAAAATATTAATGACAAATATTAAACTGTGATTTTTCGGATTCGAAGACTATATAGTTAACGGATATATGTCGTTTTCCCTAAAAAAATTCACTCTTTTTGTATCTATCCCGTCGCTTTACAACATTCCAATTCATACCAATGTTTTTTACTGTTAATTTTGAATAATGACGATACATTAAAAATGATTGATTTTTAGAATTTTTTGGACGATCCCATCATCGATCAGGATATAGAAACATATAAAACGACGACAACATATCACATATATATTCTAGATATTTTCTTTTTGTCCCCTAAAGATACATAAAACAAACTATTGACCAAAGTTTTTGTGTAATTACTACATTTACCCTTCTTTTCTAATTTCTATCACATCTTGACTATAGATTCTCAATAACTTTTGTTGAAATTCAATATTGAGTAATTATTCAGTTTATGTATATTACAATAATACAACTTATTATTTATTAGATTTTATATACATACACGAAGGCTCACCCTTATGCACACTTTTTTATATATATCGAAAGCTCACCTAATCCCCACACAAAGGTCATGTTATTATAATAATATTATACTCCCTCCGGTCCTAAATATAAGATCACTTTGACTTTTTTTTGTGGAAGTTAAGGAAGCAAATTAGACCACTAAATTATAACATATGTCACATGAAATTAGATTATAGGTTAGTTTATAAGTAGAATAAATTAGTTTTGAGGAAAAAATATGTTTTTTTGGAACTGAAACTACTTTTTTTTGGTTTGAAAAAAAAAGTCAAAAAAGTCAAAGTGGTCTTATAATTAGGACCGGAGGGAGTACTATATTATATACTCGATGTCGTTGCTCTATAGCACAATAAAACAAAGCTCTTCTCTTAATATTTTTTTTTATTTCTTATGCGTGATATTGTAAGTTGAAATATTTTGTAGATATATAGAATGTATGAGTTAAATAAAAATAGAGTTTTTTTGAGTGAAAATCCATAAATAAGGTTAAGTTTTGGTTGAAGATTTTTTTTCTATTTAAACCTAACAATATTTAAATAAGATATTATAACGTTGTATCAATTTTGTTTTTTTTTTTTTTTTGAACTGAACGTTGTATCAATTTTGTTAAGAAAATTCTTTTGATGCGCACACATATATAAAGTTATATTAAAAAGTAAAACCAAGCCAACATGCATGCATAGAGCAACAAAAGAGGAAAACAATACTTTTTTTTTTTTGGACATAAAAGAGGAAAACAATACTTACTGACACAAATAAAACCAAGCTACCTAGCCTTTACGCTTTTACATATACATAGTACCCAAAAGAGAAAAGAAGAAAAAGCTCATAGCCTCATATCATATGAATTGTAATCATTTTGTTTAATTCTGTTTCTTTGACCCCACCCCAGTTATAAATTTTGAGGAGAATCACTACGAGCTCGAATGAACACATACACTGAACATTAGACAAGTGAGAAACATGTAATTATAGGTAAAATTCAAAAATGACCACAAAAAGCTAATAAAAATTGATCTAATTAGTAAATATGTTTGGTTGTTTGTTTATGAGCATAAAATTGTGAGTTTAAATCTCATTGAAGTGAAAACTTTATTAGTGGGTACATAATTTGTAAATATCTCTATGAACGCTTTTAAATTTAAAGGTATGTCATGATCCCATAGTACGCCCAAGACTAAATTCACTAAGATCTTTCTTTTTTTAAAAAAAAATGACAATAAGTCAATAATAATTGCTTATTTAGATTTTTTTTTTTCGCGGTTATATTTCTTTCTTATGATTTTAGAGCATCTTCTCTAACACATTTCTTTTCCAACATTTTTTTTAAATTTTTCACCTACTATCTTGGCCCAACCCCTTTTTGGGAATTCAACATACATAGGGGTGAGCATAATAAAACTGAAACAAAAAACCGAACCGAACCGAATTAAGTTTAGTTTTTTCGATTCACTTTTTTCGGTTTTCGGTGTGTGTTCTGTTTTTTTAATTTGGTTTTTCGGTTTTCGGTTCAGAGCCTTAAAAAATAATTCGGTTAAAACTGAAATATTAAAAAATATTTTTCCCATATATAGTTAAGTTTTAAAATTCAAAACTTAAAAATGTACCTTTTGTTTTCTTATTTTAATTTAAAAAATGATATGTCAAATATCATTCATCAATATTTAGTTTTTAAAATTTTTATTGTGCTTTTTTTCGGATGAAGTAATGTTGAATACATTTATTTTCTTTGTATTTTGCTTTTTTCCTAGCAATCTTATATTATGTCTCTAGTTTATATATTGTATTGTATTATTTGGGATCTTATTAAGGTTGTTATGTTTATAATTTGTATTGAGTTTTACTTATTTAAAATTCAAAAAGTCTAATTTAATTAAAAAGAAAAAAAAATTCAACCGAATTATTTCAGTTAATTCGATTTGGTTACCTTTAATTATTTAGATTCGGTTCGGTTATAAAAATTTTAGCATTTCGGTTTTCGGTTATCTTGGTTTTTACCGAATAACCGATCCGAAAACCGAATGCTTACCCATAAACATACGTGACTGAAAAAATAGTAAATTAGCCATAGGACTTCTCTATAGGAATCCGTAAGTAAAGACCAAGTTTCGTGGTTAAATGAGGAATTTTATAACTAATTATTCAACAATGGTATATTTTAAAATGGATTCCATCAACAATACCATTGCTAATTCACTAGTTCTTTTTTTTTTTTTTTAGTAACAGGCCGAAACTAACCTGGATTCAAAATCATCGGTACCCTTTCGAATAATAACCCCTACCATACAATGTTTAACATCGTGACATACCCAAACTTGAACTCCAACATTTACTTGCATCACATCAACATCCTTACTCCTTGGCACCTAAACAAAAAAAAAAAAAAAATGGAAAGAAGTGAGAAGGGAAAGTGATGTACCAAAACGGCATGCCGTTATCAATACTCACACATTATCTCACACCTTCCACCAAAAAAACCAACTCCCCTCACTCACCTCCACTCTCTCCACCAAAAAAAAAAACCACCACCACCACCTTCTTCTTCCATGGAAGCAAAAGAGAAAGACAAGACCAAGAACAACAAGAAGAAGCCAAAACACCAACACCCAAACAACCAATCCCCCTCCCCCTCCCCCTCTAAACCCTCCTCCTCAGATTTCTCCTTCAAACCTTCCTCGGACGTGAAAGGCCTCAGATTTGGCACCCAATTCATCATAAAATCCTTCACAATCCGCCGATCCACACCCCTCCAACTCCTCAAACTCCTATCTTTTCAAAACCCCAAAATACCCCTCCCCTTCCCTTCCACCATTTCCTACCTCCCCACCAACTTCACCATCCTCGCCCACCAAGCCCTCCACACCCTCACCCTCGGCCTCGGCACCAACAAGTCAAAAGTCCTCCTTTTCGTCTTTGACTCCCACCCCATGAAGTCTTCCTTCGATCTCACCTGGCCCTCTGAGATCCCACTTGGCGATGTCAACAAGAAGCTCATTCGTGGCCTCAAAGGTTGTGAATTGGCCAGGTTTAAGTTCAGGAAAGGTTGTATCACTTTCTATGTTTATGCTGTCAGAAAAGTTGGCACCTTTGGCTTCTCTTCCGCCGAGGATCTTAGAACCATCCTTCAGTCTGTTGTGAATCTTAAGGATTTCTTGGATCATACCACCATGCTTGCTATGCCCAACCAGAGAACCATTCGTTACCAAGATGCTGTCGCCATGGCTCACTAAAGCTTCCGCCATCATCTTCTTCTGTTAGCATTTTCTTGATTAGCTTTGTTTTTCACCATAATGATATTTTTGGCCCCATCATATAGGTAATATTTTTAATTTGGTCCCATATGATGATATTATACCCTTTGAATATTTTTTTGCTTTTCAATTTAATCCTTTGATTGTTTGGTATTTGCAATAGAATACCCTTTCTTGTTGAACCAAATCTGACCATTCTCTTGAATTAATAAACGGGGGTTGTTTATCTAGGATGATATGGAGTCATGTACTCACTTATCAAATTGAGGATTTGAATCGTGACGAGTGGTTTGGTTAGATTTGGTGTTACATGTTAAAACAACATTGCTTGACTTGAATGTCTTGTTTTCATTTGGGATAATGATATTTCGCACCTCAGTTTTAACATTCAAGTCAATATAGTTGAGAATTTTGCCATTTTGGCTCATGGAAGGGGTGAAATTGCAAGTGTCAAATGATAGAAGGATTAAATTAAATGAAAGAAATGATATGTATGGAGGACTAAATGAAAAGTTTATCTGTTTTTTTTTTTTTTTTTATATTGGGAAAGGCTAGTTGCTAATTATTGATTGATTTGTTGGTGATTTTGCTTGATGTGTATTAATTCCTTGTTTTTTGGGGGAAATACTTGTAATCTGAGAATATGAATAATGAATAATAATGAGACATCATCATATTAATACAACTCATTCGGGTTGCCTCTGTAGTTTTTGCAGAGATCTTCACTCAATTAGAAACTTGGTGGTTGCTAATGAAAACTTTTAAAGAGAAAATCAAGCTGCCCAAAAATATTTAATTAAAACTAAAAATTTATATATTTGATAAAAATAATAAAAAAGAGCTGAAACATACTGTGTTTTTATTATTTTTATTTACTTCAGTTAATCAGTCATATACATGGTAAAAAAAAGTTAATCAGTCATATACATAAGTATTATTTTCAAATTAATTTTTTTGGACATGATAAAATGTTTATTTTATTATTCCAGTAATTAGAACATGTATTTTTCTTTTTAAAAGTTTTATAACAGTCTATTAAACTATTAGTTAATCAATGGGACAAAAACTGTCCAAACTTAATTTAATATTCTTGAATGGCACTCTTTTCTGTAAATTGTGCAGGGATCGGTCTTACCCCGTGAAGAACTGCATCTGCATGTGATCAAATCCAATTGTATTTAGTTCGAGTATTAATTTTTTGGTCATAATATTTTTAAAGTATTTCCAACAAACAAAATGCCAAATATTCTCGAAATGTCAAAAAGCTCTTCTGCACACTAAATAAAATGATTACCCGATTTTTTATTTCTAAAATTTAATGAATATTTTTTGCTCAAAAAAATAATTGAATATTCTCTCCAATTAGGCATATTTTCATTGAATAGTCAAAATCACATAATTTTATCCGAAAATATAAGGGAATTTCATATGATATAAAAGAAGCATACCATTTTAGCAAAATCAAGAGAAAAACAATAGTTCTTTACCACAAAAATTGCTGAAAACCTTGCGTTGTAAAATTTATTATGCTGAGGTATTTAAAAGACTCAAATCCTTGAGTGGGTATAATAATTGTTCTTCAAGTGTGCTCATCATATTTTTAGTCATATGCATATTTTATTTTTCGTATAATTAAAATTATGTTACACACAATTGAAATAGAGTTACATTTGTTGGAGATGTGCTACACTTCAGTGTTTAAAAATAATATCAGATTTCTCTATGCAGTTAATCTTGCAGCGGGGATTTTCAGCAAAGTTACTTTTTTATTTTATTTTTTATAATTTACAAATTTTAAAATACAAAAAAAAAATATGTATTTTAAATATTAAGAAAAAGATTGATAAAAGCCAAACTCAACCTATGGGCAGATCATTGTTGAGTAGATTGATAAGGAAATAGTGTTTGGGAGGATAGAAAATAAAGCAAAAAATGGGCCATAAGTGTGTGGAAGGTATTAAAGCTGTAAGGTTCACAAAAGAGAGAAGGTTGGAGAGGAAAAAAGAAAGTCACACTTGGTTGCACCCACCACCCTATGCCTTTAATCATAGCAAAGAGAAGGACCCATAAGCTTTTTGGTTCACAATATGATGCACACTTCTGTCATCTGTATCCAGCTTTTTTAGTATTACCTCTTATTTCATCAGCTTCCTTTTATCATTCATCTCTGCCTTTGGGTACTATTCTCTTACACTCCAAATGATATTACATGGGATTATAATGCTCTACTCAACCAAACGCCTATCTGGCATTTGTGAGTTTCCAGAGTATAAGGGTGAAAGGAATTGAGGGTAATAATATCAGTTTTAACAACCACAGTATTTTGGATTAATTGGTAAGGAAGTTCTTCCATTTGAATCAGGGACTTAAATTTAGACATGGAAATGCAGAATCGTAAAGTGGTAGAGTTTTCACTCAAAAATTTCCTTGGTTTGATGTAGATTAGTTTGGACCCTATTAAAGTCATTAAGTTAAAAGAGGCCGGTTTAAAATATCGGATGCTCACACAAAAAAATGCTAAAAAAATATTTTTCTTTTCATATCAAAAAGAGAAAAATATCACTTCACATCTATATAATTGTTGCTTTTAGTATCTATACTTTTTTTTTTTAAGTTTCGTATCCCTCTATTTGCTGTGTCTGAATTATATATATATATATATATATATATATATATATATATCTAAAAAAAATACAAGGAAGGACCATGAGTTGAGCGAAATTGTTTTAATTTTTTTCTAAGTTGAAATTAACATTGCTAACCACGCTACATAGATAATAAAAGAACATGCAAAACTGAAAATAATCACATAATTATCTGATTAAACAAAAAAAGGAAGAATATATCACTTCACGTCCGAGTTCTTATACTTTAGTTATGTTTTTTATAACTTAATTATGTTTTGTTATAGTTGTTTGTGAAGTGTGACAAAGCCTTCCTAGTTTTTTTTTTTTTTTTTTTTGATAAAAAGCCTTCCTAGTTTTTAGTCATAGAACGGTTATGAATTAATCTGGTAAGCTTAATGGGCCAATATCCTGTCTAACCCAGTATTGGATGTAACCATGTCTGAGACTCTGAGGTGCACACGAATCTTCATTCCAAATTCGAAACCCATTAGTATTTTATTCTTAAATTTAAGCCCATGAACTATTATGCAAATAAAAACGTTGCTATGGGAAATTAGGAGCATGTTTGGCTCAACTTATTTTCAAGAAATAAGTGCTTATCTTATCTTATCTTATATATATAAAAGTATAGTAGCCAGCGTGACCTTTTGACACGTGTCCATTAGCCATATCGTGTCAATTGTCCATTCATCATACCCATTAACTCCATAATGCCCACTAACTCCATCATGCCCGATAACTTCTCATGCCCACTAACTGCATCACGCCCCATAACTTCTCATGCCCACTAACTCCATCACGCCCAATAACTTCTCATGCCCACTAACTCCATCATGCCCAATAACTACCCACTAACTCTATCATGCCCGGTAATTTCTCATGCCCACTAACTCTATCATGCCCACTAACTCCATCATGCCCCATAACTTCTCATGCCCACTAACTCCATCATACCCACTAACTTCTCATGCCATATGTGGCCTATAAATTTAGGATACCGTATTCCATTTTGTGTACTCAATTCTTTTATTACTTGATCTATCTTTCCTTTCACAAATGCGACAAGCTTTTATGATCCTTTGTGCGTGTTGAAACCCGGCCGTTACAATTGGCGTCTTCATGTCTGCATCATTCGATTATGGACAATTCCAGTACGCTTTAAAAACCAGGATATTTCATCTATTGAATTTGTGGTGCAAGATGTGGATGTGGGTCTATACTTTTTTCTGCATGTTTCTTAGCATCTAATAAATTCTTTTTATCATCTTAATGTTCTTTTTGTTATTGTTGTTGTCATCAAAACAGGGTGATAGGATTCATGGGACTGTGCGTAGTGGATTTGTTTGGCGACATAAGAAGAGTCTACATGAGGGTACAACATGTGAGATAAGTCATTTGATGTTGTTCCCAATACTGGTGGTTCTACTGAATATCCATACAGGGTTAACTTCCAATATTCTACTGTGATCAAGCCATGGACAGATGATGGTAGCATTCCTATGTATGGATTTTCGTTCAAGTCTTTTGCTCATCTAAAGTCTAACGCGTTTCATGACAAGTTTCTTGTGGGTGGGTGATCTTTCTGTTTTCATTTTTTTATGGTTAATGTTGCATAGCTTGAATGTGTTTTCTATTATTGTGTTTCAAATTTATAACAGATGTTGTCAAGAAGGTTATTGCTGTAGGGCATTGACAGAAGTGTATTGTTGGTGGCAGAAATCGGTGTGGAGATAATTTAATGGTCACAAGGTACATTATTTATAGTGTTTACATTAAGTTTCTCAATCATTTGCCCTCATATGTAGTGGCATCTATATAATTAACTCCTTATTATGCAGCATGGAGTGACTTCAATGCACTTTATATGGATTATTTGCATATGAGATACTTGACTATATAAATAAACATGAATCTGGTCATGTTGTCCTCATTCTTCAATAGTGCAAGGCTAAGGAGTTTATGAGTAAGTGGTTGATCATTGGACAATTGTGTCATTTCACATTGGTTGTTTTAATTTAATATTTTATATTATTTCATTATTCCTAACTTATCTTTTACACAGATAAGAAGAAGTTGTTTAAATCCATGTTTAGTTCACGCATGTTGATTCATCCAAGGTTAAAAAAATCGGACCGGACGTCGAACCGGATGAGGCACTGGTTTAAGGGTTAATGGTCGAATCGGGGTCGGACCGGTTATATTAAAATAATAAAATTTTATTGATATTAACATTAATAATCACTAATATCAAAATGTAAACATAGATAAGTATGCATGATTCATCAACTGTGTCTATAGAGGGAAAAATATAAAATATTAGTTGAGTACAAGTGAAAATAAATATTATTCTACAATCCACAGACTAAAATACAAATATTAAGAGCAATAACAATTAAATACTAAACATATGCAAGTATAATAGCATTTAAAATATTATAATTTCCTTATTTCTAAAATTAAGTGAAGTGAAAGTTGGTAATTAGGTGAATTATAACAAAATAAAAAAAATCAAATTTAAAAAAAAAAATGAGAGAACCGGTTCAACCCTGGTTCTGGCCGGTTTGCCCGGTTTTGGGCGGGTTGAACCAGTTCTCCACCGGTTCAAATGCTCCACCGGGCTAAAGCATCACCCGGACCGGGCTTGTGGCCGGTTCACGATTGAACCGGTCCGGGTCAACGAACACTGGATTCATCCTACTTAGTATTATGTAGTGACATTTATTTAATTCTCTCATTACTGTTCTTTCTATTATACAGTATAGAGGGACTTTAAAACACCTTATTGGGACTATTTGCAGATGAGATCCTTGAATACATGAATCTACGTGAATCTGGCCATGTTGTCCTCATTCTTCAATGGTGCAAGGCAAAAGAGTTTATGAGTTACTGGTTCATTATTAGACGACTATGACCTTTTATATTGGTTATTTTAGTTGAATACTTGTTTTAATGCCTCCAAGAGGTTTTTGTACTATACGTACATATATATCTATATGTATGTATAAAATATATAGAATAAAATCAATTTAAGGTACTAAAATAATAAAATAATAATTCCTTTATAGATTAACTATCCAGTCAAAATATTCCAATATCTATCTATTATATAAAAACAGAAACCTTGGAGTCATGTTACATGCCATCTAGCACACCCCATCTATTGCCACGTTATGGAGTTTATAGTTTACAATTAAGCCATCAAGCCTTTCACCCAACCCCACATCTCGTATTTTTCGACCTCAACACTATTTTAAGATAAATAATTTTTAAAATTTTTGTATAGAGGGTAATTAAAATTTAATGGGAAGTTATAATGGCTAGCGGGCATATTTTGCCACGTGTCCAACAAGCATTTCGAGCCAAGTCTCCGTCAATTAACCCATTACGCCTTTCACCCATCCCCACCTTCCATATTTTTCGCCCTCAACACTATTTTAAAATAAATAATTTTAAAATTTTCTTATAGTGGGAAGCAGTGAACAAAAAACGGACCGGACCGGACGGTCCAACCGTGAACCGGCCATTGGTCCGGTCCGGTTGGCATTAAAAAACCGGAGAGCCTTTGGCCCGGTCAAGACCCGGGTTGACCCGGGAAAAACCGGTCAACCCGGCCGACCCGGTCATAAACCGGGTATCTTTTTTTTTTTTTTATAAATACTTTTATTTTATTATAATTCACCTAATTACTAACTTTCACTCCACTCAATTTTAGAAATTAGGAAACTATAATACTTTAAATGCTATTTTACTTGCATATACTTAATATTTAATTATTGTTACTCTTAATGTTTGTATTTTAATTTGTTAATTGTAGAATAATATTTATTTTCACGTGTAATCAACTAACATTTTCTTTTTTCCCTATATAGAAACATTAAAATATTCATATTTGATGAATCATGCATACCTATCTACATTTACATTTTGATATTAGTGATTATTAATGGTAATATCAATAAAATTTTATTATTTTAATAAAACCGGTTTGACCCGGTCTGACCCCCGGTTGGACCTTTAACCCTTGAACCAGTGCCTCGTCCGGTTCGATACCCGATCCGGTTTTTTGAACCTTGGTGGGAAGTTACAACAGCAAGCGGGTTTATTCTACCACACGTCTAGCGGGCATCTCACACAAAGTATCCATCAATTAACATATCACGCCTTTCACCCATCCCCACCTCGCGTATTTTCAGCCACCAACACTATTTTAAATATATAATTTAAAAATTTCATGTAGTAGGAATTTACAATTTCATGAGAAGTTACAATAGCAGACAGGCATCTCAAGTCAAGTGTCTATCAATTAACTCACCGTGCCTTTCACCTATCACCATCTCCCACATTTTCCGCCACCAACACTATTTTAAAATAAATAATTTAAAATTTTCATGTAGTGAGAAGTTACAAATTCATTGGAAGTTACAACAGCCATCGAGCATATTCTGCCACATGTTTAGCGGGCATCTCGCCAAGTGTCCATCAATTAACCTATCGTGCCTTCCACACATCCCTACCTCTCACATTTTTTGCTCAAAAACTATTTTGAAATAAAGAATTTAAAAATTTCATGTAGTGAGAAATTACAATTTAATGGGAAGTTACAATAGCAAGCGTGCATATTCTACCACATGCCTGGTGGCTATAACATATCATGTGTCCATCAATTAATCCATCGCGCCTTTCACCCAATCCCACCTCTAGTATTTTCCTACCCCAACATATTTTAAAATAAATAATTTTAAAAATTTTCATGTAGTGTTAAGTTACAATTTAATTGGAAGTTACAATAGCCAGCAGGCATATTCAGCCACGTGTCCAGTAGGCATCTTGTTGTGCAAAATGTCTATCAATTAACCTATCGCGCCTTTCACCCATCCTCAATTCTCATATTTTCTGCCCTCAACACTATTTTAAAATAAATAATTTAAAAATTTTCCTGTAGTGTTTAGTTACAATAGCCAATGTGCATTTTCTGTCACGTGTACAGCGGGAATCTAGGGCCAATTGTCCGTCAATTAATCCATGGAGCCTTTTACCCATCCCTCTTCCCACATTTTCCCTCTCAACACTATTTTAAAATAAAGAATTTTAAAATTTTTGTGTAATGTTAAGTTACAATAATTAGCGGGCATATTCTGCTATGTGTCTAGCGGGCATCTTACGCCAATTGTCCATCAATTAACCCATCACACCTTTCAACCATCTCCACTTCCCTTATTTTCGTCCTCAACATTATTTAAAATTTTAATGTAGTGTTAAGTTACAAATTGAAGGGAAGTTACAATTGCCAACGTGTATATTCTATCACATGTCCAGCGGGCATCTCGTACCAAGTGCCTATCAATTAATCCATATGCCTTTCAATCATTCCCACTTCTAGTATTTTCCACCCTCAACACTATTTAAAATAAAAAAATTAAACATTTCATGTTGTGGGAAGTTACAATTTAATGGGAAGTTAGAATAGCCAGAGTATATATTCTGTAGCTTGTCAAGTGGGCATCTCGCTTCATGTGTCCATCAATTAACCCATTACGCCTTTCATTCATCGTCATCTCTCGTATTTTCCGCCCTCAACACTATTTTAAAATAAATAATTTTTAAATTTTCATGGTATAGGAAGTTACAATTTAATGTGTTATTTTTCTCATTAGATGTTAGTAAAACTTAAAATTCGATCTATCCCGTCACGGGTCTGGCTTTATGTAACATCCTAAATATTTAATTGAGGATTAGTAGAATAATTAGAAATTTATTTATGAGAAATTATGGATTGTGAGAATATTTGATGGGCTTTGAGGTATTTTTGAGTATTTTAAAGGCCTAGTTTCTCCCTTATTTGGACGATAATAATTTTGGGAGAGATCATTTTTAGGTTCAACGGAGGTTATTGTGGGAGAGAATAATTAAGAGGTTTGGTAGGTAAATTTTTGGAAATAAATGGAATTTTTGTGGCTCAAAATAAATTTTGAAAATTTTGGGCCTAATAGTGCAATTTTTCCTTTCTCCTTTAATTATTATTTTTTTTTCTCTCTTCCCTTTAATCATTCTCTCCTTCCTGTTCGACGCGCAGAAATGTCTTCTCTTTCTCTCTCACGTTCTCGCTCTCTCTTTCTCGCTCTCTTTCCACCGCCCCAACCACCACCGTCGTCGGAACCACCATCCAACACCACCATTCTTCCTCTCTCTCTTCCTACTTCCTTCCTCTACTTGTTTTTGTTCCGATCCGTGCCTAAATAAGGAGATAAAAATAGCCCTTGGCCAGACTTATCAGAGCTCATCGGCGCCGGAATAGTGATTTTTCCGGCCAACTAAGTACATTTTTGGAATCTCGTAAGTCTCCTCTACATCCCTATGTCTTTAGTTTTTCGTTTTGCTATACTTGAAAAATTAGGCCTTGTCTAAATTGGTATTTCTGGGAGTTCTAAGCTTAATAAATTGAACCTTAGACCTTGATTATGAGTTTCTCTGAGTAGATTTTTCATTGTTGGAGGTTTTCCTAATTATTGGGAATTTTTGGATTTTTGGATATATTAAAAATAGGGCTTTTGATGATCTGAGGTGTCTATAGCTAAATTAATAATTTTTAGATGTTTATTAAGGTTTGGAAAATAAGTTGTGGATTAAAGAATGGATTTTGAGGTTGAGAAATAATTTAGGGATGTAAGGTTTAATTTTATTTAGGCTTGAATTTTTATAAATAGTTATTGGAAAGATAAATAATTTTGGATATATGTATAAATGGAGTAGAGATAAATTTTAGAGATAAAGGGAGAATAAATGTTAAATAGAAATTTAAAATAAGTAAGGGCAAAGAAAGGGTAGTTAGTAATTTATTTTCCAACATGTAAAATTGTTGGATAAATAATTAATTGTGGTTGTATGTATGGTTGTGTAGTGCTTGAATTGTACTAAGTTAGCACGGGGGAGCTGCACTATTGTGAGATTGGTGCCAGCTATCAGGTAACCGCTTTCTGCTTGTTTATGTGTGTGTGGTGTTAGTAAGTAATTTGAAATATTATTATTTGACAATTATGATATTATATGGAGATGAGATTTTGAATCACAGTTGAGATATGATTATCAATTGATGATTGATGAGATACGGAAATGAGATATTGGAAGATTAATATTTTTCATAATATAATGTCCTGTGGAATATTATTTTGAAATGGCATAAATTTGTGATTTGAAATATTTGAAACTGAAATATATATGATTTTGGAAACTATTTCATATATATGTATATTATGAAAATACTGGAAGGCCTGGTGCCTGATTGTGGTGTTGCATATCTATGTGTTGTTTGTGAGAAATTATTTGGGTATGTGACACCGGTGAATTGGAAATTGTGCCATCACGTGATGAGGTACCCTGTTGCGCCACAGGGACTAATTGATATATTATGGGAAATAAAGGAGAGAAAGACGAAAGAGGGGATATCGCCCCTTACGGATTCAGAAAGGACAGAGATCCTTCTAATCCGGGGTACTATTCAGGGAGGGTAGAAAGTCCCTCGTGAACTGTACCGTGGTGATCAGGGGCGGGTGGAAGGTCCCGACTGGTCCCACGTGTTTTCCCAACGTTTCTAGTAAGATTCGTTTGGGTTGATTGTAATTATCAATGATATATATACTATTCTTGAGGATGAATTGTGATGGGTTATTCCACAATTATAAACGATGAAAAGAGATTTTGGGAATAAGACGTGCATTATATGTGAATACCTGAGCATGCTTCTGAATTGATATATATGTATGTATTCCACTGGACACCTTGCTAACACACACCACACGTAGATGAGTAGTCAGTGGTTGCGTTTTGGGGCTACCCCCCGTTGATCTCACTTTTGCAGGTCCTAGGAGCGGTACGGTATAGACGGTCAAGGGAAGGATCCGGGAACTTCTCACTGATATCGTGAGATATTCTGGACCAGAAGGACAGGAGGTATTGCCACATTTAGGATCATATTTTGTATAATGCTTTCGCTGAACCTTGCTATTATTCTGGGGGAAAATTATTGAATAATACCTATTATGGTATGGTATTTTGTGGATGATGGGTGGAGATTAATCATGGATATGGAAATTTTCTGTGATTGTACTGGGGAGAAAATTATATTGTGATGACGGAGATTGGAGTTGAGGTTTGAAATACATATATAAATATTATGAAAAGATATTTTTCTAACTATATTAGCTGTTTTACTCAGCAAGTTCCTTTTCCAACATAGTGAGTGTTTATATTATGAGTTAAGTTGATTAACTGTACTTAAAAAGTGTATTTGGGAGCAAGTGTTACAGTTGGTATCAGTTTTATGGTATAAAGACCTGGAAGGTGCTGTGCATATGATTGTTTATGTTTCTGTCATGCATTGCACGTGCATTAGTGGTATTGTGGCAATACATTCCCCGATCCTTTCCCTTTCAATTTTGTATTGTATGACTGGCTCTAATATGTGTAACTTCCATCCGTAGGTGGGTGGGAGAGTATACCTCGTACTGTTAAGGGTTCGTTGATTACATAGTTATTTTTATATTGTTCTGTGGTATGTCTTCCGTCCCGTGGTGGGGAGGATAGTAAGGTTGACAATGATCGATTGAAAAGGTAGAATCAGCATGATTTGGGAAACAGAAATTGTGATGTTCTATGATTAGAATTGGTGGACTAATGTTTTAAGGATATGAAAGGTAAATATAATGACTTTTGCAACTGTCAGGAAGCTGAAAATAGAATTTGAATTTTCAAATGGTGTGAAATAAAATATTTGGAATGTTTGTTGTCCTGACCTTTGAGTCATTAATATTCGGAACCGATTCAAAAATCTGTCTGGAGGTTCCTAAGGAATGAATAATTAATATTAAATAAAGTAAAGTTACCTATATTTATACAGGTTTCGAAGAGTTAGGAATGGCTGGGTTTCGAGGAGATTAGTTTTGGAGCTTTGTATTAAATGTGGAATAAATAGCTTAAGGTGTTAGATGATTGTTAGGCCTGGATTGGGATAGACGTCATAACGTAGAGGGTGATCGATATAATTGTTTAAAGGATTTAACGGGTTAGACGATGCTAAACTAAAAGGAGATCATGACAGATGAAGGTATGACTAGAATAGGATTTTAAGTTATGTTGGAAGGTTAACAAGCTGATTATTAATGGATGATCAAGATTATTAAACAGAAAAACAAATTGCTACTACGAGGTTTATGGTATGCCTAGGGTTATTTCTCTTGGTATAGCTCTAGTTAAAGCCTAATGCTGAGATAAGATAAGAATTAGTGGGTAATCGAATGATTAATTTCGCTGTCTTGTATAAATGCTAGTTGGTATAGAAATAAATGGTAAATAAGCTGGGTGAAAGGAGTTCTGTTTAGAATTGAAAAATAGGCCCAAGCCAAGTGCATGAAAAAATGTTCAAGAATTGTTCATGTAATATTAGGAAATTAGGTACTTTGAAAGGAATTGAGGACTTTCTGGAAAATAGTCAGTTTTGGTCTAGCAAGATAAGGAATAATAGTGGTAAAATATATGCGACTTCTCATGGAAAAATTGGAATGGAATAATATGGTTTTGACTATGTATGTGCCTTTAGGTATGAGGATGTGGTTAAGTTTTAAATATTTAAAGCTAAAGTCTGATGGGGCTTTGAAGAATTGAGGACCTTCTGAAATTTAATGATTGCCTTAGTCCCATAAGTGCTTAGGAAGGTTTCTGCTCAATTTGATTATGGATGTCGACTTAAAAAGGGATTTTAATAGATTCAAGATCGTGAATATTGGGATTGATATGGATTTTGAAAATTGAAAGAAATTTGAGGTTTATTGATTTCTTTAGGTATAAAAAAAAATACTGGTTAAAACCATTGGGAAGTGAGACGGATGAAGTTAGAGTCTCGTATGGAGTTTGAGATTTAAAGGAATTTTGAGGTTTCCTTGTCCACTAGGGATGCCGTTGTAATGAGAAATTTCTACTAGTTTAAATTGTTGAGGATTAATATGGATGAAATTGTAGAATTAAGACATGATCATTGAGGCTAAATCGATTAAGTTGGATTGACTTGAGGTGTAGTCGCGATTTTGGATAGGTGAAAATTCTTTAATGGATGATGAACAGAGAATTTACTTAAATTCGAAATGGGAAAATGACGTTATATGATTGAAGTTTAAGTAAGGTGATTATTTTGGGACTAGATGGTAGTTTTAATGATTTGGACGCTTTATATTGATCTCAAATTGAGGATGGTTGGATAGAATTTTCTATGTAGACTTGTTATTGGAAGCAGTGCATATGTTAAAGACCTATCTATTAATCTAGTTAGGTAGGGAGTGATCCCATGGACTGTTACCACTCTAGGTTGGAAGTGACCCCATAGCCTGTCAATGATTAAGTAAATAAATTATGCATATAAATAGGTTATAAAGCGGCCGCAATCAGGATAGAGAGTGATCTAAATGGTCGATTGGCTAAATTTAGTGAATGTAAAATAAGGACGTTTTGTCTTACCTTTAAATTTAAAAGGTTGTGATTATGGTTAGGTGTAGTTAATGTGCAGCTAGTTAATTCCGATTTGAAGGTTTGTGATTGAGTTGAAATTTATCTTGGAGGTGTTTAGCTAAATCGGTAGTGCATCAAAATAAGAAATTTATTTTTAGTGGATTTATTGGTAGCTGGAAAGTTAAAATAGGAGAATGTAACTAAGGAGCTTCAGGATTCGATAATAAGACTGGTAGTTAAATTCGATATGGTGTGATGCTTTTGGACGTGTAGTATTCATTGTGATTAATTTAATTAAAGGTCTAAAGCATGATAAGAATGATTGAGGTGTTATGGATTTCAGGATTGGATTAAGAAAGCTTAAGTGTGGATTTATATTTGGGAGACAAGTATAGGTTAAAGTTTATGATTTTCAAAAGAAATGGATTTTTTATTAGAATTGAGGTGTCATATTCTAGGAAAATTGGTCTAAGAATATTAAGATTGCTCGGTGATATGTAGTTATAGGTGGTATTGGGTCTTGAAAATAGCTAAAAGTATGACTTTCATTCACTGAAATCAAGGAGGTAAGATGTCAATGATTGACCAAAATATGATATTTTAAGGATTATAAGAGCAAGATTTGGGTTATCATTTCTAGTAGTGGGTTGCCTTTGAATTAATATAGCTATCGAATGGCATCAAGAGGCTGTATTAGTGACCAAAAGGGGCAAATAATTTGATAAGTTGTGATTTTCACAGTGATGATAGACTTTTACCTTAGTGTGTGAGTGGTATGATGGTATAATTATTGAGGATAATCCATTTGTGGGCAAATAAGACCTTAGAAAGCTAGTATGTAGCTTAGAGATTTTGAGAAAGCCATAGAAATGAGGTTCCATAGTGTATCATTTCAATTAAATTTTAAATTCCTTTCACCAATTAGAGCTTTGATAGACGTGCCGAATGGACCCTGTTATGTATTATTTCTTAGAGTTATATGATTTAGTGAATTTTTGGAGTCTATTTGGGATTAAATTCAAACCTTAAGACCTGATTATGAAAGCGAAATCTGAAACATATACTATGTAGAATCTAGATCATTTGGAAGCACAAGCTAGGAATTGACGAGTTGAAAGGTTTGGGAATGTTAAAGAAGTAAGAAATTAGTTATGTATGTTGTTTGACTATGGAAGATAAAGAGTCAAAGAGTATTGGAATACCTTGGTTGCCAATTGATAAATTTCAGTATAAAGTATGAATAATGTTTGGGGCATTAAATGAGATTATAAGATGGGACAAAGGATGTTTGAGGTATTGGAATAAGTATCAAATAATTAAAGTCTTTAAATAAAATGAAGTATTAGTTAGTGTTGATTTATTCTTAAGGGCTGGTAAATAGTTAAATGTGTTCGAATGGGAAATATAACTTAGATTATTGTCTTGAAGTCCAATTAATTTTGAAATTAAAGTATAATTCTTTCAAGTAGGGAAGTGAACCAAGCTGAGGATTATGAAGTTGGTGATTGTTTGCATTGGGAATCTAGGGAAGGTATAATGGATGTTGGAGAAGGATATTAAGATGACAAGCCGAATGGTTGTTTGGGAACCTGATGTTATACAGTTAGGTAAAAATTTCATATGTGGGGAATTGTTGAATTGGTAGTCCATTTCAAGTTCTAATAGAGTGTGTTTTGTATTAAGAGTGGTTTTCTGTCGAGTTAAATTTTCAAGATCTTGAGGTCCCAATTGCTAAATAAAGAATGACGGTTATACAGTGTATGCTGAATTGGTAGGCTATCTAAATAAAGGTAAGGAAGTGGAAATAAGTGAAAGTTTCGGTGGTTTTGAAAGTTAGAGTTGGGTTGATGATAATTGGTAAGAAGTTAAGAAAAAATTTGTGAAACTTGGTTACTTTGCCGCGCAATTACCTTACCAATTCCCTAGGTAGTGTTGATTGTGATTGATTATGTGTTGTATTTGTTGTTCTGTGTTTTAGGAAGGTGAATTTTGGGGACAAAATTCCTAAAAGGTGGGGAGAGTTGTAACATCCTAAATATTTAATTGAGGATTAGTAGAATAATTAGAAATTTATTTATGAGAAATTATGGATTGTGAGAATATTTGATGGGCTTTGAGGTATTTTTGAGTATTTTAAAGGCCTAGTTTCTCCCTTATTTGGACGATAATAATTTTGGGAGAGATCATTTTTAGGTTCAAAGGAGGTTATTGTGGGAGAGAATAATTAAGAGGTTTGGTAGGTAAATTTTTGGAAATAAATGGAATTTTTGTGGCTCAAAATAAATTTTGAAAATTTTGGGCCTAATAGTGCAATTTTTCCTTTCTCCTTTAATTATTATTTTTTTTTTCTCTCTTCCCTTTAATCATTCTCTCCTTCCTGTTCGACGCGCAGAAATGTCTTCTCTTTCTCTCTCACGTTCTCGCTCTCTCTTTCTCGCTCTCTTTCCACCGCCCCAACCACCACCGTCGTCGGAACCACCATCCAACACCACCATTCTTCCTCTCTCTCTTCCTACTTCCTTCCTCTACTTGTTTTTGTTCCGATCCGTGCCTAAATAAGGAGATAAAAATAGCCCTTGGCCAGACTTATCAGAGCTCATCGGCGCCGGAATAGTGATTTTTCCGGCCAACTAAGTACATTTTTGGAATCTCGTAAGTCTCCTCTACATCCCTATGTCTTTAGTTTTTCGTTTTGCTATACTTGAAAAATTAGGCCTTGTCTAAATTGGTATTTCTGGGAGTTCTAAGCTTAATAAATTGAACCTTAGACCTTGATTATGAGTTTCTCTGAGTAGATTTTTCATTGTTGGAGGTTTTCCTAATTATTGGGAATTTTTGGATTTTTGGATATATTAAAAATAGGGCTTTTGATGATCTGAGGTGTCTATAGCTAAATTAATAATTTTTAGATGTTTATTAAGGTTTGGAAAATAAGTTGTGGATTAAAGAATGGATTTTGAGGTTGAGAAATAATTTAGGGATGTAAGGTTTAATTTTATTTAGGCTTGAATTTTTATAAATAGTTATTGGAAAGATAAATAATTTTGGATATATGTATAAATGGAGTAGAGATAAATTTTAGAGATAAAGGGAGAATAAATGTTAAATAGAAATTTAAAATAAGTAAGGGCAAAGAAAGGGTAGTTAGTAATTTATTTTCCAACATGTAAAATTGTTGGATAAATAATTAATTGTGGTTGTATGTATGGTTGTGTAGTGCTTGAATTGTACTAAGTTAGCACGGGGGAGCTGCACTATTGTGAGATTGGTGCCAGCTATCAGGTAACCGCTTTCTGCTTGTTTATGTGTGTGTGGTGTTAGTAAGTAATTTGAAATATTATTATTTGACAATTATGATATTATATGGAGATGAGATTTTGAATCACAGTTGAGATATGATTATCAATTGATGATTGATGAGATACGGAAATGAGATATTGGAAGATTAATATTTTTCATAATATAATGTCCTGTGGAATATTATTTTGAAATGGCATAAATTTGTGATTTGAAATATTTGAAACTGAAATATATATGATTTTGGAAACTATTTCATATATATGTATATTATGAAAATACTGGAAGGCCTGGTGCCTGATTGTGGTGTTGCATATCTATGTGTTGTTTGTGAGAAATTATTTGGGTATGTGACACCGGTGAATTGGAAATTGTGCCATCACGTGATGAGGTACCCTGTTGCGCCACAGGGACTAATTGATATATTATGGGAAATAAAGGAGAGAAAGACGAAAGAGGGGATATCGCCCCTTACGGATTCAGAAAGGACAGAGATCCTTCTAATCCGGGGTACTATTCAGGGAGGGTAGAAAGTCCCTCGTGAACTGTACCGTGGTGATCAGGGGCGGGTGGAAGGTCCCGACTGGTCCCACGTGTTTTCCCAACGTTTCTAGTAAGATTCGTTTGGGTTGATTGTAATTATCAATGATATATATACTATTCTTGAGGATGAATTGTGATGGGTTATTCCACAATTATAAACGATGAAAAGAGATTTTGGGAATAAGACGTGCATTATATGTGAATACCTGAGCATGCTTCTGAATTGATATATATGTATGTATTCCACTGGACACCTTGCTAACACACACCACACGTAGATGAGTAGTCAGTGGTTGCGTTTTGGGGCTACCCCCCGTTGATCTCACTTTTGCAGGTCCTAGGAGCGGTACGGTATAGACGGTCAAGGGAAGGATCCGGGAACTTCTCACTGATATCGTGAGATATTCTGGACCAGAAGGACAGGAGGTATTGCCACATTTAGGATCATATTTTGTATAATGCTTTCGCTGAACCTTGCTATTATTCTGGGGGAAAATTATTGAATAATACCTATTATGGTATGGTATTTTGTGGATGATGGGTGGAGATTAATCATGGATATGGAAATTTTCTGTGATTGTACTGGGGAGAAAATTATATTGTGATGACGGAGATTGGAGTTGAGGTTTGAAATACATATATAAATATTATGAAAAGATATTTTTCTAACTATATTAGCTGTTTTACTCAGCAAGTTCCTTTTCCAACATAGTGAGTGTTTATATTATGAGTTAAGTTGATTAACTGTACTTAAAAAGTGTATTTGGGAGCAAGTGTTACACTTTACAAGCCTGACCCTTGAGGTGGTGAGCCATGCAGGCCTAACTTTTTCAAATGATTTTTTTCACTTTCAAATATGTTTTACTATCTAAAAAATTGAAAAATTTGATAAAAAAATATAAAAATGTTCCAAATTATGTTTAAATACCAAGCATTATTAATTTATTACCTCAACAATTAAATATTTAACACACATACAATTATAGTAAGACAATTAACTCAATGCATAGTAATTATTATGTTTGTGTAATTAAAAAGCATAGATAAATTAAAACTAATAGAATACATATGTTTGTACACGTATGTGGTCTATTTAATTATCTCATTATTCATATAATTGTACATTGTTATTGGATAAATGATATAATATCATACTCAATTTGTAAATAAACGTAAAATGCCCCACGCGATTTTGGGGTAAAAGTAACTTATTTTGTTGATAGCTTATTTTATATGTTTGTCTCGGCTTATTGTCAATCTGACTTATAAGTAACTTATAGCTTATAAGTCAAAATAAGCATAAGCTGTTTAAAACAGCTTATTTCTGACTTATAAGCTATAAGTTACTTATAAGTCACAAATTCTGACTTATTTTTCACATCTAATCACAACTTATCTAAACATACACAGGCTATGTTTGGCTCGACTTATTTTTGGGAAATAAGTGCTTATTTTTTTGGTAACTTATTTTGTATGTTTGTCTCGGCTTATTGTCAATCTGACTTATAAGTAACTTATAGCTTATAAGTCAAAATAAGCATAAGCTATTTAAAACACTTTATTTCTGACTTATAAGTCACTTATGAGGTGGAGCCCACAAATTCTGACTTATTTTTCACTTCTAATCACAACTTACCTGAACATACACAGTCTGACTTATAGAAAATAAGTCATTTTTTTCACAGCTGACCCAAACATAAATCTCATTACACAATCTGATTTTTTTTCAATTTGACTTATTTTCAATCTGACTTATATATAAGTCACTTTTTCACAAGTCCATCCAAACACACCTAAAATCTGACTTATGGAAAATAAGTCACTTTTCATACAACCCATCCAAATATAAAATTCATTACACAATCTGACTTAATTTTAATTTGACTTATTTTCAATCTGACTTATATAAGTCACTTTTCCATAAGTCAATCCAAACACACCCTAGGTTGATTCAGCTAGTAAAGAAGTTAACTCACAGTAATAAGGTTGTGATTTTGAATCTCATCTTCATGAAGACCTTGTTGGTGGTGGACTTCTGTAAAAATCTCTATAAGCACTCTTTGAGTATAATGACTTACTTTGACCATGGGACCCTGAGATCCAACTCATGTAAACTTTATTACATCAAAAAAAATTAGGGGAGATTATATATTTGAAATTCTGAAGGGATTATAATAAAAAATTTGCTTTGAATCTAAATCCACAAGATTTTATGATTCCAAATAATGAAATTTTCTACTTAAGGCATATTACTATGGTTTCATTGATAAATTAATTAAATGACTTAAAAATAATTACATCCATATAAATATCAAAATTTTCAGTATCATTATAATTTTCATAAATAAAATATGATTATACATGATTCAAAATTTACGACTTAATGCAAATACTATATTTTTAGTCAATAAATAGGACCATTTTCCATTGAATATCCATTAACAAATCTAGTTGGCGCGGCGCAAAAAAGTTATGTTTGGTCAAAAGCCATTGATAAGAGATTATGAGGGGAATTGCACACATATCGTGGCTAAAAGAAGAAGAATCAGGTGTCTTGAAATTATCCAAATACAATAAAATTTTTAGATATTTGTGGTAGACTAACTCATATTTCTCTTCTTTAATATAAATTTTAGTTGACTTTTTTTTTTGGAGAGATTAAGGAAACTAAGTAAGCTACTTAATCATAATATATTTTACGTAATATTAGATTATATGTTAACTTGTAAGTCAAATAAACTAAAAATCAGACCAATCATTTTATAAGTAATTTATCTAATTTTCTTAGAATTGTTGTATTTATCCACAGGTATCTGATGCTTCTAAGAATATATTAGTCTGATTCGCATGTATGTAAGCCCACAATGGGCGAAACTCGCTGCCACGACTACAAACTGTGGGTTTGAACTCAAGACAACTGGTTAAGTTGAAACAATTCACAGCTTGTTGATACAAATACTTGGTGGTATTCTCTCAAGATTTTGCAATCAATTATATCATTTAGGAAAAGAGTAATATAAGTGATTGGGTTGTTATTAACAACTCTATTTGTAACGTCAACAGGTGTTGAAGCAATTTGATTTAATATTGCTCAGATTTTTAGAGATTTTAATACTACCCTCCTCCCTATATACTCCCTCCGTCCCTTATTATAAGAGTCAAAGAGGTAAAATCACACATATTAAGGAAGTGGTTGAGAGAGATAAATATGTCTGAAATAATTTTGTTTTCTTAAGTTTGCCCTTATTTATGATTGAGTATATAAGAGAGAGAAATGTGATAATAATATTATAAATGAGTATGAAAGAGAATGTGAATAGAGAGAATAATGATGGGTAAAGTGGGAAAAAACTCATTAAATGCTTTTGACAAATTTGGATAGGCTCTTATAAAAAGGGACAAAACCATTCAAATTTTTGGATCTTATATATAGGGACGGAGGGAGCATAAGGTCTATTTTTTTTTGAAATAGTTTGTTCCTTTATATAAGTCTTATTTGACTTTAATTGAGTAATACTATTTTGTCTATGCATTAATTCCTTCACACACTCTCTTTCATCTTTTTTCATAATTATTCTCTATTTTACTCATGCATAAATAAATGCATTTTTAGAAAAAGAATATATTTTCTACCCATTTATTGTTTTTAACTATGAAATTGTAATTCGATTAAAAGAACCTTACTATATATAAGGACAGAGAGAGTAAAATTTATCGATTTCAAGGCATCCTATCAATATTTTTTTCTTATCAGTGTACTTCTTAAATGATAATATACTCGCTCCATTCCTAAATGTCAGACATGTTTATCTAATTTGATTAGATTAATAATATTAATTAATTTATTTGAAATCATATGATATTACCAATGCACTCTAGCCATTTATCTTTATCCCCACCCTCCTCCTCTTACGTGTTTTTTATTAAGGAATATTAATAGATACGACATGTGAAAATGTTGAGAATAATTAAAAACATATGTTTATTTAGGAACAAACTCACCTCTCTAAATAAATCTTATATTATTTAGGAAAAGAGGGAGTAATTAATTCAAAACGTGACGTATAATTTAAGGTACAAAAAAATGTACAAAAGTTAATCCGGATGGTAGAAAAAGGAAAACAAAAACTCAAGACGAGAGGAGTCAAGATTAAGCATTTCAGCTGCATCCACTCCCGCCTCCTTCGTCGCCCTTCTCCCTCTCCTCCCGTTAGGTCTTGATTGCTTCAATTTTCCCGATCCAAACTGGTTTGCTTCCAATGATATTGAGCTGAATCCAATAATTCAATGTAATATTCCAATTCCCCCACAGTTTCATTCTGTTAATTTTTTAAATCTTTCATGTTCTATGGTTTCATGTTTACTTCATAATGTGATTAATTTGTGTTCGGTTTTCTTGTTTTATGTGTTTCCAGTTATATCCCATCTTATGTTTTAAATTGGTATGATATGGAATGAATGATAAGGTCATAAATTTGTAAGCTTTTCATGGTTTGGTACTCTTGTTAGTCTTGAAGTTTGTAACTTGAAAATTCAAATTGGATGTTTTATTTCCTATTTTATTATTTTTAAAGTTTCCGATTGTTTCCGGAAGAAAATGGGCATATGAGAGATAGAAGTGGATCCCCTCCCTTGCAAATTTATGATTTAACATTTGTAGATTGTAGAGCATATACACATTTGATAACCTGAAAACAAATATGTTTAGAACTTGTTAAATGCATTCACTTAGATGCATTTTTTGTGTGTGTTTGAATGTGTACAGTTCATGCCATAAGGATCCTCATTCATTAGTGATTCTTATTCGCAATGTTTACTGTCAACAGTGTAAGAAACCCTGCTTCCTATGTAACAAGGGCATCAATATATTTATAATTACTCACCCTAAAAGCAGCTCATTTTGCTTGGTTCGAAGATAGCTCCTCTCACAGAAATACTGTTAACAAGCCGTCACAATACCGCAAACGGCTCATTTTAAGCCGGAAAATGGGCATTGAATGCCTTGGGCTCTGATGCTAGAGCCATTTATTAGGTTCTTGCTTTATCCTTTGAAATTCAAATTCCCCTCCCCATACGTGAGATTAGGGGTGGGAATAGGCCAAACTTTTATCAGGGGCCTACGGCCTAGCCTATTTTAGGCCTAACCTGGCCTTTTTAGTAAATAGGCCAGACTTATTATTAGGCTTGTTGTTAGGCCTATTTGAACAGGCCAGGCTCTTTTTCCAGAAAGCCTAGCCTATAAGCCTATAGGCCTGGCCTATTTAATTTTTTTTTTTAAATTTATCTTATGATATATAATATAAAATAAATTTTATAAATTATTTATAACATTATCAAGTTAGCTTTAATTCTAAGTTTAACAGCTTATCATTCATACACAAAACCCAACTATTTTATTCATTAATCATTCACAGTTTCTATGATAAAAGCAGGAGAATAAAATTTAGTTTCATGATCATAAAAACTTTTTAAGACATACATAGACCTTTAAATAGATTAAAAGGCAATATATGAAGTAAGAGTTATAGAATTTTAAACTTATTTAAATGTTTATATTTTAAGTAGACTTTTAAAATGGCTTTCAGGCCTTATCAAGCTTTTTGGAGGCTCAAACTCATGCCTTAAAAAAAGTCAACATACAGGACGTATACCTAAACTTTACATTTCTGTTGTAATCTTGTAGGCTCAGGTCTATTTAACTAAATTCTAGTTAAACCTAGGCTATTTCCATCCATACCCTCATCTTTTTTCCTATGTTTGTTTTCTTTTTTCCCTTCTGTGTCCTTCCTTTCTTTTCCCTCCCCGCGAGCCGCGACCCATTCCCCTTCCCTCCCTCTACTTCGTCTTCTTCCTTCGCTCTCTCCCTCCTCATTCTCCTCATTCCACAGAACCATTCCCCTTCCCTCCCTCTTCTTCCTCACTCTCTCCCACCTTCTTCTCCATCCATTAACCCATTCCGTTTCCCATCCTCACTCCCTGGAGCTGAGCCCTAACATTCATTCGCAAGCATCGATATCTCAAACTCCTCTTCCGATAAATATTTGATTTTATTTATTTGAAGATCCGAGTGATTCCCTTTTTCAGGTGCTTTCTTTCGATCTCTATTGCTATTTGACCTGATACTGTGGATCTGTTGTGGCATTTTCATTTCCAGCATTTTGTTTGATTTTTCTCGTTATTCGCTAGACTAGATAGGGGCTGTTCTTGATTTGAGGTTTTAGTTTATTCTCCATTTTCTGAGCTCACGAGGTTTTGGGAGATATAGGCAGCCTTGATTGATACTATGCGGTAATTTGTTGGTATGAAATACTGTGGCAAAGTGCAGTCCTTCGGTTCGATCATTTTACTCGCGTTTCCATGTTAATCATCGATAGTTTGTGAAACATAAAATAGCTTTATATATCTGAAGGTTACACACACACACACACACACACACACGATGCTATTGCTTGAATCGTATACGTTCTCAACCATGCCTTCTACCTTTCAGGTAATGAAAACTTATTCTTGATGATCAAGCAAATTTTTTAGCATTGACCCATAGAAGTTCAGAGGCCCAGCCAGAGGTGATCTCCTTTCCCTTTTCTTTCTTTCCTTCTTGCTTTCTTCAGCCCACATGTAAAAGCGTTAAGTCTACGAAATTTCTGCAAGTGAATGTCAAAACCATGTAATATGGGTTGACAAATGGTGAAAGGGATATGAAGAGACAATATGCTTTTTCAGTTTCTGTCTACCATTTTCACCGATGTGTTTCTACTTTGCTTTATCTTCCTCTTTTAACTACAACAACAGTTAATATATCCTATTGTTCTAATTGCAATGCAACCACAACCAAGCTTACGAACTATATTCTTTCACATACAACAACTTTTTGGATCTTCTGAAATATGTGTATCTTTGTTCATCATGTTGTAGTAATTTTAGTTAATTACGTGGTCATTATGGTATGTTTGAAATTTACATGTATAATTCCCCTTCTCTTTTATTTATTTTTCTCTTAATCTGTACCTATCAGCTTTAAGTAATTACATGACTGAAAGTTCATTTCAGGTAGATTGATGCTTTTGCTGCTGACTTTTTTCACTCATATGCACTCCGCATTAATATCGATTGTTGCATTTTCATGTGCTTTTGTGCTGTTTGACAGGCTAGCTGCACGTATAAAGTATAAGACTTTATTGTTTTACCAGCATATATTATAGGTCAAGTAATGAGAGCTCTTCATTTTTGGTTACCTTAAAATAGCCGTCCTAAGTTTGTTCCAAAAGTATTCACATGTCACTAAAAGATTATTTAAACTAACTCAAACTATGGTATTTAACATGTTGAAATGTACAGTTAGAGTAACTGATAAATGAACTAACTCATTTTAGGTTCATCCTATGTATCCTTGCTCTTTCATTCCTTTGGTAATTGCAAATACAATATTGAATATCGAATTGTGCCTGTGTGTAGTTTTTCTTTCAGATTTTATTATATTCGTTTCTTCATTGTAGTATGGTATTTTAATGTTTTTCCTTTTGTTCTTCCTGTACTTGACCTTTTTTCTTATTCAGAACTGTTAGATTAGACATCACCATCAATCATTGCATTATGGAAGTGTTCTTCACAATGCACATTTGGTGTTAACGATAGGCGGCTGGCAGTATGTTGATAATTTGTTCCTTCCGCAATTTCTAATGTAGCAAGGTTTTTGTATATGTCCACTGTATGAGTTTGTTTGAAGCAATTTCGCAGATGTCTTTTTAATTCAGGAACATTGATTGTACTATGTAAACTCTTCCCCCCCCCCCCCCCCCCTCACTTTGCAGCCACACATTAAGTATACCTTCAGGAGCATTTTTCTTCAATTTTTTCATCCGTGCCTTATTGCTCGTTATATAGACAATAACTGCAGTAACCTGGACAGCACCAAAAAGAATGGAATCTCTGTGGACAATAGTTGATCTTTTGATGATCTTATTTCTGGTTGCTGTTGTTGGCTTTGTCTCTGCAATAATTTTTGAAGCATATAGAAGAAGAAATAACCATGAGTATGTTCAATTAATTTATTTAGAAAACATGCTGTTTTTTTTTCTCTTCGATTTCTCATTGTAATCTTTTATTATACAATAGGCATGTTGAAGGTGCAGCCATTTTTGAGGATCCCAATTCATTGAAACAGGTTAACCATTTACTTGTGTTGAATCAATATTTCCTTTTGGTGTTTGGGAGCATTCTAAGGCTACAAGCAATGCAGTTGAGTGATTGGAAATCTATAATTTTTTTTATTATTATTAGCCCATGCTGTTTTATCCTTTTTTTTCAATGTTACTTTATATTCTTACTTTGCAGCTATGACCCAATGATATTTTGATCATGCCAGATTCTGGAGTGCTCAGCTTTTCTGGCCCTATTGTCTAAAATATTTCTTGTGACCCTTAATTATTTAGATTAATGTTCTTAAGGAATCATGGAAGGTAAATTTTATAAAATCTGCAGCAAGTCATAATATTCATTAGTCATTACTGGGGTGGCTCATTTTAAGAACCTTGTAATGCACAAGGAAACAAGGAAAAATGTAATTATTGAACCTGAAGCAGGTGAGTTTGCAAGTCTATATGGAATGGGTTCTAGCCTAGAGTTATGTCTATTGGCCTAAAAGTCATTCTGAAGAACCTATGCCGTGGTTGATGCCCTTTGATGTGCCAATGATTATAGAATACATGCTCCCATTTCCCCTCTCCTGGTCTCACTCTGGCCACTTATTCTTTGTCAATGTTGGATCTTTTGTTTGAATATTCCTAGATAACTAATAGGAAATTAATCTAGAACCCTTATAAGTGAAGAATAATTGAGTTTTAACTTTGCAATATACAACTATCTTGTGTCAGGGATTGTTATAAAGGCATCGGCAGGCTTTCAATTAATAGCGGGAGCTTTCAAGTTGAAATGGTTTTTGAAATGATTCCAAAGCCTTGTGACCAAATAGTTATGAATTTGATCCTCACTGCCCCTTGTCTTCATAAGGACAGGTTTAAATGATATTTTAGCCCCGGCTCTTCTGAATCACACTTCAAAGCCCATGTGCCATGTGTGATTTATAAAAGATATTGTAATAAAACCATTCATAGTTTATTATAACATCTTAAAGCTTTGAATTTCTATGTATCTGGCAATATATATTAATGCTCGTTCATAAAAATTAGAGTGTTAAAATTTCAAGATAAAGTATGATATAAGCAATAAACTACTCATATTCACAGCGAAAGTTAATTTGGCTGATTGAGGATCACATGGGTGATATTTCATGCATTTATATGTATAATTTATTCTGTCATTTGAATAACTATTTGAAGCATACACATCAAATACCTATATGTAAGAATAGAATAATTGTGTACTTTCATTTTATTTTATTTATATGGTACTTTTTAATTGGATTTTTCATTTGTGTTAGCTGTGTGGTCAGGTAACATTTTATGAGGATGAGCTTTTGATAAACGAATTGGCTGAGTCTTTTAACTGTTTATTGCTCTGTATTTTTAGGTTCCTTGCCCACACATTGTTGATCCAGCAACAAAGTATATGTCTTTAATAATTCCTGCATTTAATGAGGAGCATAGGCTTCCTGCAGCTCTTGATGAAGCTATGAAGTAAGTCAAAGCACACATTTTCATCAACATGATTTCAACAAAAGAAATTGGACTCAATTATTTTAACTTGTTGGATGCTGTTGATTTTTTTGTTATTTATTTTGCTGTTATGCATGCGTTATCTTGTGAGTGTGATGATGTGTCTATGTCAGTTAGTATTTGATGAGCAACACATGTAAATTGGACTCAATTGTCATGTCATATGGTATTAGCAACACATTTATTCCCCTGCCTTCCAGTCAAAAAAGCTCCAAAAAGATCAGTAAGATAGATAAGCAAAGCTAACAGACAGGGGGGAGATTTAGAATTCATAGAAGATAAAGCATTTTAATATCTATGTTCTTGATTATTTCAGATACCTACTTTGATGCACTTTGTTCCTTACTACTTCCTCCACTCCTAAATATAAGACCAAATTGACTCTTTTTTAAGAAATCAAGATAAATGAGCCACTTAATCATTATGTATGTTGCGTATTATTAGATTATATGTTAGCTTATAAGTCAATCAAACTAGTTTAGCGAAAAATTGAGACAAATCAATTTATAGTATGTTATTTAGCTTTCTTAGGATTTTCAAAAAAAAGTCAACTAAGTCCTATTTAGGATCGGAGGGAGTAATATGCATTTATGTAGTTTAGTGCTTGTTAAAATGGTGTGTTTTGTTATTTAAGTTCCTTATTCTGAGAAATAATGGACTCTTTCTTGTTTATGGCAATTGCTGGGGTTTGTTAAATGGAACTATAGTGATATTTATAACTTTACTTTGTAGTTATCTTCAACAACGTGCCTCAAAGGATCCTTCATTTTCATACGAGGTATCGTCAGATTCTTTACTTTCATGTTCAATTGATTGGATTGAGATATAAGAATTTTTTATTGCATACTTCCCAAAAAAAATTTAGTTAGATTCTGGGTCATTATGTTAATTTAACTGTTTAGATGTAGGGTGATAAAGAGAAGATGTATAGTCCACGGAGTAAAGCAATGAATTATCATAACTTTGCATTTCATAGAATTACTTGATTCTTCCTTGAAGGCTTACTGTCAAAACCTTTTAGATTTAGATATATTGTTTGAAGCTCTGAAATAGTAGGTTGAAGTGACTGAGTTTACATAATTTCTCATAGCTTGAAAAAAATCTCACTGCATTCTGCCATTCCAGTTGCTATATCTCACTTCTGATGCATTGGCAGTTTAATGGTTACGTTAAAAAGCTCTACCTTGGGAGGCAATTTTCTTCCAATAATATACAAGTTCTTATGTAATTTCATGATATTTATGGCCTTCGTGTTTAAGAATGATTGAAAGCAAGTTGAACATGTGATCATGAATTGCACAGATAAAGTAGATGATCATACACAGGCTTTAAATTCGAAATGTTCAAGAAGTTCTAGATGATTGAGAGATTATTCCAAGTTCAGTTGGTTAGTGTTTTTGTAATACAAGAAATGGACAAGAGTATCTAGTGCTGATGACTCTTCATGATACCTTCAGTGAGCATATCAGATTTAAGGATAAGGTATAGAAGGCCAGGTACAACTTCTTGAATGAGAGGTACATTGGGTCTTTTTCATTATGCTGACGAGTCTGTCTTGACTCAATTTGGGCCTTTGGAGGAGGTTATGTGACTAGCATGCAATGAGCAGTAAACCCACCTTTAGGAATTTGGCTCGTGTGTTGAGTTTCCTTAAACATTCATGCTGTAGATGGAAGGATCAAGTGCAGACTGAACATTGTATACTTGTGCAGGTTTTGATTATTGATGATGGAAGTGCTGATGGGACTAAAAGAGTAGCATTTGATTTCGTGAGGAAATATACAGTGGACAATGTGAGGGTTATTCTTCTTGGAAAAAATCATGGAAAAGGAGAAGCGATCAGAAAAGTGAGTTCAGTTTAAACAAGCAAAAAAAAAAAAAACTCTCCTCATAATGAACGTCAGCACATCATACTCTGCTCATTGACAATTTATTATTGCTTCTTCTTCTTTCTGAAAGCATTGTATTACTGCAGGGAATGCTTCATTCACGTGGTGAATTACTTCTAATGTTGGATGCTGATGGAGCAACTAAAGTTACTGACTTAGAAAAGCTCGAAAATCGGGTTGGTGCAGTGCTCTTTGTATGATCTGTGGTTTCATAGGTTTGCTTATAGTGAGTATTTTTATTTCTTCTACTCCCTCCGGTCCTAATTATAAGATTACTTTGACTTTTTTGGAGAAACTAAGGATGCAAAATTAATCACTTTAAAATGTCTATAGTTATCCTTTTTCCTAAAAAGTAATTTACCTTACTTATAAACTATCGTATAATACAATTACATATAAGATACGTTAAAATTAAGTGGTCTATTTGGCTTTCTTAATCTCCACAAAAAAAGTCAAAGTGATCTTATATTTAGGACCGGAGGGATTATGTTAATATCAACTTGTTTAAAGCTTTGTTTCTTAACATTCAGATCCAAGCTGTTGCAAAACAAGAGTTTAAGAGTGGAGGTTCAGCCACTAGCGATTCAAGTTTTAGAGTATCTGATATCCCTATTGCTGCATTTGGTTCAAGAGCTCATCTAGAGGAGAAGGCTTTGGCTACAGTTAAGTCTTGCCATTCTTTATTTTGCCTTTTAATCTGTCACATTTATCTTGATAATCTTGGCTAAACTTTTTCTTTTATATTTCCAGAGGAAGTGGTACCGTAATTTTTTGATGAAGGGTTTCCATCTTGTGGTTCTCCTGGCTGCTGGTCCTGGAATTCGTGATACTCAGGTAAGTTCATTCATTTTTTGACTTCAGTCTGATGCCACCGTATATGGTTCTCTCAGTATTTAGAATCTGGCCCTCTAGAACCTTCTTCAGAAATGATTGTTTGCTTGTACGATGCCTGTCTTTTTGCCTCTTGATGATGTTGTTGGTTTTCATTGCCCACCTGATTGACTTTACTCTTACAGTGTGGTTTCAAGATGTTTACTAGGGCTGCAGCCAGAAAGCTTTTTACAAATGTACGCTTAAGGAGGTAATGACACCTAATCTCTACAAAATACAATAGCTTCTCAACTTATTGTAAAGGAATATATTCATAAATAATTGAAGATTGGTAGTTTTTACCCGTTATAATTGCTTGTAAAGTCCAATCTTCCGTAACTACCTCTTTTGCATGTGATATTTAAGAAGTGTATCTGAATCTGAATCTGATATCTGTATTCTAAGGGTCTCTATATAATATCCCCTTGCTGTAATTTATCGAATGCTTTTCATTTCTACCTTTCCTCTAAGCACGTGTTTTTCACTTTGCTTCTGCCTTTACCACTATTGAAATCTATGATTTGTTAAGCCTGATCAACAGTTTTTCCTTTCCACTGCCAATTGTCTTCTATATTTGTATGTTGGTTGCATTTGTGGGTGAATTTGAGGTTAATGTTCTTCGCATAATCCTATTTACATGCTGCAGCTATTCTAATTGATGTCAGAATAGTTAGCTATTAAGCAATCAAAGATGAATGTAGACTATAGTTAAACATGGTTGTTGAATTCAAATCAGTAATCTGATTGACGTGTTCTGATTGGTTTTTCGGCTGATTACCTAATTTAACACCTTCAATATTTTGTTGAGCCGTTGGGATGTTTTGGACTTTATCTGCATTAAGAGTTGGTCTATCTTTTTTTTTTATATATATATATATTTGCTGGTGCTTTTTTGTTTATGGGACTAGCATTTATTTTCTGCAGGTGGTGCTTTGATGTTGAATTAGTTTACCTATGCAAGTGGTTTAGAATCCCAGTTTCGGAAATTTCTGTGAATTGGTCTGAGATTCCAGGATCCAAGGTGAATCTACTGAGTATTCCTAACATGCTATGGGAGCTTCTGTTCATGTCTATGGGATATAGGTCTGGTATGTGGAGAATTTCTGCGTAAGCTTTTGCGCTGTACATTAAGGTATTTTACGTCAGATATAAAAGTGTTAGGTTATAAGGAAACTTGAGATTATTCAAACTCTCGTTTTAATGCCTATGGGGGCACCAACTATGTTTAAATGCATGTAGGTGAAACCATAGCATAATTTCAGACTCTGACTCTACTTCTAGGTTTCGGCAGAAATGGTATCATCTTTGAATGAGGTAGAAATTTTGAACAATTCATAATTATTAATGTTGAATTGGAGGAAAATGTGCTAACCACACTTGTTAATTTTATGTTTTCTTTTACGATTATAAAATGTTGTAACTGACTAAAGCGAAAATAATACTTAATCTCAAATTAATACACTCATCTTGTCCTAAATTAATTAGGTAGATGATTAATTTACAAAAATTGATGAAATTAGTAAAGTTAGTTATTTGTAATGAATGTTTCTTTATTTGTGATAAAACGTAAATGGCTATAACATATACACTTCGTGATCTAAGTTTGTATTAAGTCTTAGTTTAGTCCATTAGATTTATAGTGTATTCTCATTTACTTAATCTAATTACAATTAATCTCATTAACTCAATGCTGATTCAATTAATTTAAATGGAAACGCTAATAAATCATGCGCGTCATAATCTTAATATAATCCTTACAGGTTATCAGTCATTAGCGGGCAAGGGGTAAGTTATGTTAAAACTTGGTGGCATTTATTCAATATTTTTAGATTAGTTTGTATTCAGTGAACTTTGTGCAAGAATTTGTTAATGAGGAAAACTCGTACCACAAGAGAAACCTAAATAACGAAATAGAATGAAATCGATTGCATTCAAGCAATCAAGAAAACCAGAGACCTTCCAAATGGTCGTGACAACCATAATGCAAATATATCACTCTTATTGACTTGATCATGTCAAAAAGTGGGCAAGGTTGGTGCGGGAGCATTGAGCTAGCTGCTTGTCATCCGTTACTATTAGCTTTTATTAAGGTGAAGACTGATCTCATCCAATGAACGTACACCGATATTAATATTAATATGTATTTTTGTTTCAAGAACGAATATTTTAATGCATGAGTTTAAGCTTTGGTAATCCAAACCGGGGATCAGCCCAACTGGATCACCAGACGCAACCGGTCTAAGCATGTCACTGACCTAGATCCAATAACCCGGGGTAACTCAAGTTAAACCCAGTGCAACCTGATTTAATTTGGGGTAACCCGATGGGTTGATAGGCTGTTCTTTTTTTCTAAAAAAATATATCTATTTGCATGAATTGTAGAAAGCAGTGTTGGTTAAAATTAATGATAATTTTAGTAGTAATAACTATTCGTTTAATGATTAAAGGACTATTAGTATGAATATTTTGTAATTATTTATCTATTATGATTTTTTTTTTTGGAAGAATGCTGAATGATTATTGGTTTTTGGTGTCAATAGATAGATTGATACTATAATGTCATTATGTCAGATAAATTGTAAAGAATGTTGGATAAGTATATGATAATTCTTTTAGTAATTCAAGGTAATGAATTAATAGTGAGAATCTAAATTCTTTTTCAATTTTTTATTCCCTATTGGTCTGGCCTTTAGGTTGACTCCGAATTGTCTTTTACTGACACTTGACTCATCATCTCCACTGGTTTAATTGCCGGTCCTTATTTCATTACCTTGATTTAAACCCACTATGCATCACTATAACTTCTAACTTTCTACTCTCTTTAGACCTAATAAAAAGTTTGGGCTTGTTTGGAGAGGAATGCAAGGATCTTGCTCCTCTCCCTTCCAAAAGCGGGTAGATTTGAAGGGAAAATGTCATATTTTGAAATATTTAAATGTTTTACCGACAAATATTTCTTATATTCCTAAATTACCATTTTTTAATAAAATCTTACACAAAATCCAATAGATACAAAATATTTATAAAAAATAAAAATAATAAATAACTAAAAATCCAAAACCTGAATTAATCAACTTTAAGTTGTAATTTTAAGTTTTAGGATTAATTGATGGAGCATCGTACGAATTTGCCAAGGTAATTTTTTTTTTTTATATAAACAGGTAAAAGTTGTTTTAGTCAATCTAAACCAATCAAAGTTTTATATACACACATATATATATATATATATATATATGCAGTATCAAACTGAACCCATTGTTCTTCTTTCATAGCTCCCCTTCCCTATTTTATACTGCTATGATGTAAATATTTTTATGATTAATATCATTTTGCAATAGAGAAATATTAGACAAAAGCTACAGTATCTTTTCTTAGAATATTCCCAACATCAACCAAAGGTTTCCCAAGGACATGAATGCCACAGTCCAAGTTCAAAGCGTGATTAGCCATTAAATATGTGATTCAAACAATAACATTCTCTCGTAAAACCCAGTATGAGCATTTTGATGTAACCAAAAAAAAATCTTAAATTTAATGGGAAATCACATTGAAGTTCCTCAGTTCAACGGACCAAACTGAAAATAAGTTACACATGAAATGATGAATATACTCCATTACCTTGGCACACACGTCTCTATAAGAACAACAAGGAGTTCAAGAGCTTTTATCCTTCAGCCTGCTTTTGTACACAAGATCTATAGATAGAAACAAAGTAAAGAAAGGCAGAGACCATAAATTAAGTAGGATTTGTTGCCTCCCTTCCTCCTTCCCTCTCTCTGGGATTCAAATTCATGACCATATGGAAGGATTCTATTTTTTGCCTCAACACCAACATGACATTCAAATATTGACCGTATGATTTTTTGCTGGTTATGATCCATTTGACTTTAAAGTGTGGTAGTGAGCTTAATAGGTTTATAGGGATATGGCAAGGTTGCTAATGTCTACAAATGGACCATAGCCAATAACTCTTAGAGCTCCTTTGACAAATTGTCGTTTAGATTTTGACAATGGATAGAGCTTTGATGACAAGATGTGATTCGAATTTTGACAAGTTTCCTTTCATATTTTGAAAATTTAGAAGTTGTAATTGTTATTTCGCTTCAAGGCTTAAATAATAAGTTGTAGTTTAGATTTTGATGAATTGTTGTTTTCTTTTCGGTTATAGGAAAAAATGATATTAATAAGCCCAAAGCCTAACAAGTTATCGATCATTACAGATTTAATGACTAGTATTTGTTCAAATTTTTATAGGTTATTCCAGTGTTTGAATATTAATTACTTATTCTTAAATATTGATTAACAAATTGTTAAAAAAATTTCCTTATTTTCCAGTAAATATTTCAATATATACAAAATCTATAATAAGATAACGGTCTATTTTTTAAAATAATTTTTTATGTTAAAAATTAGGGGTGGGTATGGGCAGGGCGATGCCCCTACCGATGCCCAGTCCTAAGAATGAATGTGTAGCATTTTGCAGCCTGATGTTCTGCCCTGCCTGGTAAAAGCCCTAACTATTCAGGGCTGGACTACATGAGCGCCTCCCTGCCCAAGTTGTGATTTTCTACCCAAATCATGTTAAAAAAATATACATATCATAATTAAATAGATATATATTTTAGGATATATTAGATCAAATATATAAATATTTTATGTATATGTTAATAAAAATATATATATATATTGAATAATATGTGTTTTATAAAAAATAATATATAATGAATATTATATATTTTAAATATGTGATATAATTTTCGAGTTGTGCCAAATGGCAAGGCAGTACCCCTTGCCCTATGCCCGGCCTTACCCAACAATTAGCCCTGCCCTCGGCCCTATCCAAAATTTTTAGGGCTACATTTTTTGGGTAGGGCTAGGCAGTTTTTATCTGGATTCTGGTGGGTATACAGGGCAATTGGACACTATGCTCACCCCTATAGTAAAAATATTAAATCTAAAACATTGTTCTTGGATGTCTCTCTTTTTTATTTTCCTTAAACCCTTGCCTTAAGTTAGATTCAACCTTACTCTTCTTCTTATTATTACTTTCTCGCAGCCGCTACTTCTTTCTCTTTGGAAAACAATCAGCTTGAGAAAGTGATAAAGGGATGCATGTTCAATTTCAATTCCCTTCAAAAACCAAACACTATGATCAGCTTGAGAAAGTGATAAAGGGATGCATGTTCAATTTCGATTCCCTTCAACAAGCAAACAATATGGGTTAAGTTTCCTTAAAAAGTGATTTCTTCATTGATGAAATCATTTATACACAATCCATTGTTCGTTTATGCATGGTCTCTAAAAGATTTCACTCACTCTGTTCTTACCATTTTGTTCTAGAGAAGGAGCTCAAAGGAATGCGTGTAGACATCTTCATGTTCGTCAAATACCTCTTGGAATCTTGTGTGAACTTTTGAAGGTGTGTTAAATAGATTTTATATTCGTTTAACTTTAGGATTGGTTTTTTTGGCAAAAAAAAAAAAAAACAAACTTTTGGATTGGTTTCATAATGCCCTGTCTTTGAATGTTGAAGAGCTTGTCATAAGTTTCAATGAGGAACTACGAGGCTTTCATTTTCTCATTGATAGTGCCTAAGCTAAATCAATTATGACCACAAATAACTGCAAGTTAATAAAATGATACCAAAAAATTGGCAACTTTAAACAATTAACCTCTCATTAGTAGATCATTTAAGACTGTGCAATTAAATGGACAGTTACAATCGTAACACAACAAACAATGGAGATGTAATTTTAAAGCTACATGACGAGTCTATTTCTAAGAACTGGGATGATCCAGGTGGACAAGATTGAGATGCTGAGAGAAGTGGGTAAGAACCAATTCCAAAAAGATCCAACCCCCTACTTATATAACAACTGCAAGTGGTTTTGCCATTTGTAACACTATTAGAATATCACAAGTTGAAATCTATGCTATCTAATACACCTCTAAAAATAAGGTTTTTTTTTTGTTACTTCGTGATTAATTCATACGTTCTAATAAAAATAGTGAAAAACATTTTAATATTATCTTTATTAATTATATAAAATTTTGATATCATGCTTTTACTCTCTCACTGAGTATATCTAAAATAGATATATACATATATTGATGTGCAAAATTTGTTGTATATAATGTATGAATAGGATCAAATATATAACAGATTTGGAGAACGAGGCAAAAAAGAGTTAAATAAGTTGGCAACAAAATGAGATTTTAATTGAGGCAAGTCAAAATCAAACAGATAATAAATTTAGGAAATGAGATTCAAGATGGAAAAAATGTTGAAGTAAACATAACTTAAGTTGTTCAAATACAATAAAATAATAATAATAATAATAATAATAATAATAATAATAATAATAATAATAATAATAATAATAAGTGGTGAAGCAGAACGTTAGGAGAGTAAGAACAAGTACTCATTTTTTTAAAATTGAGAAATAATAATGTTGATTTTAAGAATGCAAATATATAAATATTTGAAAATACTAATTGTAAAAGTGTTATAAACGGGTTACTATTTCAAAATACTACTTGTAATTGTTTTTTTTTTTTTAGTTTTCAAAATAAAAATAGTTCTATAAAACCTTCAATTATAATTAAAATTTAGATATCTGAAAAAAAATAGATTAGTAATGAAACAATATTTAATTTGCAGCTGGGTAGTCTCTCTATGACATTTATGCTGGAAAAGAAAAACAACTCTACTTAGATCCTTTTTAATTCTGTGATTTCTCCCTATTTTAAAATATTGTAGACAATTTTCTTTGTCCTTTTTACTGCCATGATATAAATAATTTTATGATTAAGATCATTTTGCAACAGAGAAATATTAGACAAAAGCTACAGTACCTTTTCTCAGAATATTCCCAATATCAGCCAGAGATCTCCCAAAGACATGAATGCCACAGTCCAAAAGTTAAAATCGCGATTAGCCGTAATATACGATTAAAACAATAGCATTCTCTTATAAAACCCATGCATGAGAATTTGAGTTCAATTCTGAGGTGAAAAAAATTCTTAAATTGAATGGGAAAATCACATTAAAGGGCCCTCAAGGGCTTATTTGCATTAAAGCTAAGTATCAAAACATTATGAAATTATTCTCTAGGGTCAACTGACCAAACTGGAAATTAGTTTACAGACAAAATGATGAATATACCCCTTGGAAAAAAAAAACATAGAGGGTCATATATAGAGTAGATGACAAAATAGCAGCTTTCAATAATATTCATAATCTATGAAAATACATTAATTTGTAGCTTTTTCTCCATTGTCTTCCATTCCCTTGGCCCACACGTCTACATAAGAACAGCGACAAATTAAAGTTTAAGAGCTTTTGTCCATAAATTGATCTATTTATTTTCATTATTTTTGTACATGAGATCCATAGATAGAAACATAGTCGAGAAAGGCAGAGACCATAAACTGACTGTAGGATTTGTTGCTAGTTATGATCTTACTGATGTTAAAGTGGGGTTAGTGAGCTTAACGGATCTATTTGGATGCTGAAGCTTTGGTGACAAGTTGTGAATTCGAATTTTGATGAGTTAAAATTCATATATTGAAAATTCAAAAAATGTATTTTTGAATTTTGGTACATCGCTATTCTACTTTGAAGCTCATACAATAAGTTGTATTTTGATTTTGCCATAAGAACAAAATGAGCCATGGGGTGTGGTCATCTTTTTTTTTCCTCAATAAGCAAGGGGTATTTTAATATTTTTTTTCCAACTGGAATTTATTCATAAAGAAGCTAAAGGTCATACAAAGTCAGCAAGCTAGTAGTTCTGAAAACAAACAAACAAAGGCATGCAAAGAAACCACCAAAATGAAACAAAACATCTATAAAATCCATAAATAATCAACAAAAACTTTTAGCATATCCTTCTCCAAGATCCTCTTTAAATGTATATGTAAGACCCTTTTACAAGTTTTAGCAATTTAATCATCTGTCAAAATTATTTTCTTAGATATCCACCAATATATTATTTCTAATTAATTAATTCCCTTGAGACATATATTCTCAAAGAAGGCCTCATAATGTCAATTAAGTATAACGTATCATTTTTCTTAAAACAATTGACTAGCACTTGATTATCCTAATCAGAAACAACATCCTCTAAAGGGTTAGATAAGGCAAACAAAACGACATAAAAAAGTGCCAATCTTTTAGCCATGAGCATAGAATTAGCATGAAATAAAGAAGGAAGGAGAAAAATTAAAAGAGAATCCAAACCAAACCAATTGCACCCAGTCACATTAAAAAAAAAAAAAAAAAGTGATTGATTCCATTTTCTTATTGCATGGAAAACACAAATTTGTCACGCAACTTCTTCTTTTCACCAGATTCACGAAAGTGGGAACTTTCAACTAGGAAGCCCATCAATCTAGGGGTCCCCATACACACAAATATCCAGCCCATTTCTTATACTTTTCAAATCATTACCATTTAAAACCTCCCTTCCAACCATAGTACTAAACCACGGCCACGAAGATGTCCTCCCCTTTTTCTGCATCAAGAAAACTACACTCGAGGAAATATCTAGCTTTCAAAACTTTAACTCATAAATCTTTAGGATTTTGAAGAATTTACCTCCCGGATTTTCCAAATAAAAAGCTAGATTAAATGCTTGAAAAAATCTTTGAACCCCACCACCCCACCCCAACACACACAATTATCCAATTTCATTTCACTATTAGCAAGCTAATGAATTTTACTCATCACCCCATCATCCTTCCATCAAAAACAAGAAATAATGTTATCCAGCATATGATTATTAAAATATTTTTAAGAATTTGAAAGCTAAGCAAGACATTGGATTTACAAAAATAGCATTGATCACTTTGCGAATAATTTCACTTTAGTCTTTAAAAATCTTAATCATGTAAGAATAATTTCACATCACTCTGAGACACTCATGTAGATAAGTCCTTTAAGAGGACATTTTTAAATACCATTGAAAAGGTCTTTCAATGGGTTCACCGATAAACATTTTTACATAAGAAGTGTTCATAGGATTAGACAAGACATACTTGTTCTAACTTGTCTCACAAAAAGTCTTAGGACAATAAAGATGTCACATGTCCCATTCTTGGCCTTGTCCTAGTCCCATTGAGACATGGACGAGAGTAGTATAATAATATTATGTCTTGTTTATTTTACTTTGAAGGACATGAACCTTCTTAATATGTTTTTCCCCCACCATTTTTTTGGGCTTGTAAAACTAAAAGTATGGGTTTATGTTGGGTGTTGGATATGGATGAATGAAAATATATAACACAAATATGCAATCTTATTTTATCATTTTTACAACAAAAGCGTAATAAATATAAGAAATATTTGAAACTTGAACCTCATAAGATATATATTTTATATGACTAAAAGGTATTTAAGTAAGACATTAGTTCTATCTTTATTAAAATAGCATTAATGTATAATTTTGACAATAAAATGTTGTGCCAGGGGTGTGTAGCAAAATGAAGTTTTGAATGGTACAAAAATACACATAAATTTTATAAAACAGGGAAATTTTAATAATAACATTAACAAAACTAAACTTCCATTACTTTTTGGTGATTTTATATAAGAACTTGATAATTTATATGTAAACTTATCGATTTCATACATGAAATGAAATTGTTAATATTATATCTCAATTTACAACTTCAACTATTGAATGTATTTGTAGTTTTTGATTGTATATCAAAATCCCATATTCTTTCCTGGATTTGATTCGAGTTATTCAATTTTAAGGGACAGATATATGCTTTTCCATATTCAAATGGATTTTTGTGGGGGTTTCCCTGTTATAAACATTAGTGGCCTAATATTTTTGGCAACCCAGGGATCAAATCCCACCCCCACCACTTTGCCAATTAAAAAAAACCCGACCAAAAAAAGCTCTCGCAAGCGGCTAGCTTGCCAATGGCTAGTGTCGGCCTTTGACAATTAGACGATAGTTGACGATTGGTGCTTTAACAATAGGGTTGTTTTTTTTTTTAGCTTTTGATCAAGAGGTATTTTGATATTTTCCATTCATTTTTGTCCCTTTCTCATACTTTCAATACGACAAAAAGAAAGAAAAAGATATTTGAGATATACAAAGGATAGTTGGATACAGTGAATTTAAAAAAGGACCATTATATGCCATGGACTTATCTATCCTTTTGAAATTTAATGGAAATGAAAAAATAACTCTAAATTAAATTTATTTAAAAAAAAAAGGCCACAGCTGGTGGGGGATAAGTTATTATTATTGGGTTAAATGTCATAGTTGTCCTTGAAGTATGCAAGGTGTATCCTATCTGCCCTTGAAGTATTTTTGGGTCCAAATGTGCCCTCGAAGTATGAAAATTGATCAATTTCGCCCGTTAACTGTTAAAATATTCACGTTGACTGTTAAATAGTGGACGTTGACCGTTAAAATTTTAACAGTTAACGGGCGAAATTAATCCATTTTCATACTTCGAGGGCAAATTTGGACTCAAAAATACTTCAGGGGTAGATATGATACACCTTACATATTTCATAGGCAACTATAACCTTTAACCCTATTATTATTTTTGTTTGTTTGGGCCTTTAGGGGATTGATGGAACCATGGTTCTCAAAGCCGGACCGAGCCGGACGGTTCAACCGGTTGGACCGTAAGCCTGACAAGATATCGGACCGGACTTATGCATTAGGCCGTTTCACCATTTAATCCGCTTTGGGCCGTTAATTATCCCTTATTGGGTCGGGAACCGCTATTGAGCCAGGAACCGGACCGGTTATATAAGAACCGAACGGGTCTGAAAAAATGACTAAAAATTCAAAAAAATAAAAAAATTGCATAATTATTTTAAAAATGCCCAAAATAAAATAAACACCCATTAGACCCCATCCCATCCATTTAGTTCACGTTTTGCTCATGCCCTAGATGAAAAGTTGAAATCACTATGCCTTCTTTAGATACAGCACTCCTCCGCTGGCAATGTTGTCCGTTGTTTGCACGCCGGTGACGGTGGTTCCCAATACGTCACTTCTCCTCATCTTATATTGTCTTTATGGGAGTTTTCTACCTCTCATCCTCAACATTCAATCTCTCCCCAAATCAATCACAGAGACAATAGAAAAAAAAGCAAAATCTCAAAGTTAACTGTAATCAAACTTTGATTATCAAATACAATGAGAGGTAACTAATTCCCCATTTTATTGTTAAGTTGTTATAGTTAGTGTTATGTACTTAAGTTGACTGTTAACTTATTATACTACCTTCAATGGTATTTTGCATTTTGTGACCTTGTTAACTTTTTAACTAATTATATTAACTGTATTTGTATAAATAATTTTTTTAATTTAATTATTACGTCACCGGCCCAACCAAACGGCCTGACCGTTTCAACCGTTTGAACCATGATCCGCTCACCTTTCCGGCTCGATATTCGGTCCGCCTTTTAAAATATTGGATGGAACTGCAAAAGGAATGGGAATTGGAAGGGTGGCACCAAACCACTAAGCCCCTTAATATATAGATATATATAGATGTCTCATGTTAAATTTAATCCCAATATTTTCTTAAATTCTGCTTATGTTTTATCAAAATTGTTTTATGTGTTACCAATCTTTTTTTTATATTTTACCGACTTGTCTTTTAAGAACTTGATCTTTAACTTTAGTGACTTATTTTTTTAATATTATTAAAAGTTTTTTATCTTTTCCAAAATTATTTTATGTGTTATTAAAAGTTTTTATATGTTTTACCAACTGTTCTTTTACGAACTTGTTTCCAAAAGTTACCAACTTCTTCTTTAATACTACCAGGATTTTATTACTCTATGTTCTACTAAAATTGTTTTATATGTTACTAAAAGTTTCTTATGTTTTATCAACCCATTTTTTACAAACTTGTTCCCAAACTTAACCAACCTTTTCTTTTATATTACAAAAAATTTCTTATATTTCACTAAAATTGTTTTATGTGGTACCAAAAGTTTCTTATTTTATGAAAATTGATTTATGTGTTGCCAAAAATTTCTTATGTTTTACCAATTTGTTCACTATCACTACTAAATTCTACTTTTGTTTTACCAACTTTGTCTTTTTATTACTGGATGTTGGTAAAGTTTGGAAACAGGTTCGTAAAAGAAAAGTTGGTAAAAACATAAGAAACTTTTGGTAACACATGAAACAATTTTGATAAAAAAAAAAGATTAATATAGTTTTTCTGCATTTTTGTCACTTCCATTAAATCTCAAAAGAACACTTAAATTCATGGCATATAATAGTCCTTTTTAAAATTCGCTCAATCTAAGTGTCTTTTACATATTTCCAAACTCTCCCCTTTTCCCTTTCAATATTCCAACTTGGGACTCTTGACTTATATGTCAAGAAAAAACTTGGGACTCTTGACTTCACAAGGATAAACATAATTTTCGTTGACCCATTTTGTCTTTTCTATATTTTTATAAGGGGCAATTGTACTCAGGTCCCAAGTAAAAGATTTAATATCAGACAAGTCCTACTAACAACTTTTTCACTTGTTAACAATGGCTATTTCAGTTGTCATTAACAACTCTTTCGACCTATCTTATATTAAATCTCTTACTTAGGCCTGAGTACAATTATCCCTTTTTTAATAACCCTTTTATGTCTTTCTCCTCCGGAAAAATTCCAAATAAATACCCCTCGAATATCAAAAGGATAAAAAGGTACATCCAGTATATAAAAGGATATAAAAGGGATCGTTTCCAATTTTGGATAAATAATTTTAAGGCAAAAAGACCAAAATGCCCTTGTCTCCATTAACCACTCAGGTATGGCCATTAACCACTCCTGTATAGCAATTAACCACTCTAGTATAGCCATTAACCACTTCGCTGATTCATTAGTTAGGCTTGTTTTTGTGAAAGTTGTTAAGTACTTTAGTATGGCTATACACTTGTGTAATAATACTGAAAATTAGGAAAAGTACCGCTTAGCTAAAAAGGAGACTAAGAAGGCAGTGAGTGAAGCTCGTGCTAAAGCATACGAGGGGTTTTATAAGGAGTTAGGGACAAAGGCTGGGGAACAAAAGATTTACAAGATCGCAAAGAGTAGGGAGAGGAATTCAAGAGATTTGGATCAAGTAAGATGTATAAAGGATGAAGAAGGTAAAGTTTTGATTACTGATGAAGATATTAAGAATAGATGGGAGACCTACTTTTCTAAGTTATTCAATGATGGAGGTGAAGGTCTATCTTGTGAGTTGGGGGATTTGACAATTAGTGAAGATGGACTTAATATGTCATTTTATCGTAGAATTAGAGTTTGGGAGGTTAGAGAAGCTCTTAAGAAAATGGAAAATGGTAAAGCAGTTGGACCTGATAGTATACCGATTGAAGTTTGGAAATGTTTAGGGGAAGAGGGTGTGTTATGGTTATCTGAATTGTTTAACGAGATTTTACGGTCTAAGAAGATGCCTGATGATTGGAGAAAAAGTACTTTAGTTCCGATTTATAAAAACAAAGGTGATATACAAAATTGTGCAAATTATAGGGGAATTAAACTTATGAGTCATACAATGAAACTATGGGAAAAGGTGATTGAGCATAGGTTAAAACTAGAAACTAGTATTTCTGAGAGACAGTTTGGGTTCATGCCAGGGAGATACACAACGGAGGCGATATATCTATTAAGGGGGATAATAGAAAAGTATCGAAGTAGAAAAAGAGACTTACATATGGTTTTTATTGACTTAGAAAAGGCGTATGATCTCGTGCCGAGATATTTACTTTGGAAAGCCTTGGAAAAGAAAGGAGTATGTGTTGCTTATATTAAAGTTATACAGGATATGTATGATGGGGTGTTGACTAAGGTTAGAACGCCAAGAGGTGAGACAAAAGACTTCCCTATAAGAATTGGCCTACATCAGGGATCAGCTTTGAGCCCATATTTGTTTAACTTAGTAGTAGATGCTCTAACTGAGCCTATAGAAGAAGAGGTCCCTAAGTGCATGCTTTTTGCTGATGATATAGTCCTTCTGGCCGAATCAAGAGAGGAGATTAATGATAAATTAGAAATATGGAGAAACACGCTGGAGTCGAAGGGTTTCCGTTTAAGTAGGAGTAAGACAGAATATATGCATTGCAATTTTGCAAATAGACAACTTAGAGGTGATTTGGAGGTTAAACTGGGAGAGCAAGCAATCCCTCAAGTAACGAAGTTTAGGTATTTGGGATCAATTATAAGACAAGATGGTGATATTGATGACGATGTCAATCATAGAATTCAAGCTGGGTGGTGTAAATGGAGGAAAGCTACTGGAGTTCTCTGCGATAGAAAAGTACCCCATAAGGTAAAAGGGAAGTTTTATCGCACTGCTATAAGATCAGCAGTATTATATGGTAGTGAGTGTTGGGCTTTGAATGGTCAACATGAACATAAGATGGGGGTAGCTGAAATGAGGATGTTGAGATGGATGTGTGGTCACACAAGAAAGGATAAGATTCGGAATGATCATATACGCGAACGAGTTGGAGTGTCGACTATCTGTGAGAAAATGGTAGAAAATCGTTTGAGGTGATTTGGACATGTACAAAGGAGGCCATTAGATGTGCCAGTAAGGAGGGTAGATCAAACATTCTGGAGTCCGATTAAGAGAGGAAGAGGGAGACCGAGGCTTACACTCAATGAAGTTGTAGAGCGCGATCTTTTAATAAATAATATATCTAAAGATTTGGTTACCGATAGAGCACAATGATGTCGTGCGATCCATGTAGCCGACCCCACTTAGTGAGATAAGGCTTTGTTGTTGTTGTTAACTACTTTAGTATAGCAATTAACCACTTCAGTATAGCGATTAACCACTCCAGTATAATAATTAACTACTCCACTGATGCATTAGTTGGGCTCAAATACTTTTATATTCGTGAAAGTCGTTAACCACTCTAGTATAGCAGTTAACCACTTCAGTATAGATATTAACCACTCTAATATAGCCATTAACCACTTCACTTTGAAAGTGAACGGAGACAGGGGCATTTTGATCTTTTTGCCTTAAAATTGTTTATCCCAAATTGGGAACGATCCCTTTTATGTCATTTTGAATATTGGAGGTACCTTTTTGTCCTTTTGACATTCAAAGGGTATTTATTTGGAATTTTCCCTTTTCCTTTCCTTAGATGTAGCTTTCCCAGTTTTAAATTAGGGACAATTGCACATAGATCCCAAGTAAGAGAATTAATTTCAGAGAGGTCCCAAGGAGTTGTTAATGACAACTATTAACAACTGCAATAGCCTTGGTTAACAAGTGAAGAAGTTGTTAATGGACCTGCCTAAAATTAATTCTTTTATTTGGGACCTATATGTAATTCCCCCTTTAAATTATGAGAACTTTTTTAGAAAATAAAAATAAACAAGACCGAGAGCCAAGCCCCGTCCCATGGCTCAAATTTATCACACCCTATAATCTCTCCACCTCTCTCGGCTGCTAAATTTGTGATCAATAAAAAAAAAAGGTTTAATCTTTCCCTCCGCCGATTCGCCGCCGCCACTTCGGCGTTCATCCACTTTATTCCTTCCCCATCATCTCTCTTCTTCTTCCTTTGTTTCTTTCACTGTCTCATTACTCAAAAGTTTCGATTTTTCTGAGGTCAGCTCCTTCGTTTCAGCAATCATCTTCTTACTCTAAAAGGTTTAATCTTTTCGCTGCCCTTATTCTTTCTTTGCGTGTGTGATGTTTTGGCACATGCATTTTAGATGATTGCTTGGCGAAAGTTGTGCATGCTTAGTTCTTTTTGTGTTATGATGGATGCTTTTTAAGTTAAAATATTCGTTTTATTCTGAAAACGGCATTTTTACTGTATTTATATAAATTCTGCGCAAACTAATTATTATTAGATGGTTAGGCGCTATTCTTTTCAGTTAGTTTCTCTGTTTCTATATTTAACATCGATGAGTGAATTGTTCTAAGGTTTGAGAATTTCATGTCATGGCATTCACATTTGTACTCTGTCCGTCCCTAATTATCAAAAATGTATCAATCAAGAATCCTGCAGGAATCATCATTGTTATAATCATAAACGATGATGCAAGTCTGTGGGAGAGTTGCAATGATGGGTTCGGGGCAACAATTTGCATGGACCAAGGTGCTGAATTTTCCTGCTAATGGGTGTGACAGTTATGGATTTGCACCTCAAGTCAAGCTGAATAATGTGAAGGTTTGTAGAGCATCCTATGTTGAAGGAAGTTTGGTCAGTGGAAGACCATCAACTATCTCAGTCTCTGTGCCTGAGATTGGAGGTAATACCATTGTTTCATTGGAAATTGGAAGTATTTCATGTGATTGGCTAGCTAGTATTTATTTTTGAAGACAAAATAAATGTATAGGATTTATATCTATGATGCCATAATTGGTAGTTTATTCTTTTCTTTTGTTTAGTGTTCAAGGTACTTTGGCACAAAAGGCCGACATAAAAAATCTGCGGGTTCAAATTATATTTTCAGGTGATCAGAGCAGCTTCCTGGATTATGGCTTGAGTGAAGCTGATCCTGAGGTTTATACTATTGTTGGCAAGGAAAAGAACCGACAGTATAAGAGCCTTGAACTTATTGCTTCAGAAAATTTTACTTCAAGGGCAGTGATGGAAGCAGTTGGTTCGTGCCTCACAAATAAGTACTCAGAAGGTTTACCTGGAAAAAGGTAAATTTTCTTTCTTTGCATTTTCCTGATATGTAGAAAGGGTAGGAAGAGAGAGAAACAGAGGGTAATAAGGGGTGGGGAGGGAGATAGATAGATGAGAGAGAGAGAGGAAGAAAGAAACAGAGGCGCTCAGTTCTAATATCCCCAAAACGTGACTACAATAACCCATGTTGGCATCTTTATTTATACCATAGTTTCTAAGCCCAATTAACTAACTACCTATCTATTAACCCCCCTTAACTAACTCTTTCTCACTTTATTAACGTTTTCCCTCATGAAGTAAAAGAATATTGCACTTAATGCTTCCTCCGTCTTTCACTTGTGTAATTGCATTGATTAGAGTCTTATTTTGTATGTAAGGTACTATGGTGGAAATGAGCACATTGATGAGCTTGAAATACTATGCCAACAGAGAGCGTTAGCTGCATTTCACTTGGATGGGAATAAGTGGGGTGTAAACGTTCAGCCTTTATCTGGCTCTCCGGCCAATTTTGAGGTTTACACTGCAATTCTTAAGCCACATGATAGAATAATGGTAAACAATTTTCACTAATGTTATTTTCGTTATTCCCAAATAGTGTTTATCACCAGGCTGTGTTAATGTATAATAGTGATTTTCCAGGGCTTGGACTTGCCTCATGGGGGACATTTATCTCATGGATTCATGACTCCTAAAAGGCGTGTATCAGGCACATCAATCTATTTTGAATCTATGCCTTATCGACTTGATGAATCGACAGGTACTTATATTTTTGTTATTAAATTATGACTAATTTATTAGATAACTACATTCAGCTTATTAAGTTTCTTTTGAATTGTAAACAGGCCTCATTGACTACGATATGCTTGAGAAGACTGCTATTCTCTTCCGACCAAAACTTATCATTGCTGGTGCTAGTGCTTATCCTCGAGACATTGACTATCCACGGATGAGAAAAGTGAGTTCTGTTCTGATGTATTTTCTGGAAAATTTTGTTCGTGATTGAATATCTGTTGTGTTGTGATATGTGATTTTTCTTTTCTTACCAACGAAGCTAATTACATCTAATATGCATGGAAAGATTGCAGATGAAGTTGGTGCTTTTCTTATGATGGACATGGCTCATGTTAGTGGACTTGTTGCTGCTGGTGTTCTTGCTGATCCCTTTGAGTTCTGTGATATTGTGACCACCACAACCCACAAGGTTTTCCTCAAGATTTTCTGAATGTTTTGCATTATTTTTTGGTTCAAAAGAGAAAGGAGCGGAATTTGCTTTTATCTTTTATACAACTAAAACATTTATTATATAATTCTCCACGTTGATGTTTGCACATCCATGACTTGGTTTGATTAAATATTTTTCTCCAGTCTCTACGAGGTCCAAGAGGTGGTATGATATTCTTCAAGAAAGACACTGTTCATGGTGTTGATCTAGAATCTGCCATTAATAATGCTGTTTTTCCGGGCCTACAAGTAAGATATTGGTTCTACTTAGGTCTCTCTTTACTATTCTTTTTGGGAATATATTGTCTAGTATCTTTTGTGCCTATGAACCATGAAATCAGATGTAAATATCTCTACCTTCGTTTGTTTAGGGTGGTCCTCATAACCACACAATTGGAGGACTGGCAGTTTGTTTAAAATATGCCCAAGCCCCAGAATTTAAGGTTTACCAAAACCAGGTATATTTCTTTCCACCATTGATAAGTGTGTTCCTAGGCATATATCAATGGCAGATTCTCTCATAACTCAATCTTGCAGGTGGTCTCTAACTGTAGAGCTCTAGCTAATCGATTAATTGAACACGGCTACAAATTGGTTTCTGGTGGAAGTGATAATCACCTTGCTCTTGTGGATCTGAGGCCATCTGTAAGCATGTTGCTGTTTTATATCAAATTTGACAATAAAATCTCAGTATTTTTTTTATTTGCCATGTTGTGCTAGCACCTTAATATCTTGTTTCTTTAAGCATTGAAGTTTAAATGTTGCTCTAAAAATATCCTGCATTTCATATTAAGCACGGTAAAAGTGAATGGATCAAAGATTAAAAAGTTCTAGGGGGCAAGATTCTTATTGCTCTACATTTGGCTATGTAATTTAGTATTTATTTTGTGACACCTTTTTGGGCCAAACATTTTCTTGTCCTTGCTTTTAATGAAAAGTGATTAGTGATTGTATCATTCTTTATGAATTGATGAACTTAACATCATATGGTGTTTTGTCAATTTATATATTGGGGTTGGCTACACCTTTCTTGACATCATATATATATATAGTATTTCTGAACTTAAATTTTACTTCCTTTCATCTTTACTTTACAATAACCATCATCACATCCCCTAGGGTATTGACGGTGCTCGGGTGGAGAAAATTCTAGACCTGGCCTCAATAACTCTCAACAAAAATTCAGTGCCTGGTGAGGTTCATGCTACCTGTGTACCATATTCTTAGCCCTGTTTATTTATCCCTCCCTCTTTTTCTTCTGTTAAAACATTCAACACCCCCCCCCCCCCCCCCCAATTCTTACATTCATGTGAAATGTTTACAGGTGATAAAAGTGCCCTGGTTCCTGGAGGCATTCGGATTGGATCGCCGGCGATGACAACAAGAGGACTTGGAGAGAGAGAGTTTGTACTTATCGCAGACTTCATTCATGAGGGTGTACAAATTACACTTGAAGCCAAACGATTGACCCCAGGAACAAAGCTCCAAGACTTTATGCAGTTTGTGGCATCCCTTGAATTTCCTTTGAAGAATGAAATTGCAAATCTTCGTGAAAAAGTCGAAGCTCTCACTACTCAGTATCCAATTCCTGGAGTCTAAGTGGTGTAGTAGTTGAAAGTTGAGGGGTTGAAGATGCTTAATTTTGGTAAGAAGACTTAGGAACTTAGTTTTATATGTCTAATATACTGTGTCCAATCAAATCAAAACAAGTGGATTTTTAAAATATGAATAACAGGAGTTTGTTATGAAATTAATTATATAAAAAAATTTACAAAATATTGATTTGATTGGAAACAAGCACCCTAAAGACATAAAGCTAAGCATTCAGGTTTTCTCTTTAGGCAGTACAATAAGGTTTTTTCTTTGATCTTCCCTCTGTTATGGTCATGCAGGGCAAAAATTGGTTCTGAAAATGAGTTTTATCACGTTGACTGTAATATGCAAAACTAACTGGTAAAGTTGATCTCCATGGTGTGGGATATTGGTAACCAGACCATCGTGTCCAACGTTGGTGCTATGAATATGTAATATAAAGAACTGCACTTGGGACTGGATGTTCGCCAGTTTTGATCCATTAATATTATATATATATATATATATATATAAATATTTTTCTTTTTTTGTTCTTGGAGGTAAAAGTTGTTTGTTCAATGAGCTGCATAAAGAGTTTGATTTATATTTTTATTTTCATTGTTGGATGGAAGCCGTCAAACATTTTGCCATAGGTGTACTCATTAGCGTTTCAATACATGAACTAGACTTTCGGATTTTTTATGTGATTTGAAGTTAAATGAATATAAATTTGCACTTAGCTTTAATGCAGCAAATTGCTTCAAAGAGGTAAGAAACTTAAAAGTTTTTCTCCCGAGTAATTTGAAAATTTACGATGATTGATGCTTATTTATCAGGGAAAATGAACATTGTTTAAGCCTGTTTCCAACATAAACACTGGTGTGAAGAGGTTATATAAAGTGAAATGAACGATTTGATTGAGATGGCACACCAGAGTTTGGGTGCTCATGGTGAGCCCATCCAACATATTAAAGTATGGTGAAATTAGTTGGCAAAAATGTGTCGATTTACATTGGAAAGTTAATTTTAGAAGGTTTAAATCTAAAGAAAGTTTCAAGACCTGGAAAGAAAATTGCTTCAACTTTTGCCGTTGCTTTAAAGCTGTCTGAAACAGTGTTTTGAGGTTACATCGACTTTTTGATAATGGGTTAGTTCGGCAAGGTAGTAGACCACATCGAGCCAACAGACACCATGAAGTTCGGCCACAAACATGTTTTCCCCTTAAACTTGAATTGTTACACTTAATTTAAAATATCACAAGCATAAAAGAAACGCTTAAACTCAAATATATTTGATCTTGACTAATAATCTCCACCCTTAATATGTCAACATCTTTGCTGCTGCCTTTTTTTTTCAATTAAGAGTAAAGGCATAGGTACATACAGTAAGTATGAGGATATAAGCAAAATCAAGTTCAACTACCTATAGGAGGCTTTCAAGTTTCATGCCACTAGGTTAAAAAATTTATTCTATCCCATGTCAACATCTAAAATGGGAAAGACAGAATAAAATCGCATCCAAAAGTAGAAGATTGATCTCTATCAATAGATCTACTACAGAGCGTTGACAAAACTTTAATTTTGATTGGCATTCATTTACTCATGAAACATCGGCAAAGACTAATCTTCATTGGGAATTTGGGATACAAGAGATCAAAGGGCAAACTTTTCCCTATGGACAGAAAATCCCAAAATTAACATAGACGTCTGAATCTACTCACCATCCAGCCCACTGTTTACCCTCATCTAACTGCATGAAAGGATGACTTGACGCACCCATCACTTAATCAATAAGAGTGATCTAATAATTAGAGACGTGCGATCCAAAAACAGTTTAGAAAAGCTATAATGAAGAAAGAAATTTTTATCCTTTAAAATTCCCATACACTTGGTTACTTGACTGACCCAAGTGATGAAAAGGTACACATTGGATAGGTGAATGAAATGACTGGATTATATGGAAATTCGTTTTGGTGATGCGAATCAAACATCTATGGCGATGAAAACATAGTTTAGAAAGGATCACAGTGGAATGGAGGTAGTTGAATGAGAGATCAACAGAGATAAACATAGGCACTATCTAGGACGCGCACATGCGCGTGTATATTGGTGTACTTATTTCCATTGAGATACATAACATAATGTTCAATCAACTCCTAAAGCTAGAACTAGAATAGAAATCAACTGAAAGAAATTAACCTTCTTACAGCATGAATGATGGGATTCACAAGAAATTCATAGATTCCCTTGTTTAGAAGAATGAATAGGAGGCGTATGCTTCTGGAGACGTAGGAAAATGGTAAGGGTTCCAATCCTAGAAAGGCTTGTCGTCATGAACTTTGCCCACAAGTTTCTAGCTAAAATTTGATGGCAAACGCAAAGTATATTTTCTCAATCCAATGGTCTATTTATATACCACTGACCGTAAAAAAGGACACAGCTATAGACATTAAACATTTACAACAACTTAGTAGTCAAAGTAAGATGTTATAGAACAAAAAAAAAAAAAAAACGCAAGAAAGCTATGCAATTTACCACTGGAGAAGAGCCACAAGATTTGGTGCCTAGGTGAATCACCTCAATGCAACACTTATAGCCCCTGTCCAGAGTAGCTAATTGCCTTTAACTGGCAATGGGTCAAATGATTTGGCAAAGGACGCACATGGGAAGCAAGTGTATTAAAAAATTCCAGCTAATTCAGACAGAGATAACAGTCAAAATCTTGTCAAAGTATACAGTACTAAAAAAGAATTGGACCATTCTGAAAATGCGAAAATAAAATCCCCGCCTTCTCAGTCATCACTCCAACATGAGCACATGAAAGGACAACAAAGCTACATTGAATAAGGCTGCAGGCTGCAGTTCTCCCTCACGATACATACCATATTCTCACATTTTAGAAGCATTTCCTATGCACAATGGATGGTCCAGATTCATCATACTCTGCCTTTGCAATCCACATCTGCTCTCAATAGACAAAATAAAATCTCATCAGATATCAAATGGAAACCGTTAAAAACAACATTCAGAGAAACAGCGAAGGATAGAATAGTACAAACCTGCTGAAAGGTGCTCAGGGATGCCAAAATTGAACCACCGATCCAGACACTGTACTTTCTCTCAGGTGGTGCAACCACCTTGATCTTCATACTACTTGGAGCTAATGCAGAGATCTCCTTGCTCATTCTATCAGCAATGCCTGGGAACATGGTTGAACCTCCTGAGAGGACAATGTTACCATACAGGTCTTTCCTAATATCGACATCACACTTCATGATGGAGTTGTATGTTGTCTCATGAATTCCTGCTGCTTCCATTCCAATCAAAGATGGTTGGTACAAAACCTCTGGACATCTGAAACGTTCAGCACCAATAGTGATGACCTGACCATCAGGCAACTCATAGCTCTTCTCCACTGCAGAGCTGGTCTTGGACGTCTCTAGCTCTTGCTCATAGTCAAGGGCAATGTAAGCTAGCTTTTCCTTCACATCTCTAACAATTTCCCGCTCTGCTGAAGTGGTAAAAGAGTACCCACGTTCAGTCAAAATTTTCATCATGTATTCAGTGAGGTCACGACCAGCCAGGTCAAGACGAAGGATGGCATGAGGGAGAGCATAACCCTCATAGATTGGAACTGTGTGGCTGACACCATCACCAGAGTCCAACACAATACCTGCAAAGTGAAAGCAACTAAGTCATCCTAAGAAAGAAAATTGACAAATTTGGTAAAAGCCCATTATATCATTGCGAGCCAACAAAGGTAAAACTCTTCATTATTTCATATAGTCCCGAATGACTACAGGAATATTATCCTTGCTCAAATGACAAGCTAAGTGTAACCATGCAGAATAATAACTTTCAGTCCTATCCCATGTTTAAATATAATTTTATAGTATCTGCTTTCAAGATACTGTAGGAGTTTGTCACAGGTCAATATCTCAAAAATCCTCAGATAAGTTTGCAAAAAGCCTCAAAGCAAGTCCAGAAGCTTACCAGTTGTACGACCACTAGCATACAGTGAAAGAACAGCTTGAATGGCTACATACATAGCAGGGGTGTTGAAAGTCTCAAACATAATTTGAGTCATCTTCTCACGATTAGCCTTGGGATTAAGTGGAGCCTCAGTTAAAAGAACTGGGTGCTCTTCTGGGGCAACACGAAGCTCATTATAAAAGGTATGATGCCAAATCTTTTCCATATCATCCCAGTTGCTAACAATTCCATGCTCAATTGGATACTTGAGAGTCAGAATACCCCTCTTAGATTGTGCCTCATCACCAACATATGCATCCTTTTGGCCCATGCCAACCATCACACCAGTGTGACGAGGACGGCCTACAATGCTGGGAAACACAGCACGTGGGGCATCATCTCCAGCAAATCCAGCCTGAACATTGCAATGGGTTATTCTATACTTACTGAAGCACAGGGCAAGGCATTTGAGGAAAGTAGATTTAACTCTGTATATTTAAAAAAGAAAGAAGATAAAAGAAGACATATTTCATACCTTGACCATTCCTGTCCCATTATCACAGACAAGGGGTTGAATATCCTCAGCATCTGCCATCTTCTGCTATCTGCTAAATAGACAACTAGTAAGATGTGTGTCATTGTCTATAGGCAAAACCACTTAAACTAGAAGTTGACATTGAGCCAGAAAGATCTCAGATGGTGAAACAAACACCAAGACTCTGATTAAAATATCACAAAATAACCATAAATGCGGCTTATTTTGCTCTATACCATACAAATAAAACAGATGCTTCCATGTATCAAATGACCAATGCCCAAGACACTAAGGAAGGACAGAAGCAGCGAGACAACCAATCATAAACGGGTTTTGCACGAAGTAAAGATAGGCACTATATGAAACCCATACAAAATCCGCAGCTGTTCTTTTTTATTTTTTAATCATCATATCCATCATCAAGAGGAGTACAAAGATCATGGGCAAAAGAGAGGCAAGAATTCAGCTAAACACAATGAAGTCAGCCTTAGTACTACTTACTTAGTTGGGGAAGCATTAAGATTAAGAATGTCTCAATGGGAAAATGTACATATAGCTTCAGACAGAAACCAAAACCAAAGGTTGCAAATCAAATTTCTTTGGTCATTCAATCGAACAACAGTGTCTAGCTACACATAATCATAATAGATCCAAAACATCAACAAGAAATCTACGAAATACAAAGAAATTGACAAACTACGCGACCAATCAAACCGATTCAAAGTTCAGAAAAAGTCAAGCACCTACATCGCGAACAAAGCCTCAGATCGTTCAATTCAAAACGACCGAGAAACACACATTCACATCAAATAATTCAAAATTACGCACAGAAAAAAAACCTCCACCATCCAACACAAACATCGCAAAACGAAAGAAGATCCTTACAAAAAGCAATGAGCATAGCACAGATCATGAAAATCAAAATGCAGGTGAAAATCCACACTCGACATCACCAAAAATGCAGGGAATCACATGGTAAATGGAAATGCAAGGGGCAGATCTAAGAGAAAATGAAGCGGATCGAAATGATGTAAGGTAAGAGAATCAAAGCAAGAGAAGAAGAAACAGACCTCAGGGATCGACGAGCGATGTGGAGAGAGAAGAAGAAGGAAGAGAGGGAAGAGCGAGAAGGGAAGAAGGTGAAGAAATGGAGAAATGGTAATATATGTGTGTGTGTGTGTATATAGATGTAAGAAATAGGAGAATGAATGGTGGCCGTTGGATTAGATGAAGAAGGCTGTGATGATAGATTTTTGAAAATGGGAAGGGAGGAAAAGGGGCCAACGGGTCATCCTCTTCTTCTCCACACTTTCCCCTCCGGTTTTCCGGTCACCTTCATTCCTTCATGTGCATTTACGCTTTTGCCCTCACTCTTAATTGGCTCTTTTTTTACTTCCTAAGTAGTACTCCTCCATTTTGTCCTAAATATAGGATCTATTTAATTAATTTGATTAAATTAAGGATGTCAATTATGTCAGTTAGTGTGTTTTAATTTTTCTTAAACATCTGAATCATCTTCCATTATTCCCTCCCACATTTTTTACTTGATTATTGTTGAATGAGCACTAATAAGGATAATTTGGGAAGAAATTAGCGAAAATTAGAAATAGATCCTATATTTACGACCAATACAACTCCCCAAATAGGTCATATACCAGACAAATTAATTTTTAGCTTGTCCACCGGTATGTGGGGCTACTAACAACTGACTGGTCCAATTTTAAGGAAATGTAGGTTGACTATGGGAGAATCTCACTACTTTTTTATTCATTTTGACCATTAAAAATTGGGAAAATTAATTACAAATCACGTATAAGGAACTTAATTAAGATGGAATCCCACGAAATTACGTAATTAATCTCACCTTCCATGAAATTGTTCGCATGCTCGTTGAGTTGTTATCGATATAGCTCAAAAGTTGTTACAGAACAAGAGTTAAAAAGTTGTGATTGTCAGGTCCCAAATTGTTATCGTCTTGCCAAAAGTTGTTATCACCTAGTCAAAAATTGTTAGTGATAGAGAATTTAATTATGGATCAATAACAACTTTTGACCACATAATATTGTTTGGCATTCCGATAATAACTTAATGAGCAAGCGATAACAACTTCCTGCCAAGGATCTGAGATTAATTATTTGATTTTGTCGGACCTCATCTAAATTAAGTTTCTTACATGGAACTTGTAATTAATTTTCCATTTTTTAATTTTGGTGCCCACATTTTAGAAAATAAAATTATAACGAGTAAAATTAAAAGGCATTGAACTTCATTAACTTAAACTGATTTTCAATTGAGTAAAAAAGGATAGAAACTAAGTTGTATTGAGTTAAAATTTAGAAATTAAATTACCAGATGCATCATCTTGATAATAATAGATATTTTTTTGAAGTATAAATGAATGTTGGGTTTTAGAGTTCATTAAAATCTTTGCTATATAAAAATACATTTACAAAGATATTTATCGATTACTTATTGATTAAATTATTGCACTAATGATGGTAAATTCAAAACTTTTTGTTTACTTTTTTTTAGTGTGCTTCTTTTATTATAAAATTAATATGGACATTTTGATCTTTGAAGCACCTTTTTAATAGTTTAGTTTATTTGGAATTAGCTTTATTATGTGACCTAAAAAGGACATATTTGGTTAGAATGGATATTTATCATAGGCTCATCATTCAATTCCCATGGAACATGGATCATTTTGGAGCAGCCACATAATATTAACTACTTTATTTTATTTCATTTTCTTAACTTTATTTGACATTATATGTTTAATTTTATTATTTTATTTTGATCAATTAGCTTTTATAAACGATTTAAATTTAAACCAGCATCGATTTTATTTTGTTGGCCGGACTGGTTCTTTTGTGTCACTTGTTACTTTTCCCCTGTGGGCAGTGTTCTGATGTACTTCCTTTTTATGAGTTAATATGATACAGTTTTCATTCAAAAAAAAAAAAAAAACTATGTGACTTCTTTCTGGAATAAAATATGACAACTTTAATTCCTAGGTGTTACTTACATCCAACGTATTATACTAACTTTCAGCGTCATTATCCAAATGGTTTGCCTTGTAAATTTGGGATAACGGCTATATACTTTTGATTGATCACACAATACTTCCCTTTAAGCATAAGCAGTTCAATTTTCAGAAAGCTGTAAAAACAATTCTCCTCCTATATTTTATTCAGGGAGAATTATATTGAAGTCCCAAAAAAGAGAATTAATATCAGACAAACCCCAAAGAGTTGTCAATAACACTTTTCACTTGTTAATGATGAATATTTTAGTTGACATTGAGAACCTTTTATGACTTGTCTGATATTAATTATCTTTCTTAAGACTTGAAAACAATTCTCCCTATTATTTATAAGGTACTTGCAGGGGAGTTTTATGGTAAAAACTAAAAAGGCACCAAATTGATTATTTATTACTTCATTTATGTAGCAGTTAATGGATAATTAAAAATGTTTAAAAACTTTGTAAGTTTGTTACTTTGTTTGTAAAATGGGTTGATATGATTTTTGGTCCTTCAAATTCGCCCTCATTTTTAGTTTAATCCATCAAGTTTTAAACAAAATGTTTTTGTTCTTCAATTTCATTTTTTCTTTCAAAATATTGGTCTCTATAGATTAATAAAAACGTGGACCATTTTATTCTAGAATGATCAAACTCTCTTGCTTAAAACTTGAAAGATCAAGACCAAAATGAAGCAAACTTCAAAGACCAAAGATCATATTAACCCTAAAAGAATTTATGTTAGTTTTTCTAAAATATCCCTTCTAAATATTTACATTAAAAACTATCTGTATTGATAAAATACACTTTAATAGTGCAATTAATAAGAACAACTTTACAAAAATTAGTAAATTAGAAGAAAAAAGTATATTTGAATCTTAAGACCAAACAATTATGTCCTACATTACTAACAGAAAGAAAAAGTAAATTTTTTCCTTTTTACCCCAATGTAATGTTGAATTTCCAAAGTAGAAAACTTATATTTTTTTTTTTGCTGCTCAATATATACCTTAGCCCGACAGGCTAAGGACTAATCCTCCGTGGATCTGAGCTCCATTTAAGGATCTGCCGCTGGCCAATAGGTTGCTGTATACACAAAACAGAATTCAAATCCCCCAACACTTGCTTAAACGGAAGAGTGAGCTGACCATTCAACCAACCACACTTGGTTAGTAGAAAACTTATTTAATAAAGGCTTAAGTAGGAAACCATTTTAATTTTTGGATAGAGTTAATAAATTTGTTTTGTGAAATAACTTATTTTGCCAACACATAACAAAGTCACCAGAAAAAAGATGATTAAGACAACGTCACTAAGAAGTCAAACGAGACTTTGTATTTTCACTAAAAGCATATGACGTTGGGGTCATCATTGCATAAACCAATATTAGCAATTAATCACCTACTGGTAATAATAACAAGCACTATTCTTATAGACTGAGACTGACCCATCCAGAATTCACCATAAAATAATCCAACATCCCTGAACAGGAAGTTTTCAACTGCCATATCTTCTGTGAACTTAATAAGGTTTTGCATCACAAGATCCAACAACCACATCCAAATACTGAATTCTATGGAAATCCTAACATTAATTAGGAATTTTTTTTAACTGTGTAACTCAAGTAATTAAAGAGAAATGCACATGTAATGAGATTATATGCCAGGTAGCAGATCCTACTGGTTCAATGACTGCCTTTTTCTTATCACAATAGATAGGAGAGAATTTTATCTTAGTCATGATATCTAGCTTTATTGACACTGTTTGGCATCACCAAATCACAATTTGCAAAGGAGAAATCTACGAGTTCAAATCTTGTAAGGTAAATAAATTACTGCACATTTATATGTGCAAGTAAATGAAAACTGGCCCTATATATGACCTCTCATTTATGCGAGCAAGGGAAAGAATTTCCCTACGGGGAGCAACTCTCCCTCAAATGAAAGAGACCCATTTCAATCAGTAATGTGATTGAAACTGTCTCTCCTCACGGCAAAATTTGAGGATTTACCAGATTATCCCTTAATCTTTGAATTATTTCCATTGTGCACTCATCCCCTTCCTCATTACCATCAATGGCACTATCCACTTGCAAAACCTTCTCTGAAACTCCCCAATCCCCATCACATTAACATGATCCATAGAAGCATTGAACTCACAAACACAATCAAAAATCAAATTCAAAACATAATCAGGCCAGATCTACAGAGTGTGTGTGTGTGTGCGTGTGTGTGCGATCAAACATTAAAAAAAAAAATTGCATTTTTTCTCCACATATCCTGTCAACAATGGTGTGAACGTGCGAAGGTCACCAAGAAGGGTGGCAGTAGTTGATCAATGATTGGGGGTTTTGGACAAGAAGACAAAAATGCAAAGAGAGAAGGTGAGGGTATTTGTACATTTTGATGCCCTTTTTCTGTGTAACTACCCCCCCACCACCAAGGTAAAACTAGGCTTCCCTATTATTCTCTCTCTTAAAACACCCTCCCTTCTACCAAACATGGCCTAAAAGTGGAAAACACTGACTTGGGATTAAGTAGTATCAATTTGACCCAAAAAGTTTGGACTTTGATGCAATATCATGCAACACATGGCCAACTCATTCATCATGCAGCCATGTGGGTACAAACATACACTATCAAGTCCTCTGTTATACCTGAAGAGCAGTATGTAGCCAGTCTGATCCTCTCACATGTTCCATTCCAGTATCATGTCCCAGATCTTGTCTTTGCCTAACAATGTCCAATCAATCAGTTGTAAAGTCATATGTGGATGTGGAAAATACCTTGAAGCTTCCATTATGTGCCCATCTCCAAGGGTGTGAACCAGAGTATTAACAGTGGTGTAATGGATAGGTTAGATTGCAAAGCAAGACCAGATCCACCCACCTGAAGGAGAGATAAAGTCTATTAAAATATATTGTAATGAGTTCTCAGGCAAAATCCCACAAAGAGTATCTGATTACTGGAGCTGGAAATAAATTAGTCTAGTGAGTAGTGACTACTTCTGAAACTAATGTTGGACCTGCCAATGGCCTTATAGCTTAGTAGCATTGATGCTCCCCTTAAAGTTGGAGGTTGCGATTTTCATTCTGCTTGTAACCTCAGACCATTAGTACTAGCCTCTCCAATTCCCAAAAAAAAAAAAAAAATGTTGGACCCATCACCTAGATTTTACATAATTATAACTTAAAGGAAAATGAGTGCTAAACTAGTAACGTCTAGTTACTCCTTCCAAGCATTAGAGAAACTAGATAACTGAATAATTTTCAAGAATAAACTAGTGTCGCAACTGCATTTCAAGAATAAACCCAAATATATCTTATTTTGAGTTAGTTAAAGATTATATCAAGTTCAAATGGCGAACGATGTGGCAAAAATAAATAAATCAAACAGTCAATTAAGAGAGGAAATTACAATTGGTGACGAAGTTATATATCTCTCAGGTCACCCATTGGATGTTTTTACAATGCCCCATTATGCCTCTCAAAACTACTATTTTGGATGCTAACGCCATAGTCCCTTCTAAAAAAATTCTGAAATATTAAAAAAATTCCGCCAAAAATAATGGAGAGATCTGTCCTCAAGTTTTTATCATGTGCTCACTTGCATACATTGTCATTAGCCTTGAGACCGTAAGACCTGGCACCTTCTAAATGTTGAAATTTTCAAAACTAAGACAATTATTGTTTCTCATCAACTCTCTGTTTGGTCCCATCAGCTCCATCAACTGGATGCAATGTCTACAGAAAAAAATAAAATAAAATCAAGAGCTTAAATCATGGTCGAGAAAATGAAAGATGAACAAAGTCAAAAGGAGAGAGAGAGAGAGAGAGAGAGAGAGAGAGACATGTGACATGAAAGATTTCTCAGTGATATTTGTAAACGAAAACAGAGGTGTCAACAAAAGGAAACAATACCACATCATCCCTTAAACTTTGGTTTGTTTCACTTTTGTCCTGATTTGTTCATGTTGATTTCATCAATGTTACGTACATAAAAAATTTGTATATCTCTCTAATTGGTAATTTCATCCAATTGTTGGCACAGTTATCTGACTTATCAAACAATTAGTTATTAGATGACGTAAACACTGTTTGGTTATTTACCCTAATGTCATATCAAATCAAGGACAAAACTTAGGTCAAGTTCCTTAGAACCATTAGGTCTATTGTTCCAATCAAATTCTGCTACTTGTATTATTTTTCTCCCATAAGCATATAACCCCAAAAGCTTATGTGGAAAATATAGGACGCATGGTGCTAGATATCCAAATAGGCAATGTAATATCTATTTTTGCATCATCTAATAGCCGCATGTAAGACAAGTCAGAAGACATCAAAATAGTTTTATGACCATGTAAGATGAAATACACACATAAAGAAAACATTTTGGATGATATTAGAGTTGAAAAATTGACATCAAACTTGAAGGACACAAAATATACTTTCAATTTGAGAACATCACAGGAAACCATTCAAGCTGAACCGGATCATCTCAGTTAAACATTTGATAAATAAATTGTGGATAAACTACCTTTTACCTTCAAAACTAAGACTTAATTACAAACTTGGTACTTGAGCTCGAAAAAGTATCAAGATAATTTTTTAAAATTTAGACTAATATAAAACTGTTAAATCCCAATCAAAATTAATTACAATACCATCCATGACCTGATCTTCATGCAGCTTAATGCCTAAGCCAGATTCTAGTTCATAAAATAGTTTGCAAGGGGGAGGAGCTTCTCACAGATAATTCTAACTAGAAAGTTTTCTTGTTGTCCTAAAACTAATAGGTATGTGTTGTTAACATCAGAAATTCACTTTGCATTGAAGCCTTAGATCAGGAAAAAACACAACCCCTCAATACACATCATATCTTTTTATTGGACATTCAAAATTTCAGTTTAGACAAAGCAAACTACCAAACCCAGTAGCATATTAAAGTCATAATTTGGAATAAGAAAAGGAAATAACAGGTGGGTCAGAAAGGGCATGGAGAGAGAGGGTGAGAGAGAGCTTACAAGATTAGGCTTATAGATATTATGGACAACACTGGCGCCAGCAAGAAGAGAGAAGATGACGACAACGGTAGACATAGCCATGGACGGAGTCCCTGTTGGCTTCGTCCCACCTCCAAATTTTCTATTCATTCCCAAAATTAGTTGCTAGAATGGATGGGGCGATCTTCTCGTACTGTCCGAAATCAACGTTGAAATTTGCTTCCGCCGTACCTGGAAAACCCAATTTGTTGTAGGAGCAATTTCTTTTTCGTGAATTGAGAAACTAGTATTATGAAATACTAACAGAGATTGAACAGTGACATAGCGTGAGACTGAGAAAAAAAAGCATCACCTGATATGAAAAAAATGGAGATAGGCGAGTTGGTCTTCGGCTCAATCAATGAGCGTTGAAGCACAGGAAGAGGAGCGAGGCAATGAAGAGAGCCACCCTGAGAGGTGGGTTCGAGCTTCTTCTCTCTTTTTTTTTTTTTTTTATTAAGAAAAATCATTGCTGATGATATTAGCTCTTTTTTTTTTAGGGTTAATACTTAATACCCATTTTTAAATTTAATTAATCCTATCCAACACTCCTAATAACAACCGATTAGTTCGTTTTGCAGGAATATAGACCCACTATGGGAGAACTCGATGACTCCAAATAATTATTATAGCTGCATATCAAGGAATCGATTACAAGACACTAATTAAGCTGAAACTAGTTGTTATAACTGTTGGGTGGTCAGTTAATACCAAATTTAGTTCTTATAGTTTTACCAAATTTTGGTTTTAGCCTTAAAGTTTTTAGTCCCTTAGGTTGGAGGCTGTCCGAACCGTTATAGTTTGAAAAGGTCTTAGAGTTGAGACTAGTGGTGTTAAATTTGATTACAGGCTATGTTTGACTCTACTTATTTTTAGGAAATAAGTGCTTATTTTGGGGTAAAAGTAACTTATTTTGTTGGTAGCTTATTTTGCATGTTTGTCTCGGCTTATTGTCAATCTGACTTATAAGTAACTTATAGCTTATAAGTCAAAATAAGCATAAGCTGTTTAAAACAGCTTATTTCTTACTTATAAGGTGAAGCCCACAACTTCTGACTTATTTTTCACATCTAATCACAACTTATCCAAACATATATAATCTGACTTATGGAAAATAAGTCACTTATAAGTTATAACTCACTTTTTACACAGCCCATCCAAACATAAAAGTCATTACACAATCTGATTTAACTTCAATCTGACTTATTTTTAATCTGACTTATATATAAGTCATTTTTCCATAAATCGATCCAAACACACCCGATGTGTTGTTAACGCGGTCAAATTTGCTTATGCAGTATGCTGACTGAGTAAGTTAGAACTACATCATCAAATTTTTCTAGGTCAGCAAGTAATGAGTATGCCTATAATAACTCTTGAAATGAACAGGTGAAATGATAATAAAATATCTTCTGAAATTCAAAATATCATACAGGTTACTTGCCATTGTTAATGTCTTTACTTAACTAATTAATATTGTTATTCAAATAACTCAACTAGTTAAAATCTATTATATGAGATTTTAAAATTCAAAAGGTATTTAACTCTCATTTCCTCAAATGAATCACATTCAATTTGGTTTTCTTACTTTGATATTAATGTTTGTTAGGATTTGCTTATTGAATGACTATGTCATGTAAAAGTATCTACTCCTTCCCTTTTTTATTATAAATCTAGTTGATTTTTTTTAAAAAGACTAAAGAAATTAAATAACCCACATAATCATAACATATATATTATGTGTTATTACATTATATGTTAGGTTATGAGTAAAATAAATTAGTTTGGAGAAAAACTCATGCAAATCAATTTTTAAGAATCTTTTTTAACCTTTTTAGGATTTTCAAAAAAATATTAAATTTGTCTTAAATGAACAGAAAGAGCAATATTATGTAAGCTAAAATCACTTATTTGAGAGAAAACATGGTTTTTGAAATAGAAGAAGAAGAAGAACAGAAACAAACACTCAGTATTAGCCAACATCTATCTTTTTACCCAAAACATTTTGGGTTTGGTATGAATTGTAAAGAACAACTTCTAACAATCTATTATATTAATCAATTTTTGTTTTCCACAGTCTATTCTTAGAACCTAATTCAGACACTCTTTAAAAGGTGAATATAAGAGAAAAACTCTCATCTTTTTAATTGTAAAATAATTTATTCTAAGTATTCCCAAATAAGCACTTAATTAAGTCAAATAAATTAAAACTAAAAACTATACCCAAACTTTTCTCTTAAAAATTAAAAACTAAGCCTTTCAAAAGAAGTTACGAGCAAGTATGAACTACCTCTACCAATTCAAAGTAAACAATTGTTTTTATATTTATCATGACCATTTATTTATAATTATTTATATCCACCATTCCTTGCCTAATGCATAAAATATTTAAGTAAACGAAGACCTTAATTAGAATTAAGACTTTTGTGATACAAAAAGAGCGAAGAAGTTTCACCAAACTATTATTGCGCATTGGCACAACAAAAATCTAAGGAGGAGGAGAAGGAAGTTGAGGGTTATAGAGGATTTAGATGGAAAGCTTTCCATCAAATTCCACAGTGAAAAGAAGCTATGCTTTGCTTGTAAGGGTTCTAACCTCTGTGTTCTTATTGGTATCACTCATTCTCATTACCATAACAAATACAACTGTGGATGGAGCTAAACTCAAGTTCACCGATGTTATATCTTTCCGGTAAGACTCCAAATTTCATTATTAGTACTACTTTAAATTTGATATTACGAAGATAAATTTGAGTAATAGTAACTTATATTTTAAAATTTGTTTGGTTGCCCCGCAAATAACATGGTCTCAAAACTTATTTCGGGTCGGAGGCTAAAACCAATGAACTATTCACTTGTCTTGTTCATGCAAGGGATTTAAACACATCAAACAGATTGGATTTTGTATTTTCCTCCCCTTTAGTTGAGCATGAAGCATGTCATTTCAAGTTTAAAAAAAGAAGAAGAAGAAGAAGCAATTCATCGTATTTGTGTTTTAGTGGTTATTTTGTTGAATTATCTATAATTTATGCATAAATGTTGTAATCATTTATGGATTAATGCCTTTTTTATTCTAAATATTACATTTTTCAAGAGTTTTAACGTAATATTTCAATTCATTTTGCCGCACAATTTTCTAATTATTTTCTCTAACAATTTTATTTATTGCACATAATAAAGGTGGCTTTCATCAATGATTTTCAATAGAAATGATTAAAGGGATAAGGGCCTAAAATGTCCCGTAAATTTTCACATAGGGGCAGTTGGGTGTTTGAAAGTTTACGAAGGGGCAGCATCACTCCGGAAGTCATAAAAATGGGGCAACTTAGCCCCTCTATTAACAATTTCTAACAATCAATGATGGTGACCGAAAAATTGCAAATGTGGCATGTTTACATGGCATCCACACCATCCTCATTTTTTCATGTCAAATTAAAAAATAATATTTGTGATTTTAAAAAATCTGATTTTTTATTGAGCAACCAAATAATTTTTTTTATTTTTTATAAAAATATCTAACATTAAAAAATGAGGATGACGAGGATACCACGTAGGCATACCACGTTTGCAATTTTTTGATCAACATCGTTGACCATTAGAAGGTGTTAATAGAAGGGGTAAATTGTCCCTTTTTATGACTTCCAAGTTGATATCGCCCCGTTGAAAACTTTCAGACACCAAGTGCCCTTACCTGGAAACTTCTGGGGCATTTTATTTTATTATTAAATTTAGGGTATTCATCACCGATAGTAGTAACCAATCCCTTCGCCGCGTGTCCTCCTCTTAAGGATAAACAGCTTGCCACGAAATGCTCTCCATGCCCAAAGGTAGCATTCAAAACCCCACCACTTGGTTAAGGGACCAAATGAGGAACCATTAGAGTACACTTGGGTGGTTAACTTCCGTGACATTTTCGATCCTCATCCCATGATTAAAAAAGTATTTTAAGAAAATTTAGATGCATTTATTATAAATAATTAGCTTAACTAATTTTTAAATTGTGTATATTATTTATCTTCCTCTTACAGTTACCACCATACAGAGTAATATCTTTTATAAAGACCGGTAAAAATACTCTACTTAAAAATTTTATTAGCAAAAAACACATGATATAGTTTTGTACATAAAAAAGTACCGATCCTATGTAGGATTTTGTATTAAAAAACAGTATCAAAACTCGAATTTTTGGATTCTTCTAATTAATAAAGTTTTTACATAGGAAATTTTCACGGTTTTTTCTGCATTTTAAATTGTTTTAGTGGTCTTTAATTATATAGTTTTAGTTTGTGTGAACAACGTTGATTAAGAAAGTGACCACACCAATATTAAACAATTTTTAAAAAAATGTGGTCGAAATTCAAAATAAGAACATTTCTCATTATGTAGTTAGTCAAAACAATAGACTGTATCAATCATCAATCAAATATTAAATATTATTGGCATAATACATTTTGTGCTTATGTCTCTACACACACATACACACATAAATGCAGATACATGCTAGCCGTAATAGTCATTGGGCTTGTGTATAGCCTCATTCAAACTTCACTATCAATCTTCAGTGTTATCTCAGGAGACTCCCTATTCAAGAGCAAAATTGCATACATTTTTAATTTCTTCGCTGACAAGGTATTGATTTATTGATTATATAATGTATATATCTCATCCACTGTCAGAGTTACTACTTTAATCATAATGAACTATATTAGATTCTGATTTAATGATGTTGGTGGGGATTAAAAATTTATTTTTTAAAAGAAAGATTAAGATGCACTTTTAATTCTTGAATTTAAAACTTATACAAAGTTTTTATTTTAATCCACTAAATTTAAAGTGTATTTTAATATTTTAATCCTACCTTTGTTAGTAAAAATGTTAATATTGAAATGTTAAATATTAAAAAAATTTATCATTTGTTGATATATTAAGTTTAACTTTCAAAATGATAATAAGAACTGTTAAAAAAAATCATTTGAAACTATCAGAGTTAGTAGTTTTAGATAATTTAAAAGAAATTTTACGAAATTATAGGATCAAAGTAAAACCTTACATAAACTTAGACCATCAAAGGTGTACTTTTTTTCTTAAAAAAATAAATTTTAGTCTTCAGTAGAAATTCACACCTCAATACCATTAGATCATATATAACGGTGATATGGGCAGACTTCAGTTGAGGGGATCCAAATTTACAAGGGGCTGTTGATATGAAGGGAGGAGATGTAAAAACATTTATATGAGTTGAGTTTTAAAGAATTGAAAAGTCGGTTATAAATTTTCTCAGAAAAGAAAAGAAAAGTAGGATTATAAAATATTAATGAAGAAAAAATGAAAAATAAGTACCTATAAAAAAATAATTACAACTGTTTATCTCACTTCTCTAATTTATTTTTAAATTCAACTAATAAAAATTCCCCATTCCCCTCCAAACACCCCCATATCAAACTGAAAGAAAGGGAGATTCTTTATTTTTTAAAAAACAATTTTCATTAGTGATTGTGAAGGACAAATGTCTATATATAGGATCATATCATATGCCATGATTCATTCGTAATAGTCCTCAGATTCTTTCCTTTTCTTTTGATCAATGTATCTTCCTATTACATTAATTCATATAAATTAGAGTAAATAAATATGCAAAATAAAATATTTGATTGTTGGCGCAAATTTACCATGAAGTGTTGCGATAGCAATATTTGGTATAAATACATTTTGAATGATGCAATTTTACTAAAAAACTTTAAAAACGGAATAAAACAACAGATGATATTTATTTTCTCGTACGTACATCCGTTTATTTTAGTCTTTGCTTAATCTGATGGATTTTGGGAAAAATAAACAGCTTCAGTTATTTTACTTCGTTTTTATGACGTTTAGTGGTAAAATTGCATCATTTAAAACATATTTATGTCAGATGCTTTAAACACAATACTCCCTCTAATCCTAATTATAAGATCACTTTGACTTTTTTGAAAAAAAATTAAGGATACAAAATTAATCACTTTAAATTGTCTATAATTATCTTTTTTTCCTCAAAACTATTCTATTCTACTTATAAACTAACCTATAATCTAATTACATGTGACATATGTTATAATTTAGTGGTTTAATTTGCTTCCTCAACTTCCACAAAAAAAAAAAAACCAAAGTGATCTTATATTTAGGATATGAGGGAGTACTAAATTAGTAAAATTGCCCTTTTATCCTAAAATACAAATTAAAAAAGAAATATTCTCAATAGTGTAATTATGATTGGTTTGTTTTTGAAACAGATAATATCATACCTGTTAGCCACGGGTGCAGCTGCAGGATTTGGGGCATCTCTGGATGTGCACAATATACTTGATGACACAGTGAATGTGAACCTCCATGACTTCTTTGCAAAAGCAAACGCATCTGCTAGTTTACTTCTCATAGCATTCATGTTTTCTGCTATAGCATCTATTTACTCTTCCTATGAATTGCCCACTTAGTATATTTATCTTTGGTTTTTGAAATGAAATCTTTAAAAAACAACAACAACAATAACAAAAAGTTCGCGCATGTGTATGTAAGATTTAGATGGATCCTAGATGGATAAAAAAAAGATTGTTGTGGGTGTGTATGTTTTAAATGTTTGATATTTTGAGGCTACGACTATCTCATGAGAAAATGACAAAAAAATTCATTCCAAATTTCAAAATCTCAAAAATTATTTCAGTATAGGTATTAACAATTTCAGTATGGGTATTAACAACTCAAAATCACCTATTTAGAATTTTGAAATTTGGAAGGTGTTTTTTTGTCATTTTCTCCTATCTCATATCTTTATGTAATCCTTTTTGGAATATATTTATATATATATACACACACACACAATCACACATACATCTCAGTTTTATGGAAATTGATATTTTTTTTTGTTATATTAACAATGGATGATTTGATATGATCTATCAGCCCTTGGGTTTTGTAGATTTGATTAGTTTATGACATAAATTATTTCAACATGAAATCAATTTAAAATTGGTTAAAGTATACTTTTCATAGTTTAAATTTACATGATTTTTTGTTTTGGTCCTATAATTTTATAAATGTCTTTTAATCCAATAATTTTTAACATTGTTAATGTCATTAATAGAACATACTGACTCATTAAATTTAAATAATGACTATCTAATTAAAATGCTGAATATAAATATTAAATTTGTTGTGATCAGTATGTAGGTCTATCTTAGTTTTTAAATATAAAAATATTGCATTAAAAATTAAAATTTAAATATGTTTTGTTGGTTTTATTGTTATCACTTAAATGTGTTAAATCAACTTCTTTTATTAGTGACATTAATGATGCTAAAATTATGAGATTAAAAATACACGTTATGGAATTTAAACACTAAAATAAAAGCTCATATAATTAAAAAGACTGAAAATATACGTAGTATTAAAATAATATGCTCCAAATAATCACTTGGACAAAAGAGGTGGTGTTTTCCTTGAGCTGTGCTTATCTCCTAATCACTATCCTTTGTAAGCAAAAGAAGGAAAAATTGTGCAATTTCTAGATCAAAATGTTCTTGGTGCAATTTCCGTATCAAAATTTTTGATGATACCTCCTTAACAATAAAGCTCAATCTCGTGGCAGGACTGTAGATGTGGTTCCTCAGCTCCAACAATAAATTTGTAAGAGTTTGATTTTATCAATAATCAAAAAATAACTAAAAATATGTAATTACATAATTCAAATATAAAAAAATAAATCCATAATTTGTAATACTTACTAAAAAAATTATGTATGGTTCATCAATTAAACCTAAAAAAAATCATATTAAGTCATTTAACAATGATCAAATCTAAAATGTTAGTATAGCAAGTTGACACAATTTTAAAAGTTATAAATGAAAACTAATGAATTTGTTGCTTGAACTTGTGATTTTAACTGAGTTTATAACTTCCATAACTTTAAGGGTGAGCTTATTTGACTTATAAGGTAAATATAAAATAACAAGTACAAGGCATCAATTCGTAGGTTTCACACCAATGCTCAATATTCTGTAAAAATTGAGGTTTTTGGCCCAGTGTAAAATATGAAAGTTGACCATATATATAACATGTGATAATAAAAACTCTTGTACTTGACTTATAAGGTAAATATAAAATAACAAGTACAAGGCATCAATTCGTAGGTTTCACACCAATGCTCAATATTCTGTAAAAATTGAGGTTTTTGGCCTAGTGTAAAATATGAAAGTTGACCATATATATAACATGTGATAATAAAAACTCTTGGATCTTAATCACAAGGGAATAATATCTACGAGAATAGCCCAATTGGGGCATGGTTCAAATTGCCTACCAAAGGCAAAAAAAAAAAAAATCTACGAGAATAAAGTGGGTAGGTCTTATGGTGCTTCCCTGACAAGTGTTTGGATGGAACTATGGTTTCAATAGTGGTGTCCAAATCCGAGACTGGGACTGGGATTACCCATTCCCGGATCCCTTCATAATAGAGGGCCAAGACTGAGATACCGGGATTTCCCAGTAAAAAGAGAGAGGAGAACTTATGTGTGAAGAAGAGAGAAGGCACGAGTGATTCAAATAACATTCGAGTCAAATCGATTACTCTTTCTCACTCTCTCCATCAAGAACAAGCAAGAAGATTCAAAGTAGCTTGGCACAATTCATGAACATTCCAGTTAGAGGATTCAATGGGGCGGTGGTTAAGCATTGCTCATTATTAAAGATGCTCACTTTCAGATGTGTGGGTGACAATAACAACAAGGAATTCGGCTTGCTTGTAACTTGTAACTGATTGATTCTCTTCCTTTCTACCTAAAAAGAAAGAGAAGGAAGAGAAGACATTATTGGTGTAACATCCCAAGTTTTATGTAATTATTTAATTGTCAATTAAATGAAGTTTTAAGGATTTTAGATGATTTTAGTGACTTAACTGTGGGGTTAAAATTGATCTTAGGGTTGGTTTGGGGAATTCTTATATGAATTTGATCCTATGTTTGAGGTTATTCGTTTGGGAATTAAGGCATGGAAGTGGCCATCGGGTGGTTGATTATATGTATGATAGGGACAAATATAAGTGATTAGGTGTCATCGGGCTAAGAGTCAAGCTGAACGTGTAAATATTGTTAAAACAGTATGGTAAACATTAAAGTAGGTAAACACTAGAGTGTTATGTTGTATAGTAAGTCATATATATCAGACTGAGAGGGTCTGATTTTTTAGAAAAAGTAAGAGGGGGCCGAGGGAGTTTGAAGGGGAGGAAGAGAGGGTCTGTTAGGGTTTCTCTCTTGGGGTTCCAAGAGTACTTTGAAGCTTCTAACTCATAGGTGACCTCCCCTAACTCAATTCTCCTCCATTTTCTTCAAAGATTCTCTTGTTCTTGCTTAGGGTTCATGAATCATTTTGGGGCCTTTTTGATATTTCAAAAATTTGACTATTGGGGTGATTTTTCTTGCTTCCTAACTTGATTTTAAACCATTCTTAAGTTCTATTATGGATTCCCTTGTTGGAAGGAGATTTGTTCATGGTTTTGATGATTTAAAAATATGTGTTCTTGAGGATCTCAAGTGGGGTCCAAAAATTTGAGATGATTTGGGGTTTTATTGTTTCATTAAAGTTATTTCTACTTGATTATAGTTTATACTACTATGAATCCTTGAATTTTGGCTTGGAACAAAGAATTTTTAGTACCACAAAGTTTAGGAAATCTTAGGAGTTTTTCTTGATTTTTGAAATCTATGTTGCAAGAAGGAGTTTGATGTTTCCAAGAAGTTCAATGGTGGTGTTTTATGATTTCTAAATTTGAAATTTGTTGTTTCTTGGCTAGATTGAATTTTCGCATATCAAAGTTTCAAAAGCTTTGGGATTTTGGGGTATATTTGAAATAGATGTATAGTTAAAGAGTTTTAGTGAATTGAATAAGTTTATTGAAGTTGGAAAATGGTTTTGAATAACTTAAAATATTATTGTATGACTTAACTCAAATTTTGATCTTATAAAGTTTGGAAAATTTGACTTTATAAAAGGGGTTTTCAGTTAAAATCTTACTTTGTGAGATCCAATAATTTTAATAAATGATGGAGAATGATATTTGGATGATTGGTATTTTGGATTTATGTAGGGTAATGATTGTTGAGGATTTAATTGATTGTTGTGGGTTATGTTTTTTTTGTTTTGGACTGGAATTGTTGTGGGTTATGTTGATGGTAATAGAGAATAAAAGGTTTGATTGGAGTGTAGGTGTGAATATGGCGTATTTGGGTAAGTGTGATATTGGGCCTTGCCACTAGAAGTCGGGCCTAAGATAGCTTGGGGTGTAAGTCTTGGGCTTGGGTTATTTTAAATAATCTTATTATGTACAATCAAGAGATTGACATATTATTTGGGTACATTGTTGGTTGTAGTAGAGTCTTGATCAGTGCTTCGTTGAGCACCGGGTTAGTTTCCTTGTGGTAAAACTTGATTGCTTTAAGAGGTAACCACTTCATTGTGTTACGAGTGTGTATGTGGTTGGTAAGATCTTAAATGATGGCATTTTGGAAAATTAACACCTATGCCTTGAAACTTATGAATAATCATATGCTTATTTGTACATTGGTTATGTGGAAATTGTTTGTTGATATTGGTCGTTGTAGAAATTGAACATGTGTGAACTGTGAAATATCTTACCTATGTTGATGAAAATTTATCAATTATTGTGGATTTTAAGAACATCATTGTTATTTGTTTACCAACCTTTCAAGAAACATGTACATGTGCATATTGATTGCCTGACTGATTGGTTGGTTTTGATGCCGTTGATATTGATAACTTTTCACTTGATGAGGTCCTTACTTAACGGCCGTTTTCGGTCATTACCGTAAGCGTACGGGTCGTCAAATTAAAAAGGTAGTATAGGAAAAAGTGTCGTTCCACAGGGATTGATAAATGAGTTAGTTCATTAGTACTAATTGGATGATTAATTAGAAGTGAGTGAAAATGATTAGAGAATATAATTCTAAAGGTTGTAATTTAAAAAAATGATGTTAAACACACTTGTGCAAGATAGAAATAAAGCCTAGGGTTACTTATCCCCATTCCCACTTCATAAACTAATTAATTTCCCCTATTTTTAACAACACAATGAAGTTATATGTGAGTCCAATGTTCTAAGATATTTGAATAAGCTTTCTAAAGTCAAAATTAAATTTATACTAGCATTAATTGCACAATCTCTTGCCACAATTAATGCAAGACATCATTCTCAACCAACCTGATAATGACAATGTTAGGTTAGTATAGCTATATCTCTATGTTACCAACTAACCGTCCATTTAAAACCATAACTTCAAGCCCAACATGATTCTATCCAAGTTCTAAAACAAAATACACTTTCTCAAGTCATATTTCATTTAACAAGATAAGTGGTGATCAAGCACTTGTGAAACAGAGCAAGATGAAAAATCCACATATAAACTTCATTCATTGCATAAAAAGAAAGGGAAATACAAAATTCAATCCATGAAAAATGGTTCAAAGCAACCCTAGCAAAGGGTTTTAGCTACATATAAATGTATCTAAAATAAAAACAAAACAAGAGCAAGAGTTCATGGTACACAGAAGAAGAGAAGAAGGAAGAAGAAAGGAAACCAAGAAATGTGAAACTTGAATCTTCTCCAAGCTCCTCCAAGATTCCTAGCACTTCCTACTCTCTCTTAAAGCTCCAAGACTCTCCAAAAAATGCCCAAAATGTGTTCTCCTCGACCTAACTCAAAACCCTAGCTTTTATCTCTCTTCAGTCTGCCTTTACTAATCAAAACGCACAGCAGAATACCCCGCTTGCCATGGGCTCACCGTGGCGAGTCAACGGCGAGCCAACAAGGCTTGGGAAGCAAAATTGTCATCTGCTCGTCGTGAGCTCCCTGTGGCGAGCTCACGGCAAGCTTGAGCTTTCTATGGTTCTCTTGCTTCTCCAATTTGGTGAGCTCACGGCAAGCTTGAGCTTTCTATGGTTCTCTTGCTTCTCCAATTTTTTTTAGTTCTTTTTCTGTTCCTTTGTTACTCTGGTTTCTTCTTAGCTTTTTCACTTGTCCACCTCTTACTATACAAGAGAGAGAGAGATGGTTGATGAGTTCTACAAATAACTCAAGACTATATTAATTAAGCTCCAAATTTTATACACATCAACGATCTTTCTTTATTTTCTACTTCCTGTTAATTCCTTGTACTTTTTCAAAACTTTATTCTAGAATTTATTTACAATTGTGATCAAAATGTGATGAGATGTATGAAATTATGGAGCTTATCAGGTACCTTGACAGCCATCTGGTGACCTTTTGGGTTTACCTAAAATAAAGCCAGTAATTGGGGTTTCTGTCGAGTTGAAGCATAGGAAATTGGTGACCCACGGTAAGTGTCGGATGTATTGGCAATTGGGGCTTTTATCGAGCACAACGTGGGGTGACGGCAGTGAAGTAGGTAATTGGGGCTTCTACTGAGTACTATGTGCAGTGGCGATAGTGAAGCCAATAATTGGGGTTTTTGCTGGGCACCATGTGTGGTTTTCCCTCTTCAGAGTTTTATGATCATGTTTATTAAAATAAATGGTTTTAAAATTTATATTGTCTTGTCATTACCAATTTTTATATGGTTTACCACACATTTGATATATCATGGGAGTTGTTGCATTAAATATTTGATTGCTGATATTGGTCCCACATAACTTTACAGTTACACACACATGTAGGGCAAAATGGGAAGCATAAGTATTACTGAGACGTTGTCTCATTTGGTTACTCTTCAATTTCAGGTGCTAGTTCCAATGGTAGACGTGAGGGCAAGGAGCAGGAGAACACTAGCTGATTGTGAGATTCCTTTTGGTTATTCAGAGACTTGTATATTGCTAGACATTATAGACTAGGCATGAGTGTTAGTTGCTTCCGCATTTTAAATTGATGTTGTGGATTTTTGTGTGGTGGCATCCTTTTAAGACTAATCTCTTCCTTTAAATTGTGGTAGGAAGCCTTATGGTTTCTCATGTTACCGAACTTATGACTTATATGAGACGTTGCATGTTGGTGGCGCTACTGGGTGGGAGCTTGTTATTATTGGAAATTGTTCAATGGGTTTGACTCAGCACATTTTGACCTTGGTTACACGTGGATGGGCCTGATGCTCTTTTGTGGTGACTATCTGTTTTGGGTCTGGTCCCTTTTGGCGATATGTTAGTTGTAGTATTAAGGCTGCAATTGATTGTTAGGATTTGTTTTCACGTGCATGTGATCTTGATGATTTTGGAGGCATCTCTTAGTATGATGTATGGACCTGGGGATTGCTATTGATTATTTACTGGTCATGGTGTATTTAGATTATAGTTGTGGTTGATTGCATGGAAATTGACATAAGTGTATTTGTTTATTCTATGTTCAGAAGTCAATTTTAAAAAGGAAAGGCACGTTATAAAATGATTGATGAATTTTAATTACCATGTTAGAACATGTTAGGTCATGCCTTTTCTATCATGGTATATATTTCTAAGTATTTAAGGTCATTTCTTTTTTTTTTTTTAATGAACATTGCAATTTACATTAGATAAACACATTGAAGGTACATGATTAGTCATTTGGAAAATAAAGAACAATTAAATGTTAATGATAATTGTCTCCACTCGAATATTCCACTTGGTCATAAACCATAGCGCTCTGGACCAGTGGAACGTATGATCAAAAGTTTCCCTATCCTGCCCACATATGGCACATGGCTCATTACACGGAATGTGATGATCCCTTAACACTTCCCCTATCAGAATGGCTTTGTTAAAAATTCTCCACATTCGAAGCTTAAATTTGGGTTGAATGTTGATCCTCCATAATGCCGTCCAAACCTTTGAGATAACAGCATTACCCTACGACACACATATTAACTGGAAAGCCTTATTCACCTTGTATTGGCCATCCCCATTAGGCCACTACACTAGACGATCTTGAACCTTCATAATGGAAAATTGGGTCTGCAAAATATGATCTTTGACCTCCAGAGAATATAAATTGTCATGAGCTCCGCATTCCCAGCTTTCTTCTACCCTTCCTCGATATGCTTAAATAGATCTGACACCACACGAATATTTGGTGGAAGAGACGACAGCATAGGCCACCACATCTGGTGGTTGATTGGGATAGAATTTCCATTTCATACTTTCCATCGAAGGAAGCTTTTGACAATTCCTCTTGATTTAAAAATGCCACTCCATATGAAGGAAAGACCTTTCCCTGAGGTAAAGATTTTATCACTGTCACTAGATAGTGTTAGAATCTTAAGTTTTGATGAAGACTGACCCCACAGATAGCATAGGTAAATAGAATGTAAAGTTACCTTTGAAATTAACAAGTAAAATCTGATAGGTAACAAATCACTATCGCTAGAACTAGAACCTATCGCTAATAGATAAAAAGGTATAGCAAGTGAAGACTTAGAAATAACAAGGTTAATATCTATTGCTAAGTCATTCACTATCGCTAAGAAAGATCCTATCGCTAGAAGCTCATTAAGAACATGGATAAATAAAAGGAAGAATAACTAGCTGAACAATGAACCATATCCTTGAGCAAATAGAATCAGCTAGCGATAACAGTTTAAGCTATCGATAACAGAATTCTTCAGATAATGAACATTCTGATAGCTAGTGCCTGAGCAATTGAGTTAACTAGTGATAACATAGTTGCTAGCGCTAACATGTTTAGCATCGATAATAGGATACCTTGAAATACCTTTGAATATTCATCTCAGTATCCTTAAAACTAATGAGCAATCAAGTAACAAGCGATAATGGAATTAGCTATCGATAGAGAATGTTTTGAAAACACCTTAGCTAATATATTGTCTCTATCTTGTTGAGCTAATGAAATATCCTATCGATAACATCTACTACATGAGTATTTGTTTCAGCTAACAGCTTAAGTGCAGGACTCACACTGTCAAGATAGCGATAGCAAATCATGCTAGCGCTAATGAAAAAGCTGACATGCAAGTACAGTGGCAGGTAGCAGCAGGATAACGTTACTCACAGTCTCTGTCTCTCTTATCTTATCCTCTGCAAAATCAGTTGAAGCATGAAAAGAAAGAAAATGTGCTAACGGCTAGTTCTCCAAGTCTCCAACGGATAGAAAAGGATTCCACCATATATAAAGACTTGAAGACATTTGAATAAGCGAGCGAACACACGACGCAAGATGATATGAAATGAAAATCAGAGGCTCTGCACAGAAAATCAGTCGTATTCATGTGAGCCCAGAAATGATGAGTCGAGCGCATTAGAAAAGATGAATTAGAGCACATTCATTGTTCAAATTATTAAGCTCAAATTTGTATTTCATCCTACTTTACTCTGTACTTAAGTGTTTCTCACAATTAGTTCATTAAGTGAACATTTTTATTGAAATCCTCTACTGTTTGAGGTTGTTATGAAAGCTTGGTGCTTTAGAACAGGGATATTACCTTACAGGTAGTAAGGGGGAGTGTTTAGAAGGATTCTAAAACTCTGTAAAGGTTGGCAGGTGAATCTGTGCTCGTAAAACCTGTGGTAGGCTTCTCTTGTGCCCGGTTTAAACAAGAGGATAGTGGAAATCTCAGGTGGAGCATGAGGACTGGATGTAGGTCTGGGTTGACCGAACCAAGATAAGCTCTGTGTGCATTATCTCTTCCCTTAACTCTCTTAGTTTCCAACATACCAAAATTATTTACTCTTCAGTGCATTTTATGTTTTGAAATATTCTCTGTGATAAATCTTAAAAAGATTTCAAAGATTGACATCGCTTGTGTTTTGTGCAAAGAATATAAAATTTTGTTATTCTATCACCCAATTCACCCCCCCTCTTGGGTGACAGCCAGCACTAACAGATAGCACCTTGGATCCCATGGCTCTGCTTAAAAAAGATGACCCATTATCCATTATAATCCTTCGTAAATTCTTAGCTAGCAATGCTTCATTTTGATGCTCGAACCCTCAAGCCTCCTTTCTTCATTTTGATGCTCGGACCCTCAAGCCTCCTTTCTCCCTTGGCAAACATATTCTACTCTAATTTACACGATGCAAATTCTTATGATCTTTTGAAACTCCCCAAAAGAAATTACTACACATAGAATCTAGTATAGCAGCACCATCCTTGATCAACCTCATACAAGATAATTGAAAATTATGAAAAAATGGTGTAACAAATTTGATTAAGGTCAATCTACCTGCCTGAGAGATTTAAGGTCATTTCCTTTTTGACTATGTTAAAGTTTTTCTTAACATAGTTAGAATAAACTTTCTTATTCAGTGCATTTTAAATAACCATGTTAGCGGATGCCTTTCCTACCATTGTTAACCTTTTTAAAAGATAGCACGGTCTTTTATTATCTATGATAGGGTTTTATAAATGATTTAACATCATTCTTGTTTATCATGGATAACGGTTTCAAATATATCTTGATTTCTAATAATTATAATAGATCGTATTCTATCATAATTAGTTTTCATAAATGACTAATTTTTTCTTTAACGAAAATATACTTTTATTATTAGCATTTTTCTTTTCTATCATCGTTAAGGCTTAATTATTCGGTTGAGGTTTGTTTTTAATCACTATGATAATTCTTTGTTATCATAGTGAGATTTCTAATTGTAGTTGAACTATTCTCTAACTATGATAGACTTGTTGTTTTAATAGTTTTCTTTTCTATCATAGTTAGCTTAGCAAGTGGTTTTGGAAATTGATTAATGCTTGGTTGATTGTAAACGTGGTTTTAAAAATTGGAAATTGGTGTAAGAATTTTACAACTGGGTCTTCCCTTTGATTCTCTTTGGCTGATTCAAGAAATTTATAGTCATAAGAAATTTCTTCATCTTGATTCTTGACTGCACTTTCCTTTCACTATCTCCAGTCAGATCCCTCACTCTCTCCTGTTCGCCTTCTCCATCGCAGGACCCTTATCTGCTCCTCTGCCTCCTACTTCAACGCCTACATGCAAAACGACGTCGTACCAGAGGAGGAGAAATTTCAAGGGAGAGGGTTCAGTGACTCATAAAGTAGGTGGGGGGAGTAGGTTTGGGCCACTATGGGCCTCACTATTTAAGAGGGTATACTCTTCATGTTATTTAGAGACATGGCTACAGGCCTTTACTATTATTTTTGAAAAAAAAATTATACAAGGGCGGGACTGGGATTCCAAGGGCCTTACCCAGATCCCATCTCAGTCCTAGACATTCCTCGATCCCGATCCCGGGATTTTCAATCCTGAATTTCCCGGGACCAAAAATTCCCAGTCCCATCTTATCGGGACCGGGACTGGACACTCGGGACTGGTATCATATGGACACCCTAGGTTTCAATATGTCCAAAATTCTACCACTAATTTATAGTTTGGAGTTTGGACAAAACTTAGTTTAATTGTTTCAAGAAACATTTTTGTATGAATTTGAAACGCCATGTGTCCAATTGAAATACATCAAATCATATCATTTAATACATGAGAGAAAATTAATTGGAGAGATGATAAAACAATTTATGAAAAGAAAAATGGTGATTCTAATTTGTTAAATGCCATATAAATTTTCATGCCGGATAAAATGATGCAATGTGATGCATTCTAATTATTAAACAAACAATAAATGATCTGACAGTCCAGGTTCATACAAGAATTTCTCTTATTTCAATCAAATCATATAAGCATGTTTCTCCATCAAAATTTGACCCAGAACATTATGTACATAGTAGGCAAATAATATAAATGAAATGATTAATCGAAAAAAAATCTATATAATGAATCTAATAAACTTGACCTAAGTTCTATTTCAATACTTTTTAAATAGTGAGGGTTCATACTAGTTTTGGTCTTTGAATTTTCACTAGATTTTGGTTTTGATCCCTAACTTTAAAACCGGTGGTTTTGATCCTTGAACTTTTACTCAATTTTGATTTTGGTTTTTGAAATTTAAATTGGTGATTTTGATCCCTAAAATTTTTTCCATTTGTAACAATTAGCCCGCAATTTTTCAAGTTTTTTCAAAGTTCAAGGACCAATTGTCAAAAGTGTACTTTTTAAATTTTAAATGGTACAATAAAATTTGATGCAAATATAAATGACCAAATATATATTTAAAGAAAAAAATGTCAAAAAATTTGCTTCCCGATGGTGTCCTTTTTGTTTGTAACTTTGTCTAAAGGTGAATTCGTTCAAAGTAAACAACATGTGCTCAAATAATAATTATGATGAGTCTTTTTCCGTGATAGTTTGATGTGGAAAGCATATTGTATATTATTGTGTACATCACACAATGATGCTGAAAAATGAAAATAGCCTTCATCCTTCTAATCTATTCATTATGTGGCCACCATTTTTCCTTCTGTTATGTTCCTTTTTTTCATATTGGCAAAAAAGAAGAGAATGTCCCATACATTTATATGAAATTTAAAATACTATGAAAATTATTTATATATTTTTTTCACTAAACACAGTTTATAACCTATGGATTCTTTTTTTGACCTTATAAACTATGAATTATGAATTCTTGACTTGTTATATACTACTATTTTATATTAAAAAAATGAAAATTAATCAATCCCTATATAAAAGTAAAACAACCAAATTTTAATTTTGAATCACACTATTATATAGTAATAACTTTTTTATTGTCATTCATGAATTCTTATCGCCTAAAGGATTTTTTACCAATGAATTAAAAATGGTTAAAGTTAAGGAAAATCACAAATACATACCTTTTGAATTTTAAAATATCATATATGTGATTTACAATTGTTAATGCCATAATTCATCTTCTCAATGCTGCTACTCAACCAAGTTAAAATCTCTTATATGAAATTTTGAAATTCGAAAGATATTTGTTTGATATTTTTCTAATGAGACTTGTTTAATTAATTTAGACATATGAAAAACTTAGTTAAAGAAGTTATTCCCAGGTCAAGCTTTCAGATAACATCATTTAAAATAATTTATATTGAAACTATTTTTTTGTAAGCTCTCAATCTACATAAATCTTTTTAGTAAAACAATAAATATGAGGGCACAATATATTTAAGATAAATCTGATCTCAAATAACCTTACATTAAGGAGAGGAGGTGGTCCTTTCCTCATTATCTCTCATAAGCATATTTGAATATTTGATTATGATAAAAAGGTTATTGTCGCATATGAAAAAGAATCTCCTTATGACTTCATGTAGATATATATACATATAATTTTAAAATATCATGTGAGATGTCTTATTTTATAGAAACCTATGGTGATGAGAAAACCCCAACTAATAGATTGATTATAAAAATAAGTCGTGTTTAAATAGTGTAGATTTTCTTTGGTAATATAAAAAGAAAAAAAATAAAGAGAGTTTATATATTTACCAATATCAATAATTATTCCAGTTGTCTATCAACTGTCTAGTACGTCCAGAACAATCAATCATGTTCCTCTTTCTCCCTCCTTAATAATCCAATTTCGGTGCCGTCCTTCTTCTCACCACAACAAACAATGGCGTCTCAAATCCCGCCCAAAACTCTCTCCTCTGCTGACAAGGTTCCATTCCTCTGATTGCAACCACTCTATTTTTTTATGAATTTTTCTCCTTCATTATGCTTGTTGATTTTTTTGGTTTCTGAACAACTCTGGATTGGATGATTTGGTGCTTGAAAATTTGGGAACTAGTCTGAATTTGGGTTTATAAAAATCTTTAAACTTGTCTTCAATCATGCTTTTTGTGTGAGAGTGAGTTTTAGTTTTAGTTTTAGTTTTCTTCTTAAATGAGCTCCATATCTTCCCGCCGCTTCATTTTTGTTTTTCGTTTTTTTTTAAGGGTGTCATTTGGTAATTTCTTTGCTCTTTTCTGGGTGTTTAGAAAGTAACGTGGAAATTAATTGTACTTCCAATTTCTATTTTTCCATCATTAATGACCCATGAGCTTAAAATAGTCAAGTCATAGTTAGTCAATTTGAAGTATGGACAACTAGCTTAATTGGAGATTAAGCAGAAAACTGAATGCAAACAAGAAAAGGTGCTTGGGAATATAAAACTGAATGCAGAATCATGTTTGGAAATCTTAAGCAGAATACTGAATGCAAACAAGCAAAGGTGCATAAAGGCATATACTGTTTTATTGGCAACGAAAATCAAAATCATTGTTGCTTATTTGTGGCTTTTGTTCTTAATATTTTGTGACACAATTTGGTTTTTTAATTAGGAAATTACATCATGTCATGATAATGACGGTGCTCAGGAGCCTCTTCTTCGCGAGAATCATGGACCTGAAAACTATTCTGCCTATGCTGCAGTCCTTCCGTATGTACTATCAATTGTCAAGCATTGATGTTATCGTTAGGTTTAGATCAATTATGGATGAGACTATGATCAAATTTGTGCATCTGACAATTATTTATATGAATAATAATGGCTACATTTAGAGTTTGCAGTTAATTTTCTAACTTATGGTAGAAATGTTTGCATGTGGAGAAGGTTTGAAGCTACATTGAACTTTTTATTATTATCATTTATATCCCTTCCTTTAATGATATCTTTCTGGTTTCATTATATTCAGTGGAATATGAATAGGGAGGGCTAAGCATATCTAGATCATTTATATATCACCTGGACGATGTATATTTGATCTTTTAAAAGCAATATAAAAATATATTTATTGATACATAATCTAAAATCAAATATAAACTGTCTAGATGAGATCTAGATAGTATGTATATGCTTAATGAGTAGGGAAATTGATTCCTATGTTCAGCTGAGCTATTTCATTTGACGCATTTGGTGTTTTTTCTTCCTTTTAATGGACATGATTTTGCTGTTACATATGCTAAACAGCAAGTTTCAAACTGGATTTCTATATCCAACAGATAAGCGAAATAACATTTTATGTAGGGTGATGGTGCATATTTAGCAACAAAGTGTTTCGCTATGTGCACCAATCGTTAAAAATGTTTGGAAGATGCAAAAGTAGACAAAGTTTTTAAAGCAGGTCAAAAATAGTAAAGGCTTTAATTGGGATGAAGCGACCATTTTTGAATTATATACATGAAGTTTGATTTAACAAACGTTTAACCTCAGTTAACAGATTTACTATTTTTGCCCTATTTTAAAAAGTTTATATCTACTTTTGCACCCCCCTAAACATTATTATGATTTATGCAAACAACGAAACACTTTATTGCTAAATTTACACCTTTACCCTTTTATGTATCACTGTAAGATTTTTTCTTTTCTTTTTCTCATGCTTGTGTTTTTATTATCATGAACTGGGGGAAGGTAATAGTGAATATGGGGCATCTTCTGAAAGAATATAAAAGGAAGCAAACTATAACAAAATAAGAAAGGCAGCATCAATGTAATTAAGTTTTCCTATCTTTCTGCATATTAAAGAATAGTGTATCCTGAGTATAACCATTGGCCAAACTTCATAAAGAGGCCAAGAAAACCAAATATGCCACAAAGGATGCAAGAGAAGAAACATTTCTTAAAATACTGTGGCTCCATGCTCCAGTCAAGTGTATTGAATAGATGCAAATAAAAGAATTCGAGAAAGCTTTTTCCAGCATTCCTAAAAGAGTTTTACTTATAATCTCAGATTTCTTTTCCCTGCATTGGGAGGGCTACTTTATGGCTATGATATTGGTGCAACATCTTGTGCTACTATTTCCATCCGGGTATGGTCTTTTACCATAACTTGATGAATTTTCAATGTTTCTGTCAATATTTATTTGGTAAAATATCATCTGTAATTCTCCGTTTTTTATTGATGTAGGAGGATCATCCATAGCTGTACTGCTCTAAAAAATGAAAATCAAAAAAAGAAAAAAGAAAAATAAACCAGAAGGAAAGAAAGAAAGATATAACTCATGGCCATTATTTTTATATTCATACTGATTTTAGCACCAAGTCGTGGCAGGAAGCATGCTGATTTAGCAGATTTTTGCTGTTACCTATATATGCAAAACTAATCATTATGTTGTATGCTAAATCAGCAGGGAAAATGAGTAGAGTAAACTAAAGTTTGATTTTGTTATTCTTTTCCCGAGAAAGTTAATGAAGCCTTTGGCAACTCTAATTTTAAGTGATACTAGTAACTAGAAAAGACACTTTTTCAGATATAGGCTAATAGGCGTTGGAAAATCATCAGAATTATTCTTGCAATACTGAATGGGTTGAAGTAGTATTTCCTCTTTATCCATGTTAATTTAACTTTATTTTTTAGCTAGAAGTTTCTTGGCTATCACACTACTTGATGTTTTCAGTTATTTGGTTACTAATCTTTAAGAATGACATAATATGGAGATCATGAAAACTTGAATCAATTTAGAATGTTTTTTCCTTCTTCATTGCCTTGTTGTGAATTCCAAATTAATCTTTTTCACTTTTCACCTAACTATTATTTGTATTTTCCTGCAGTCACCAACTTTAAGTGGGACATCATGGTATGACTTGAATTTTGTTGAGATAGGTCTCGTTGTAAGTTAAAAGTTGACTCTGAGCTCGTCTTTCCATAGTTGTGGCTCAATTCCCCTTTAATCTTTTTGTGATTCAATATATTTGTTCATCATTTTATTTTATACAACTGATAATGAGGCACTGACACTCATGTTTTACTTTCAATTGCTATGGTAATTTGTGCAGACTAGTGGATCCTTATATGGGGCTTTGGTAGGCTCTGTGCTAGCCTTCAATGTTGCTGACATCTTAGGTAATGTGACCATTTTAATAATAATGCTTCATACATTCCATAATTTTCTTTCCAAGTAAGTTTCAAGTGACAAATTGGATGTGAAGGTAGAAAGAGGGAATTGATTGTAGCAGCATCTCTCTATCTTGCTGGAGCACTTATAACTGCACTAGCTGTTGGTTTTCCTATTGTTGTGATTGGACGCTTTGTGTATGGTATGGGGATTGGACTGGTACGCCTCTCAAATCAAATTATTCTTTTAAGCTCATAGCTGCTTTGTTATTTGATAAAATAGAACTACGAATAATGTGGTTGTACATGAGGTCTTTTATTACTCATACCAATTGCATGCTAAGCGGGTCATACACAGAAGAAAGATAGCGCCTTGTTATTGTAATGATCCATTACTTATTAAACATGGACAGTACACCCTAAGTACCCCTATATATATTCTGCTAAGAGCAATTGGGTCTATATACGTAGTAATCAGGAACATATTCTCATTTACCTAATTCTGATTTTCAAAACAATCCTAGTCTGTAAGGATCAGATGAAAAAGAACTAAGCAATGGGATGATAAGGGAACTGCTCATAGATGGCAGAAAGCGGTCCCCATGTAGGATTTTCAGGGTTAGAATACTTCCAATCTATCAAAACTTAAATTGATGGCAGGTTCCCCTTGTATCCCAAGCCTCTTGCCTTTTACAGACACTAGGCAATGCCAATAGTCACTGACAACTTACAACCAACTTCCATTAACTGAATAACTAATAGGCACAACCCATATAACTACCTTAACTACCATTTCATATTGATCTTACTATCCTATTCGAAATTACAGAAATAGGAAGTTTGTTAGATGACACTCATCTTGACTGGCTTATATATATATATATATTTATATAAAGGATGAGATAAATGTAATGTATGAATGAATTGAATAGAATGAGTGTTGTTAGATCCCTATTTTTTAGTAGCAAGTTGTTAGATAATATTAGTATTTATCTATGATATATTGGAATATCTTTATTTTGTAAGTTTGTTAGGATTTATTATTTGTAATCCTGTTAAATAATTCAGGCCATATGTTTCGGCCAGTTAGAAAAATTAGGAGGCAGATCTGTTCGGCCAGTTGGAGACTTCTAAGGGCTGAACACTTGTATATATTAAACCCTAGATGATCAATGAATGAATTCGGATATTTCAGAGCCATTTATATGTGTTATTTAATTCTTCATGGTATCAGAGCAATACTGAAGAATTAATCTTAAATGGCTTCATCCGAACCAGAATCAGTTTCATCTAAAGAGCAGGGGACCCCAAAAACTTCCGCTGCAACTGGAGAATATGCAGGCACTGAATCACAGCGTTCCACTGCCACTGGATTCGAAAATTCTGGTGTGCTGATTGTGTCTGAGAAATTGTCCGGTAACAATTATTTGGAGTGGTCCCAATCTATGAAATTGGCTCTGGAAGGCCGAGACAAGCTTGGCCACATTAATGGAGAAACCCCAGCACCCCCCTCATCAAACTCAAAGGCTTTAAAGGCTTGGAAGGCTGAAGATGCGATGGTGTGCTCGTGGTTGATTAATGCAATGACTCCTCCCTTAAAACGCTGTTTCATGTTCTTATCACCTGCAAGTGAGATGTGGCTGGCTGTGAAGGAAGCGTTTGGAGAAGGAGAGAATGCTTCTCTGGTATTCGAGCTCAAATCAAAACTCTGGGATTTGAAGCAAAATACCCTTTCATTAGGTGATTACTACATCACCAAGACAACATTGTGGCAAGAACTGGATTTGTTGAATGATGAGAGTCCATGTTGTGCCACACATGCTGCTGGGTTGAGGAAGAAAACGGAGAAAGAGAGGTTGTTTGAACTTCTCGCTGGTCTCAATCCCTCATTTGATGACATCCGGGGCAGAATCTTAAGCCAGGATCCTCTTCCAACTGTTCGGGCAGCATACTCTCTTCTCCGTGGAGAAGAATCCAGGAAGAAAGTCATGATGAAGGATGATCAGAACTCTTGGTCAGTTTCTAAGGAGAATGCATCTGCCCTTGTCTCTAAATCTCTGGAGGAACGCCCTGGAAGTAAGCCGGTCTGTGATCATTGTAAAAAGACTGGGCATACTAGGGATAAATGCTGGGAGATCCATGGCAAACCAGCTAACTGGAAGTCTAAGAAGCAACGTGGTAAAGGGTACATGGTAGAGGCTGCTAAAGGTGAGGAGGATGAACCAAGAAATGCAGATTCCTTGAATAAAATTCTGGAACGCCTTGCAGTGTTAGAGATGGGACAAAAACAACCCACAGCTACTGTTGTACAGCGAGGTAATTTCTACAAAGCCTTGGCTACTGTCAAAGGTATGAATCCAGGAAAATGTTGGGTATTAGACTCTGGAGCCTCTGACCATATGACAGATGATTTCTCAGTTTTAACTGACTATGTTCCTATTAAAACCAAACTCTTTGTTAAAATAGCCGATGCTTCAAATTGCCCAATTATTGGCATTGGGAATGCACGAGTTACCCCTACTCTTACAGTTCATGGAGTCCTTTATGTTCCTAGTTTAAAATGCAATTTATTATCTGTTAGTCAGTTGGCCAAGAATGCAAGATGTCAGGTTAATTTTTTTGCTACTCACTGCATTTTTCAGGACCTACTGACGGGGACGAAGATTGGGGTTGCTAAGGAACTTGATGGACTCTACTACCTGAATGAAAGTCAAAAGCGTGTTCTTAAATCCTGTAATAAAGTGTCTCTCCCTAGGGCTAGCGAATTGGAGTTATGGCACCAAAGATTAGGACATCCTAGTTATGATTATTTGTTGAAATTGTTTCCAAACCTTGTTTCAAATAAAAATTGTTCTGATTTTAAATGTGAATCTTGTGAATTAGCTAAACATCAGCGCAATTCCTTCCCTAGAATTCCATATAAGGAAACGAGTCCTTTCACTATTATACATAGTGATTTATGGGGGCCCAGCCGTATCCCAAGCCGAATGAACTCAAGATGGTTTATGAGTTTCATTGATGATCATACGAGGGTCACCTGGGTTTATTTGCTGAAACATAAAAGTGAGGCCTTTCAAACGTTTGTTGATTTTTATCACATGATTGAAAATCAATTTAAAAGTAAAATCCAAATTTTCCATACCGATAATGGGACAGAATATTTTAATCAGCCATTTAAAATATTCCTTCAAGATAATGGGATTTTACATAAGAGTTCATGCCCTAATACCCCTCAACAGAATGGCATAGCTGAACGTAAGAATAGACATATCCTTGAAACGGCCAGAGCCCTTATGTTTGGAAAAAATGTGCCTAAATTTTATTGGGATGATGCCATTCTTGGGGCAACCTACCTGATAAATAGGATGCCTAGCAGGCCTTTATCATATAGGACTCCTCTTCAGGTTCTCAACAATTTTTTTAATATTCCCTATTTGGAAAATAACCTACCATTAAGGGTATTTGGTTGTGTGAGCTATGTCCATATTCATAATGTCTCTAAGCTTGATCCTAGGGCTGTCAAATGCATTTATCTAGGCCCCTCTGGAACGCAAAAAGGATATAAGTGTTATGATCCTTTAAACAAGAGATTATATGTGTCAATGGATGTCACATTTAATGAGAAAGTTCCATTTTACTTGACTGTTTCGGCTCAGGGGGAGAAAAATATGTATAAGTCAGATCCTCAACATGTTTTTTCTGATCCATTTAAGATTTCAGAAGCACATCCCAATTATTTAGAACCACCCGAAATTGACTCCAAAGATTTAGGATCTGATCCTTTAACTGAATCTGCAAACAATAGCTTATTTGCTCCCTTCCCTACGTTTGAAACAGAAACTACAACAAACAAGTCTGATTTGGGGCCACAAGAGTGTACAAAAATTAAGAGCCCTAAGAGAGATACTAGACGGCACATAAAACAGGTCTACACACGCAGGAACTTGACAGGTATGGGTCCTCAAGAACCTGAACAGCCCCATGAACCTGAACCGCTGGAAAGTCCTCAAGATGTGGAAGATGGCAACGGTGGAGGGGGAGATTCAGATCTGAATGTGCCAATTGCAAAGAGAAAACAGCCAAGAGCATGCACGAAGCACCCAATAGAGAGATTTGTGTCATACCAGGCACTTAATCCTAAACATCATGCCTTTGTCACACACCTTGATACTGTGCAGGCACCACGGAATATATATGATGCTCTCACTATTCCTGAATGGAAGAAGGCAGTGTTGGAGGAGATGAATGCACTAGAAAATAATGAGACTTGGGATGTAGTCAAACTTCCTAAGGGAAAACGAGCAGTGGGGTGCAAATGGGTGTTCAATCTTAAGTACAAAGCTGATGGTAGCCTTGAGAAATACAAGGCGAGACTGGTGGCTAAAGGTTTTTCTCAAAAATACGGGATGGATTACAATGAAACATTTGCTCCTGTGGCCAAACTCAATACCATTAGAGTTCTTCTCTCAATTGCTGCCAACCTTGATTGGCCATTGCACCAAATGGACGTAAAAAATGTGTTCTTAAATGGTGATCTTAAGGAGGAAGTATACATGAAGATGCCCCCTGGATTCTCTAAGGAGGATGATCAGGTTTGTAGACTAAAGAAGTCGTTGTATGGCTTAAAGCAATCCCCAAGAGCGTGGTTTGAGAAATTCACCAGTGTCCTAAAGTCACAGGGATACACTCAAGGGCAGAGTGACCACACACTCTTCTTTAAGCATGCAAAGGGTAAGATTGTGGTTCTCTCAGTGTACGTTGATGATATAATCTTAACAGGGGATGATCCAGATGAAATTATGCGTGTGAAATCAGCTCTAAATCAGCAATTCCAGGTTAAAGACTTGGGAGAGATGAAGTATTTCTTGGGAATGGAGGTTGCTAGATCCAAGACAGGGATTTACATCTCCCAAAGAAAATACATCCTGGACTTGTTAACAGAAACAGGAATGTTGGGATGTAGACCTAGTGACACCCCAATTCGGGCTGACAAGATACGAGATGAAGGTGATCTAGGGAAACCTGTGGATATAAGGAGATACCAAAGGATGGTTGGAAAGCTTCTTTATCTATCACATACACGGCCTGACATAGCATATGCTGTTGGGGTGGTGAGTCAACATTCTCACAACCCAAAGCAAAAACATTTGAATGAAGTTTATCGAATCCTACGGTACTTAAAAGGATCTCCAGGACGTGGCCTACTGTTTAGGAAATCAGATTCTAGGGAAACTGTGTTATTCACCGACGCTGACTGGGCAGGTGATCAAGAGGATAGAAGATCTACCTCTGGGTACTGCACATTTGTCTGGGGTAATTTAGTGACTTGGAGGAGTAAAAAACAACCGGTTGTCTCAAGAAGTAGTGCAGAGGCTGAGTTGAGAGCTATTGCTCTTGGTATTTGTGAAGGGATATGGATTAAACGTGTGTTAGAAGAATTAAAATTGGCCCTGACATTACCAATCCGTTTGTTATCAGATAATAGGGCAGCTATCAGTATTGCTCTAAATCCTGTACAACATGATCGAATGAAGCATGTTGAAATTGATCGGCATTTTGTGCGTGACAAGATAGATGAAGGCGTTGTTGACCTCAGATATGTTCCGACAAAAGAGCAAACATCAGACGTGTTCACCAAGGGTCTGGCTAGAGAAAAATTCGAATATTTTGTTGGCAAGTTGGCCATGTTTGATTTGTATGTGCCAACTTGAGGGGGAGTGTTGTTAGATCCCTATTTTTTAGTAGCAAGTTGTTAGATAATATTAGTATTTATCTATGATATATTGGAATATCTTTATTTTGTAAGTTTGTTAGGATTTATTATTTGTAATCCTGTTAAATAATTCAGGCCATATGTTTCGGCCAGTTAGAAAAATTAGGAGGCAGATCTGTTCGGCCAGTTGGAGACTTCTAAGGGCTGAACACTTGTATATATTAAACCCTAGATGATCAATGAATGAATTCGGATATTTCAGAGCCATTTATATGTGTTATTTAATTCTTCAATGAGGTTCTCCATTTTCTCTGTACCAGATGCAATACTTCATTAAGTATATGAATATGGGATCCTTTGCATAATTATCACAGTTTCTATTCTACATTCACTTATAAATAGGCAACTTGGACAATAAAGAAGTTTTGAAATGTTGATGCATCTCTAATATCATTTTCATTCTGAAATATAAGTTACACTTTAACTATTCCGAAATATAGGATTTTCCCCCCTATAAGATATATGCAAATATTAATTTGAGTCATTCTTCTTTTATAGGTATATTCTAGCAGTTTTTTCTGTATAAAACATTAAATTGTGATTTGACTATTCGGAGAAGTTATACAGAGAATGCACTTGAGCCATAAATATAATGTTGTCTATTGGGACTTCTTTTTCTAAAACAGTTATATATAGAAAGATAGTAAAAGATACATGCTTATATCTTTTAATGCTGTCTATGTAATTCTAAGCAGGATATGCAATTTTTCATCTCTTTCAGGCCATGCACGCTGCTCCAATATATATTTCTGAGACTGCTCCAACTCAGATACGAGGTCTATTAGTTTCTCTCAAAGAATTCTTTATAGTTCTTGGAATGATAGTAAGTTCTTTGTCTTTTCCCTTCGGACTTCAAAATTTTTTCCTGATCTAAATATATAATGAAATTTGCCCATGGCATTACCTTTTATGATGGTTTGCATCATCGCTTCTTTAGAGTGTTAAAAGTTGGTCATAAAGAGTCCCCCCTAGACATCTGCTTGCGTTGCATTTGGTAACTTTCCAGAATCTTTTGCAGGTTGGCTTTGGGTTTGGTAGTATTCTTGTTGACATGGTTTCTGGCTGGCGCTATATGTATGCTGCTAGTACTCCATTAGCTGTCATAATGGGAGTTGGCATGTGTTGGCTTCCATATTCTCCTAGATGGCTACTGTTACGTGCTATACAAGGAAAGGGAAATAGCCAACATTTAAGAGAGGCTGCAATTCTTTGTTTGCACCGTCTTAGGGGTCCAGCTATTGGTGACTCAGCTCCTCTACTGGTAGATGAGATTATGAGTGAGCTTTATTATGTAGGCGAAGAGAAAGAAGTCACGATGAGGGAGGTTTTCCAGGGGAAATGCTTCAAAGCTGTTGTGATTGGAGCAGGACTGCTCTTGTTTCAGCAGGTAATTATATTCCTTAAGAAGCAGAATACAAATGATTAAATATGCCTACAGTTTGTGTCCTTATAAAGTGGAATTTATGACAGATCACTGGACAACCAAGTGTCCTCTATTATGCTGCATCAATCCTTCAGGTATTTAGACAGTTTAGTTGGAGTGAACTCGGTAAAAATTAACAAGAACCTATCTTTACATTGTCATCATTGTAGTAGTCCTGAGTCATAATTTAGTTCAACCTGGTGTTCTGGTAGAGTGCAGGATTCTCTACAGCCCATGATGCTACCCGAGTTTCTATTCTCCTTGCCTTACTAAAGGTAGACATATTGTTAATTTAAATCATATTTTATTTTTATGCTTTTGTTGACAGTCTCATATAGTGTGAACACAAAGTTTTCTTTAGCATTCTAAATTAAGCCATATATGGAGTATTGGTATGAACTATTTCATGCATGTGACTTGTTGTTCAGCTCTTTTGAAGTGTTATAAAAGGCTTTAGACCTGCTCTTTGTTTGTTCTGGTATTCTTTGTGGATGGTGGGCAGCGGGGGTGCATGCAAAATTCATGTTCAGAAATCAGAACTAGAAAACAATGCTGGAACAAAATTTTTCAACATTTACTGTCTTTTATTCTCTCTCTCTCTCTCTCTCTCTCTATAATTTTTTGATTTATTTTTAAACTATTTCTTCTTGGTTATTTTTAGGGACAATTGCACATAAGTCCCAAGTAAGAGAATTAATTTCATATAGGTCCCAAGGAGTTATTAATGACAACTATTAACAACTGCAATAGCCTTGGTTAACAAGTGAAGGAGTTGTCGATGGACCTGTCTGAAATTAATTCTCTTACTCGGGACCTATTTGCAATTCTCCCTTATTTTTATTATATATAGTGAACCTCAAGAATGATAAAGGATAACTCTTATCTCTTCCACCCCTCTCCATTTTCGTATTTGTTTATGATCATATGTCCATGTGAAGGCACTTAAATCTGTTTCCATTTCATTTGTCCATGTAGTTAATTATGACTGCTGCTGCTGTTGTCGTTGTGGACAGTCTTGGAAGGAGACCTTTGCTGCTTGGAGGGGTTTCAGGGATGGTAAGTTTTATAGATTTAATGACAATTTCCTGAGATTGCAAAACTCTTATTGTCTTTCTGTGGATTTATTGCAATATGTTTGGTTGCAATTACTGTCTATAAAAAAGTAAATAGAATGATCTAGGCATGAGCCGTTCAAAGGCTAGAAATCTTCTAGAGAGACTCATTAAGGGTGTTTGCTGATTGGCAGGTTATAGCCTTGTTCCTCCTGGGTTCATATTACTTGTTCCTAAATGATGCATTGACTATTGCGATAGTTGGTCTTCTGCTGTATGTGGGGTGTTACCAGGTACATAAAAATATAAGAGACACACAGACACAATTTCACATTTTAATTTCTGTTACAGTTTTTCATTCTTTAACTGCTCCTATGTATAATTATGATCACGCCGACAACTGATTAAATTAGGACTTTGGGAAGGTGAGTGGGTGAGTCAGAATGAAAGGAAAGAAACAAAAATTGGCGAGATATTTGGACATTATGCATGTAGCAGTAAATTCCTGGATTCGTTATAATTTAACCATGATAATTTTAAAAAATATCTGTTTTACATGTAATTATGGTGCAATTAAAATAAATATCTTTGTGAAAAATGCAAATTTTTAAGTGGAAATGGTAATAATGTAAGCATATGTGTGCATCTAAGTTGCAGAGTTCTTGTTGCAACTAATCTCTTCCAGTTTTTTCAGTCCTTTTTGCATTATCTGATACAGAGAACATTCAAGTAGTAGTTAAGAGAAAAGTAGGCTGTTGTTAGTTTTGTTAATTAAACAGTAATTAACTAGCTGTTAGTGACCACTGGCAATTAGCCAAGGATTGTATAATTTCCGGTCATCCATATGGATTACAAATAAGATGAGAAATGGAGGGAAGCATCTATGTGGATAATGAATGCCGTCAAAGAACTTATGTCACTGGTTATGCTACCAGTTTCTCAGAAATAGCGTGGAAACTAGTTAAGAAAGGCTGTGCTAGGATGATGCGAATGCAATGCCTTCTTGGCTCCTTCTGACTTTAAAAGAATAATATTAGTGACCAGCCTCTGAACCACTAATTTTTAGTAGCAGGGACCAAACAGTAGGTTCCAGTATTCTGATTGATTAACTTGGGCAGTACTTCTCATCAATGTGCCTTTGACGAGGCTTTTTGTGGATTCTGGTTTGGAATGATCAATGCTTCTCTAACCTTACAAAATGCTATTTAATTCAAGAATATTGGTAGGAAGATGGAAGCCTTTCCTCTTCTAAATAACTCTACTTCTCTTCTCCTGAAACAAAAAAGAGAATGCATGATGTACTAGGAAGTCACCAAGCTTGAGGTGGTTTCTTCTTAGTTCTGGGCTTCTCGCATTTCTTTGAGGAAACTAGTGAACTATAGCTTGTATATACTGTAAGCATGGCTAGACTTGTGAGAGAAGGAAAAAGGGTCATTTCACAAGTGTGAATATAAGTAAAATCATAAAAAAATCATTTAAAGCAACTTCTGAGGTAGCAACATCTTGACCAAATCAAGGGTCATTTCACAAGTGTGAATATAAGTAAAATCATAAAAAATCATTTAAAGCAACTTCTGAGGTAGCAACATCTTGACCAAATTCACAATGATGAATATAAGTAAAATCATAATCTTTGTACCATCAATTCCACTCCTCATCGATTTCACTTTCCAAAATAAAAATTATGAATTGATTGTTACCATTGATGAGGAGTGGAATTGATGGTAATCAGCTGTTAGCAGCTGGCTTTGTGTAAGATATTAGAACGAATGAATGTGATGAAGATCTCATATATACGAAAGAGACACGATTGTGAAGGAAAAAATATTTCAATTCAGTTGTTCTTAGGTTATTAAGCGTGGGCTCAAAATTTTTAGCAAGTAGCAGGTGAGCAAAAGCATAACAATGCTTTATGGGGGACTTGTGGTGCTCCTATAACTATAAGTATATGATGGCTGCTTCAGTTGGATGGGGAACTCTACTTCAAAAGCTAGCTGTTGAGGTGGGAGGACCAACCCACTTAAATACCTCATTGAGCATCCCATTCTACTCAATGTGGGATTTGGTATCCCATATTACCTAATCTCCATCAACATCCTAGTTTTGTCAGTTGCTTAGGCTCATATCAATTGATTTTGTAAACAGAGATGCATCTAAATATTTTCTTCCAAGCATGAATCCTAGTGATTGACTGATAGTTCTTAGACTCTATACCTTGCATCAACCGCTTAAGAAATGTAGTTTCTCTCTATCATTATTCTATTTTCAAGGCAATCCGAACTGTATTGGAATTCTCATTGCTACTTAGTCATCTGGGTTTCATATTTTATTTAATATCTGTATTCTGTACATCATGTGACTGCATAGCTCATTGCATTCTTGCAGATATCCTTTGGTCCAATTGGATGGCTTATGATATCGGAGGTTTTCCCTTTGCGATTAAGAGGGAGAGGGCTTAGCATAGCAATACTTGTCAATTTTGGAGCCAATGCTCTCGTTGCCTTTGCCTTTTCTCCATTAAAGGTGATAGATTTAATTTTGTGAATAACTCTAGAGTTGCTTTGGCATCATCGAGATGTCTCACATTTAAGGCAACTGCGAAATCTCAGGAATAATTAATTTTATGCTTTTCTTCTTGAACAATTCTAAAATACTTGCTAAAATTATTTGCATTCTTTTGTTAAGGGCCATCTAGAGACAAAACGTGATGGTCAACGGAAAGTGTGAGAACCAAATTTGAAAGGAAAAACAATAAAAGACATTATTCAAACTTATTCCACAGTTTAGGTATAAAATTTTTATTTTAAGCTCTGAAACCTCGGGTAACTACTAACTAATGCTAAATTAGTGCCGTTCAAATTCAAATAATGAATGTCTGGTTAAGGTATGAGAAAGTAGCGCAAGCATAATGGCGCCCTTAATCATTTAAGTGATGTCACCATTTGTGTTAAGCTATAAATTTTGTGAAGCATGCTGTGTATGTAATGGCTGAATCATGTTAGATTAGGTCAATCATTGAACGAAAAGGACTGATCTGACTAAGATAAAACAGCAAACCTGAACATACTGCTAAGTTAACTGATTGACTTTCATACTCTGACATTTGGGAAATCTGTGGAGAGTGCAGCATATCCAGAAGTTGAGTATTTTAACCATAAGATATGTTTTCAGAAACTCATCTTTTCAATCCAATATCAAAATGAGTGGGTCTTGGTGAAACAGGCTTTGGCCACTTAAGCACGAAGTCCCAAGTCCGAGTCTGTTTGAAAGTAGAAAATGCAATTGGAAGAGCTACCCTTAATTGAGTCTGACAATGCTCGAATCTGACTTAATCAGATTGCTATATAAAAAAAGCTTTTCAATCAAATTAACTTCAAAACATTCAACCTCCAAGCTTCCCATAAAATTGTTTCTGACATTTATGTATGAACTTTGGGATCTGCCGCCGCTGATGCTGTGAATTTTATAACAGGAATTGCTGGGAGCTGGAATCTTGTTCTACATATTCTTTGTGATAGGCCTTTGCTCTCTTGTCTTTATATACTTTATTGTACCAGAAACCAAAGGCCTTACGCTTGAAGAGATTGAGGCCAAATGCCTCTAAGGAGCTGCGTTTCTGTGCTTTGTCATTGGGGGAGTTCAACGGCGAAATTGATATTCTTTTGTTTGGATGTCTTTTTTTTTGTGTGCATATGGGACAGTGAAATCATGTAGATCTTTTACATTCACAAGCTTTGTGAATGCATGTAATATACTCCCTCTCTCCCTTATTCCTTATTATAAGAGCCAAAAAGGTAAAATCACACAGATTAAGGAAGTGGTTGAGAAGATAAATATGTGTGAAATAAGGGTAAAGGGTAAAAAATGACCATGTACTTATGCCTCATGTGCACCCAACACCTCATACTGTTTTTTGACTCAAAATTATCCTCCTACTTTTAAACTTGGCTCAATAATGCCTCTCCGTCCAAATTGTCCAAACGTCCGTCACTTTTTAAAAGGGTGGGTCCCACGTTTGATCACCACTGAATGCTTGTACATTTGCCTCTCATGCACCTTTTTTTTTATCAAAATTCATAACCTCTCATGCATGTTCTGGGCAATACTTTTGTACACTTCATATTAATCACTATCGGGTAGCTCCCAAAATATTCACGCCACTGGTAATTATGTATTTATAGTATGTACATAATTTCTTATAAATCAGGAAATAGATATAAATTAATTTAGGTAATTATGTATTTATTATAAATAAATACTCCCTCAGTCCCTATATATAAGAGTAAAAAATTTGAATTGTTTTGTCCTTTTTATAAGAGCCTGTCCAAATTTATCAAAGCATTTAATGAATTTTTTCTCACTTTACTCATCATTATTCTCTCTATTTACATTCTCTTTCATACTCATTTATAATAATATTATCATATTTCTCTCTCTTATACACTTAATCATAAATAAGAGCAAACTTGAGAAAACAAAATTATTTCAAATACATTTATCTCTCCCAACTACATCCTTAATATGTGTGATTTTACCTCTTTGACTCTTATAATAAGGGATGGAGGGAGAGGGAGTATTAGGATTAGGGTTAGATTGTGGGTGAGAGGGAGTAAAAAATAAGACCCAAATCCTAATATTTATTTAGGATAAATACAATTAACATCTCACCCACAATTATCTCTAACAATCTAACCCTAATCCTAATATTTATTATAAATACAATTAATATCTCACCCACAATTGTCTCTAACAATGTAACCCTAATCTTAATATTTATTTACCATAAATACAATTAATATCTCACCCACAATTGACCCTAATCCTAATATTTATTTACAATAAATACAATTAATATCTCACCCACAATCTGACCCTAATCCTAATACTCCCTCCGTCCCTTATTATAAGAATCAAAGATGTGAAATCACACATATTAAGGAAGTAGTTGAGAGAGATAAATGTGTTTGAAATAATTTTGTTTTCTCAAGTTTGCCCTTATTTATGATTGAGTGTATAAGAGAGAAAAATGTGATAATAGTGTTATAAATGAGTATGAAAGAGAATGTAAATAGAGAGAATAATTATTGATAAAGTGGGAAAAAATTCATTAAATGCTTTGACAAATTTGGATAGGCTCTTATAAAAAGGACAAAACCATTCAAATTTTTGGCTCTTATATATAGGGACGGAGGGAGTATTTATTTATAATAAATACATAATTACCTAAATTAATTTATATCTATTCCATGATTTATAAGAAATTATGTACATACTATAAATACATAATTACCAGTGGCGTGAATATTTTGGGACCTACTTGATAGTGAATAATATGAAGTGTACAAAAGTATTGCCCAGAACGTGCATGAGAGGTTATGAATTATGATAATAAAAAAAAAGGTGCATGAGAGGCGAATGGACAAGCATCCAGTCAAGCATCCAGTGGTGATCAAACATGGGACCCACCCTTTTAAAAAGTGACGGCCGTTTGGGCAATTTGGACGGAGAGGCATTATTGGGCCAAGTTTGAAAGTAGAAGGATAATTTTGAGTCAAAAAATAGTAGGAGGTGTTGGGTGCACATGGGGCATAATTGCATAAGTACATGGTCATTTTTGACCCTTTACCCCTGAAATAATTTTGTTTTTTCAAGTTTACCCATATTTATGATTGAGTATATAAGAGAGAGAAATTTGATAATAGTATTATAAATGAGTATAAAAGAGAATGTGAATAGAGAGAATAATGATGGATAAAGTGTAAAAAAACTTATTAAATGCTTTGATAAATTTAACCAAGCTCTTATAAAAAGGGATAAAACTATTCAAATTTTTTGCTCTTATATATAGGGAAGGAGGGAGTAATATTTAAGGGGAGCCAAAATTTTCAGATAAAAAAAGGGGGAGCCAAAAATTAATTTGTATAAAGTTAGGGTAGATGTTTCACAAATTGTGTTAATTTCCAACTCTTCTATATAAATATGATGCATTTTATCAAATAATGAAAGAATTACTAAGTAATTATGTAGATTTTTATACATTGTGTAAACTTCCAAATAAGTTGTATTCCTTATTACTCGTAAAAATAAAATTTATCATACATTTTATCTCTGAATATATAATTTAGTCAAATGATAGAGACTACAGTAAAAATTCCAACTCTTAATGAAGACACGATGCATTTTATTAAATCTTGAAAACAAAAAGAATAATGATATGAAGTATTTTGTGTATATTCATAAACCATATGAAACTTTAAAACTATTTATGACTTATAAATGGTATAATGTACTGTAAACCTTATATTTATATGGATATTAATAATGATTGTCAATAGTTCAATGAAGGAGTTATCAAAAGGGTAAGCTGCAAATTTGTTCCGGAATTTGCTCAAGATTTATTTTGTCCTGAAAGTTTTTTTTAATGTTTAAATTTGCCCCAAAAGTTTTAAAATATAATAATGTTGTCATTTTCCATTAAAATATCATCGCTGACCATTGAAAAATGGATATTGACCATTAATTTTTTAATGGTAAAGGGAAAAATTACAACTTTTTAGAATTTTCAAGGAAATTTGGGGGAAGAGAAACTTCTAGGGTAAAATAGCTTATAAGTGAAAACTTCAGGGATGAATTTGCACCTTAACCTTTGTTAAAAAGTTCTAGACAAGACTATAGTGGAAATCATTGATAAATTTATCAGGAACATGATAACATAATTAGTATACATTTTACATTGAATTGAAATAATAATATCTTTTTAAACATTCTAACTTCATAACATCAATATCTAACTTGAAAAGTATTACTCTCTCTCCATTCCTAAATATAGAATCTATTTTGAGAGGTGAACTTAGTACTAAATATAAGACACTTTTCTAATTGTTCCTAACATTTCTTCAAATTATCCCCAATAATAAACAAGCAAGAGAAGAAGAATAGGGATAAAGGTATATGGTAAGGACTTGTTGGTTAACTTTAACTAACTTAACTAACATCCTTAATATAATCAGATTAGGTAAATATATCTTACATTTAGGACCGAAGGGAGTACTAATTTACTAGCAGTAGTTTTACAAAACAATTGATTTTCTTAAAAAAAAAAATACATTATAGATATATCAAGCATGAGTGAATTATCCTGAAATGAAGTTAATTTATATATGAATTTTTCCCGAAAAGAAAAACTCCACCTTGGAGCCTTAAATATTAAATAATTGACTCATTTCTGCCTCAATTTTTCAATTAAGAAAACCTTCATTAACTTCATTTATCTAATGACAAAAGAGTTAATTTTTATTACTACCTCCACTTCTAACATACTAGACTACTAGTAGGTTGGAGTTGGATTTAATCAATTCACTTTGTTTCTTGTACTTATCATTTTTAACATAAAATATCGCATTTGACTGCATGATCCCTAAGGGAGTTTGCATAAAGGGTTATTTCAATACAAACGGTTTAAGAGGATGTATAAGTGAAACTAGGACAAATTTTTTTTCAAATATTTAATTTAGCTAATTTTCTGATTTATCAAAGATGTGAGGTAATATTATTATTTTTATAATATCTGTTCATTCTTTTAATAATAAGGAAAATTTCAGATGATGATCAGTGTAGTAAGTTAACTTTCATTTCCCCCAAAAAAATGATGAAGTTTTACTACTACTAATACTAAAATGAAAATAAAATAAATTTTGTGGGTGTAAAGACATTGGTGCGCTTCTTCTTTTTTTTCTAACCTAATTAACAACTACAGTTAACAAATTTCAAACAACACTCAAGAGAAATGATAAACGGGAATGACACAGGTGCTAAGGAAAAAAATAAATAGGTTCTCTGAAATCATCATATTGCATTGAAGCCTTTAGGAAGTTACGTGAAATTAAGCCGGATTGTATTAGTAATTATTAATGTAATTGATTGAACCGTTATAGACAACTTTCCAGAGACATAATTGTTATCGACAATTCAATAAGCAATATTAACAATTGCCAATACAATTCGGTTTGATCTCGTTCAATTCTCTATGAATTTCAATATAATTTAATGATTTTGAGGAACTTCAATATTATTTTTTCTATTTCTTGAAACCTGTACATAATTCTCTCTAAGTTTTAGGCTTTCGCTATAAACCTCAAATTCAGTTGTTATAACTTAGGAGAGCCCAGGAATGCAATCCTTGGATATGAACACATAAAGGTTATTTTCATTGCTTAGTTTTACTAGCTTATAACTACAATAATAATACTCAAGAAAGATTCTTAAGGCTGGTTCAATCACAACCAATCTATTTTTTCTTGTTACAAAAAAAAAAAATCAATCCAATTCTAAAGATAGAGAAGTTTTCATGTATGTCCAGCCAACTATGTTTGACGTAAGGTTCTGACTTCTGAAGCAAAAAACCTATATTGAGGAGAGAAAAACTCATTGATGCCTCAAAATGATGTTTAAGTTAGCTTTTAGGCAAAAGGACTCATGGCTAGAAGTCACATTAAAGTTGGAGCAACTTTATTAAACTTTTGACTTTTATTTATATTAAAACTTTATGAAACTAACTTTTCATATATCATCCAATCAAGTTTATGTTAAACTAACATTTCTACAAAAACCCAAACAAACATAATTCACATTATACTAATTAATTTTTACTGCAACTTCAGTTTACAAAAGTAAATAGAAATAATAATATCTTTTAAGCCAAAAATCATCATATATTACAAGCCCAATCAGCAGCACCCCTGATTTGAGGTGAAACCCACCATAGCATCAATGACTGGTAATGCCACAAGGATTATAAGGTTGTATCTCTGAACATTATATCATTGATTTTGCTAATAGCAATATCTGATATGGGCTCAATGGCCTTCTCGTCTCCCTCCCCAGAACAATTGATTCGGGAGGGATCTCTACTGAATCCATCTGAAAACGAAATGTCCCAATTAATCATGAAAATTCAACAAATGAATCACATCACCAACAGGCAACAACAGTGTTCACAACAGATAAATCCAAACTATAACACTCCATTGCCAAAAGGCCTTAAAACAATTTTTTTATGTGTTGGAAAAAACAAATTGTCAAGATTATTAACATGCCCAAGATACTTAAAAGAGTAATCCAGACAAGAGCAAAAAGCTTATGGGAGAAAGGCCTTATCACAAAAGAAGTTAACATGGAACTTACCATAAATTGTGTTCGAGGATGCGGAGGAAGGTGTTCACATGGAGTTGAGGCCAATGTAGAATCCCAGTCCTAACACAATGGTCACCATAACATATGTTGGCACTGCCAGAACATTGAGTGACAAAACCATGAGTTGACGTGACAAAGAAATTGCACGCTCTATAATCCAAGACGTGAGATAATTTATATTAAAATAGTGAACTACATCAAATAGCGGTGCTGGCATAGAAAAGAAAAAGCTTTCTATCAGTACTCAGACAGGCCAACAACAATAAATAATGATCCTTCAAAATTTCATTTAAAAACAGCAGGAGGGTAGAAAAAAAGATATCATATTCATTTACACCGGAGTTTTCTTACTTGAGCAATTCTTTTTTTTTTTTTAGCAGCAAAACTTCATTGCGTAAAGATAATAACTGCAGTTTACAAAGATACAAACAAATAGGAAAGCAGAAAACAAAAGTACAACAGTAATGACATATAGTTACTCAACCAATGCCTTCTCGGTTAACTTCTGCATAAAAGTACGGCAGATGCTTCACAAAAGATAGAAGCTAGAAGAAGTGGTGATTCATGAGCAATTATGAACTTGTAACAATAAATTATTCATATTTATCATGTGAAGCTTTTAGAGATATGCATGTCATCTGCTTCAGTCATAACCCTGCTGATTCTGGCTACCACAGCTTTATAGAGAGGAATACTGCCTAAAACCCTAGCTTTATATGATGATTATATTAGTCACCCTTATATTCATTACTCACTCTTGTGCTCATTATATGAGCTTAAACTTTCAATTGACTTGTCCTTTTTATAAGAGCCCACTAATAAAGGTTGTCTTGGCATTTATTATATTTTTACCATTTTTACCCCTAATTAATTATATTCTCTCTCTTCATGTTTTATCAATATTACATTATTTTTTATAATTTCTACCATTATTATTCTATTTTTCTCTTCTACTTGTGCCCTAATAAATATGAGCTGTACACTGCTCTTCCAAACATTCTGGTCAGTTCGTCCTTCATGCTAAGTGAAGAAGATGATAGCCTTTGAGCCTTCAACATGGCGTTCATCTCTTATCTCTTCGATTTGGAGCAAAGAAATGGCAGTTGAACTGTATGCTGCACTTCCAATCATTCTGGCCTTCATGCTTAGTGAAGAAGATGATAGCCTTTGGCCCTTCAACATGGCGTTTCTCTCTTATCTCTTCGATTTAGAGCAAAGAAATGGTAGTTAAACTGTATGCTACACTTCCAATCATTCTGGCCAGTTCTTCCTTCTTGCTTAGTGAAGAAGATGATCGCCTTTAGGCCTTCGTCATGCTGCTCATTCTGAAGCCTAATTTCGACAAGTATAACTATTTTAATTTGTAAAGTTTGGTTTTCTGAAAACCCACTCTTCAAGGCCATTAATGGTCTTATTTTGTTTGTATTATAAAAAATTTGAATTTGAATGGGCTTAGGTATGTAAAAGTTATATGACTATATGTCTTTTCATCTTATATATATTGACTTTTTTTTGAAAGAGACAGATAAAGAGAGATTTGGTTAGATGCTTCAATGGAATACCCAAGAAAGGATCAACCTTTATCTTTCAGCGATTTGTATTCTCCCAAGAAAGAGCCGAATGTGCTTAAACGAAGGATCATAATTGTACTAACATTCATCCTTACCTAATACAGGAACCTAGAACTCATTTTGAACAATTATTTCAAATTGCAAAGTCACGAGGTGACGAGAAAAAGATGCAACTACGCACTATAAAGTCAAAAGATCCAATTTATCTTAGTATGCAGCACCAAGCGTTTGAGCTTTCATGAACAAATATCCTAATATGCAGTGCTAACTGTTTCAGCTTTACACAGTAAAATAACTCAAATTCAAAACAAGGCATATAAACTACAAATAAATCTAAATTAAAATGATAAATCTAGTATTGTTGAGAGCACAGCACAGCTCGGCCTTTTTTCCATGGTTCATTCATAACATGATGGAATTGATGCTTCCTCAGAATTCTGTATTTCCATGTGGTTCACACGCGCGTTCATCTTAATACATCAACACCAATAAATACAACAACAATTTGAAACCAAGTAACATTCAATCTAAATTATATGATCTACCAAAACTGTGGGGAAGGCAGGAAGAGACATGGATGAGGCTAATGCCTCACAAATTGGCGGTTATCATCTGCAGCAATTTTGTTACCATAAGGATTGCTTTCACTGAATCCATGTTTGCCTCCTTCAATCTTACGCATTTTCTTCCTATGCTTTGAAGCGCCACTGTCCAAGCCTAAACTCACCTTTGGTGGATTTGAAAAACAGAATGAAGCCGCCACAGCCTGCCATTAAGTCACAGCAGCCAAAACATCATCACCCTGTGTACTCACCAACTACTTGTTCAATTTCTTTTTTGGAAACTAAGAGGATCAGTCAATATCCTATCATGTTCTCAATCTGAAACCCAGCATCCTTATCCAGATATTAAAAAAATGAAGACTCATCCCAGCTTAACAGACACCATTATTTTCATCCTGACATGCACCAAGTCCTCCTTTTCTTTGTGGTCAAACACATGGACATCAAGGATTAGAAATCATTTCACACACTGAGGAACATGAAGTCCACTTTCTCAAGTATTCTTACTACGCCTAAATCATTTATGATATGCTTAATAAACGCAGTTATCCATCTAGTTACTAGAAATCATGGGAAAACAAAAAAATGACAGCCAAGTGCAAGGTAAAAGCTGAACCTGTAAATCAAGGCGATGAACATTAAATATGTCCTTCATAGAGTGTGAATTATATGCTAGAATATATGATCTGTAAGCATCTTTAGCTGCCTTGTTCAAATAATAATTGTTACCCACCAGCTTTTCCTGCATAAAACAGATCAATCCTTATATGATCATCAACAGTTGATTGCTTTGATGGATAATGTTTAATAAAATAAAAACAGGAATGTACCAGGTGAGACTGAACATTTGACAGCTTCTTTTCATCGAATAAATATTCTTTCACAGGAACCTTTGCCGCCTGAAATTTAAAGCATATTAAATTTTGATGATACAAGCCAAATTAAATCTCCTAGACATGTCACTCGTCTATTTTACTAGTTGATGCATGTCAAGTAAAATTGAGTGAATAAGGTCCTCGGAAACATGCATCAACTATCGTTCACTAGTCTATTTTACTTGACACGTCACTCAACCCTCAAGTTCCTATTTCGAAACCTGCTTTTTATCACGTCCAGCAAATGCAAACACAGAGAACTACTGGATCAGCTTATTCATTATCCAATGATATTAATGGGTGAAACTGACCTTCAGATAGCGAAGAAATTGCAACTCTTCAGGAATCAGGAAAAGCAAGGCATTTCCTTTGCCACCTTCCCCCCGAGCTGTCCGACCAACCCTGTGGATATATTCCTGGAAGCAGTGTAAAAACCAAGTTATAAGTCCCATTAAGCATAATAAAGCCTGGAAACAAATAATAATAAAATGGTAATCAGTGAAGAACAATGAATACCTTAGGTTCATCAGGAGGATCATACTGCACAATCCAGTCCTACAAAGAAAAAGGAGAAAAAAAATAAATGTTAAACACAGCCATTACATGATTTAAACTGAATGATTAGCCAAAGGATCCTAGAAGATAAGAAACAAAATTTTGTATCACTAGGCTAGAAACCTTTATGAGGTCAGCTGATCCTAACAAGTAGACAGATGCTAGATTGTTTGATTACACGTTAACCCTTACAAGTAGACATTTGTATTTAACATATGACAAATTTAAATTTTTCTCATTAAACAATAAACAGAAAATGCAGAGGTATAAACATACCACATCAGGTATATCAAGTCCGCGGGCAGCAACATCAGTACAGAGCAAAATTCCCTTTTCTGCTTTGCAGAAGTTAAAGAAGGTAGTAGTACGTGTCTGTTGCTTTTGTTTTCCATGTATATTATAGCAATCAATCTGTATGTAATTGAGAAGGTCTGCATGAAACTTCACAGAGTTGCATGAAGAGAAAAAGACCATCATCTTTTTTTTTGAGTGATATCTCTTCAAGAAGGAGTAAAGAACAACAAAACGTTTGGCACAGGGAACAAGAACATAGCCCTGCTGCAATCCTTCATTAGTGACCTACATGATGAGGATTTTGTCAGAGAGTAATACAAAATGATGTTGATAATTAAATTGAATGGAAATAAAACAAGTGGATGCATCACCTTGGTTCTCCCATCATCTACATCAACATATATAGGAGTTGTCTGAAATGACAAGCGGGCAAGATCCTCAACCTGTAATTTGAGAGAAAAAAGGTTTGATTATGAATCCAAGACAGTATGAAGGGGCATTGCCCATATTCTCTCTTTCAGGTACAGTAGACATCAATCAGTTCCGATTTCTAGTGTTCTGGAACAGAAAAATTCTACACATTTATGAAAAATTACTAAAAAAGCTGACATAGGATTTTATTCCAGAAGTGGAGCACAGTAAAGATTAGACAAACCTTCTTAGTTTGGGTGGCTGAAAACAAAGCTGTTTGCCTATTCTGCACAGAGAAGCAGATTTAATTAGTCCACAGCCATTAAGTAAAAGTGGAAAAATTCAAATACTATAAAAAACACTTCTGATATTTTAGTAAATATAATATCTTAAGAGGAATAATAAAATGAGAACTAAGCAAGTTAGAAACCATGAATAAACCTCAACAAAGCTAGAGTCCCTCTAGACTCAAGTATGTATAGCAGCCCAAACATGAGAAAGGATCAAAGGATACTTATGATAACTGAATTCATTTTCAATGTAATCTCCAAATCAAGATTTGAATATATCTAGGAGCAATAAGGCAACAAGATGAAGACATGTCTACCTTTGGTAAGATTTTAATGATCTGCTTCATTTCCTCCTCAAAGTTGGCTTCCAATATCCTGTCAGCTTCATCAATCATGAGGCACTGCAAATTCAAGTAGAAATTAAGAGGAAGGGGGAAACAAGTACATAGTCATAATCACAAGCATCAATCCAAAGAGTTTTCACAAACAGCCTACAATCAATAGTATCGATCCAAAATTTAGGAAAGGGCAAGCTCCTAAAACCAGATGAAATAAAATATTTCAGCAATAAATGGTTCTGCACTATATAGACGAAGGCTGGCTTTCCTTTCTCAATAATTCTCCCAAAACAATACAAGACCAAGCAAGTGAAAAGATAGTGTCAATTGCATAAGAGTAAAGGTTTCCAAAAAGTGGGTTGGAGACTGGAAAGTATGCAGAGCAGACAACTCAGTTAACCACTTCTCAAGCACAGATATACACAATGAAGCATGAATGAGCTGGTGGCTTAAGATTATTTAAAACATGGGTTTCAAACAACTGAATGTTGCATAGGCAAAAGACTGAGAGGGGAAAAAAACAGTATCACAGACTATTAATCAGCTTTAAAAACGCTTAGCTTACATACATACAATGAAACTCGTACCATTATGAAGTATTAAAGAGGTGACAATTAACATTTTAGCATTGTTCATCAGTATTAGTAATTGGCATCATACTCACTTCAGTCCTTTTGTTTTGTAATACGTGTCTAACTAATTCACGGGTATTAATGAAAATAGTTACAAACATTAAATTTGCCATAAAATTCAAATGATTTCCAATATTAGCCTTATTAATCGCACCAAGCTCCATCACTATATTAATATCTTCTCCCCCCCCCCCCCCCAAAAAAAACAAAAACAAAAACAAAATACCCTTAGTAAATATGGGTATAAATGATTAATGCTCCTTGAAACTATCAAATATACCTTCTAGAATGCATCTTACAAGGACCGGATGGCGTGGTATGTATGAAGAATAGTGAGATGATAAACTTGATTAATTAATTTATTCAAAACTCACCTTCAAGTTCTTGTATATGAATCCCTTTGTATTTTGAAGATGATCAAGAAGACGACCAGGAGTTGCCACCAGTAGATTTACCCCTTTAACAATTCGTTCAGCTTCTCCTTTTCTAGCTGAACCTCCAATAACCAATGCAAGAGTCTGAGAGTGATACCTGAGGAGTTCTTTCGCTACAGCATGTGTCTGAAATAAATAAACTCAGTGAAGTCAATGGAAAGCACAAAATAATAATAATAAAGTCTATCATCAAAGCAAAATCAAGCACCAGGGAGAATAAATGTCAGCAACATTGTACCTGTATTGCAAGCTCCCTAGTAGGGCAAATGACAACAACACCAGTTCCATTACGGGGAGTGAATTGAGCATGGTACAACAGCTCCACGGCTGGTATAAGAAAAGCAAGAGTTTTCCCAGAACCCGTCCTTGCAGCACCAAGAACATCTTTCCCAATCAATAGTGGAGGGATTGCTCTGGCTTGAATCTGCATATATAGCCATATTATAATATAAGGATCAATCTGCAAATAAAGTAATAAGTAGACAGCAAAACAAACAAACAAGCAAGCTAACCTGTGTGGTATGCTCAAATCCCATATCGTTAATGGCCTTAAAGGTGGGTTCCGACAATCCCAGAGAATCAAAGGACAGAGTGCTCATAATTCCACCAGACCCAACATTCTTTAACTTCCTTTGTTCGCCATCCTCCTCATCCTCCTGATGCCCATCATGGTGGTCTGAGTTTTGGGGTTCCGATTGCTCCTCCGTGGATTTCTGTGGCCTGTTCCTCTTCCTCTTCCTCTTCTTTCCTTCCTCAAGGGAGCCATTACGTTTTCCTTCTTCTGCTTCAGCCATAACTCTGCTTCTTCTGGTCCTACTGGCTAACACAGATTTATGGAGAGCAGTGGCGGCGGCGGCGGCAAAGCTCTGAAGAAGAGTGAAGATGAGCGGCTGTCGAGGGTGTGAGGTTCTGAAACAATTAAATGAGGTTTTGAGTGATCAGGGTGTGGGTAGGTCTTAAAATTTTTTCAAAATTGAATTTTAAGAAAATTGAAAAAATGGGGTTAAACAAATATTATATGTAAGATAAAAGAGTAAGAAAAATTAATTGAAAACTTTTCATCCTACCACTACGTTCTTTATTATAGGTCTACCCTAACTACTTCTCACATACTAAGGAGCGGAAGTTATAGCGTTAAATATGCCCTTATTTTATAAATTTTTCCAATTTTACCCTTATTTAAAAATATGTATTACAAGCATTGTTGTCAAACTCACAAGTTGACTTTTCCGATTTTACCGTTTTTACGGCTCTACCTAATCAAAACGTGTCACGAGTCACTTAAATTTGTACTAGCTGTAAACTTGGTAAAAACTTACGAGTTTACATGCCGAATTTGTTGTTTCTACGTTTCTACCTTATAAAAAATCTTGATAACTTGCTATAAATATCATGTTTATTATTTATATGTGACCATATTCAATGAATTTATATATAAATTTCATAGAAATTTGTTTATTGAGTTCGATAAAGTATGAATGTTGATATAGTTAATATCAACTATTTATATATAAAATATATTCAAATCAAATTATTATTATTTTTTGTATTTTTTATTTAATTATATACTGAAAACACGTATTTATTGATAAAGGTAAACTCTTACGATTTTACTATTCGATTTTACATTCTTCTTACGAGTTTACTTAAACTCACGAGTTTGACAACCTTGATTACAAGTCTTCTCTCCCTTCTTCCCTAATTCCAATATAAGGGTAAAATGGTCACAATAGCATTAATTAATCACAAACTGGACTTATATTTTGGAATAAAAAATTTATGATAATTGGACTTATAACAATGTACACAGAGTTATACTTCTCTAATTTTTTTAAATTCAAACTTTTTAAAATTTCCCCTCTCCTCAAACCAAACACAGAGGAATACTGCCTAAAACCCTAGCTTTTGGCCGGAGGAGCACGTCGAGAACTTGGACAACTGGTCTGGTCGTGCTTAACTTCATAGAGTACTATTGAGTATTATATTGAGTGGGAAAGCATTGAAGCCCATCGGGCCAGTCCATCTATGAGGAGGACTGGGCTAACTTTGAAGTTTGAACCACTTCTAAGCCCAAATTGTTATATATATACATACCCTTTTTTATATGATGATTATATTAGGCACCCTTATATTCATTACTCCTCCTGTGCTTGCTTATTATAAGATCTTAAAATGTCAACTGCTTAGGCCCTTTTCATAATAGCCCACTAATGAAGATTATTTTAGCATTTAATATATTTTTACCATTTTTGCCTCTAATTTATTATATTCTTTCTTCATATTTTTTTCAACATTACATTATTTTTTAAAATTTCTATCATTATTACCCTATTTCTCTCTCCTACTTGTGCCCTAATAAATACTCCTAAGTGCTTAGTTGGGAAAAAATTTATTTCTTACATACTTATACCTTTTAATAAATTTTAAATGTTTTTCTTAAATCACGTAATTTAGTTATTGAGCTCTTTTAATTAGATCAAGTTGAATTCTTTTATGAAAATTAAAGAAACAAAATATACTCCTTTATTACAATATGGGTTATAGGTAATTAGATTATGTGTTAGTTTTAAAATAAAGTAAATTAGTTCTAAAAAAATGATATTTATAAATATTTTAAGTGATTCATTTAAATCATTAATCTTTCTAAAAAAAAAGGTTAACTTGATCTAATGCCTAGGATGATGCGAATGCAATGCCTTCTTGGCTCCTTCTGACTTTAAAAGAATAATATTAGTGACCAGCCTCTGAACCACTAATTTTTAGTAGCTGGGATCAAACAGTAGTTTCCACTATTCTGACTGATCAACCTGGGCAATACTTCTCATCAATGTGCCTTTGATGATGCTTTTGTGGATTCTGGTTTGGAATTATCAATGCTTCTCTAACCTTACAAAATGCTATTCAAGTCACGAATATTAGTAGGAAGATGGAAGCTTTTCCACTTCTAAAATAACTCTACCTCTCTTCTCCTAAAACAAAACAGAGAATGCATGATGTACTAGGAAGTCACCAAGCTTGTGGTAGTTTCTTCTTAGATCTGGGCTTCTGGCATTCCTTCAAGGAAACTAGTGAACTATAGCTCTATAGCTTGTATATAATATAAGCATGGCTAGACTTGTGAGAGAAGGTAAAAGGGTCATTTCACAAGTGTGAATACAAGTAAAATCATAAAAAATCATCTAAAGAAACTTTTGAGGCAGCGACATATTGACCAAATTCACAATGGTGAACATAAGTAAAATCATAATCTTTGTACCATCAATTCCACTGCCCAAAATCAAAATTATGAAATGATTGTTATCCATGATGAGGAGTGGAATCGATGGTAATCAGTTAGCAGCTGGCTTTGTGTAACAGATTAAGATATTAAAATGAATGAATGTTATGAAGATCTCATGTAAAGCATTGGTACAAATGAGACACGATTGTGAAGGAAAAAAATATTTCGCTTGAGTTGTTCTTAGGTTATCAAGCTTGGGTTCAAAATATTTAGCAAGTAGCAGGGGAGCAAAAGCATAACAATGCCTTGTGGGGGACTTGTGGTGTTCCTATAACTATAAGTATATGATGAATGCTTGAGTGGGATGGAGAACACTACTTCAAAAGCTAGCTGTTGAGGCGAGAGAACCAATCCCTTTAAATACCCCATTGAGCATCCCATTTGGTATTCCATACTACCAAGGATCATCTCAATTTTTTAAACAAAGATGCATCTAAATATTTTCTTCCAAGCATGAATCTTAGTGATTGACTGACTCTATACCTTGCATAAACCACTTAAGAAATGTGATTCCTCTCTATCATTGTTCTATCTTTAAAGCAATCTGAACTGTATTGGAATCCTCATGGCTACCTAGTCATCTGGGTTTCATATGTTATTTAATATTTGTATTATGTGCATCATATGACTGCATAGCTCATTGCATTCTTGCAGATATCATTTGGTCCAATTGGGTGGCTTATGGGAATCAGTTTCCCTGCTCATCAAAAAGATGAGTAGGGAGAGTTAGGCATATCTAGACCATTTAGATCTCATCTAAACGGTCTAGATTTGATTTTCAATACAAATCTTATAATAGATACAAAATCTAAAACGTTTAGATTTTGTATCTATTATAAGATTTGTATTGAAAATCAAATCTAGACCGTCTAGATGAGATCTAGACGATCTATATAAGCCTAACTGTTCCTACTCATCTTTTACATGAGTAGGGAAATTGGTTCTGTGGCTTATGATATCGGAGGTTTTCCCTTTGCAACTAAGAGGGAGAGGACTTAGCATAGCAATACTTGTCAATTTTGGAGCCAATGCTCTCGTTGCCTTTGCCTTTTAAAGGTGATAGATTTAATTTTGTGAATAACTCTAGAGTTGCTTTGTTATCATCGAGATGTCTCACATTTAAGGCAACTGCGAAATCTCTGGAATAACTAATTTTATGCTTTTTTTTCTTAAACAATTCTAACATACTTGCTAAAATTATTTGCATTCTTTTGTTAAGGGGCCATCTAGAGACAAAACGTGATGGTCAACGGAAAGTGTGAGAACCAAATTTGAAAGGAAAAAACATAAATGACATCATTCAAACTTATTCCACGGTTTAGGTATAAAATTTTTATTTTAAGCTCTGAAACCTTGGGTAACTACTAACTAATGCTAAATTAGTGCCATTCAAATTCAAATAATGAATGTCTGGTCAACGTATGCTAAAGTAGCGCAAGCATAATGGCCCTTAATCATTTGAGTGATGTCACGATTTGTGTTAAGCTAGAACAATAAATCTTGTGAAGCATGCTGTGCATGGAATGGCCGTATCATGTTAAATTAGGTCAATCATTGAACGAAAAGGACTGAACTGACAAGATAAAACAACAAACCTGAACATGCTACTGAGTTAACTGATTCACTTTCATACTCTGACATTTGAGAAATCTGTGGAGAGTGCAGCATATCCAGAAGTTGAGTATTTTAAATACAACTTTTGGGAGACCTAATTGTTATTGACAACTCAATTAGCAATATTAACAACTTGCCAATACATTTCGATTTAATCTCACCTAAATCCTCCCCTAAAACTTCAATATAATTCGATGATTTTAAGAGATTTCACTGTTATTTTTCCTTTTTCTTGAAACCTGTACATAATTCTCTCTAAGTTTTAGGCTAAGTTTTACTAGCTTATAACTAAAATTATAATACTCAATAAAGTTTCTTATAACAGGTTCAATCACAACCAATCTATCTTTTTTTGTTACAAAAAAACATCAATCCAATCTTAAAGATAGAGAAGTTCTCATGTCTAACCATGATTGACGTCAGGTACAGAAGCGAAAAACCTATATTGAGGAGAGAAACTCATTGATGCCCAAAATGATGCTTGAGTTGGCTTTTGGACGAAAGGACTTGGGGCCAAAAGCCATATCAAAGTTGGAGCAACTTTTTGAAACTAACTTTTTCAGTTTATGTTAAACTAACAATTTTATAAAAACCCAGACAAACATAATTCACAATATACTAATTTACTTTTACTCCAACTTCAATTGACAAATGTAAAAAGAAATAAGAACCTCTTTTAAAGCGAAAACCATCATATATAACAAGCCCAATCAGCAGCACCCATTCCACAACACAAGGATTACAAGGTTGTATCTCTGAACATGAGATCATTGATTCTGCTAATATCAATATCTGAAATGGGCTCAATGGCCTTCTCGTCTCCCTTTCCAAAACAATTGATTCCCGAGGGATCTCTACTGAATTCATCTGAAATAAGAAATGTCGAAATTAATCATGAAAATGTAACAAATGAATCACATCACCAACAGGCAACGACAGTGCTCACAACAGAAAAATCCAAAATAAAACACTCCATCGCCAAAAGACCTTAAAACAATTTTTATTTTTTTTTTACATATTGAAAAAAACAAATTGTCAAGATTATTAACATGCCCACGATACTTTAAAAAGAGTAATCCAGACAAGAGCAAAAGGCTTATGAGGGGAGAAAGGCCTGAACCACTACAGAAGTTTACATGGAACTTACCATAAATTGTGTTCAAAGATGCAGCGGAAGGTGTTGACATGAAGTTGAGGCCAATGTAGAATCCCAGTCCTAACACAATGGTCACCATAACATATGTTGGCACTGCCAGAGCCCAATATCTGAAAAGCAAAAGGTTAATTAAAATTTTGCATTTTTTTCATCCTAAAAAGAAGAAATGACAATGTCTTCTCATATATCTCTTTACAAAAAAAACTCTCAGGGAGAAAGAGTTGAGAGCTGACATGTAACAGCTAAATGAAGGTTAATTGCCAGATTACCCTGTTTCATGAAGCTTGCCTCAATACAACCAAAAAAACAAAGCACTTCAAATTGTATCTTGTATAAAATTATTTACAGAGAATTTATTAGTGTATCATCCATCCAAGCTACTACAGCATATAGCATCTGGAACCCTGAAAGTTACATAAGCTTCCAATCATATCATACATCAGGCTTTCCTACCTGCTAGGGTAGTATGTGATCCCAATAGAGTGTAACCAATGCTCAGGAACATACGCCCATATCAAGAAGATAACTGCTCATAAAGAAAATTGTGAAATTTTTAAAATTTATAAAGTATAAAATTCTAAACAAAGATCACAAGTACATTGAGCGACAAAACCATGAGTTGATGTGAGATAAAGAAGAAATTATAAGTAAAGATACAGAACTTGCACCCTCTATAATCCAAGACATCAGATAATTTATACAAATGTAGCAAACTGCATTAAATAGTGATGCTGGCCCATAAAATGATTAAAATAAAAATTAATTGAATGTTCTAAAGATTTTACTTAATCATAAATGTTATGCCGTGTAGTATTATCATCTAAGAAAAAGTGAAAATACCTCATGGCCCTCAACAAAGCTAAAACACTTTGTCCCAAGAAATCCAGCATTATTTCATGCCCACAGCCACAGACACCAAATACCAGCATACATTGCAAACTCAAAAGAGCATTTCCCTTAACTCCTCCTAACTCCCTAATGATAAGTAAACAAACTTCATTTTTTAGTATAAATGGTTAAATTCACGTGATACAAAGAGGTCCAGCTCCTACTCCTCATCTGAACAACCACAGAGTTGATCAACCAGATATCATTTTTAGAAACATATACAGCTCAGTGATCTATTCAGTTATAAATCTCTTGACTTCCAAATTCATAAAGTAATTGTCCTCCTAAAATAAACAGCTTCATGCAAGACAATTTCATACCATTCACGGATAAAATGAAGGTACATCAACCATCATTCAATGGCAATTGAAAACAGGAAGGTATTCTAAGAATGTCATAGAATCAAAATGAACCCAAAATAGAGATAAAAAGAAACAAGAAAAGCTATATTCCTCAAATACATGATATCAAACAAGACCTGAAGCAACGACAACCGTTATGGATCCCACAAAACCATAAACTTCTGAAGGCTTTGGTCCATGCTCGCCAGACAACCCAAATCCAGTTTTGTCATCTGGATCTTGAAAGGATACACGCTGTCTTGAAAAACTCAGAATTCTTCTAGGGCTATTGACAGAGTGGGGACTTTCCATCTTATAACCTTTCAGCTGATTAAGCTTCTCTCACACACACATGTTGCAACACATTTGAATCAAGAAATCATGCAAATTCAAGAGTCCTGCAATTGCTGTAAAAATTGGGCGACTTATCATATCCATAGCATCAAAGAAAAAATTATGAAGGAAACGATAAAATCAGTCATAATCTTGTTTTAGGAGCAATGAGAGATTGGCTGATCATAAAATCCTTTACTTTGTATTAGATTAAACTAGAAGAAATAACCTATGCATAAAAACCCCCCTTGCAACTGTTGTGCATTTCACAAGGGTTATTCAATTCAAATTTGTTAAAAAAACGGCACACACCCATTCTGTATTACATCTGGAAGGTTGCTTGGATTCATTCAGTTTATTGAATTCAACAAAATTTTAATACCAACCATTCTTATCTTTTAATTTTCTAATATGTTGGTGATTATATGGCAGACAAAAATTTATTTAGGCATTTCAATATATGCATTTCACTACAGTGCTTGTTGGATTCCAACCAAAACCGAATTTGTAGCAAACATTGTCTTCGATTGGATTGCGAGCAAAATTGAATTTTCAGCTAACAGTAGTTCTCATATAAGCATGAATAAGTAATTCCAAAATTATGAAGGTACAAAGAAAACCAGGAAAGCAAATGTTTAAAAAGCAATGGCAGATCCAGAATTGTGCAGATCCTAAAAGCCTTTGGATTGGATTAAATTAAATATTGATGTCTGAAGATTAGTTGGATTCTAACAACTAGTTGAATTTAACAAAACTACTGCAACCCTGTACTTCGCACTAAGTCTGAGGTAAACCACACAGTAATATCAGAGCACCTTGGGCATTTTCATTTTCAAATTTGTTGGCAATGATAAGGCCGAAAAAATTTCTTTACGAATGTCTTTATCAATCTATACATTTAACTAATGTGCTTGATTGGATTCCAACCAAAATTGAATTTGCAGCTACAGTAATTCTAAGCATGGACAAGTGATTTCAACAAGCAGCAGAAAAACAAACTTCAGTTTAGATGCATCAAAGCTTCTCAAAAATATGTTCATAGTTCAAATTAATGAAAAAACATAACAATCATTCCCTGAAAAACAAGTTATTTTAAGAAATAAGGGTCAAATTTGACCTGAAAGTTTTGGCCAAGGATCATTGGGTGTCTCAATTTTGCCCCGGAGTATACAAAAGGTATCAATGTGACCCTGCCCTAACAGTGCGGCCAGTTAATGTCAGCCACGTACATATGGTCCACATCAGCACCAACGTGGCAGACACGTAGGCCTTTTTTTATTTTACACCTGGACTGATACAAAAACATAATTATTGAGCAAAACAGAAAATAAAAACACGATGAGAGGGAGAATCAAAAATGAAAACAAACATGTATAAAAAAAGAAAGAAAGAAAGAAAGAAAACAGTAATTGAGAAAGAAAAGTATGAAGTGAACCCATCCTCCATCCTCTGTTTCAAAAGAAAGAAAGAGCCCATGGAATTTTTAAAAAAAACTAGAAATCAATAGCTCGATATCCTCAGCTCAAAAGTCAACACAATGAATTTTTGAATCAATAATTTTAAATCGAAGGAGATGCAAGGGGATGCAATCGCAGGGAAACCAAAATCGAAGGAGACTTAAATCAATAGCTCGAACACTTACCTTCGCTCGATGTCGTTCTCAGCTCAATCGGAGTACGATTTCTTCTCGATGTCATCCTCGCTCACCTCTCACTTGCCTCAATTCTCGTCCTCGTCGTCTTCGCTTAAAGTAGGATTTAATTTCGATGGGATGTGTTTTGGTCAGGGGTGGCATTTTTCATCTTTGTTTTAGGGATTTAATACAATGTAAAAAACCGGACCGGGCGGTTCGACCGGTTTAACCGTGAACCACCCTTGAATCCGGTCCGATCTAGCCTTCAGACCGGGGGAACGATTAACCCGGGGAGAGGCCGGGTCAACTCGCCCCACCCGGCCCAATGGGTGAGTCGGCCGGTTTATTTTTTTCCGATAAGGTGACCAGATCCCGAACAATATTTAAAAAAAAAAATACATCTGATTCAATGAAGTATGAACCAGATCTAGAACCTCACCCCTCCAAATCGATATCAGACTCAAAGCCCTCACCTCTCTTCCCAAAACAAACCTTTGGCTCACCCTTCGTCCTCCCTTCCCTTCATGAAACCTCCGACGGTGGACGGAGATCTCCGGTGAGAAACAGCGTTCATCAGTCACCTTCGTCCAGTCGAGGTTCGTGTTCCGCCGAGACGAGCTTCAACGGAGATGAGCTTCATCAGTCACCTTTGCTTCATAGTTATGTTTTTGTTTTTATTTAATCTCCCTCTCTCTCTCTTTTCTTTTGGACAGCCCGCTCTCACTAGTCATTACCCATTCAACACTTATCTTCAATGTCTACGACTGGCTTCAAAAATAGTGAAGGAGCAGAACTTTATCAGTATCACACGTTATCCCCTTCTTTTTTTTTTCGCTTAAGCAAAGGCAAGCCAAAAGGCTTGAAATGACTACATTACTGTTCCCCTGATGAAATAAGGCAAAACACGCTACCTCCTTCAATGATCTAGAAAACCGCACCTAGTGGTAGACTTTTTTGTAAATCTCTATTTTAAATTATATTATTATACTGATATTTCACATTTATATTTATTTCATTATTTTTTTTATTTTCATTTTCATCTAAATGTAGTAATTCTGACCCCGATTGAACCATTAACCCTTGACCAAATTCCTCGACCGGTTTTAATATCTTTTTTTAATGAGGGGATTTAATTTCTGAAGCTTTTTTTTCTTTTCAAATTCTATTTTTGAAGGTTTATGTTTTCCTTATTATTAATCCACGTCAGCTAACGTCTCATCCATATATAGTGACGCCTGTTTTTTTTATAGTACTCCGTGTACATTTAACGGTTGCCGTTAGGTCAATGTTAGGGCCGAGTCAGATTGATACCTTTTGTATACTTCCATGTTAAAATTGATCCTAAAAAAACTTTCAGACACCCAGTGATCCTTAGTCAAAACTTTCAGGGTAAATTTGATAATTATCCTTATTTTAATAAATTAATGAAAAAGATAACATATCAATACAATCAAAGCACTACCGCCTCACCTATTCCATTGGTATGATCAAAAATAAAATAGAGAACAGCAGGCAACCTTGAGATTCTGATAATTCTGGAGCAAAGTACCAAAATTTAGCAAAAAAACTTGAGACATATGATGGATATGTACTCCCTTCGGTCCTAATTATAAGATCACTTTAACTTTTTTTAGAGAAATTAAGGATGCAAAATTAATCACTTTAAATTGTCTATAGTTATCTTTTTTCCTCAAATCTAATTTATTCTACTTATAAACTAACCTACAATCTAATTATATGTGATATATATTATAATTTATTGATCTATTTTGCTTCCTTAATTTCTACAAAAAAAAGTTAAAGTGATCTTATATTTAGGACCAAAGGGAGTACCTATCAACCAATCAAACATAAACATAAGATCAGTCGAATGGTTCAATATTTTCCTTGGCTAGATTAAGGCAAACCTTTAGTACTCTGTGAAAATGCCTACATACAATTGATCATGATGTTGAAATCTTTCTTAAATCATCCTATTACATTGTCCATGCCTAAATATGTTTAAGAAATGGCAATCATTTCATCAACTCCAAAGAACATATAAGTTCAACCAATTTAGAATATAACTAGTTGAAGATATGTTTTCCACTCAAAACATGTCTCTACACTATATGAAATGGCCTTGCAAAATATCTCAGTCATAAATTACTTGTTTTTCATTAGTTCTTGCAAAATATCTCAGTCATAAATTACTTATTTTTCACTAGTTCTATGTGACTCTTTGCACACACACACGCATAAGGCATCACACATTAACTCATCAAAGGGTATATGAAAATCCAATTTGTAAAACTACAAAAATAAAAACTCATCACATGATCAAAGGGTATCAATAGAAAATCCAGAGAAGATACGTAATCAAAATAGAGCTTCACTATTGACTTATTCTCTCTCTCTCTCTCTCTCTCTCTCTCTCACACACACACACACACACACAGAGTGAGAAAATGAACAAGAAATTACTGAGGATTCCATGCAGGGAATTTAGATATTTCCGCAGAAACTGCACAAGGGATTTCTAAGTTTGACAGAGCTCCTCCAATGATTCCATATGGTTTTGGATACATTCTCACCCAACTATCATTACTCATCACCATGATTCTAATTTCTTTCCCAAACTTAGAAAATAAAAGATAGCATGATGATTGAAAGCTACCACCATAAAAGACCATAATATATAATGAGAGAACCTAAAAATGGTAACTTTTTGCACACAAAAAATGGTGGTTTGCCTGAATGCTCAGGATAAGGTGATAAGGGATTTTTGGGCTCAAGAATAAAAGGAGCTGAATCATCATCCTACAAACAAATGACTGCTAAAGTCAATCCCACCTGTTTGCTAAGGAAGATATGTTCTGCTAATTCCTTCCTTAACCAAACTTTAAAGTTTCAACCTTTCAATGAGACCGAAAGTAATTTTGTCCAAGCGTGATGCTAGCCAAATAGAGAAACAAACTATATCTTCAATTCAGCCACGGCAAAGAGAGACACTTACCCCATTTGCAAACAGTGCGACATTCACAAAGGCAGAGACTAAATATTTCAATAAGTCAATAACAAGATGATCCTAAGGATACGATTGCTTCACACAGGTTAAAGAAAGAAAAAGAAAACAATTTGTGATCCTAATTGATTCAGATAAAGGAGGCCAGGAAAAAAAAAAAAAAAGCAAAACAAGACTTACACACATACGCGCTAGCAAGGATTAAACCCAGAGAGAAAAGATCGATGAGAGAGCAAAATATTTATACCCAGAAGATGGAATCAAAGCATTATTAAGAATAGATATCGAGAATGAGAAAAAAGATATAGAAATGAACCTGAAGAAACTAAAATGGTGCCGGACGAGATTGTACGGAAACGAAGTTCGCGCGGCTGATTCGAGATTCGTACAAACAATAAGGGCAACGAGGAAGAGGGAGAGCTTGACAGTGGAATATGCAGTCTCCAAGATATACTGAAAAATCGAAATGGTGAAGACACTTTCAAGATTTTAGGATCTGTTTGGTACGAGGATATGGGAGGGGACAGTAGGTGGGCTGATAGAAAATTTCTACCAATGTTGCAAGAACCGGACCGGGCGGTCCAACCGGTTGGACAGTTGACCGCTCCACATGTCGGTTCGGATTTTATGGTCTGGCCGTTTATTGTGTTAAGCCAGATCGGGCCGTTTTCAGCCGGACATTGGACCGGGAACCGGAGCAGTTTTATAAAAACCGGGCGGTCCAATCTGAAACAAAAAAAAGATGAAAAAAAATAAAATCAAGCCCAAAAAAAACCCAAGTTCTTAAAAAAGAAACCCAAATTCATTATCTTCATATCTTTCTCCCAAATTAAAAACCCCAACAACCATTTGAAAATCTTAAGGCTGTGAAATTTGATCTCCAAAACTCCAACCAATTGGTGAACATCATCTCTCTCATCATCATTCCTCTATTGTTGATGTTTAACGTCTCTTCCAAGCTTTTATTCTATATTTAGCACTTGTTGTCTTTCTACATTTTACATTTCTTTTGAAATTTTTATCAGTTGCATATTCTATCTTTTACCTTTTGCATAACAGAAATTGCTTGTGTTCTTAACTTCCTAGTTCTTCTATCTCGACAAAAATTTCTGCAACTGTGATCCTCAAATGGTCCTATATGCCTTCTTTGTTTTGCTTACCTAAAGACAAGAATGATTGTTTTCTAAGTCTCTAATGGCTATTTATTTCTTGGTCAATGGTCTTTCATTAAAAATTAAGAGGTGAATGGACCATAATTTGTTTATATTTAATTTACATTTAAAAATCATATATTTTTCCTTAATTATTACGTCATCGGTCCGACCGATCCGACCGTGCTAACCGTGACCCGATGCCCTCTCCGGCTCACCTTCCGGTCCGGTTTTTACAACATTGATTTCTACCAAATAAAATACACTGAGAGGAGAAGGAGAGGAGAAGCGATGTTAAAAGTTTTTAATTAATATTCCTTACTCTTTTATTTTATATTTTATATTTTTAAAATATTATAATCCTATTTCTTCAATTTTTAATAAATCTACTTGCAAAAAATTTTCATCCCCTCGTACCATATCCCTCATACCAAACACAACCTTACTGATCATTGCCCTTTTTTTTTTGGGAAAACCCATTTGTTTATTGATACATGTATTTTTATTCAATTTTGATTTTAGTACTTGTCGTTTTTTATCTCTTAATTAAATCAATTTTGTTTAATTACCACTATTAACTCCTTTAACTTTATTTTATTAGCATATTTAGCCTTTATATAGGAGTCAGTGGTGTTTACAAAATAAAATTAAAGCATTTAGTTATACTAAAAAGTAAAAACACACATAAGTACCAAAATCACAATTAAATAAAAGTGTATGTACAACAAATTTTTTTTCTTTTTTTTTTTTGGACCTTATGATAATTCTTCATCAAGGCAAGAAAAAACTGAGGGAATGTTTAGCAACGTGTTCTGTTTTGTTTTGGGAACAATTTTTCTATTTTAATGGATGGATGGATGGACTTGTATGATTTTCTACCTGATTTTCTTCGTATTTTTTCCTTACCTTCTCTACATCTAAACAAGTTTAACATACTAAATAGTACAAGTTAATAAACTGATAAGATGAGTTAGGGTTTTAACAATTCCATTCCAAGTTGTGGCCATCAATTGCTTCATTTATATATATACATATATATATATATATATATATATATAATATTGTGAAAGCTCAATTGTTGGTACTTTTATTCAATTTTGATTTTTGTACTATATGTTTTTATCTTTTGATTAAATCATTAAAAATATTTTATTATCATTATTAACTACCATAACTTGGCTCTATTAGCATTGTTAGCCTTTGTATAAGGCCAGCAATACCAATAAAATAAAATTAAATCATTTAATTAAGATAACAAAGCAATGCCAATATTAAAGTTGAAAATACACTGATGATGTTTTATTGCACGTGTTCCTATCTGGATTGACGCTCTTGAACTATTTTCCTTTTTGACATTTATTATCGAAACCCATATGTAAACATTGTGCCGTTAGATTTTAGGCTTTTGAATTTTGATGTGTTGATACAAAGAAAATTTGAGCTTGAGGAAACTGATTGTTTTTATAGTTGTAAAGCGAAAACGTAAAGAGAAAGGGGCAAAAAGGAAAGCAAGAAAAAGAAATGACCACTGCAACCACACAAAATTTATAGCAAATTTGATATGCTACATAGTCGAGGTTGGACTACAAATTTTATTCAAGGAGATTCTTTGTTACTACTTGACCTTTATGATTTTTGCTTTTGTCTCAAGTAATCTGTATTGGTACATACGCCATACCAATTTCTTCTCTCATAAGTTTGACTTGCGCATTCTAGTCACTACAGACCCTGCAATTTTGTGTCACTTTAAATCTGCAAAATTTCCTCTGATTTAATCTTAGCTGTAATCATAATCGTTGAGAAGTAGGTGGACCAGTTTTTAACTTATGAATTTAATCATTTATGCATCAGCATTGTAGTTTAGATTATGCTTCTGATCATGAATTCTTTGGCAACAGTGAGGAATTTGCCTATGTCTGACTTTTGAATTTGTATTAGAGGTATGATATGCATCGGACAGAAGCACTTTCAAAAGGCTTTGGAGCTTTTGCATAATGTAAGCCATTTATGCTAAAGCTATAGCTTATATCGGTCAGTATTTCTTTCTAATTGTAACCTTGTGCTTAGTAGCTTATGTGTTGCTTTCTAGGTTGTAACTGCTCCAATGTCTACAATAAATGCTATTGCTGTTGAAGCTTACAAAAAGTATATCTTGGTTTCTCTCATTCGCCATGGACAGGTTAGCCATGCTTTTCAGCTCTTTTAAGTTGAGATGGCTTGTAGGCATTATATTTCAATTACATTTTTAAGTACCATTTCAACATAAAAGCTTATTGGATGAAGAACGATGAATTGTTTTATTACAATCTGTAATCTGTGGACTGTGGTGCTCTTCATATATTTAGTTAGAATTCATGCTCCACAATTTTTTAAAAGGAATGTACAAAGTGATCAGCCTTTTTTAAGATGAAGTCTCAAATGTTGCCCTATACTCAGACTTGTATTTTTGCAATTTTTCATCCTGACCAAGTAAGCCTTGCTTGTGCAATTTTGTTTCCTTTTTTTTTTTCTTTTTACGTTTGTTGACCTGTTATAAATGTGGTGGCAGTTCTTTATCAGTCTTCCTAAATACACTTCTTCAGTAGCTCAGAGGAACCTAAAAAGCTTCTGTCAGGTATATTAGCATTAAAGAGCTTCATTTTTTGAGCATATTTAACAATATATATCCTACTTGATTATGCATTACAAGGATCAATCCCATTACCTTTTTAATCAATTATGCAGCAATACAATTATCATATTTTTAAAGGTTTTCCCTTGTCAATTCTCTGGTGTGTGTCTGGTGCTATCTGTGGGTTCACTTGCTTGTTTGGCATGATTGAGAGTATGATTTAGAAGTGGGATGGGGTATGGTGAGATGGTTTGAGCATCTGAACCATTGATGGTATGTTCAAAACCATCCTAACCCAATCTATGCCCCAAATGTCTAACGACTCCAAATTGGGTGATTTGGAATGTCTTGGGTGTTAAGGCAAGGCACCTAATAGCTCTAGCATCTCTCATATCATGAAAGTTGTTTGCTTCATTATGGCGCTGAAAGGCAAGCACCTCTGGCTACTTTTACATGGAGAAAGTTGGGCACCGTAGGCACATGAAGGAGTTTGACTACAAGCCCAAGCTCAAAAAACTATATAATACTGTCTTAAAAGCCCATGCTATCTTTTATAGTTAAGATAACATGATAAAGCGGGCATCATGAGTTTGAAATATTATTTGATTTGCTACTTTCTTAGGGCTTTGTAACAAAGCCTAAAAGGAAAAAAACAAAACAAAAGAATAACAACAACAACAACCAAGCCTTATCCCACTAAGTGGGGTCGGCTACATGGATCGCATGATGTCATTGTGCTCTATCGGTAACCAAATCTTTAGATATATTATTTACTAAAAGATCTCGCTCTACAACTTCACTGAGTGTAAGCCTCGGTCTCCCTCTTCCTCTCTTAATCTAACTCCAGAATGTTTGATCTACCCTCCTCACTGGCGCATCTAATGGCCTTCTTCATACATGTCCAAACCACCTCAGACGATTTTCTACCATTTTCTCACTGATAGGTGCCACTCCAACTTGCTCGCGTATATGATCATTCCGAATCTTATCCTTTCTTGTGTGACCACACATCCATCTCAACATCCTCATTTCAGCTACCCCCATCTTATGTTCATGTTGACCCTTCAAAACCTAACATTCACTACCATATAATACTGCTGGTCTTATAGCAGTGCGATAAAACTTCCCTTTTACCTTATGGGGTACTTTTCTATAGCAGCGAACTCCAGTAGCTTTCCTCCACTTATACCACCCAGATTGAATTCTATGATTGACATCATCATCAATCTCACCATCTTGTCTTATAATTGATCCCAAATACTTAAACTTTGTCACTTGAGGGATTGTTTGCTCTCCCAATTTAACCTCCAAATCACCTCTAAGTTGTCTATTTGCAAAATTGCAATACATATATTCTGTCTTACTCCTACTTAAACGGAAACCCTTCGACTCCAGCGTGTTTCTCCATATCTCTAATTTATCATTAATCTCCTTTCTTGATTCGGCCAGAAGGACTATATCATCCGCAAAAAACATGCACTTAGGGACCTCTTCTTCTATAGGCTCAGTTAGAACATCTACTACTAAGTTAAACAAATATGAGCTTAAAGCTGATCCCTGATGTAGGCCAATTCCTATAGGGAAGTCTTTGGTCTCACCTCCCAGCGTTCTAACCTTAGTCAACACCCCATCATACATATCCTGTATAACTTTAATATAAGCAACATATACTCATTTCTTTTCCAAGGTTTTCCAAAGTAAATCTCTTGGCACGCGATCGTACTCCTTCTCTAGGTCAATAAAAACAAAAGAATAAATGTAGAGAAATTGGCATACCTAAGATAGATAACTAATATGATGGCCTTTTAGATTGTTCTCTTTTGTCCTCAGAGGATTTTTTGAACTCAAGTAGTGCGTGTTCTCTTTGATCAGTAACTTATGATTGACATGATTACTACATTTATCTTTTTTTTTATGTCAACTTTTTCAAAATTTATGTGAAACTTATTTCAATTACATTTATCCTTGTATTTCTGTATTTGATTGCTTTTCATTTGAGCAGCCTTACATTAAACTGGCAAATACTTGCGGAACTGGGAAAATTGCAGAGTTAGAAACTTATGTCCTGTCAAATGCTGAGAAGTTTGAATCTGTGAGTTCATTTGTGATTTAACTTTTCCAAAATAGCAATCAAGAATTTTGAGTTTTTGACTGAAGCATTCTCTCTAATTATTCATTTTTATGAAATATGTTAAAATCTCTAAAAATAGTTGTGGTATTTCTACTTTCAGGATAACAACCTCGGCTTGGTTAGGCAGGTTGTATCATTCATGTATAAGCGAAATATTCAAAGATTGACTCAGCCATACTTGACAGTTGACACTTTCTCTACAAGATATAGCCAACATAGTGCAGTTAAATAGCCCTAAGGAGGCAGAGATGCATGGGTTGCAAACCGTGATCCTCAAAGTGCTAAGTTTATTAATAATTTTCATGTGGGATAAACATTGCACCACTAATAAAATATTTTTAAATTAATTTATCAAAAAATATGGTTTTTGATTTAACAGAATGCCGTCGTGCGATCCATGTTGTCTGCCCACCTAATGGGATAAGACTATGTTGTTGTAAAGATTCAGCATGGTGAGATATATGCAACAATCAACCAGAAGGATGGAATGGTCAGACACTTAGAGGATCCTGAGAAGTATAAAACATGTGAGATGATTGAGCATATCGATTCATCAATCCACAGGTACACCCGCAATTTTATATCGAGTGTTAAGCCAATTAAGCATGCTGCTCTTCCATGAGCATTTCATATACCATCCTTGTGTGTAAATATGCTGCCCACGTTGAGCTTTTTCTTTGTGCTTTCTGTCTCCGCTGATTATTCGTCATTTGTCTTGTGCTTATTTAATTTCCAAATCACTTCCCAGGATAATGGCTCTGTCAAGGAAGCTAATGGTGATGGATGAACGCATTTCCTGCAATCAGGCTTAACTGTTAAAAGTGAGAACTATGTTTTGCACTTAATAGTAGTCTTAACCTATTTTTGATGTATTGATCACGGACAAGGTTACCTTATTATCAGGCTGGGCGATAGCGACAGCGCTATGAAATTCAACATTTAAGGCAAAGCTTCCTTTCTTATAAAGGCTTTCAAATGATGCAAATGATGTCCATTATTATCATAAGTGAGTACGGAAGTGGGTTTTGCCTTCTGGCTGTGATATAATACTAGTGTTGTGGTTTATACCTTGTATTTTTTCTGAACAGTCTGGGATGGTGTTGAATTTCTTTATTTTGACTCTGCAATTTTGTTTATTGCATATCTTTTGATTAGGGGTGTTAATGGGGATGGGAACAGAACAGCCCCATCCAGTCCCGTCAAAAGGGCCTCAGGACCAATTTTCTGTTACATGTCCTGTCTCGTCTTGTTGTTGTTTTGATCATAACTGGGCTGAGACTGAAATGTCTCAACTTTTTTTTGTAGTCATTTTTTTGTTAAAATATTTTAAGACCAAATGTCCGATATTGCACTAAAAAATATGGACTTTTAAAAACTGCTGTTCTTATATAAACTATTTGTTTGACAACACAAATATAAACCATTAAAAAAGCTAACAAAAAACACACATTTGAATTGAGTTTGAAAAGAACTTTCATATTAAATTAAAAACATGAGTTCAAGTTTTTATTTTGTAATGAGATAATTAAAAACAGTCATCTAGGTGATTGTAGATTATTTGCGTAAGTGTGCATTAAGTTTTTATTTTTAATGAAAATACAAATTTTAAAAATAAATAAATAATACTACCAGGACGGGGATGTTCTAAAAATAATTTGACGGGTGTCCATTCATTATTAATCTGATTCATCCCAAAATATCTGAAAATAGGAAGAAAATGTTTTGAACACCCCTACTTTTAATAATTTATGCATGTCCTATAGGATGTTGATACTCTGGTTGTTAAATGTGCAGTGACAGAGATAGAGAAAAACTAGAAAATAGTTACAAAGGGAAGGTAAATGTTGAGAATATTGATAGGAAAGAAATAGAAGAACAAGTATGAAGATATTATTCATCATGAAGAAAGCATACAATGATACAATCATCTAACTTTAGATGAACCATCCCTCATTTGAGGTGATGGGTTTGTAACCCTAACTCCAGGGACTTGAGGTAAGAGATCCAAGTACCCTCTACCCTCTACCTCATTTGGTGTAGATTTCTTAATCTCACACTTTGAAATATGACAAGAATCCCCTATATATAGAGTCCTAAAATAGCTAACCTTTTAATGATTAACTAATTAATCTAACTCTCTAACAGTAAATCTTATTTAAACTTTTATTCTCGTGATACTTTCTCCTGAGTGTATTATGGTACAGGATCATTTTGTTGTGAAACTTTCAGTAGTTGTTCTATTACTTTTCTTTTAAAATTTCCTTTATAGCGGGAAAAAACCTATCTCTTGTATTACTTTTCTGAGAGATGAGATCATAAGGGAGGGGGCGGGGGGAATCATTTCTATGGGCACCCTTAAATTCTCTTCCTGAATATGAGCGTGTTTGATGCTTATAAGTAGACAAGGGTAGATCCCGAGATTGTGAATTCAGGATGTAATTGCTATAGGGTTGATTTTTGCGTTTAGAAATTTGTAGTTTTCTTGCCACCTGAATTTGTAATATTCCATATCTTTAGTATTTGTTTATCCTCTATTGTGTATGATGGATATTTTTATAATTAAATAAGGGAGAGAGAGACAACATACCAAACGGATCCATGTTCGGATCCGGGTCAAAACTCCGGAGCTCCATGATTGGTTCTTGAAGAACCACGCAAAATTCAGACTACTGGAAAAACCAGAGTCCAAACATGTGGCACAGCAGAGCACCACACAAGAAAGAATATAGAGAGAATGAGAGAGTCGGAAAACTCAACGACTGGTATGTTTTGAACTGAAGGGGAGGCTTCTATTTATAGAAGAAGGCTGGGGATATTTTGGGAATACAAAATATCCACTACCACTACTCATAGCTTAGTCAGCAATCCCCACCTCTTTTATCTGACCAATCAGATAATTGATTAATTAATTAATTAATTAATTACTCATGGCTGAGTCAGCAATCCACACCTTGCCCATTCAACCAATCATATTAATTAAACACTTAATTAATAAATCGGTTGGGAATTACTGAGTCAGCAATCCACAACTTTCTCATTCGACCAATCATATTAATTAAACACTTAATTAATAAATCAATTAGGAATTACTCATATTTCCTAATTAATTAATCCAGCCCATCAAGGGCGGATCTTGGCCCAAAATTCTAACATCTCCCACTCGCACTTGATGGACTAACCATCTTGTGGCTATCATATCATTCTTGCTTCATACTTGGTGTCTACCGTGTCCGTGTGGGCACGACGTCCTCGATTCGGGTTCTCGTGCACTAGAAGTCCTTTATATAGGATCAGCACACATGGATACCCTTATTGTACCTGCAAGTAATATGTAAATTGCCTCAAATACCCCAGATTTACCCATACACATTACACATGGCATATCTAATCCCTCACGAGTTAATTCTATCTTAACTCAGATTGCCTCCTTTTGTGTTTAGTATCCACACTTACAAGCTACTCAGCTAACAAGTAAGGGATCGATCACAGACACTAACACAAATGTGTACTTCAACGTAAGTCTTCCTTCCCACTAGACATCAGTCAGGGCTGGCTTGACCGCTTTCCCAGTATTTGACCTATTAGGTCGAATCATTCATGACCATAAGGTGCAAACTAAAGTAGCTGTCGCCAAGTCAGTCTTTAATGATGTTGTCAAAGTCATAAGGGCATCATGAAAGGTTTGTCTCCTTTCTGGGACTCACACCGTAATGGATCAGGGATTTTCCATCTACATCCCCTTTTTGCGGATCTAATTATTCATAAGCACATGCAGTATGAATTGCATGTTACGGTGTTCATCTTAGCTTGTAAGAGTGCGTGTCGATTTTAATCTAATAACACCGTATAGACTTAAGTTCCAGGTATGCACAGTACCTAAACCAAAACTCTTCAACTCAAAATTCATTATGACGTCTTTGTAGAGGAGTTTTATGCCCAGCTACAGGTTTCATGGGTCACACATGTCCATGATTCAATCTATTTCATGTATAGATTTTATCTCAAACTCTTTTGAGACGACATTTATGCAGTGATACTTATTGACCATCTCAAGGTGATCACTTGATGTCATACCTTCTATGTCCTTTGAACATAAAGGCGACTACCCGTGTGAGTGGGTTAGCCTTAACCTGTACGACACACTAGTCATTGTATATCTTACACATATATGTATGTATCTATACATACATAATAGGAATGCATCTCTTTTACTCTCATATAAAAGAAGTTCAAAACCTTATGTTATACACGTGCCAAGTTTTAGCTCATCTCTAAAATGAACATTCAGCTGTGGGCATCATAAGGGGGTCTTTCAACATTTTTGTAAACAGAAAGATGTTGAACTGTTGCTTGCTCCTTAGCAACCATGCTTCTCACAAAAAGGTATCATGTGTCTATGTATTTGGTCTTGCTGTATTAGGGAGGGTCTTTATAATAGGTTGTTGCCACTTGCTATTGTGACGTACCTTGGTCCTTGACCATTCATTCCTAATCGCTTTAGGAATTTCAAGCTACTCAACTTCTTAAGTAGTTGCTGAACACTCTGTGTTCTGATTCCATGGAAGATAAAGACACACTTGTCTATTTCTTACATCCCAGCTTTATCAATCAGTAAGAACACTTTTCTTTTTAAACTGAATGTTGCTAGCTTAGGCCTCCAATCCAAATTGTGTTAGAGTATCCTCTTTAGTGTAAGTCATTGCTGGATGACATGACTTACACTCCATAGTTCTTCTAAGGTATTTTATCATCCCTTTTACAGCATCCTAGTACCTCGTAACTAGGATGAACCAAAAAGATTTACAAGTCCAACCACATACCATGTATTTGGTCTTATACATTATGATGTATATAACAATCTACCAAGTGTGCTTGAGTATGGGACTCTTTCTCATATTCTATATTAGATTCCTTTGCAGGGTGCATGCTCTCACATAGATCACATACTTTGGTTAAGATGGCATATTTGGGATATAGACTTTCATATTAAGATGCACAAAGAGTATACATGTGTGTGTCCTCTGTGACAAACACATCATTCTCCTTGTTCAATCTCTGTTCATCTTGTCTCTCAAGATATATTTTGTCTTGCCCATGTTCTCTCAAGGGTAACTAATCCCTAAGTGTTTTAACTTTCTTAATACTTATTTAGGCTAATGATGTGTTATAGACATAGGACAATATCACAAATCATCCCAAGATTCTTAAACGTGCACACAGTAGTCTTCTTTGATCATTTCAAAGTTGACAAAGTTATAACTTTGTGAAACTTCATACACTACTGCCTAGATGATTAATTCTCTGTCGCCCACAAGTTGCTTCAGGTTGAATTACTCATTTAGTCTCCCAACTAGAAAACGTTCGTTATACCCGATTGATGTAATTACAAGCCTAAGCTTGTCATCATGGCCAAAATTAGCTTTTAGGTGTTAAAACACACAATGCCACTTGTTGTGTACCCCTTAACCACCAAGTGTGCTTTAGGTTTTTCAATTGATCGGTTCACCAATGTATTTGGGAATCTTACTTGTCCCCAATTGCCTTTCGGCTAGGTGGTAGATCAACCATTTGCCACTATTAGCTGATTTTCAAAGGAATCCATATCCTCTTGCTTGGCCTTTTGCCACTTTTCTTAACATGTCTTATTAGTGTTTCTCATACACCTTTTAGGGTCACCATTGTTTTTAAACAATGACTAAAGCATCTGGCCTATCAGGGGTGTTAGCCCTTACAATTCTCCGTGATGGATTTCACAGGATTCTCTTCCTGTGTTGGGGTGGATGAGGTCTTCTTCTGGTATCGACTTGTGAATGACTATTACCTGTTGTTTGTCACAAAGAGATTCGGTGTGGTCAATGCTCGTACTGCTAGGAAGTTTATTTCTATGAAAGTTGTGTCCTATGATTCTTTTTCAGTCACTGGTCCGTCATCATTTTCATTTAACGAAGACGTGCTTCTCAGGATATCTCATACCCTTTATATATTGACCCTATTATTCCTTAATTAAAGGAAGAGTTATAGATAAAGCTATTGACCCTCATGGTCATTGGACATTTAAGTCCAATCTGTACTATATCTATTACTCATAAGGTGTCGTTGTGACTTTCTTGAAGGGCATTCGGTTAACTATAAAGACAATTAATGTGAGATCATCTTCCAACACGAGGTTGGAAGTTTCACTTGTACTTACTTAACCATGTCAAGGAGAGTTCTATCTCTCCCTTTTGACAACTCCATTAAGAGTGTTAGGCATTGTTAGTCTTTTAACAATTCCATTCTTAATTACACAGCACTTCGAACTAATCATAAAAGTATTTTCAGCCTTTGCTAGGTTTCAAGACCTTAACTGTGATTGATTCTCAACTAGTTGAAGGGGTTGTCTGAAATATTTCAGAGCCTTTTATTAGTATGAGATTTCACAGACATGGTCATTACACATGAAATCAGAGATCAAGACTATACCTAGCTCTGTGTTTTGCCCTCTTGCTCATTTGGTTCACAAATTCATAGTATACCAATTGCAAAGGATATTTGTCATGGTTGTCTAAAGGTTACTTTATTGTCTTGCCATATGATTGTGCTCACTTAGTAATTTTTCCTTTTGAGCTTATCACTTGGCAAAAACTCTTTTGCTCCTTTTTGATCATTTCTCTTGATCAATTTATGTACATGGCAAAGTTGAGTCATTATCTCCAATATAAATGAACCATTTTAGACAATATTAGATTTAAGAGATTATGTCACATTGATGCTTAACTAAAGGGCTGATTGACACAATGTTTTATCGGTTGTTTAGAGCATAAAGTGTATCTTTTGGTACTAGGCTGGTCTGCTATACAGAGTTAACGTGTATGCTCCAATCCCCTTGACTTGTACTCTTATGCTGCTTCCTTCTTGAAGCCGTATGCTTCTAGATGGCAATCGCTAAAATCAGTGATGTCATGTGACCTCTCACATGTTTCGTTATACCCAAGTCTATTATCCACATAGGATATTTTTCAGCCATAAAAGTAGTGCTTGATGCACATGTGAAAGAACTTTGAAGCCTCTCACTTGATATGACATTTTCCAAAATGACCTTCATTAGGTCTATTTTTTTTTCAAGGTTTCTCACCTTATTAGACATAGGTTTTATGAACAAATCATTTGAATCTTTAGTTAAGCATGTTAAGCTAATGGATCTCGTATCCTTAAGCTTTTACCTCTCAAGCTTAATGTGGCAAACCACATTACCGAAGGTTACAAATATACTCCTTGTGAGTTTTATTTGCTTTCATGTGCTCCCACTCAATAAGAGAGTCCTAAATGTAACATGCACTGGCTATTGACTAGAAAGAACATTGTTTGTCTACCTTAGTTCCCTAGTCATGTTTGACATCACTTTCAAATGTTGCCTAATTCCTACATTAGGTCTTAGTACTTGAGTGTCCAAACATGACAGAGTTCTTTCAGCTTAATGGCATGAATGCCTTCATATTTGTTTCACAAGGCTATCCTTATAGCCTAAGATGTATCGCACTATTCGAACTGACACTTTTGTCAACAGTCATAGCATAAAGCATGACGATTCGAGCTACATTGTTCTTTCTTCATCAATTAGCTTCTTTGTTACCTTCGGGTATTTCAACATCTAAATGTTGAAAGTTAATTGGTAGGACATACACAACATCTCATCCCTTAAGGATGTAAAAGATCTTACGAAATTCAATTCCGTAGTCATCTATATTGAGATTGTCTCATAAGCTCAGTGAAGATGGACTTGTTTATCATAACTCGATCACATAGACGATTATGCATTTCATCAGATATACTATTCGTATTTGTTCAAGGTAGACAAAGGTTAATTGGATGATAAATTTACTAGTTTTGTGTTCAGGAGACAACTAGGTTGGCTCCCATCACACTCATGCTAGTTAGGTTATCACCTTTTTGACCATAATCTTACTTGAACATGTCCCCTTTTAGGGCCTCTAGATTTCACACTCCAGAAGCTCCCACTCAAATAAAGCAGTTATAACTCAAAATAATAATTCACAATTATAAAATAAATAACTGCATGAATGTTCAAAGAGAATTCAATTATTGAGAAAGAATTTAACATAATATTCAATCAAATAAAGAACATTCGCATGTCAAATCATACTTTATTATATTTGTTTTATGTTGTGGGTTTGGACCCTCTCAAAGCCTTTAGCCATTTGAACCCACCAAGCACGTCTCATGTGCTTGAAGCTTTCATAGTAATTTTATTACCATGTTAGTGTAAGGCTCAATGTCCACTCATCTGGAACTAGGTTGCAGCATACCTCCCGATAGATGAGATGATACAAATATCTCATATTGGTTACATCACTTGTCACAGTGATTGCCAACAAGTTGACTCATAAGTCACCACTCAAATCACCTCAATGTGTTTGAAGGTTTGGAAGGACTTATTAACAATTAATAAGTTTTATTTGCTGCAAGTAGGAGTTTAGGATTCACCTCATTATCCGTTATCACAGAACTTTTATGTATGTTTCATGGCATGCCAAGTTAATAAGTACAAGTACATGACAAGAAATATTATATTCACTTAATAATATTTAAGGGAAATTTTTTAAAAATATTATATTCACTTAATATAATATTTAAGAAGAAAAGAATTTATTTTTTTTCGGTCAACTGTTTGACCGTTGACCGGTCAACGGTCAACCTTTGACCATTGACCAGGTCAGCCCAGACCTGGACTGCCACGTCATCTGATGACGTGGCAGCTTCTTCAACCTCCAGCCGAGTCTGGTTTTTGACCCGGTTGGAGCCCCAGTGGGCATGCTGACCCTCCAACTTTGAGAAACCATATCTCTCTCGTTTTAGCTCCGATTTTCACGTTCTTGGAGTTGTTGGAATCCTTGCAACGAGATCTACGCATCCATACCATTGGACGCATAAAAAAATTTCGTTTTCGAATTCCAAATCACACATTTTTCGGTGGCGGTGACAATGAGATCCGAAACTTCCGGGCTTCGGTTCTCCCTCATGCGGACTCCGTTTGATGCGTTCTTTACGTCGTTGGAATTGTCTCGATGAGCTCTACATGATCATGCATCTGGGTTGATCGAAAAAACTCATTTTCAAAGACCCAAATTCGAGCTTTTGACGGCGACGGCAAAAAGAGATCTGAACTCCAACACCGCGAACTCCGTTTGACGCGTTCTTGGCGTCGTTGGAATCGTTTGCAGAGCTCTACATGACTATTGCCTCGGATGGACCTGAATATCCAGATTTCAGAGACCCCATTTTCTCCGAACTCCAACACCGCGACGGCACTACGTAATGGTGTTTGGATGTGTTTTCTCCTTATATTTGCTTATGTTTTTATGATTCTTGTCCAGATTAAATGTTCCAAACATGTTATCTATTCTTATAACTCATTCATCAGCACAAGGGAACATAAAACTCGGATCTGGGCAAAAAAGTAAAAAACGAGAATGCAAATATGGGCCATGAGAAAATAAGCATACAACAACTATTAGTGCTTTTCCAGAAACTGATTTTCGAAACCAGAAGCATATGATTTTCGAAAAAATTACAGATCATAAAGAGACCGTGTTGAACACCATGTGTTTCCAGAACCGAAAAAAAAATGTAATTAAGGCATACCTTAAAAACGCAGTAAGGTAGAGAACAAAGTATGTTCACGGGATATGGATTTTCGGCTCAAATATATACAATATTTTAAACATGAGTTTAAATCCAAAAAGATCAACTATAAGCATATACTGAAACATAGTGATCTGGAATATTTATGCAATATTTAACTTAATAAATAATGCACAGCGGAAAATATTTATGCATATTCATAAAGCATATAATCACAGCCTCAAAGATCAACATAGGCTCTGATGCCAATGATGGATATTTTTATAATTAAATAAGGGGGAGAGAGAGAGAGAGACAACATACCAAACGGATCCATGTTCGGATCCGGGTCAAAACTCCGGAGCTCCATGATTGGTTCTTGAAGAACCCACGCAAAATTCAGACTACTGAAAAAACCAGAGTCCAAACATGTGGCACAGCAGAGCACCACATAAGAAAGAATATAGAGAGAATGAGAGAGTCGGAAAACTCAACGACTAATATGTTTTGAACTGAAGGGGAGGCTTCTATTTATAGAAGAAGGCTAGGGATATTTTGGGAATACAAAATATCCACTACCACTACTCATAGCTTAGTCAGCAATCCCCACCTCTTTTATCTGACCAATCAGATAATTGAATAATTAATTGATTAATCAATTAATCAATTAATTACTCATGGCTGAGTCAGCAATCCACACCTTGCCCATTCAACCAATCATATTAATTAAACACTTAATTAATAAATCGGTTGGGAATTACTGAGTCAGCAATCCACAACTTTCTCATTCGACCAATCATATTAATTAAACACTTAATTAATAAATCAATTAGGAATTACTCATATTTCCTAATTAATTAATCCAGCCCATCAAGGACGAATCTTGGCCCAAAATTCCAACAGTGTATGATTTATTTCTGCAACTTTGCTTTCATTAGTGTCAATGTGTCATTGTAACAAATTATAATTTCGGTTGATTGCTTCAAAAAATGTTTTGGAATCTGTGCCATAATTTTTGTACAAGTTATGTCTCTTATCAAATTAGAGTGTGTTTGGATCACAGTAGAGGATGTGAAGTTAACGAGAGGTTATGAGTTTTGTTTAATTTGAGGGGATGAGATGTTTTTTGTTGGTCTCGAAGAGGGGAATGTTGATAATTACAAGTTGACAAGTATACTTCAATAGTTTTATTTAGATCTCTTATTTGCTTATACATGTACGCATGTTCATGAATCTTACTTTAATTCTTAGATTATTTTTTTAAAAGAATTATGTTTAAATTTTTTTTAAGGAAAAGCATAATTTGGGTTTTAGAAACTGAAGAAGCTTAAGAGAAAAAACGAAAGAAATATTTTAAAAAAAATTGAAAAGGTTGAAGAGCATAAAACACAGGTAGTAGGAATGAAACTTATAATTAACACAATAGGTTTAGTGGTGTGAAGCTCTGTTAGATTTTTTGAACTCTCTAATTCGAGTCACAGAGGAATCATTTATGTTGCGAGAGGAAACCAGAAACTCTAAATTTAGAGTAGTTTAATTGGTTAGATACATAGTACTATATTTAAAAAAATGTACCAACTACCAATTGGTAGTATTAAAAGAATTAGAATATCATTGGAGTAGCATGAGCATTCCGGTCAAGATATTAAAAATTCATTCTCTCTCCACTAAAAGCTCTCACTATTGAAGGGAAGAGGAGTGAAAAAAAGACAAAAATAAATAAATAATTCGCTCCCCTTCCCTCCTCCCAATCAAAAACCCTCAACTCCTTTCAGCCCTCAACTCCTTTCCCCTCCCCTAAGAAAATCCAACCAAACGGGGCCTAAAGTTTTAGCACTTGAGTAGAAGTTGTCCTGTTAAAGGTGATAGGTGATACTGCTATAGCATATGGTATATCATAACATTATTTTATTAGGCTACTAATTTAGTTAGGTTAATTATTTTAGGCACAATGGTATATTACTCCCTTCAGTCTACATGATATGAGGTAACATAAAATTGTTTTTTTTGTTGTCCACATTACACTTCTTCCTTCGTTCATAAATATAAGACTCATGACTTTTTTTTAAAGAAATTAAGGAAGTTAAAGACAAATAAACTAGTTTAGAAAAAAAATTCAAACAAATCAATTTATAAGTAACTTATTTAGCTTTCTTAAAATTTTCCAAAAAAATCAACTATATCTTATTATTAGGAACGGAGGGAATAAGAGGTAACATGAAAAAAATCAAAGATAATAAATATTTAATTTCTATTTTTATACTTTGAGAGTTTTAAATGCAAAGAGATGAGAGATAAGAGTATATAATAAATAATATAATGGTAATATCAAAAAACTATATCAACTTTACCCATGATAAATGACTTAACTAACGATTTATTAGTTTGTGTAATTTAGTTGACTACCTCTTATACTCTAATGATTTATTAGTTTGTGTAATTTAGTCGACTACCTCTTATACTGTGGGTTAGAAGAACTATACAAGCTCAATTGAGTTGGTCATAAGAACGTTTGGTAGGCAATTAATGTCTTTGATTAAAATTACAAGAGTTAGTTGAAATCTAAAAAGCAAATTAACATTTTTGTGATTTAAAATTAAGGACACAAGTGTGTGGGTGTATGTTGGGGTACGGTGCGTGTGGTTTTCATTGACAGACATATCAAAACCCATATTATAAAGCACCGATGCCCTATCTTGTTCAATTCTGGTCCCTCAGTTCAGTTGTTTTCAAGAGTGCCAAAATTTCAAAACACACACCTGACTAGCACGTGAAACATGTCAATTGAAAGAATTATTCACAGATTCCAAGAAAGAATTAAAAATAACAAGTTCTCTTGAAATCATTAAATTACATTGAAGTTTCTAAAAACATGGTGATATTGATCCAATTGGTTTGATAAATAATTGTTAATACAATAGGTCAATAACAACTACGTCAAGAGTTGTCAATAACAAATTAACGACGTTTGTTTCAATTTTACTTAAGCCCTTAGAGACTTTAATACAATTTGATGATTTAAAAGGAAATTGATTATTATTTTTATCTTTCTTGTGACATAGTATATGTCATTCCCTCATTCCAATTTTCCAACTAACAATTCAGACATCTCCTCCATTAGAAAACAAATAATGTGCATTTGTATGGTCCTATAATTCTATTTGATTACCTGCGCTCCTATATGTATCTTGTCGTCATTGTGTAGACTAAAAGATGAGTTGATTCTACACTACTTATCTTTAAAATGAACATTAGGATGTGTGTATGTATACTCTGTTAAAAATCATTTTCTAATTAATTTTATTCTATAATAATAGTATTACTTTAAATGAGAGCCCGGTTAGTTGTAAGGACACAAGCATCTGAACTATGTTAGATTCTTCCTCTTGTCTAGCATAAAAAATCGTTTATTTCAGAACTTGTCGTTTTATTCATTTAATATGAATATTAATTAAATAATTCAAACCCAACTATATATTCATGAATCTGGACAAGTACTTAGCAGCAGTCATAAATTTACACATTTTCTATATACAGAAAGTCTCGTTACCCCGAAGAATTTAGGTCATAATCTATCTTACGGTAATTAAAAAATAAAATAAAATTTTTGTTTCACCATGGCTGATGGAGTACAAAGAATGCACATGACAACCAACCCATGGCACTTCTTATTAGCATAAAATTGAAGATTTGGATTGTGTTCTTATACAGTGTCATCTTGCGGAACAAAGTTGGGTTTTGATTCTCTTTGACTTAATGCTAGCTTCCTATTTACATGGTGTGATCTTTTGAAAAGTAACTCTTTAAAAATTTACAACATCCTAAAATTAGAAGTTACAATTGACAAATCATTTTGGTTATTATGCACTGAAACACTATGGGGCACTTGAAACTAACGGGTTTTCATAAACATCACACCTTCACCCTTTGAGGTCACTCGCTCTATTAGAACACTTTCCGATGATGATGCTGATGCGTTGTTAACATTTTGAACATATTTTTTAATGTATCCAACTTGTTCATATTTTTTTTTATTGTACTCCATCATCCGGTCCTAAATATATGACCCATGTATCTAATTTGATTAGATAAAGGATACTAATTAAATTAGTTGATATGGCATGCTTTTCCCCAAAAACCCTCTATCATATAACTTAATCCCCCTCCCATATCTTATTTGATTATTGTTAAGGGGTATCAATGAGGGTAATTTTAGAAAAATGAACAAAAATTAGAAATATGTTCTGTATTTAGGATCAAGACCGTATCCCGAAATAGGTCCTATATTTAGAACTGGAGGGAGTAATTAATTTGTAATATACATGTTTAATATTAATCTCTCCAATCCTTTTTATAAGCAATGATCATTCAAATTGCACAAAGCAAAGTCAAGGTTAAAATTAGTTAAAAACAATAAATGTGTAAGAGATATAACTTTTTTTTTTCAAACATAACCTTATTTTTAAAGATGATGAGAGAAATAAAAAGTGAAAAAAATGAGGGAGAATAAATGGAAAAGAGAGATGAGTTATGCAATTTATTGGAGGTATAAAGCTAAAAATGAAAAAGGCACATTAAATTTTTAAACAAAACAAATTGTTAATTGTTGCCTGTAATAAGAAGAACCAAATCAACCACAGAATGTCGTTCATAAAAATACATGATGCATTGAGATTTTAATCCGATTGGGCGTCCCAAAACAACTAGTAAGTAGATAATTTTTTTTTAACTTGTAAAATTAAGAAAACATAGAAAATGGGGGATAAAATGGTTTTATCAACCAGATAATTTTTTTAAGGGTCCTCTCGGTAGATAATGATTTTTATTAGTTGTCTTATTTGCTTCCTTAATTTTAAAAAGAAAGTCAACTTCATCTTATAATTAGGGTGACCAAACCGGTTCAGGTCACAATTTTTCCATTATTAAAGCAAAACCCTTTGGACGTCGTTTGGGCCACCCTTTATCATCCTCTCTTCATCCTTTATAATTACTGTATCTGTGTTGTCTCTTTCGAGTGAGCTTGAGCTCTAAACCCAGAAACGTATCCTCATTCATTCTTCAATCTGAGCCTCTCTCTCTCTCTCTCTCTCTCTCTCTCTCTTCTCTCATAATGGAAACCAAGGATTCAAAGAGTGGTTTCTGCTCAGATTCCAGAACCTTCCACAGCCTCAGACCTCCCATTCATCTTCCTCCTCCAGACGTTCCTCTCTCAGCTTCCCACTTCGCCCTCTCCCTCCAACTCAACAACAACAACAACTCCAACTCATCACTCCCCGCCCTCATCGACTCCGTCTCCGGCCACCGAGTGTCCTTCTCCGACTTCATCCTTTCCTCACAGACCCTATCCTCCAACCTCTATAACCTCTTTGGCCTCTCCAAAGGCCACACCGCCTTCGTATTGTCCCCAAATCTCACCAACATCCCCATCCTCTACTTCTCCCTTCTCTCCCTCGGTGCCGTCGTCTCCCCCGCCAATCCCACCGCCACTCCCCCCGAGATCTCCCACCTCTTCCGCCTATCCTCCCCGGTAATGCAATCAACAACTAACAACTTCTTTATTCATTCATTCATTCATCCATCATGGGACAACAATCTAACCAACTTGGCTTTAGATTTATCATCCTCGTTTAGGTGTGTTGGCTACCCCGCTCTCGGCTGCCCTCAAGATTTTGTGGCATTTGCTATTTTTTCAATTTGTTACGATTTTTTAAAGATTAGGTACTCCTAAATTGTGTTCCCGCACCTAATCTTTAAATAATCATAACAAATTAAAAATGTAGTTTTTGTCTAATCCATACATCAAAATATCACTTTTATAACGTAGGATTTAATGGTATAAATAAAATATATATAAGGGAATTGCCCCAAATCTTTGGGGGCAGCCGAGAGCAGCACACTCGGTAACAACCTATCTTTAGGGTTTATAAAATGAGGGGGCCAATGTTACCCTCTCCCTCTTTTGGTGTACATTACACAATCTCACACACCGAACTACTATAACTAGGATGTTAGCATGCTATGTAGAATCCTATAGTGGCTAACTCTTTGTGATTAACCAACTAATCCAACTCTCTAACAGGCGATTGCGTTTGCAACTTCCTTTACCGCACGGAACCTTCCGTACATTCCCCGGCTCGGGCTCATCCTCCTCGACTCTCCCGAGTTTGACTCGCTCATGACGACGCCGACGACGACAACCAAACCGGTGGTCCCGGAGGTGAACCAATCGGACGTAGCGGCGATATTGTACTCCTCCGGGACCACGGGGAAGGTGAAGGGAGTGATGCTGACTCACCGGAATCTGATTTCGTCGGCGGCGAGTTACGACGCGACTCGGTCTCGGAGGGAGAAGCCGGCGGTTTTGCTGTATACGGTGCCGTACTTCCATGTGTACGGATTCACGTACTGTTTGAGGTCGGTGGTGTTGTCGGAGACGGTGGTGATGATGGAGAGGTTTGGGGTGGAGAGGATGTTGGCGGCGGTGGAGGAGTTCGGAGTCACTCACCTCGTGGCGGCGCCGCCTGTGGTGGTGGCCATGGCCAAGAGAGATGTAACGGACGGCTATGATTTAACGTCGTTGGAAGGCGTCATTTGTGGGGCGGCTCCGCTTGGAAACGACGTCGCTGTCGCTTTCAGATCGAAGTTCCCCAGAGTATTGCTTGTTCAGGTTAGTGTTCTTTTTAAGTTTTTTAAGTTCGATGTGTGTGAGGGAGGGTGTGTTTGTGAATTTTAAATGCAAAAAAGGCAATATTTGAACGTCCTACAATGAATCTAATCTAAAAGACGCCTAATAGTTTAATCATAAATGTGCATTGATTAGTGTATGTATAAATACTATAAGATGAAATAACACATCCGGTAAGGTAAATTAATTACATGCTCCCTTCGGTCTTAAATATAAGATCATTTTTATTTTTTTTGTGGAAATTAAGGAAGAAAATTAGATCACTAAATTATAATATATGTCACATGTAATTAAATTATAGGTTAGTTTATAAGTAAAATAAATTAGTTTTGAGGAAAAAAAGATAATTATAGATAATTTAAAGTAATTAATTTTGCATCATTAATTTCTAAAAAAAAAAGTCAAAATGATCTTATAATTAGGATCAGATGGAGTAGATAGTAAAAAATCTGCCCATAAAAGTTATTTGTAAAAAAAATACTCATTTGTACTTCACTATCAAATTTTATTTCTATTACTACTCAATATGTTTCTTAATATAAAACCTAGTTGATTTTTTTATAGAAATTTTAAGAAAGTCAAATAAACTATTTACAAATGAATTTGCATTTATTTGACTTATAAAACTAACATATAGTTTAATACTCCCTCCGGTCCTAAATATAAGACCATTTTGACTTTTTTTTGTGGAAGTTAAGGAAGCAAATTAGACCACTAAATTATAACAAATGTCACGTGAAATTAGATTATAGGTTAGTTTATAAGTAGAATAAATTAGTTTTGAAGAAAAAATATTATTTTTGGGACTGAAACTACTCTTTTTTTGTATTAGAAAAAAAAGTCAAAAAAGTCAAAGTGGTCTTATAATTAGGATCGGAGGGAGTAATACACCGTATATGTTATGATCAAGTGGCTTATTAACTTTCTCAATTTATCCCAAAAAATTAATTCTTAAATTCAATAATTGAGGGAGTAATAACTATAGGAGGTGAATATATAACCCACCATCTACACTGACTATTTGGAAACCAACTGAATAACTAGAGGATGTTCACAAAACCATTCTTTTGGTGATATAGTTGAGAGCAGTATTACTTCCATAGAGATTAGTAGGTTGTAATTAATCATAGATGTAGAGGGGATAATAGTAGTGCGGACTATTTAGCTAAGTTTTCTCACAATATGACTAGGCCATTTTGCCTCCTTGATCAACCTCTACCCCCTAATCGTGAGGGTGGGCTTAACGACGGAATGGCTTTTACCTTGTAAATTTTTGGGACTTTCTTTTTAGTGATATGATCCAGATTTTTATTCAATAAATAAGTAACCCACCATCTATACTGTAAATTAATTTAGTTTTTTATAATAAAAACCTGGCAAAAAAAGGTTATTTGTAAAAAGAATACTGATGTATTAAAGTTCATTTTGTATTGAAAACTATTATTAATGAAAGCTGCATGTATATGTAAAATTAATAAAGATAATTGACTGAAAAATATAAATTTGAGAGAAAGTATACATATAAATTTGAGAGAAAGTATATTAAATTTTTGTATGCAAACTAGCTTGTATACCTAAAGATTGAAGGGAGAAATTCCAAACAAACAAATTGAGTAATAAGTTACTTCTCTTGAATAAAGGGAAAATGACAAAAATTATCCTTTGGTGTGAGAGATAAGTTCAAAGCATAAACTTTATATAGAATTGGAATCCAAGCACCAATTATATAGAGGAAAAAATAACCATGAGATGGTGAAAGGTCATCATAAATGACACTTATAATCCCAAGATCAGTATAAGCAATATTGGAATGTGAATATACATTTAACAACTTAAGTAGAGATGAAGAGAATCCAATAACTAGTTAACGTGTTAAATTGAAATTATTATGAGATGAAGAAAGTTAATTGGTAGACTGGCAGGTGAGACTTGTAAATATATATTGATGATATGCCGATTCCAAGGAGAAGTTGATAAAAGTTTTATATACACTGTTTTTACACTATTTTTGTGACAAAATAAATATTTGGTGTTTGAAGTTGAGTAATACTCCGTTTTTAATATAGAATTGAGTTAATTTTTTTTATTGGAGATATTAACGTAGTAAAATAAACCACTTTATATATTAAATTAATATACAATTTAATAACATGTTACATTTTATTAGGATTAGTAGCTTACTTTGCAATCTTAATATCCAAAAAGAAAATCCATAAGTAGTACTTTGTTACCTTAAATTTTGTTCCAATCTTGTATTTCAAGATTAGCTTTATTTTAAAAAACAATATTTGCACAATTCAGAAAATAATCTCTCTATTTTCTGATGTGAAAAAATATCTCTATTCTAATACATACGAATTCTTTATTTGATTACTTATTAGATCATTTATTTATTTTTCCCTTTAATTCATTTAATCTATATTTGTTTGAGTTATAAACTTTTAGTTTAATAATTAATTTTTGTCAAAAAAATAAATGATAAATAAAAAAATATGACAACAGATTTTAAGTGACAAAATGAAAGCAAATAATAAATGGACGCCAAAATTTAGATGAGAATCTAACAAAATAGAATTGTTTTGTGTTTTAATATCTTTAAAGTCTAAACTAGTCTTGTGTGTATTGTAAAAAATGAAGGGATATGGGTTAACAGAAACAACGGCATCGATCTGTCGAACCATGGGAGAAGAGGAGACCAATAAAACAGGGACAACTGGGAAGCTATTAGCAGGAGTTGAAGCCAAAATCGTGGACCCACTCACTGGACTGGCCTTGTCTCCTGGTCAACAAGGAGAACTTTGGCTTAAAGGACCTCCTATAATGAAAGGTAACTCCTAATTTTTCCAATATGAGAGGCTTAATCTTATTCATAACATATATTGTATAAACTACTTTGATTATATTAAGGGTATTAGTATATGCTAGTTAGTATATTATTTTTTTAGAACACCCAAATTATCTTCCCTTATTCCATCCCATATCTCTTATTTGATTATTGTTAGTAGAGCACCAATAAGATGATTTGGGAAGAAGTTGGAAAAAATTAGAATTAGGTCATATATTTAGAACAAAGACTAACTCTCCAAGTACGTCATATATTTAGGAAATATTACATTACTCCCTTCGGTCCTAAACATAGGACCACTTTAGGGAAACGAGTTTGGTTCTAAATAAATGATATTTTTCTAATTATTCTCAATTTTTTCCCAATTTATCCCTATTAATGCTCCTTAATAGTAAACAAACAATAGAGTGAGGGTGAAAATATAGGTAGATGGTGAAGGTTCATTTGTAATATCATGTAATTTTAACTATTTTAACTAACATCCTTAATCTAATCAAATGTAAATATGTCTTATCCTATGTGTAAAATAAATTATTTTAGGAAAAAATTTGGCCAAATCTATGTATAAGTATTTTATTTAACTTTTTTTTATATTTTTTTTAAAAAAATTGTAAGGAAAGGATGAAGTATACATATTTGTGATTTATTATACACCCGTGTAAAACAGAGCGAGCAGGAAATTAAGGTTACTCCATGAGAATTTGCTGATTAATTTTCTTTATAAAATAAGGATAATTTTCAAAAGGATTATTATTTTTCGAGGCCCATACCCAAAAACGTACGTATCTATTTGCTTGAGATGCAATTTGTTAGGCCTGAATTTTAGTTTTTTTTTTTTGGTCTTTTTTGAGGAAAAAAATAACAATTTTGTGTTGTATACTTGTATTATTAGCTGAGGTTATTTTAAGCCACAAACATGAAATATGTATATAATTTGGGAAGATAATAGGTTATGTAGGGGATCCAGAAGCAAACTCGGCGACATTCATTGACGGGTGGTTGAGGACAGGAGACTTGTGCTATTTTGACCACCAAGGCTACCTCTACGTTGTTGATAGATTGAAAGAATTGATCAAATACAAAGGACACCAGGTAGTCTAAATATCTTTACCGTTTCATCATCTATTTATTTATTTTTATCTATAAATATAGGATCCATTTATTTAATTTTATTATAATAAAGATATTAGTTAATATCACCTACTTTCTCTAAAACACTCAAATCATTTTTGTTAACCTCCTCTCTCTCCTACTTATTGATGATGGAGTATCAATAATGATAATTTGAAAAGATATTGATAAAAATTAGAGATTTACTCCCTCCAATCCTAAATATAGGATCTATTTAGGTAGATGGCCTTGATCATGAATATAAGACTTATTTCAAGTTTTTATCCATTTTTTCCCTAAATTACCCTCATGATACCCCTCAACAATAATCAAGTAAGAGAGATAAGAGAGAGTTAAGGAGTATGATTGAGGTGCTTTGGGAAAAACATATCATATCAACTAATTTAACTAACATCTTTAATCTAATCAAATTAAGTAAATTTATCTTATATTTAGGTACGAGGGACTGTCTTATATCTAAGACTAAGTTCAACTTCCCAAATAAATTTTATATTAAGAAACGTTGGATATATTCTTGGTTAATTATATTTCATTATAGCCAAGAATGTATAGTTACTTGGTAAATATCCCAAAGCCAGTAACATTTCTTTTTTAAATGATAAACTCTATACGTAAATTTATACTATCAGTACTATTATGACATACGATTGAACTTTGGTAGTATTATATTGGACATTATAGGTGGCTCCTGCAGAGCTGGAAAATTTGCTTCAGTCCCATCCACAGATCCAGGATGCTGCAGTTATTCCGTAATATTTCATTTCCCTCTCTTCTATTTTATCCACCAAATAATAGTAAACACAATATTTTATTTATATAAAAAAAAATACCTCAAAACACTCATGCGTTTGTACATAATTGAAGAGTTCTTATATGATAAGTGCTTTTGCATACACCCTTTTCACTCTTTAGTCTTAATTCCAACCTTGTAAATACGCAGCATCTTCAATTACTTATTCTTATTCTAATATAAAGCCCAGCTGACAGTTTGAAGAAATTGATAAAGGTGTTGAAATAAGGATTAATTGTGTGTGTATATATATATATTGGGTTTGTCTTTCCATCACAAAAGCTTTAGTCAATGTGTTGGGACTCAACCCAACATTATATACCATTAATCCACATCTCACACTTCCGATGTGAGACTTTGTTTTTCTCTAATATTTACATCTCACACTTCCGATGTAGGACTTTGTTTTTCTCTAATATTCACCCTACTAATTTTCTCTTTCTTTATTTTCATTTTTTTTGCCTGGGCTTGTACTTTCTTTTTGAGTCTCAGAGGCCTCAGGTCTACAGATATTCTTTCTTTCTTTCTTTTTTATCCCACGGATCGAATGACTCTGATACCATGTTGATATAAGATTATGATGTTGAATGTCATGCACCCTGTGTACAACATTAAGATTCTAATGATGATTGAAGAGTGTATGTTGAAATAAGGATTAATTGTATATATATGTTGGGTTTATCTTTCCATCACAAAAGCTTAAATCAATGTGTCGGGACTCAATCCAACATTATATACTATTAATCCACATCTCACACTTTCGATGTGGGACTTTGTTTTTCTCTAATAAAAGGTACATAAATCATATTCAAATGGGAAAATCCTAAGAAACAACACTTGAATTTTAAAATCCCACAAACATAGAGTTGTTAATATCTTTACTCATTTAATCCAAATCCTTACTCAAATAGTGGAAATATCTTACGTTTGATTTTGAAATTCTTGAGGTCTTATATTTTTGGAATATTTTTTCTTTCAAAATATATACATACACACATTTTTTTTCTTACAAACTAATTTATTTGACTTATAGATTGATGTATAATCTAATGATGGATTAAAATATTTTAGAGATATCATAATACATACGTTATAAAAAAATATTTTATTTAACTTTTTTAATCAGTCTTATAGACAATGTGACACGAGGCCAATGTATGAGCATCTAAATCAAGTATAATTGCAATGTGAAAACAGTTACCCTGATGAAGAAGCAGGGCAGGTGCCTATGGCCTTTGTGGTGAGACAACCTAACAGTTCACTTAGCAAAGTGGACGTAATTGATTTTGTTGCCAAACAGGTGCTTTTTCATATTAATTTTTTTTATATAAATTTAAAATTTAAATTTAAAATATATCATTTAATTAGAGAGGGGACAAACTGAACATTATTATTCCTCTTGATTATTGTAGGTTGCACCTTACAAGAAAATAAGGCGAGTTTTATTTGTCACTTCCATACCAAAGAATGCGGCAGGAAAAATTCTGAGGAAAGAATTGAGTAAATCTGTCCTCCATCAATCTATATCTAAATTGTAATGTAACATACTTCATTTCATTTTATAGTCAAATTTTAGCATGAAATCTACTCCGATCCCATAAATGTTTTATTGTGTGATTAGAAACTAATAAAATATGTAATCAACTCATAAAGACACTAATCCAATGTTTTAAAGTTGGAATACAAGATAAGTTAGGGTGGATAATTTCCTGCATTTTATTTTATTTTATTTTTTTGCGTAGAAAAACAATTCAAAGACTCAAAAGCAAAAGTGTACTACAGAGTGTGAAGATGAGACTTGTGTTGAGTACTGCAAATTTTTTTTTTTTTTTTGGTTCAGAACAAAATCACGTTAAATGTGACGTGGTTTTTACAAATGACAGTAGAAAGTAGAACTAATACATAAGTTTCTAAATTGATCCAAAAAGAAAAGTTTGACGTTGTATAACTCTATCCCTTTAAATATGAAGAACATCAAACTAATATCTGTCCATAGTGTCATAGTGATGAGCATGCTGAGTATCAATGTGGATTCTCAAGTAAAAATTTCATCCCCATACAAATCATGCAATTGCAAAGACATATGGGGAAGCATATTGGATGATGCAAAAGTTTTGATCTAAACTAACGCTCCTTTAAGACAAAGTACTTTAGTTTGTAGGGTTAAAGATCAATTTAGTCAGTTGACTATTGTTCAAAGTGCAAGTAACACAATTGACAATTAAAAGGGGAAATGAACCAATGAACTTTTAAATTGGGGTCGAATTGGCCAACGTCGATAAAAATACTAAAATGTCTGTTACTTTATTTTTAAGTGGGGCCCACAATTTTTGTGTTGCAAAAGTAATGTCGTTTGCTCAAAGTTAATGATGTTGGCTGATCCGACTCCAGTTTAAAAGTCAATTATAATTGTCAATTGTGTTACCTGCACCTTGGATAACAGTCAATTGGTTAAATTATTCTTTAACCCTTAGTTGTGCCCTTCTACTTTTACTTTGTGATATATTGTTTTTGGTCGTGTATAAAATAATAAAAAGTAGGGATGAAAGACTTTTTTCCTCTCATATTTATACTCTTTTTTATTTTTATTATAAGGTTCCAACTATAAAATAATTTTTAATTTAAATATAAGGCATTAACCCTGCATGCACACATTTATTACTATTAATTGGGATTTAAAGTTGAAAAAAATTAAATCACGTAATTTAAAAACAGTTAAGTTTGAAAAAAATTATCAATTTATGTCAAATTCAATAAATTGAATGTCATTTCTTAGTCTATAACAATAAGAATTAGTAAAAGTTTCCCTATAATAGGAATTAGAGGAAGTAAGTCACATCATTAAATCTTATATATGACTTTACTATTTATTTATTATTGCGTAGATTTTGTTGTCATGAGATATAAAGCAAAAGATATATGGGTTAACTTAAAAAGTTGTCAAACTTTGTAGAGAGAATTAACAAGATTTAAAATTTTTTCTTAATAACAGTAAAACATATGTGGGTCCTTTTCTATTGTTCATCGCTTGGATGGTATTTTTCGTGGCATTTCTTTCTCAACTACAGATTAGAAACCGTAAGATCTGATCCTTCAAAGATGGAGAGAGAAGGGTGATGTACAGATGGAGAGAACATAACAGTGTTAACGCTGGTGAGTTTAAAAGTGCATATGGCACTTGATAAAAGGTGAATTTGACCAAATATATGTATTGGAATTAAGTTTTCTCCTTTACCATTTTAATATAGATGTATATATTTTGAAAAATGAATTATTAATGTCAACGCTCAGACCAAACAATATCTTCATTAGGTTTTATTTTGAGCATTTTTCAATTTACAAATTTCAAATTGAAAATTAATATGTAAGAATTTAATTGCAAATTATTATTTAAATTGGTCAAATCAACATTTTCCTATTAATGAGACTAGTGGATTAACATTAAAAGACTAAAAATTTATATTTAAATTTGCCTAGGTAGCATTAAATAGGAAATCACCGTGGGAATTGACTTTTATCGAGTTTTAAGTGTAAAAATTGAGTTACAATCTCTGTTAACTAAATTTTGAGAAAGGGGTTGGGTTCATCCAAAATTTAAAGGCATAACTCCTAACTCATGATTTATTTGGGCATCTCCATTGGGCTTTGAAGCATGGCAAATAAGCTATTCTTTCTATTCACAGACACATACGTAGGTTTCGCTTAACTTAAGTCAAACTATTGTTATTTTTTGTATTTCTTATCTAATTATATACTTGAAACACATATTTATTAATAAAGGTAAACTCTTACGAGTTTACGATCCGATTTCACATTCTTTTTACGAGTTTACTTAAACTTACGAGTTTGACAACTTTACTCTAGGCCACTGCCCTTTTTTTGCCAAACTCTAAGCCATTGCCATGCGTATTACTATTGTTTCTTTTTTTTTATAAAGTGCATGGGCCCAAGCCTGTTTATTCACACAACACAAACCCTAAATATTACTCCCTATTCTCTGTTTCCTCATTCAGTCATCCCTCTCTGCCACGTCAGGTTTGCCTCTGACTTAGAAACAAACTTAATGAAGAAGATGAGTGAGCTGCACCAGTTGCGCTTGCCTTCGTCTGTGGCTATCACAGATCTCCACCAACATCACGGGAGATCTTGATCTTCTCATCTTCTCTTCTCTTCTCTTCATTTCTCCTTCCTCTTCTCTTCATCTCTCCTTCTCCCTATACATCTAGATCTAAACAAGTTCATAGGGAAAATTTTAACCCAGTGACTTGCCCTACTCGGCGGGTCATCCGAGCTAGGCTCGGGTTATTCCGAGTCTCCCCGGGCCACCTCGAGTCGGTTTCCCCTAGTTGGGGGCTCAACCGGACCGACTTTCCTCCAGGTCCGTGGAGTTCCGGGCCGGGTCCGGGTTTCATTACCTTGATTATTGGTAACTAAAACAATAAAACACCGGATAAAAAAACATAAATATGATCTAAATTATATTTAAATACCAAATATTATCAACCATCAATTCAATATTTAACACAAATATAAGGACAATTAAACAAACACCAATTCAAGTCGCAAGGTTAGAGTGTTTTACTCTTACCAAGCAAGTCACAAGATCGAACAGGCATAAGGGAAGAAACCAAGAAGCCAGATAAGTTATCACCAACAAATACCAATTCATAAATAGTTTAATAATAAGTCTACTTGTCCATTGCCCACACTACAATTAAATAAATTGTTTTATAAGGTCCACACGTCAAAATTAAATAAACAATTATATAAAGTCTACATACCACAATTAAATAAACTACTATACAGAGTCATAAAGAAGAAAAGTGAAAGTTACAAACTACACTAAATATTAGAAATTAGTGTAATTATCATTTTCTTTCCCGTATCTCTATCGGGTGTGTTTTGATTGGCTTTTTTTCAGAAGGACTTTTTCAGAAGGTCTTTTGGAAAAAAGTTAGATTGTAGAAGTGATTTATGTTTGGATTAGTAATGTTAGAAGTGACTTTTTTTCAATCTGACTTTTAGAACATGTTTGGATGATTATTTTGAAAAGTAAGTTTAGATGAAAAAGTACTAAAAATGGCATTATTGTTATTAAAGAATACATATATAATATGTATATATTCTTATAGTTTAGAAAGAAAAAGTGAAATTTGGGTTTTTGAAGGATTTTAAAGGCTTAGTTTCTCCCTTATTTTAAAGAAAATAATTTTTTTAAAAAATTATATTTTTAGCTCAAAGGAGGACATTGTGGGAGAAAATAATTAGAGATTATTATGGTAAATTTTTGGAGATAAAAAGGAAATTGTATATTACAAGAAAATATTTTATTTAAAAATTTTAGGGGTCTAATAGTCTAATTTTCCTACCCACTTTATTAAATAACAAACAATAAAAGGTGTGGGGCCCATCAGAAGACAAAAGCCAGAAGCCAGAAGTCAAAATTTTTAACTTCTGGCTTTTTGCTTCCCCACCGGACTTCTGGAGGAAAAGATCTTTTCATCTGCTTATGAACCAAACGATTTTTTTTTTTCAGTTAGCTTCTCCGGCGGAAAAGTCCTTCTGACCCTAAAAAAGACATCCCAAACATGCACATCATCATTTGATTGTGATTCACTATGAGTAGGCTCATCTTATGCAGCAAAAACACCAAATCTTTTTCCTATTTTTTTGATTTTTCATAAGTATTAAATAAAAACATAATTATAAAAGAAAAGGGAAAAAGCAAGAGGGTCTAAACGGGCCGACCCACAGGCTAACATGTTTAAGCCCTCGACCAGATGAGCCGGCCCTTTTAGACCCGCCTCCTTTTGAAGGTGTTAAAATAAAAGCCCAACCCCTCCAGAGACATGGGCCCAAATTCTCGGTTTACACACACAAGTAGTAAAGCCGTTGTAATGTCACTAATGTGGAAATATTTTGCTGTTAGTATGACATGATTTAAAAAAGAAAAAACGAATCTTCTATCAAAATAGATGGAGCTTGTTTGTCGTTAGATTAAAAAGTAAGTGTGAAATAATTGTTAGATATTTTAAAGGGAAAATTACGGAGAGGGACCAAGGAAAAAAGGTTAATTACTTTTAAGAACCTTTAAAAAATAATTATTATAATGGCCAAAAAATAAAATAAATATATTAAATTATCAAATTAACCCTCCTATATCTTCTCCCCAGAGCTTATATTTCAAATGTTTTTCTTTCTAATCAATGGAGTCTCTTTCCCCACTTTCTCTCCCTCCTCTCCCATTCTCTCCCACTCTCTATAAAGTGTAAAGTGAAATTTAATTAACAAATTAAAAAATTATCTTATTTCATAGGGATCGGATATTCAAAATCAAAATCAAAATGTAAATATTTATATTACCTAAAAAAATTTAACGCAATGATTAGGAGGATCACAACAATATTATTAATATCTTTAATTTAAATTATAAAATTGATTAAAATTATTTATTTATAGCTATACACTAATGTGTGCATTTTTTTTAACTATTTGTTTATAAAATGAACTTTTATTTTTTTATCGTTGCATTCATATTTGTTTAATCATATGATTGGGTTTATAAACAAATGATGGAGGTTCAATACAAAACTTTAAACCATATTGAATGACCCACATTTTCATGGCAACATATTTCTTTTAAGATTTTTATCAATTTCTTAATAATTTTAATTTTATGCGTTTTCTATCACATTAATATTAAAATAATATTAAGATACATTTAATTGGTTAAAAAAAGAAACAGTTAAGATATGGAGAGAAAATATAAGGAAGGTTAATTTGGTAATTTAATATATTTATTTTATTTTTTGGTGCTTCTAAATAATTACTTCTTAAAAGGTCCTTAGGAGTAATTAATTTTTTTCCTTGGTCCCTCTCCCTAATTTTTCTTATTTTTTCTAATTTTTAAATGTCCTATAAAAGATGACATTTTAGATATAGATCTTTTAAAAATGTATTAATAGTTAGCAGAATTCTATTTAAATCCATCAGAAATGCCTAAATCTTATTTTGGATTTCCATTTTCGACAAATCCTTAACTAGGCAAGATGTTTTATTAAGATTTTTTTTTGAATTCGTTGATTTATTTTATAACATGAATCCGTTGATTTTGCCTACATACGTCCTTTTGTTATTTTTCCTTAACCTTCTTTTGTATTTCTTTTTTTATTATTATTTTGAGAAGCCAACCTCGGCAGCTTTTAAAAAATAAATTTAAATGTCATAAGAATACTTAGATATACGAAAATTTCAAAATATAATAAAATTTGAAAATAATTAAGTCATAAATTGTTTTCAGAATGTGGATACTCAAAAATATCACAATATAAAAAAAGTGTTAAATAAACTCTTTAAACTTATAGAAGAAAAAAAAAAAGAAATTCCCTAAAAGAAATTCCTCCCAAAAAAAATAAAAATCGATTCCTTGAAAATGACCACAAGGCCAACGAATGACTCTTCTATATGTGTAAACCCTAAAAAAGCTAAAACTCTCTCCCAATAATAGCGCGTAGCCGACCTCCCTCCACTTGTGTGCGAAGGAAACGCGAAATATTCTACCTCCACCTTCCATCATCAAATCTCCACCGTCCATCCTTCGCACTTTTCTCAACGGCCTAAAATCTTTTAACGTTCTTTCGAACATTCTAGACCCACCCTCCTCCTCAAACCTATATATACACTCCCTTCCCTCCTCCTACCTCCTTCATTCACAGCCTCTTATTCTGCCTCTCCTTTTCTTCTTCCTCTAACAAACCCTAGCTTTTTTTTCTTCTTCTTCTTCCTCTTAGCATTATTTTTTGGTAGATAATGGCCGGCAAGGGTGAAGGTCCTGCGATCGGAATCGATCTCGGTACTACTTACTCTTGCGTCGGAGTATGGCAACATGATCGTGTTGAAATCATCGCCAACGACCAAGGGAATCGTACGACACCGTCTTATGTTGCTTTTACCGATACCGAGAGGTTGATCGGTGATGCAGCTAAGAATCAGGTCGCCATGAATCCAACCAACACCGTTTTTGGTAACCGATCTGTTCTTTGATCTTGTTTTTGGATCTGTTGTCTTCGTTTTTGTGCTCATTGTTTCGTTTTGTATCAGATCTGTGTGTTTAATCTTGTCCTCGCTTTGTATTTGGCCTTTTTTAAATATGTTTAATTTGGATCTACTGCTTTCATGTATGAGCTAATTGTTTCCTCATAATGCTCTTCTTGATTTGCGTCGTCGTATTCTGTATTTCTGCTTCACGTTTTGCTACGTTGTTTATATCTTGTTTATTATTGCCTTGTATCGTTTTGATGGGTCTAAAAGGTAGATCTGCGCGTTTGGCTAATTAAGTGGATTTATTTTTTATTAATCTGGATGATTTTTTTATCTCTTATTTGTCTGTAATGTCTAAATTTGGTTGGGATTTTAACCTTACGATTGTCTTCTGAAATCTGAATATTTGTAAACGGTTTCAAGTTATGCGAGTTTTCAAGATTTTTTGATCTGATCCGAATCAAAATTATTTTAACTTTATTTTGTATAGTTTGCTATCCAGTGTGTATGAAAGATCGTCATTTGTAAGTTTTTTTTATGGATTGGTACTAACCGTGTCAATTGTTATTCTGCAGATGCTAAGAGGTTGATTGGTAGGAGAATCAGCGACCCTTCCGTGCAGAGTGATATGAAATTGTGGCCATTCAAGGTTATTTCCGGCCCCGGTGAGAAGCCAATGATTGGTGTCAATTACAAGGGTGAGGAGAAGCAATTTTCTGCTGAGGAAATCTCATCCATGGTTTTGATTAAGATGCGTGAGATTGCCGAGGCCTACCTTGGTTCAACAATCAAGAATGCCGTCGTCACAGTACCTGCATACTTCAATGACTCCCAGCGTCAGGCTACCAAGGATGCTGGTGTCATTGCTGGACTTAATGTTATGCGTATTATTAACGAGCCTACAGCCGCAGCTATTGCTTATGGGCTTGACAAGAAAGCCACCTCTTCTGGTGAGAAGAATGTGTTGATCTTTGATCTTGGTGGTGGTACCTTCGATGTCTCTCTCCTTACCATTGAGGAGGGTATCTTCGAAGTCAAGGCCACTGCTGGAGACACTCACCTTGGAGGAGAGGATTTTGATAACAGAATGGTGAACCATTTCGTTCAAGAGTTCAAGAGGAAGAACAAGAAGGATATTAGTGGAAACCCAAGAGCTCTCAGGAGGTTGAGAACCGCCTGTGAGAGGGCGAAGAGGACACTCTCTTCCACCGCTCAGACCACAATTGAGATTGATTCTTTGTTCGAGGGTATTGACTTTTACTCCACCATCACCCGTGCTAGATTTGAGGAGCTCAACATGGACCTCTTCAGGAAGTGTATGGAGCCCGTTGAGAAGTGCCTTAGAGATGCTAAGATGGACAAGAGCAGCATCCATGATGTCGTCCTTGTCGGTGGCTCCACCAGGATTCCCAAAGTTCAACAGCTTTTGCAGGATTTCTTCAATGGCAAGGATCTCTGCAAGAGCATCAACCCCGATGAGGCCGTTGCCTACGGTGCCGCCGTCCAAGCCGCTATCTTGAGCGGTGAGGGTAACGAGAAGGTCCAAGATTTGTTGCTCCTTGACGTCACTCCACTGTCATTGGGTTTGGAGACTGCCGGAGGAGTCATGACTGTATTGATCCCCCGAAACACCACCATTCCTACCAAGAAGGAGCAAGTATTCTCCACCTACTCAGACAACCAACCCGGTGTCTTGATTCAAGTCTATGAGGGTGAGAGAACAAGAACCAGGGACAACAACTTGTTGGGCAAATTCGAGCTCTCAGGAATCCCACCAGCTCCCAGAGGTGTTCCCCAGATCACTGTTTGCTTCGATATCGATGCCAACGGTATCTTGAATGTCTCTGCTGAGGACAAGACCACCGGACAGAAGAACAAGATCACAATTACAAACGACAAGGGAAGACTGTCAAAGGAGGAAATCGAGAAGATGGTTCAGGAAGCAGAGAAGTACAAGGCGGAAGATGAGGAGCACAAGAAGAAGGTTGAGGCCAAGAACGCCCTGGAGAACTACTCCTACAACATGAGGAACACCATTAAAGACGAGAAGATCAGCTCGAAGCTTTCTGCAGATGACAAGAAAAAGATTGAGGATGCAATTGAGCAGGCCATTCAATGGCTTGACGCCAACCAGCTCGCCGAGGCCGATGAATTTGAAGACAAGATGAAGGAGCTGGAGAGCATCTGCAATCCAATCATAGCTAAGATGTACCAAGGTGGAGCTGAAGGTGGTGTTCCCGGAGGCATGGATGAAGATGATGTTCACCCATCTGGTGGCAGTGGTGCTGGCCCTAAGATTGAGGAGGTCGACTAAGTTAAAGTCGTCCTTTGGGGGATATGCTCCGATTATTTTTAGACTATTGCTGTGTTAGGACTTAATTTCTGTTTTTTTTTTTTTTTTAAATATTCTGTCGATTTCTGGTATTTCTTCGAACAGCTTGAGAACTTCATTTATGAAGTGTTCAATACAAGAGCATTTTGCGCGAAACCATGTGTGCTTTTTAAATATTACCATACAATTATTTTCGCAAGAATAGTTACTTGCCTATTTGGGATTTCAGATCACCACTGGCATGCATCGATCCTTTTGCAGGTTTGCCTTTATTGGAAGTGAAATAATCTTAATACACATGAAAATACACACATAAAAATAATATCAATTCGTTTTCACTAAACACCAGTTGAATGCTATCATGATCTAGATTTAACTAAACGTGGGTTTGCGTGATTTTGATTTGATTTCAGAAATATCGTTCTTGCATTATTAAATTTAGCAAGAGAAATACATTAAAAAGCAAATATATGGAAAGGGATAAAAAAGACGAAAAAAGTTCAAATTAACTGAAAAAAAAAAATTGGGATAATTGTACATAGGTTAAGAGAATTAATTTCAGAGAGATTTTAAGGAGTTGTTAATGACAATTATTAACAATTGCAATAATTTTGGTTAATAAGTGAAGAAGTTGTTAATAGACATGTTTGAAATTAATTCTCTTACTTCGGATCTATGTGCAATTCTCTCAAAAAAATTATGGGATAATAATAAGATATTAATATTCACAAAGTTTTCAATCACGGGTGTGTTTTCAGGATTTTGAGGGTTAACTTTTGTTCCCAAGTTTTCTCTAGTTATTTTTTGCCTTGAAAGTTTTTTTTTTGGTTTAAAATTGCCAAAAATCTTAAAATATAACAATTTTGTCATTTTTCCGTTAAAATATTGATAATCAAAGTAATTTTTTTAATTAAAAAAGGACAAATTCACTATATTTTGAAACTTACGGGTTAATTTTGAACCTAAAAACTAATGCAAAATAGTTCCGGAATAAAAATTTCCACCTTAACGCTTATTTTTATACACACACATACATAGCAAGAGGATTGACTGATTCTGCTCCATTAGCATAAGGAGAGGTCAAAAAAGAACAAGGAACTCGGAATGGCTTGTTCGAGCAATGCTTGAACCTAAATATGATTCAGCACATCCTGTTTCATTCAATTCCTAAATTAAATACTTCAAGTTACATGGGACCTTTTCTTACCCATTCATAATTAGAAAGACTAGGCTTGATGTGTGTGTGTGTGTATTCAAGTCTATTACATTTACCTAAAGGATAAATATTGAGTTTTTTGAGCATATGGAAAATTCCAGATTTTCCTTTACCAAGCGGTCAATGAATATTGGAATAGCACATGATGAAAAAGGAAATTAAATAGATGGAAAATGACCTTATGAATAAAAAAAATTGTCCGTATCACCAAGCCTATCTCTCTACATCCTTTCACCTCCAGTGCATCTATGACAGTACAAAACATCACAGCATGTTGATAATTCAAGATTTACAATTCCCTTATGTGGCTTCCATTAGCATGAAAGAAACTTAACCAAATGAATCTGATTTATGAATGAGATGAGAGTCCACTTCTGTTTCTTTTGTTTATCAGAGTGTCCACTATTTGTTTATGTTAGTCCACTGAAGCTTGAAACCTTTTTGATAGCCTCCTCTTCCATTTCAACTAGTTGACGACAGAATGATTCGACATCACTCGCTTCTTCCTTCAACATAAACCTGTATTCTTTCCATTGGTAGTGACCAGCGCCATCCTTCACAACAGGATTTGGAAGCTTTCCGAGGACATCAAATCCCTTTCGGTCCACTGATAGTACACATGCATCCTTCATAAAATACCAACGGTAATATTAGTCAATGGAATTCAACAATCTAGTGAGAATGTTATAATAGTCGTGACACATCAGCAGAAGGGCAGCAAATAGCTCACGTAAGAAATTAGCTTCAGATGTTGAGGCACTGCTATTAAATTCGGCAAAATGATTGTTGTCATGTGTGATCTCATTAATGAGCATAGTTATGAAAGATGATTGAGTTAGGCAAAATGATTGTTGTCATGATATTATACCAGAAGACAGAAAGAAGATTGAGAAATTCTGTCATAATAATTTATAAGACAACACATTCATCATCAATTTGTCACAATACTGCAAAACGAGAATATAGAATCAATCAAATTTAATTTTTACATAAAATTAATTCGTAACTTGTCTAATTTTCTGCCTCTGAAATGGTATTGAATAATTAATTTAATTGAACACGCTTTAAAAATGCAAATGAGAAGTGCTAACCAAATTACAATCTAGAAGTCTCAGTGTATTATCAACAAGCTAATAATTGGCTAATTATATCTATTTACAAGAACAATATTTTAGTTCTGTCCCTAAAAGATACTTTTGCTCGTTGTTTAGTCTACACTTATTTAAATATGAATGTGATCCTGAGCTTTATCAACCTAATTTTAAGAGAATTACTATTGTAGATTATCATTCTCCTTTGTAGTACGTTAGCGGATGAAGTACACTGTTAGCATCTATATGGATGCTTCCCAGCAAAACAAAACTCAAGACATCTATATGGCAGCATTTTGGCAAGGATCCTATGTATTGCCATTGTTTCTTTGTCACGAAAATAAAACCCACAATTGCATCATTTTTTGTTGGCAGACATCCATATGCATTACTAATCGTTCATGTCAGCCCCTTGCGTTTAATTAGAAAGAGAACTCTCAAGCCAGTAACAAAGTCAACATGAGGTCAACAGAACTCAAGACATTAAATTGCCATATTGTTTGTAACGCTCGGGCTAGGTTGATGATCATTATCTCTCAAGGAGTAAACTAATAGGACAGATATTTTTCAGGGACAAAAAATGGTGATTTACAGCAAAAATAAAAATCATTAAGATTTAATAAAAAAAAAAAAATTAAGTCACCTTTACGAGGGCATTCATGTTGATCAAACAAAAAAGCACAAGAGCTCTACGCCTAGCTTCGCTTCTGTTAATCCCATCAATGAGCTTCGCTGAAAATGATGCTGGCAACACATAAAACATATATGAGATGTGATTTATTTGTTGCACAAACAAACATATTAGTTTTAGGCATCCTAACAGTTTTTACCCAATGGATCAGCTTTCGAGGTGTTGACCTCTTCAACATTCACTTCAAAAGTTCCTCCATGGCCGTCAATATATGTGCATGAGCTGCATGCTAAACTTCTATTAGATGAAACTAACATCTGAGACTTCCAAAATTCTGTTTTTAGTTTATCCAGATCATATTTATCAGGTAAAAAGGCGTGCAGGACATCACATGTAGGCATCAAGTGCAACTGATTGTTTAGGAGCCAAATTTTCAAACCAACGGCTCAGTTCAACAGGCTCACTAGCAAATGAACACATGGACTTGAACATCCATCTGATGCAATTTATTATACTCTAAACAGGTATTCAAGGTTATGATAATCATAATTATTTGTGAATTATTATTAATTAATGTCACTCATTAGTTAATAAATTAAGCTCGAGGTGTTAGAACCCTTAGCAGTTTTGGCAGTATGGAAGAATAGATTTCTGTTTCTTTCTCCCTTCTCTATGTTCTCTCATTCCCCCTCATTTCTCTCCAACTTCCTTCCATCCTATTCTTTTACGTTATTTAACCTTGTGATATAAATTTCGTCAAGGTTAAAGTTATTCATCACATTTAAAAGGATTCATCCAGTTTAACAACTCAAAAAACTAAAAAATTTAGGACAGAAGCAGAGATGAACAGTAAAGAATGAAAAAAATTAGAACAATAAAAGGCATATTTTCAGTGGGTATATTTTGCATGGCAAACTTATTTCAAGATCGTGACAAACTAATCGTTCAGGATGCTAGAATTCAGTATGATTATGCAAAAGTAAGCACCCAAGTTCCTACCTCATCTCAAATTTATACGCTGAATATCTTTCTACATCGTCCAATATTTCTTGAAGATTACCACCTCGTGATGTACGGCTAACACTAGAGTTCAGTACACCAGAAACAACATAATTGAAGTCCTTCATTGCTTTTGACTCAGACAGAACAATTTGCTCAAGTTTTTCTGCAAGAGATTTTGCCTATACCAAGAATATTAAGTTACTATTGTGAAGGACGAATTTAAGTTCATAAAATAATTTCACAAAGTCTATAGCTGATATTCAAGCAAGTTATCTTTCCAATATTCCTCCCATGCCTGACTAGAGGCTTTAGTAGAATTGAGTCTCTTGATTACTGATTTCACTTCAAAAATTATTAACCTTCACGGAGAAGTGCATATTTTTAAGTATAATCTAAATCTTAATTGCAAGTCACATAAAATTTTAGAAAATTTTTTTAGATATAAAGATAACTTAATACACAAAGTACACTTCCAATTGTAACTGTCAAAATGTTGCCTGTATTTCATCGGATTTTGTCATGTTAGGAAGTTGTGAATGAAGCTTCCTCGTCCTCTTCATAAATTGATAATAAAAAAATTTCATCAAGCAGAACAGCAATATTCATTTGCCATGAAATTACATATTTTCTAACTTCCAAGATTCTCCCGATCTGGGAGTCAACTTGTCTAGTAACTTCTCACATACTGATATGTTTTTCCAAGAGTACAGTTTGATCAGTTCCACTGCTAAATCCTAAGAATATCACTCTAACCATTTAGAGGAATCAATCAATGCCACATTATTGATTATAATGAAAACCTCCAGGAAGTAAATATCATGAACCCAACTTAAATTTTGTTTCACTGAAAATGCCATAAAATTTATTGGTGAAAGAGCAATTAACCCATCAAGCTAAAGACATGGAAAATTTATAGAGCCCAACAAAATGAAAGTGAGTGAGCATATGGAGACGTTACCTTATCTTCATTAAGTGGAACAACATCCCCAACTAAAGCAACCCTTGCTGGTGTCTATAACATGTCAATAAATGAACCAATAAGTCAACATCTTTATATTTTTCCAATCATATATGAAGATGGAACTATGATTTATTAGAACTAGAAGCCTTTTGTAACCCATTCCATGCAGAGGATAATGATTGGGTGTCAAGGGTTTCTCAAGGATATAATTGTAATAGATTTAGTTTCAAAAGAACACAAAATAGTTATGATACCCTACCCTTTTCAATGATTTAAGTAAGCCACCCAGGGGGCCTGGAAAGGGAGAGGTCACAGCAAAAGAACCACGCTCATCGATGATTGCATTCTGCAAGAAAATACAAAGTATATCATATCATACTTGCAACTGCGAAAACATTACATAGAGATACAATTTCTTAACAAAAGTATCTGTAAAATTTAATGGAGATAAGTGGAGAATAAACTGATTTTATCTCCTGGTAAGCAGCCAACTATTCTGCTATAAATTTAATTATCGTTATTGAAAACCATTTAATATTGATAAAAATTAGATCAAGCCTCCATTTAATATTGATTCTTTATGTTATCCAAACAAAGAACAACTTTTTTTCTCATTCAGAAGCACAGCCAAACAGGCAATTAAAGTTAGTAAACCTCCCCTCATGTGCAAGAAACTCGTCAATGTCGCCCCACTAAGTGCAACACGAGGTTTCTAGCTAGTTGAGGGCCAAATTCAAACAATATGATATATATACGATGAAAGTCAACATTTTTTTCTTTAAAAAGTGAGAGAATGAAAATTATAACCGAAGAAAAAAAGGAACAAAGAGAAGGATGGAAAACTGACCACATTATGTAAATCGTTTTCCGGTACCCAAATGTATGGCTTCCCTCTCCTGATTATGTACTTAACTTTCGATGTATGGATACCACACTTGCTGACAAATTCCGGAAAAGTAACATCACTTCATTAGCAAATACTATATGGAATAATGAACCACCAGAACGGAGAGCATCCAACAACACATTATGCCATATAAAATGATACAGTTCATGAAATTGGCATAACTAGCAGAAAAAGAAAAGACAGGAGAAAGCTGGGTAGGGTAGGGTACCTTCCTTTGACGTCAGCTTTGATGGTATTGAGATAACCTTGCCAGTTAGATGCCAAGATATTCTGCAGAAAAGAAGCAATTAACAGTCAATATATAAAGTCAATTCTGTAGAATCAATAGAAGAGTGGAGATGGAGAGAGGAGGAGGAGGGGGACCTTGCACTTTTCGGCAAACGACAAGGTTTGGGATTTCATGGTTGCTCGACAAAATTAGGAATTTGCTTACAGAGCTCAAAACGGCGAAGAAGAAGGTTGGAATGGGGACGGCGGGGAGGGAGGGTGCGAGAGGGAGATGAACAAGACGGTGACGACGTCTAATGTTAGTATCCGACTATCAGCGTTAACCATGCTTTACCATGTAGCAAAAATAAAGGGAAGGAGGAGGGAAAATTAGTTTTTTTCTTAGGATTCTAAAAAAAAAGTCAAATAGTGTTTATAATTAGGAATGGAGTAGTATTTGGTCTTTATAATGTTCATGAGATTGTAACTCGATCCTTATAGTTTAATTCGTTGTTAATCAGTCTTTATAGTTTCACTGAGTCTATAACATAGTCCTTATTAGTGCTAGGGCAAATGAAATTTATCTGGGTAGACTCCAAGCTGTCATTTTCTTTTCTGTTCTTTTTATTTTTATGCATAGTCTTCTATTCTTCTTCCCTAACTAACTAACTAACTGGAATCTTCATCAACAATACCTTCACTTTCATCCCCACCCAATTAATGCATATGGATATTTTTCAAGGCGAAACAGCTTACCATCTCAACCAACTTGTTGATTAACATTTTAAGGGCTCGTTTGGTTAAGTGGAATTGGCCCCAAAGAAGTGGAAGTGAAATTATGAGATTGGGTTGTTTGGTGTGTGGGAGCCCACTTCCCTATGGAACCCACTTCCATAAAAAATGATGGAAGTGAGTTCTTTGGTCCCCCCATGGGAACCCACCTTCACCTGTGAGGGAAGTGGGCCTCTGACTGAATTCCCTTCCCCCTTTCTTCTTGAAGCAATTTGAGAAGCACTCTTCTAGTGGACAGTGAGGAAGATGGCGGGAGGAAGACAACGGACAGTGAGGACGTGCGACAGTGGACGACAATTGAGGATAAGATCTGAGATGTAGTTTCATCGTCTCCATCTCCCTCTTCATCTGACTCAACTTCCTCTTCTTCTCCTTCGTCAAATCCATGGTGGGCGACGATAGCTCTTCCTTCTCCCTCTTCAGATCTGCGATGAGCGGCGACGGCTTTCCATTGATGGCCGTCTTTTAGATCCCTTGCGCATAGCTTCTTCTTAGAGTCTGATTACAGTTTCATCACACATCGCACATTTTTCTTTGTGGGTTTGAGATCTTTACAGTTTCATGGTAATAAAAGAAGACGATACAATCTTTATTTAAAAGTTTGAGTCCCACTTTTTGCTTTTGCTTCCTTATCAGTTTGATTTCTGGTGGTTGATGGATGATGGATTGTTGTGGTTTTGAGATTGAACGTGAAGAAGCTCAAAAATCTGTCCCAATGGCTTTTTTTTTGAACGAGGGGTATTTTGGTCTTTTTCCTTAATATGTACATATTTAAATTAAAAATAATACCACACTTTCATTGACATATCAAACAGACTTTATAACTCACTTCCACTTCTATTTTCACCTCCACTTCCAATTCTAATTCCACTTCCACTTCCATTAAAATCTCTTCCATCGCACCAAACGTGGCATAAATATTCTGATGGTGATTCGGAAAATTTAATAAAATTACTAATTGCTTGAGATAAATTATTCAAACAATTTTCTTTTGGATTTATCTATCACTATTGTTGATTAACATTTTAAATCATTCGATAGTGATTAAAAAAAAATAGTAAAACTACTACCCATCGTCTTTTGATTTAGCTGATGAAGGGGGTTGGACTTCGACCATTTTGGCGAGAGTTCGATCATTGGGAAATGCCACTTTGTTGTGGCTCCAGTCGCGGCGCTTGGGGAGGCATCTCTACAGTTTAGTGAAGTTGGGCGTAACCTACCTGTGTGAATTAGGCGGCTTGCTAACCAGGATCCCACAGGGACAGGCCCCAGTGGATCATAAGTTAATGGCCCTGCCCTTGGATCGTGGGTGAGCCAAACCCCTTTCCTAAAATGTAGTTATAAAAAAATTAGTAAAATTACTAATTACTTGAGATAAATTAATTCAAACGTTTTTCTTTTGGATTTATCTACCACCGTTGGATTTTAACCAATTTTCTTATTTTATTAATGATTAGAAGATGAGGGGAATTGGAAGGAATAGATGAAAAACCACTTTTTACATTTTTTTTTTTGTATATTCAAAGGGAAAACCTAACAATAACCCAGTATTCTTTCAGGAATTTCATGCATTATTGTAATAACATATTGACCTCAATTGTAAAATATATGAAGTGTAAACTTGAAGTTGCACTCAAAGTCACTTCTGCATGATGGAGCACCTTATTAACATTGTGAGAAGCAAATTTAGTTTCTACCACCCGAATCTTATTAATCATCTATTGGATCTCAAAATCAAGGAGGTAGTATAAGACCTCTTTCTAATTGTTTTCAACTATTACTCAAATTATTCCTGTGGATACTCATTAATAAATAATAATGAATAAGAGATGGAGAGTTTGGAAAGAGGTAGATAAATAGGATGTTTTTTTTTTTTGGACCTGAAAGTAGGATGTTTTATTGATCTCATATAACTTTAACTCATTTACCTTAACATAGATAATTGTTATATGTAAGCAATCTACCTTATGCTTTTTTGTGCGTAGACACCAATCTGTCATGATTCTCCCCAAGGCATCTTGCTTCCTCCATTGTCACACTGTAATGAATTAAAGCGGCGAGTTGATTCCCAGCCTCGTCATTCACTTCCTCTTTGGCATCATCATTGTAAACTCAATTCCATGGATTCCGCAGAGAATTCATCGGAGGAATCGTCACCTCCGTCTTCTTCTGCGATATTCGACAGAGATCTCCATCTCACTTTCCTTCAGATGATGTACCAGTTACTCCCTTCCCCTTACCAGCTCCAAGAGATCAATCGCCTCACCCTCGCTTACTTCGTCCTCTCCGGACTTGACATCCTCGGGGCTATCGATCAGGTAACTTATCACTTCTCTCTCTAGCTTCCATTGCACAATTCAATGGGATTTTAACATTTCAATTCTGGGTTTCTGTTATGGTGGGTCATTCATATTGAACTTGACTGTTATGCAAAATTGGTGGCCCTTTTGGGCATGTATATCAACTATGTAGTCTCAAGTCGAGTGAAAAGAACTTAGTTATATATGACTGCTATGGTAATTAGAGACAGAGACAATCATATCCCTGTGATTAATTCAGCTGCATTTTGTTTTGGGCAACTACTTACATTTTATCCCTAAAAATATAAACTTTTGAACGTCTGATAACACCCCCTTGAACTTCATCATGTAATAGAACATTATACGTCAAAATACAACTTCATCGGGTTGGTTTGTCTTACTTTAGAAGTTCATGTGCTAATTTTGTTACTAGTTTGGAGTCTGTGAGGATGGAATGTAATTTTCCCTTGTTTTTACCTCTTTATTTTTTATGTTTCTAATTCTATGAAGCACATCATAGGCTGTAGTAATAGCAATTGAATTGAAAGCATAGGTTTGATTTATGATACACTGATATGGTTAGTGTGAACTTTTGTGAAATTTACAACTAACATTAGAATATATATATATACATAGTAGGTATTTATCTTTGGGAGATCTATAATTCGAATTCAAATGTTGAGTTGTTGGCATATTTCAGCATTTTTTAACGTATTTGGTGCACTTCGTTTGAGGCTCAATCTATTGAAGGATATTTTTCAAGACAGGGGTGTTCAGTCTCATTGGTGAGACTTTGAAAGAGTACTCATGGGGTTTTAAGTCAGGATTACGGTCTAAGAAAGAAAACTTATAAACTCTTATACCCAATTTGTTTCCTTTGATTATGTTTCCAATTTTTCATTTCAGGGCTTTAAAGCAGGTTAGAAACACCTAAACCAAATTTCAGTTTGTTTTAGCATTGTTTGAAACATTTTGGTGAAAAATAAATAACTAAATCCAGGTGAAGGTGGCCTGTACTGGAATCTAACTTGGCCATATAGGTGCTCACTGGAATGGCTGTAAACTATGCTTATCAGTACATCTTAGGGTTATGGGCTCTGAACGACTAAACCTAGAACACCATTATGCATTTTAACCAGCGTCTTTCAATGTCTGCAGTCAATGTGAACTTAACAGCATTTATTTGCCTCTACCATCTCCACATCAATCTCTTTTTCTTTGTCCTTTTTTCCTGGATGAACTTGCATTTAGGATATACTATAGGTATCTTGTTGGGATACCGAGGCCCTGTTGATGCAGCTACTCAAAATAAATTGTTGCTCAATGTCTTTAGAGTGCAATATTATGTTTAGGCTATCATTAATATAATTGGTTATCTTAATTACTTTTGTTAGGGTATGTTTGGGAGTTTGGAGGACAAGGGAGGGGAAAGGAAGAGGAAGGAGCTAATGCTTAAATGGTATCTTACCCATTTCCTTGTTTGGTGAAAAATTTTCATTCAAATCCCACAAATTGAATAAAGTTGATGTATAATGGAGGAAGTACTTTGGAGGATTTCAGAAGGTTTGCTGAAAATCCTTCACCGTTCTCACATTCTTATTAATAACTCTCAAACAAGGGAAAGGTTCTCTTCCCATCCCTTCTTATCACCCTCCACTCAAACATACCATTCAGTGCCACTGTGCGATTACAATTATCTTGTAAATGATATCCCTATTCTACCAAACGTTATAGGTCGACAAGGATGCTGTTGCCAATTGGGTTTTGTCCTTGCAAGTTCGCCCTAGAAACCAAGCAGACAGAAACAGTAGTATGAAATGTTTCCTTTGAAATTTGTATACAGCTTTTAGCAACATATGGTCTCTGTTTTTCTAACTTGCTGGTAAAGTTGATCTGGCTATCTTTATGCTGCAGGAGAATTCTTTGGTTTTCTTGGTTCCAGGACTTCACAATTTCCTCCAGTTGATAATGTGGTATGAAGACACATGTAAAGTGCTAAACATCTTGTTCCAAGTTTGTGTGTTGGCAAACGATGTATTATTGTTTATACAAAAACATGTTGAGCAAGTGCTTTGGTTATTCTTGTAATTTCTTTATTTCAATAGTTTTATGTTAGTGAACTTATCAAAACGTAATTCTGCTAGGTTTTACTTCCCAACAATAGTCACTTGGCAAGTACTTACTGTGCCCTTGCCATATTGAAAATCGTTGGTTATAAACTGTCTAGCAATGACTTTGAACCATTATTGACGTCAATGAGAAATCTTCAGCAGCCTGATGGAAGGTATGCATTTAAATTTCTGGAACCTTCTTAAATAATACTCTTATTGCATCCATATTCCTTTATTTTGCAGTGTGTGGTTTGGAATTTACAGCCATGATGATGTTTAAAATAAACTTTTGTTCCGTTTGAAATTGACCTCTGTAAATTGTAAATCTGATTACTTCTTATTCTCTAAAATTGTGCTTCTCTTGTGATAGCTTTATGCCCATCATTACTGGGGCTGAAAAAGATCTACGATTCGTATATTGTGCAGGTAAGAGTTATAACTAAGATGTTATTAGCTTATTTACTTGAAGGATAATGTTATTTCATATCATTATTACTTATGGACTGTATCAGCTGCCATCTCTTTCATGTTGAATGACTGGAGTGGCATGGACAAAGAGAAAGCCAAGGACTACATAATACAGTGTCAGGTTTGTGGATCTAGTCATTAACTATCCTTGGGATTTACAATATTTTTTGGTAGTACATGATCCAAACAAATGATGATATATGAAGATACATTAAATTTGTGGCTTTTCTTCACCTTTTTCTTTACTTTTCAGTCTTATGATGGTGGATTTGGATTAGTTCCTGGTGCGGAATCACATGGTGAGTTGATATAATTTTCATTATTTTACTTATCTTTATTCTATGTTGGAAGAGGGGCTATTGCAATGTTGTTAGCTACATCTATTGTGGTAACTGGTGTATGATTTTCCTAATGCACTTATCTATCACTTCATAAATCTGTTTAATTATATGGTTCACATTCATATTGGAAGTTAGGAGCTTGAATCTGGGACCAGCTCTATATTGCAATGTTGTTAGCTACATCTATTGTGGTAACTGGTGTATGATTTTCCAAATGCACTTGCTTATCTCTTCATAAATCTGTTTAATTATATGGTTCACACTCATGTTGGTAGTTAGGAGCATGAAACTGGGACCAGCTCTATATGGCTCACTGCCAAGCCTGTGAGTCATGTTTTAACTGCAAAAGACCTAGTGTGTTTACCAGCTTCCTTCTGTTTGGTCCTTCCTGTATCCTTCATTTCCTTTCATTCGTTTCAGAGAGAGTTCTTCCCTTTTATACAAGAGACCTATCACTAGCCAATCAAAGAAAAAAGGAAAGAAAAGAAGGCATATCAAATGATGCTAGGTTTTCATTTTTATTTTTTTCTACCCGCCCAATTCTCTCTTTAATGTAATCTATATTGCGTCACACTATTTTTTAGGCTTTAAGCATTTTACTTGGGAATTGGGATGTGCCATCAATGATTTTTACATAGTCTAGAGATTTTACAAAAAGTAGAACTATTTTGCGTTTGGTTACAATCATAAAAAATATTTATTGTTCATTAATTTTTAGATTTTATGATACACACACACACACACATGAATATCTCGGTTCATCATAAAAATTAATTATTGTTTAGTGATTTTTAAATTTTATAATATCTGTATATTTTAGTATTTTAATAGACATTTTTCTCCTCTACCGCATTTTATTATTTCAGACACTACTCTTACGTAGCTTCTCAAAATAATCAGAAATCTGCCTTTTTCAGATTGTGATTATTTTTAAAGTCTAAACAATTTGGTGAAATTTCTTAAAAGTGATTTTTTTTCATAATGTAAGTGATATTCTCATGAGAAAAGCTTCAACAAACGGGCCCTATAGACTATAATTATAATTTTGGTAAACTCGTTCTTTTTTTTAAAAAAAAAATTAACTTTTGGTTAGTAAGTAATCATATTGTTTGTTAAAGAGACTTTGTCAAATGTCATTATTTATTGAACAATCTAACTGAAATTACCATGTTTTTAGTAAAGGGGAAATTTTCATTATTGAAAAGGATACGAAATAGCCATTGTGATGTAGAAGTGGCCAGGCTGGAAACTATTTACATCAATAGAGCAATGGAAAAATAAGGAAGATCAGGCGATTCTATTATCTAGAGATATGAGGAGTTCCCTAGCTCTAATAGCAATAAGTAAATGTTTTAAATAGTACCAACTTGTTTTCAGCATTTCAAATGCTTAGTTTATATGGTCAAATGATGCTGGTCAAGTTTTGCATCATCTTCATAAAATGTTTGAGATGAACTATGAAAAATAAGATAAGGTTGAAGTTTAAATTGTGGACAACAACCACTTGATTGCACTTATATCCATGATCCATGGTATTGCTGTTGTGTGGTTCCACAGACTTCCCCTGGTTCATCAACTTTTTGTTTTTTTTTTTACAATTGTTTCATCAATAGAAATTCATGTTTCCTGAATATCATGATTTTGGCTCATGCCTGCTGGTATATTTCTCAAATAATATCTATCAACAGTAGTTTCTTTAATGGAATAGGTGGTGCGACATATTGTGCTGTTGCAGCCCTCCGATTAATGGGATATCTTGAAGATGATCTCCTCTCTTGTTCTGCCATGACTTCTGTGATAGATGTACCATTGCTACTGGATTGGCTTGTGCAGGTTTGTTTATAAGCCGAGAATTTATTATTGGAAAATTAATATGCAAGTCTCTAGAATATAGTTTCCTCAATTATACTCACAGTTTTTGATTTGTTAGAGAAACATTGTTAGTAGCTGACGACTTGGCTCTTTGGCATACCCTGGATTAATTTTACCACATAAATCTAAACAAAATTAAAATCAGTTAAATTACATATTATATGTAGATGCATGGAGATACTTTCGAGCATAATTCCTTTTCTATTTTGTATTTTATGGCAACTTACATGTCATTTAGTCAACATCAAGTTCAGCCCTAATTAATGGATTATATGCATAGGGGTAATGCCTATAACAGAGGAGATGGTAAGGAACCAATAAAAAGGAACAAAATCCTCGTGGATTTGATTAAAAATTGGGTAAAATTAAGCCTTACCCCACCTAGACGCCATTGTGCTCTATCATTAACCAAATCCTTAGATATATTATTCACTACAAGGATCAATAAAAAGGGGGAAAAATAAATCTTCATGAATTAATTTTTCCTTTATTATAATATTCATTATGCAAAAGGTGTTAGGGTTATTTTTAAGGACTCCTTTTCCACAATTGGTTTTGAGCATTGAAACAATAGTTTGACAATTATCCTTTATCAACATTTTGGCATAGCTAACTTTTAGTTCTTCAAATGTTTTTTTCTCCATCAAGATACCTTAATTATTTCTTCTATTTCTCAGAGGCTGGGGACCGATGGTGGTTTTCAAGGTAGACCCAATAAAGTTAGTGATACATGCTATGCATTTTGGTAAGTGGTATTAGATACTTTTGGGAATTTCATGGTACAGCATTATAAATTTTTCATAGCCTTGACAGAATTACGTGCATATATAGGATTGGAGCAGTTTTGAGGATTTTTGGGGGCCAGGATTTCATTGACAAAGGAGCTCTTCGTGGATTTCTGCTTGCTTGTCAATCTGAGGTACCGCAATCACTAATTTCTGTTTACAAGGCCGTGTGTTTTGGTTTTGTGGAAGAATGAAATTAGATAGCATATATGTATCTTTAGAAAAGGCAAGAAAAAGGGTGATTAAGTTTACCTTGATTTTTTTCATGAAGTTCATTAGAAATAAGGTACGTCTTCAGTTTTTTGGAAGGAGAGGGCTACCGTAAGGAGAGACAAGGGAACAATGAGGGACTGAATGGAACCTTTCGTACTGGCCAATCCTCTTTCTGTCTTAACTTGCCTTCCCCCAAACAAGCTCCCCCCCCCCCCCCCCTCCAAAGTATATAAAGCAAACCATAAGATACCAGTTAAAATAATATAGGTTTTGTCCCATGCATGGACCCTGTGATGTTTTGGTAGATATTAATCAAATACTACAGCCTTGAATTTTTAGATGCCTAGGTTGTTAATCGTGCTAGTTGGACATGCTATAAGTATGCGTTGTTTGGATTACATGAGGTGCTGAATGTCAAGTTTCAGTTTCTATGCAAATGAGTTTAAAATTACTTTGCAATCAGGATACTTGTATTCCAAAAGCCACTGGATTTTGCATCATGGTCATCCACTGTAGAAATTGTTGAAACGATAATTTAAAGTGAACTCTCCAAGGACCACACGTTACCTTGTTCTCTAGGAAGTGAAATACACACACACACACACACACACACAAATGATTAGTGATGTGATGGTATTGGATTTTTATGTGCCTGTGACCTTTTATTGACCCTTGGCGTTATGTAACTAACTTAGCTGCTTGTATTTGTTCTTCACCAGTGGGGCGGGTTTGGTAAAGTCCCTGGAGAGCTTCCAGATCTGTACCACTCTTACTATGGACTTACTGCCTTCAGTCTTCTGGAAGAGCCCGATTTGTTATCACTTTCCCCTGAACTGGGGTTTACAGGACTTGCTGCAATGGGAGTTTAATTTATCAGTTTCTAGGCTTGGACATCAAGTGTCGTTCAAGCGTCAATCAATTGCTAAGTTAAAAAAAAAAAAAATTACTATTCAATTGAGTGTCGTATTCTATATTATTTAATTCTTTTTTAAAATCTGACTATATTTATTAGTTTGATGGTGATGGAATTTCTGGTGTAATAAATTCTAGTTAAATTATATATTAATAACTTTTCAGATATAGTAATTTAGGAACCAAAATTAGTTCTTATAATTCTTAACTGCTTTATACTGATTCTAGATTGATTTTTTTTTTTTTGGGTTATGGATTGGTTTTATCTTTTAGTTTGTTTGTCAAGATGTTTTCATGCCAATTTTAAAAGAAAATTTGAAATGAATTAGACCTCATAAAACTTTTTTTTTTTTTTGGTGTTAGACGTAGGAGACAAAAACATAAGTCTCGAGTAACTATTCAGGGCTTCATGTGTGTATGAGCATAGGTAAACTTAGGTCCCAAGAAGTCCCAAAATAAACATTATAAGAAGGGTATTTTCTTACCAGATTATTAACAAGAAAATGAGATTTCTAATTAAATAACCAGATTTTTCTCAACACAATTTTCGAATGTTAAATCGTGAGAAATTTAGTGCAGTAAGGGGTTGGTGCCAAAATGGCTCATGATATTTTATGCTTAAAAACAATCCCTTATAAACATGCTCAACACTTGGGCATTAAAGATGCATACAAAAGCTCCTAACAAAATTTAACATGGGGAGATGAATTAGAAAAAGCATAGCCGAACTATCATGGTTGGGTTTAACCAAGAGAAATTTCTCAGACTTTCCCATGAAAAATGTTTAAACTATGCATTAATTAAAAAAAAAAAACTATGCATAAATATTCTCTCACTATCTCACATACAAGATTACTCTGAGAAATGGGAGCATTATGACCAAGAGCAACTTGTCTCATCAAAACAAAATTTGAAATTTTGTCTTGATGTCAATTCAGAAAGGAAGATAAACACATAACGTATAGGACACAGGATACTAGTTATATACATTTAAGTAACTTCATTATTCTGACTGTATCTTGTACTTTCTATAAGATCTTCACATTCTATGTATTTTCAAGTAGAAATTGAAAGCATGTAAACCCATAAAAAGCATCATGGCCTACCTTTGTGTCCCTTTTCCTGACTCTTTGCTATTTTCAAATGGGTTTCTCCTGTGTGTGCTGTAATAACTTGAATCTTGAAGGTGGAATTGTAGACTTTATAACTCTATTTTGCTCTGCAGAATCATCATTTGCTGATTCAAGATGAGAATTCAAACTCAAAGGGAGTATAATAGGAGAAACCAAACAAGGTGAAGCTGAAGCCAAAGGTGTGAAATATGGAGTCTCCACAATGAAAGAATCACAAGGACTAACTCTACAACTAGACTTATTCACACTCTCAGATTCTGAACCTTCCTTAATTCCTTCTTCAATTGTGAATAAGAATCTTGGACTCTGAGGATACCCCCAAGTCTGTGTTTGAACCTGTCCTTCTTCTGGATCATCACCAACATTATTAAAACCTGACCTTTCTTCACAGAACATTTCAAATAGGTGTTTCCCAGCAATACTGTTGGTGTCTTTTTCTGAATCTGTATGACTTGTACTTCTCTTTTTCCAACACAAAAAGTAGCAAACCTCAGCCACCAGAAGTATTAGAAGGCAACCAAAAGCTACACCCAGACCAAGACCCACAATACTCAATGATTTCATCTTTATGCTTAAATCACAATGCAAAAGTAATTGAACGAAATTATATATGTATATATATAATCAAAAAAAGCTATGAAGCAGAAACTTTTTTCAGTGATCGGATAAAACTTTCTGGGTAATAACTGGCAGTTTCAACCTCCTCTGAGTGGAAGAAAACACGTGAAAATGTAATTCATCATTTTGACTGAAAAAATGTTAACGATGGATGTATAGATTAATTAAGCTATTTCCACATATAACAATAGTCTGTTTGGTAGTTTTAAAGCCTCACAGAAAACATCAATATGACTATGCTTGCAAGTCATTACCGGGAAGCTTTAGCTTTAATCACACTTTAGACCAAAACACACTCAGGTAGATCAGTCCCATCATTACCCACAGTTTTTTCAAAAGAAAAAAAAAAAACAGTTTTTAAGGGGAAGCAAAGAAAGAAAGAAAGATCCCGTAAACCATAAACATGGAGGGATGTACACCAAACTTGCAATCCAACCAAGCCGGTTAACTTTGGTTGTATTTGATTAGGTTAGATGAGGTTAAAAAAATAAAGTCAAGTCAGAATTTATGTTCCCAAGAAAATTTATTAACAAAATTATAAACAAATGAAAAAAAGAACTTGATAGCGCAAATATGATAGATTCATACAAGTCTCTTGCTCTTCTCATAAAATGCGGTACTCTCCACAGCTAGTTAATCAAGACAGATCCCATTTTCTTTTTTAATACCCTGGACCTAGATTGATAACAATACGAAAGTCAATTAAATCTTTTATCAATTCAAAGAGGTTAGATATGATAGCATCAAGTTATCAGCATACAAATTTAAACTACATCATATCTTGTTTAGTTTAATGAGTCTATATACTTGAATTAAATGCATATATAAGAATTCGTTAAAAAAAAAAAAAAGAACCAACTTATGTTTTCGTTAAAAAAAAAAAAGAACCAACTTATGTTAACTCTAATAAAAGCAACTTTGGCCAATTAACCACCTCGTCTTGAGTATGAGTTGTGCAAATGTAAAAAATGCTTCTAATAAAGCTATTTTCAATCGATTCTAACAATACTCAAATATGACCTAATCGGATGGTTATATAAAAAAAAATCATTTATAAACCTAAAATCCAATGTTCCTATCTAAAACAGTGGAAATGCTAGCCACCATAAAATTTAAGGCAGCCAAGCATATGTGCGTTCAATATTGCATAAAGATTGGCAATCAAAAATATATTTCTTGTTCGACAATTAGGTCTACAAGAATGCTTTCCTCATATTAGGAAAGGCTCAATCATTAACTCGTTATAAAAAATAATATAGCATGTATTGCACTTATCTAGCATAACACTTGCACCACCCTAAACATCCATGCTAGTGAAAGAGGAAAATATTTGTTTTGAAGTTTTTATCATACCAAAACAGGAATAAAGAAGCAAATAAAGCATTAATCAGGAAAAAGTTTAAGACGCATTTAACACTCTAAAGTACTTTTCTAACAATACTCAGTATTCTAAATTAATTTTCTATGCATCCAGCACATGAAAAAAAATTTCCATCGACACTTGGTATTTAAAGTATTTTTTACAGAAATACCCAATATCCTAAGGTTGTCATACTCCCCATTGAGAAAACTACTAAAAGAATAAAACTGCACCTTAAAAATTACTTTAAGATATCAATAATACTATTAAAATATTTTAAAGTGGTAAATGCACCAAAAATTAGTTTATGACAGCAAGTGCCGATGAAAATAATACTATCTCTGTCCCTATTTATAAGGTCCTAATTTTTGAATGAGCTTATTCCTTTTTATAAGGCCCTTTTTGAAATTATGTAAGCAATAAATGGACTTATGTTCAATTTTATCCATTCATTAATTTTTTTCTTACATTCTCTTTCATCATTTTTCTTATTATTACTCTCTCTAGCACATTCATAAATAATGACACTTTTAAAAAAGATGGTAAATTTTCAACACATTTATTACGTTTAACTAATTTTAACTATTCTTTTAGGAAACCGTTATTCGTTAAAAGTAGGGAAAATGGTCATTTTTTCCCCAGAAGTTTTAGCTTTGGAGCAATTTTGGCCTGGAAGTTTTTTTTGGGACCAATTTTGACCCGAAAGTTTACAAAACGTAGCAATATAGACCTTTTGAGGCCTCTTTATATTGTAAAATTGGTCTATATTGTTACGTTTTGTAAATTCCAGGTCAAAATTTATCTAAAAAAAACTTTCAGGCCAAAATTACTCCAAAATTAAAACTTTCGGGCAAAAAATGACCATTTTCCCTAAAAAGTATCTTATATAAGGACATAGGGAGTACCTCAGGTTCTTGAATGTATCTTAACCCACGCTGATAATTTAATGAGCCGGTCTAAAACTTTCACTGCAAGATCTTTATGATTACCTAGGATATGTTTTATACGAAATCACCTTTCAAACCAATCACCCTGATATATTACCTAATAAGAAAACTCAAAAACCAAATTTTTGAATTAAAAAAACATGGTGACTATTATAATCCATCACCCACTGAAATGTTCAATAGCTCAATGTGCATGCAAGATCTTAGAAGTCAAACAGCAGTAGCATAAAATATAAATTGCGTCTATAAATTAATGAAGTAGTTCAAGAGGAGAGCGATAAATAAGTGGATGTCATTAATTCATATCTACACAGCAAAGTCAAAATAACCTTTTTTTATAAGTAGCAATTGGCACCTTTTTTGAATCTTTTATCAGGTATTCGAGTAATCAATTACTTAATTTCGGGGTTCGTAGCTTCCTCTCCCGATACTAACATCTCCGTTAAAACTCGAACTCGAGACTTTAAGGAATTTAGAGGGGCTTTACACCGTTAGACTAATTATATGTTGGTAAATAAACTGTTTTTTTAAGTTTTAAAATAAGTGAATACAACACTTGATTTTGAGTCAGATGCCCATTTGCCTTGTGCAGTGTTGACCAAACTCTGATTTTGAGACCCTTTAGTTGAGTGCTACGGTGAGAATTATCAGCGTGTGAAAGCTTTAAAAATTAAGTATAATATATAATTCTGCATACCTGAAAAAAAAAACTCAAAACATCTTGTTAAAAACCAAGGTTCAAAAACCCGGACCGGGGATCAACTCAACCGAGGCACTGGGTCAAGGGTCAAAGGTTCAACCGAGGGTCGACTCGGGGTTGAACCGGCTATATTAAAATAATATAATTTAATAATTAATAATATAGTAAACCAATATTAATTAACATTTATAAAAATAATAACGTAACTCTAATATTAAATCATAATTATTTTTTGTCCTTCAACTGATGAACCCAAATATCCACTGGATTATGGGATTCACCAAACTTTTTATGATTTTTTATAGTGGAAAAGGATTTCATTGATAAAAAAAAGTTAGGGAAAATTAATTAGAGGTCCCTGGGAGGACACATAATATAGGTAAAGTCCCACTAAATGCTGAAATTAAAGTAGGGTCCCAAGGGACCTTATTTCTATTATGTCTCAAAGCCAAATGACCATTTTACCCTCCTTATAATTAACAAAAGAAAACAAACAACTCTCACTCACTCATTCCCACCCAGCTGCAACGTGAACAACGAATTGAAGGGAAGGGCTGTGAAGAGCACTCACCAAGAAGACACAACTTCATCCATCATCCATCATCCATCTTCATCCACCTTCCATTATGTGAAGACCCAACTTAGATTTATCTCTTCAAGTAGTGGTATGTTCAGAAAATCAACTTTGTTTGTTTGTTAGGAATGTGATTTAGGGTTAATGTTTTAAAACAAAAGTTAAACTTTCAATAGAAATCAAATTTTGGATGAATGTTTGAGCATGAAAGACATACTTATATACAAATCTTAGTGATTTTTTGTTGTATTTATGATGTAAGTTGGTTTCTCATTTGTTGTTGATGAGGGTTTCGGTTGGTGCTTTGTCTGGGGTGTGTATGCTCTGTTTTTTCGTCCAAAAACAGGGAAAATCCGAAAATATTGGAGCCTTTTCGGATTTCACATCAGTTAAAAAATGTATTGTCGTTGGGTGCTCAAAGAGTTGTTATCGCAGGTCATTCAGTTGTGAATAACAACTCTCTGAAAGACAGTTTAAATCTTGAATGAAATTTATTGGGGATGGATTTTTTGCTCTGTTATTTCCTTTTAAGACAAGGGTGAACTAAAAGGTTGAAGCTTTTTGGGTTATCACCAATGTGTTGGTATTTTACAAGTTGTTTTCATTAAACTGATATAAAGTTGTCACTGATGCTCATTTAGTTGTTATATCTAGTCATTCACTTGTGAATGACAATATTCTTCTGTAGGATGAATAAGAAGATGGCGGATATATCAGGGAAGCATGTAATATATTTGTTGCATACAGGTGGACGGTTTATAAATGGCGAAGAAGGTGAGATGCAATATGTGGGGGCAGTACCATATTAAGATGCTAATTATGTGGATAATGAAATAAGTGAAGAATAGGGATTGAGAATGACTTGTTGTCTACTATTTGTTCCGGGCATCAGCATCTAAGTTTATCTTTTGTTCAAACAAAAAAAAATGTTAAGGGTTTTTTTATTGTTTATTTGTCAAAGTACAAGTAATTTAAGTTGTAAAATTGCATCTTACAGATTTTGTTCCTTGCTTCATTATTTAATATTTAATATTTGATTCATTTCGGTTGTTTGAATTATTCCCCTTTGTCACAGGCTGGATACTACTACTCAGTTTGTGAATGTGTGGTAAAGGATTTTGCAAACTACTTGGATCATATTAATGGAAATAAATGTATGTGGTCTTCTTAAGTGACATGCTTGCCTTGATTTAACATATTAGTGCTTTATTTAATTGTAATCATCACCATTCTGATGATTATGATTTGTTTGTCCCTGAAGATCAAAGAGCTCTAGGAATGTCAAAGAAGAAGAAGAAAAAGATTTGTTGAATGCCTATGGTGGCTCATCACACACAAGGACATCCTACATAACAGCAAAGTTCTTTCTATGCTAGATGGCAAGGTCCCAATGAAGAAGAAAAAGATTTCTTAAGTTTCAAAGATGTTATGTAGTTAGCTATTAGAGTTATGTTAATCGACATTATTGTTTTGGTCAATGAAACTTTATCATTAATTCAACTTTAGACTATGCAGTTACAATGTTTTGAGCTACGTGTAACAACTATATGAGCATCGGTTACAATTGTAAAAAATTATTGGCAAGTAACAACTTATGAGTAGGTGGTAACAAGTTTTGGGCCTTCTGTAACAATTGGTTGACCAGGATTCACAAGTGTTGTAAAATGTGAAAATGATGTACTTGAGAATAAATGGACAAAATGACAAAATGATTATAATAACTAAAGGCCAGGAAATTACAATGTTGTGGGCTACGTGAAACAACTATATGAGCATCATTTACAATTGTAAAATTTAATTGCTAATAACAACTTATGAGTAAGCGGTAACAAATTCTGGGCCTTCTGTAACAACTGATTGACTAGGATTCACAAGCGTCACAAAATATGAAAATGAGGTACTTGGGAACAAATGGACAAAAAACTTTTTACTGTTAGCCCTGTTAGTGGTGCTAAAACTAAGTGCGTTGTGACTGGTGCTCAATAACTTGTTATTGATGGTCAAAAAGTTGTTAAAAACAGCCCAAAGGTTGTTACAATCCATAATTTGGGGCTGTCCGTAACAACTTCTAGGCCTTCTGTAACAACTCAATGAGCACCACTGACAAGGTGTAAAAATTGTGGGTTGTAACAATTTTTGGGCTGTTTGTAACAACTGTTTGACCATCAGTAACAAGTTATTGAGCACCCCGTCACAATACACTTAATTTTAGCACCACTTACAAGGCTGATAGTAAAAAGTTTTTTGTTCACTTGTAACAAGATTATGACTGTCACATGTGTAAAACAAATGACCCTATCATTATAACAATTTTTGGCCATTCTGTAATAACTTTTTGGGCATGTGTAACAATGTTTTGGGCATTCATAATAAGTTTCATAACATAACCAATTTTAACAGATTCATTTCACAACTGTCATTAGGCACCACTTACAATTCATAGAAAACTTACATGGTATTCAACACTAGTTACAATTCATGGACAAGTTGTCCAACAAAAAAAAAATGATTGACTATACATCAGTATCATCAAAGCAAACTTTAAATTTCATTGTTATTCCCCTAGTCTCCTTTCTAACAATTAATGCTACAATTGTTCTCAATTCTTCATATATATTGTCTTCCTTTATGGTTCTTGATATGGTACTGCCCCCACATATTGTATCTCATCTTCTTCTCCATTTATAAACCGTCCACCTCTATGCAACAAATATATTACATACTTCCCTGATATATCCGCCATCTTCTTATTCATCTTACAGAAGAACATTGTCATTCACAAGTGAATGACTAGATATAACAACTAAATGAGCATCAGTGACAACTTTATATCAGTTTAATGAAAACAACTTGTAAAATACCAACAAATTGGTGATAACCCAAAAAGCTTCAACCTTAGTTCACCCCTGTCTTAAAACGAAATAACAGAGCAAAAAATCCATCCCCAATAAAATTCATTCAAGATTTAAACTGTCTTTCAGAGAGTTGTTATTCACAACTGAATGACTTGCGATAACAACTCTTTGAGCACCCAACGACAATACATTTTTTAACTGATGTGAAAACCGAAAAGGTTCCAATATTTTCGGATTTTCCCTGTTTTTGGACGAAAAAACAGAGCATACACACCCCAGACAAAGCACTAACCGAAACCCTCATCAACAACAAATGAGAAACCAACTTACATCATAAATACAACAAAAAATCACTAAGATTTGTATATAAGTATGTCTTTCATGCTCAAACATTCATCCAAAATTTGATTTCTATTGAAAGTTTTAATTTTTGTTTTAAAACATTAACCCTAAATCACATTCCTAACAAACAAACAAAGTTGATTTTCTGAACATACCACTACTTGAAGAGATAAATCTAAGTTGGGTCTTCACATAATGGAAGGTGGATGAAGATGGATGATGGATGAAGTTATGTCTTCTTGGTGAGTGCTCTTCACAGCCCTTCCCTTCAATTCGTTGTTCACGTTGCAGCTGGGTGGGAATGAGTGAGTGAGAGTTGTTTGTTTTCTTTTGTTAATTATAAGGAAGGTAAAATGGTCATTTGGCTTTAGGACATAATAGAAATAAGGTCCCTTGGGACCCTACTTTAATTTCAGCATTTAGTGGGACTTTACCTATATTATGTGTCCTCCCAGGGACCTCTAATTAATTTTCCCAAAAAGTTAACTATACAGGTGTAAAGTTTCTTTTTTCTTTTTTTTTTAACGAACGTATAGGTTCTAACTTAAAATTGAGAGATCTTAGAAGAAGAAAAAAAGGAAAAGAAGAAATTGAGTGATCTAATCCAAACAGTACCTATGCTGTACGTGAGAGTAAAAAGCCGAAAGGCTATTAATAGAGTGCTTGACTATTTTGGCTATTTGTCTGAGCAAACCTTCACAAGTGTATATTGTGTCAGTGAATATGTGGCGGTTTCTTGCTTCCCACAATTTCCAGCATGTGACTAGCTTCTCATTCTCTCCTATGCTTTTGATCCAGCGGGTAATGCTTGTCCCTTAGAAGTCCCTACTCATATCTAATGGTAAAATCATGGACAATACAGATGATGCCAACAGGTAAAACTTGAACAAATGCTCTTCAGCTCTCTCACTCTTCACCATTTTATTTTTCCTCTGTTATCTCGGCTTCTTCACCTCCTTCACCGTTTGCTTTTTTAATCTTTGGTTTCTCTTTGAGATAATAAAGGATTGAGGCTAGATGGTTCTTCGAAGACTCACCGTGCGTTCTTCGAAGCATAAGGTGGCCTCCATCGCCCCTCCCCCTTCTCACCGTCGCCCTTCTCGCGTCGCCCCAACCCCTTCAGGTGATTTTTTTTATGTCCGAAACGGCACTGGTTTAGACTTTAGAGACAGGGAGGTCTTTTTTTATAAAGAAACCGGCCGGGCAACTCTACCCGTCAGGTCGCATCAAACCGGCCGGATCAACCGGATATTCCCGGGTTGATTCTTTCAACGGGGTGAAGTAGGAATCAGACCGTTTCCTCCCCCGGGTCACCGGTTTTCCGGTTCAACCGGCCGGGCCGAGTCGGGTTTTTGAACCCTGCTAAAAACACAAACGCTAGAGAGAAGTGGTCTACTTGAGACTATTGTTGTAACAATTGGAAAATTGGACGGTTGGACCAGTTTGACCGTGGCTCATAGTATTCTTTGGCTTGTTCAAAATAATTCAGCTACTTTAAAGGTTTGAGTTGTGTTGGACATCTTTAAACTGCCTATGACCAAAAGCCGAGGTTCAACCATGAATTGGTGCAGTTTTTAAAAACCCAAATAACTCACATAAAAAATGCTGGGAAAAACCAAAGACTCGTAACTACCCATAAAAAACCATCTCTTGTCCAAAAATACCCCTTAATCCTTAAATATGTTAATTTTTTTAACTGATTAAATGTGTTAATCAAATCACCTTTTTTTAACGATTTCAACATGTTATAACTTGATATTTAAGAAAAATATTGCATTAAAGCTTTTAAATATGTTTATTTTTAATTAATATTAAAATTTCTTATTTATTTCATATGATTATGTTACATATGCATATAGTATTATTTTAAATTAATTATTACATCATTGATTTAACCGTCAATCCTATTGGTATGACTATGTGAACCTTGATCCGCTAGCCTTTAAATGGCTCACCTTCCGATCCGGCTTTTACAACATTGCTTGAGACACTGGATGGGTTCCTCAAACTGGTCCTTGCATGGAGGATATTAGACTTCAGGTCAATCTTTCTTAATGAGCCTAACTATTTTAATTAGGGTTTGCACCATATTAAAATATAAATTAAATGACAATTTACTTTATTGTTTGATGTCACATTAAGTATGAGGATTGTTAATGGGAAAATTCCAAATAAATACCTCTCGAATATCAAAAGTACAAAAAGGTGCCCTTAATTCTCAAAAGGACATAATGGGTATTGTTCCTAATTTGGGATAACCAAGTTTAAAGCAAAAAGACTAAAAAGCCTCTCCTCTTTTCCTTACATTAAATGCCATTTGAAAAAAAAACACTTAGAAGCTCACTAGCACTCGTAGAGGAAGAGTGTAAGCCATTAACACCAACGTGCAAGCTTGAAAAGGAGGAAAATGTACGAACTTTGAGTAATATTTGGATGAAGATAGTGTTATTCTTCTAGTATGAGGTGGAAGATAATGCTATGGTTGATTATTTTGTTGGGTCTTCAATCTAGATAAATGGGTTTGAAGATTGATGGTGAGTTAAGTTGGGTAGTTGATTTAGGTGAATGATAGAGAAGAAAAGCTTAGATTTTGTCTAAGGCTAGGTATTATTGTGAACTCCTTTAAGTTTGGATTGTGAGAAGGAGTAAAATGATGATATATGTGTTAGATGAAGTGATACTGGGTGAAGATATATGGGAATGATGAAGAATCAGGTTGCTGTGCACCAATTAATGAGTTTAGTTCCCGCTGAAATAGTGTTCCTGTAGGTCAGAGTGAAATATGTAGTTAATAACTATACTAAAGTAGTTAACAGCTGTACTTAAGTAGTTAACGGAACATGCTATACTGAAGTAGTTAACGACTATACTGAATTGGTTAACAACTGTACTTGAGTAGTTAACCGAGCACGCTATACTGAAATGATTAACGGCTATACTTGAGTAGTTAACGTAATATGCTATATTGAAATGGTTAACGTATATAGTTAAGTAGTTAACGGGACATGTGAGTTTTTTGGGGGGCATATTGTAAAGTGATGAAAGAGCATTGTTTAGCAACTATCATTTTAATTAAATTTTGATTGTTTTGGTGCAAGTTAGTGATAATCCATTTATTAAAGTGATTTAAGTGTGCATGTTTGAGCCTAAACTAGTTGATTAAATGGTAAAATTTGTATTATAGTATGATTAATTTGAATGCATGCTTAATTAGAAAAATATGTGCTTAAATGTGTTTTTGGTGTCTTAATTGTGGAATTACAGATTTGCCCCCTTTTCACTTCTTGTTATTATTTCTTTATCACAGGGGCAAAAATAGAATTTGAGCCAAGTGACATTAAGCTTCATTTTTGAAGCTTGGTTTCGGGGAAGCAGAGAACAAAACAGAGATACGAGAGCTAGGGCTTGAGGGATCGATGCCAGCGTGATTCGAGGCTCGGTGAACTGAAGCATTTTTGCCAGCGAAGATTGAGAGGGAACAAATGGATTCCGTTATTGGAGGTGCCAGTGTGGCAAGTGGAATGGTTGAAGACGAATTGAAAGGAAGAAGAAGAAGGGAGAATGAAAACTCGGTCCAGATGAAGCAGGGAGTATATATGTCAGTGGGGACGAAGAATCCAGGGGTTCGACTTTATTTTCTAGTTCTCAATTTCTTCTTCCTCTCTTCAATTCCTCTTAGCCGTTCCACGATTCTTGTTCGTCCTTCTTCACCATTTTCATTTGAGTGATGCATTTGAAGTGTTCTGTAGCTGATTATCAAGCAATGAGAGGCTAAATCCTTCGTGATTTCCTTTGAGCCTGAAGCTAAACTAGAGCCAACGAATTGACAGGGAGTTTAATTCTATTCTTCGCCTATTCTCCTTTCTAGTCTTGATTCTAGTTGCGTCAGGATTAGAGAGAGTACGAGCAAGGTGTTCTTGCTTGATTTGCGTTGTATTCTGGTGTAGCATGGAATTTTGTTGATTTCTGGACTGAGTCGAGTTGATTTTGAACTGATCATGTGTAATTCAATTCTAGAATTTCCTAGTCTAGTTGATTAGAATTCTTGATTTGAATGAAAGATTATATGGCATGTCTAGTTGATATGTTAACCGTTCAAATTGCTTGGTCTAGAATTGTGCAAATGTTCTTGAATATTCATTATTTCCTTGTTTAATTGAAAAGCTTAGTTAGTTTACTAATTAGGCAAGAGATAATGAATTGATTCAAGATTAAACTCCAATTTAATTAGGCAGTGAAGGTGTGGTTGAAGCTCAAAGGAAATTCATTCATATTGACACATTTTCTTTCACATTTCATCTCTTCATTATGTTTCATCCATAAAAGAAAATATAAAAAAAATTAGATTAGGATTAGTATAGTTCATTCACTGAAATTTGGTTCTAATTTGTTAAACTTTGCAACTTAGTCATGCATTTTGCCAAGGTAACAAGGAAAATGACCTAGGGTTAACTCACTGCACTATAGGAGTTAATGTTTGAATCTTTGAGGCCTATACGACTAGGTTTTATCAGTTAGCATGCAAGATGACATCAAATATTCAGGCAATGCATTCCAAAGCACTTATGTGTTATTTTCATGTGGGGGGAACTTTGGTAAGAATGTTGAAGGTGAAGAGAAATATTATGGTGGGAATACTAGCCTAAAAACAATATAGAAGGGGGTGACAATTGAAGAATTGAGGGTTTTGGTAGGACAATGGTTCGGTATAGATGATATGAGATGTGAGATAAAATACAGTGAGGTTTGAGCAAAGAACATTAGTAGATTTGATCGATGATGACGAAGTGGATAATTTGTTTCCGTATGATGAGAGCTGTGCACATGTTTATGTAGCATCCAAATGCATTGATAATGTTGTAGGAGAAATGAATGATACAATAATGTAAGTGAGAATTTCTTTATTTCTCCGAAGTGGTTAATCGTTATACTGTTTTAGTTAATTGCTATATAAAAGTGGTGAATATGCATATAGGGTGAATGAGCTATTGTGACGGTCAAAACAAATGTGTGACATTAACGAGGCTGTATGTGACATAGAAGATGGCGAAGTTGAAACCAATAGAGGTATTATTTTGTAGATATTGGATAAGAACTCATCCCTATATATTTTTTTGGGACAAATGTTGTAGTATATATAGCTCTTATCCTTTTTTGTAAGTAATGTAAAGTGAAAGGATTATATTCTGTGGCAGCAGTCATTGTAACATCCAAATAAAATACACACACACACACATATATAAATGCTAAAGTAAAATTTAGAGATAAAAGTAAGATGGTAAAAATAAGATAAGATAGAATTTAATTAAAGAGATAAGATTAAAATTTGGATAGGATGGTAATAAATAAAGAGATAGAGTTAAAATAAATGAAAAAGATAAGACCAAGGTAAAACTTGGAGAAAAAGAAAAATTTAGATAAGGATTTATTAAATGCCAATAAAACAAATGTCATTATATATACATACACACACCCACGGATGATTCCCTTTAAGGGAACAAATAGAACATTCGTACAGAAAAAGAAAAGCAATTATACAACTAGAAAATCAAAAGAGGAACAACAGAAAGGAAAGGAAGTAATATCTCTATCTTACTGGGTGACAACTGTTATATTTATTTGTTTAAATCCTTATGATTTTTCTTTCTAACATGTGTATTATATGAGAAAATATTGCCAAATGATATTGCTTAGTGCAGATTGTATGACGCCCAAGAAATTCTGTTTGAATTTCTAAATATTGTGGATCCACACTAGGGAACGCCCTAGTTGTCTAAGTGACGTTGTCTTTGTGACGTGGGTGATTTTGAAAATCTATATATCTATGCAAATATTTCTCCTTTCTCATATGTTAATTATGGCATGATTTAAACAAATAAATATTTTGTTTTTCTGCTTATTTATAGCAGCTGGAATATTATTAGTTTAACAAATATTTGTGGTCACTCACATTTATTTTCGTAATATTCCAGGTGACTACCACAAAAGTCACCATTGAGTTTGAGTTGGAACTTGTAGGGGAGAGAATAATTATAAAGATTATAGCAGTACAGAATACTACTTCAGTTTCACCACCACCACCAGTAGTCACTAGTCCCATGCCTGAACTGCCTCAGTTCACACTTTTTTATTTCCCAACCGAAGACCTTTTTTATGTTCCGTAAACAAATTTCCTAATTCCAAAAAATATCGTGACAATGCCTGAGGAGGATCCTTTTGGCATTCCAGACTAGGGCTGCACAAAGACCGGGCCGAGCGGGGTTAAACATATGCCCCAAGTCCCGTCCTAAAATTTTTTAGGCTAGCTTTTCTTGCCCAATACCCGGCCCGGTCTTGTTTGGCCCGGGACCAAGACGGCAAGAACGGGTGGGACATGTCCTCCGGGCCACAGGACATGTCCCGTTAGTCCCGAGTCCTTTTAATTCTAATAAAAAATAGTGAAAATATTATGACATAAATTAAAAAATAAAATAAATTGGGAAAAATAATTAATTAAATATTTTTACATGGTGTATTAAGTATTAAATATTATATGATGTATTTTTAAATTGGGAAAAAGAAATTATTTTTTTTTAAAAAAAATATCTCCGAGCCGGGCTAGGCCTCTGGTCCTAATACTTATGCCCTTGTCCTATCTTGCCCGACGGTCGGGTTTGGTCCCATCCTATTTGTTATGGTTCTGGGTCAATATGTCCTAGGACCATATTGGCTTCGGGCCGGGCCGGGTCCGGGTGAGCCACCAGGTTTTTGTGCAGCCCTATATCAGACACCAAACCTGAAGAAGCTTAGTACACATATCATCTTAGTTACTATAGAGGGTCTGTAAATAAATAAAGTAGTTTGAAGGTTTATAGAAAACCTTATTTTTGGATTTATATGAGGAGACTTATGAGTTGTTATGGGACTTATGTCTAAAAAATTAGCTTTTATAAAATAATAATACTGCCTTTCTATATTATATGTTGATGTTATTTATGTATTTCTTTTGTTTTATACTTTATTTATGCTTATAATTTGTACGTTTCCTACTATTCAAACGCACAATGATCAAATGGCTCTTTCCTCCTAATGAATTACTTGCATGCTTATAGGTAATATAGAAATTAATATGTATTCATTGATATTAATAGATGACAAATATTGATAAGTTTTAGTCCTAGATTTTAGGTGATTAAACTATTATCCTATATTCTAGGTTGTATGAGAATACTATGAAATTTAAATCCTTTCTATTCTATTTAATTAATTTCTGATATGTCAAAAATTAATATTAATATCAGTTTCAAAATAGTACATACATATATACACGTATATTACACATGTATATATATACTCATGATACAACAAAAATAAATCAATAATAGTAATAATATTAAAATAATAATATAATAATAATAATAACAAAAATAGACGCTAGTTCCTTGCATGCATGTCTGATCAATAACTACTATATGTATGTATATATTTAAACACGCCTACTTATATTTTGTATATATTTATATATAAAATTTATTATAACAATACAATAATAAATGCATAAAGTGTATAAAACCAGCTATCTATATAATATATGTTATGGATAGGAAGTAAAGAAGTAATAATACCAAGGGATTTTTTTTACACTAAGGGCATGTTTGGATTAGCTTCTGGAGAATAGCTTTTAAGAAAAAAGCTGAAAAAGTGATTTTTCAGCTTTTCTGAAAAAGCTGAAAAAAATGGCTTATGATGAAATGAGAGTGTTTGGATGGTTGTTGTGAGAATGACTTTTTCTATGTGTAAATTACTAAAAAGGACATAAGTTTAATGTGTTAGGAAAGAGAGAGGATAAGGGCATTTTCGGTATTTCAATATGACATGTGTAATGATGGTATATTTCTACCTCGTACTTCGCGTAAAAGCTGAAAAAAGTAGTGGCCTGTTTGGATTAGCTTTTAGAGAATAGCTTCTGGGGAAAAAATTGAAAAAATCACTTTTATGAAAAAATAGCTTTTGTAAAAATGAGAATGTTTGAATGATTGTTATGAGAATGACTTTTTCTGTGTAAATTACTAAAAATGATATAAGTTTAATGTGTTGGGAAAGAGAGAGGATAAGGGTATTTTTGGTAGATCATTATGACATGTGTAATGATGGCATTTTTTACCTCGTATTTTGTGCAAAAGGAGAAAATTATAGCTTATTTAAAACATAGGTTTTGGCCACCAAAACCTAGGTTTCAAATCCAAAAGGGCTTTTCACATTTTTTCAAGTGTTTGGCTTACCTTTTTTAAACATAGGTTTTGAGTCCAAACCTAGGTTTATTAAAAAAAAAGTGTTTGGCTACCATTCCAAACATAGGTTTTAAATTATTAAAAAAAGTATTTTGGCTACCATTCCAAACCTAGGTTTGGACTCAAAACCTAGGTTTTGACATCCACCCAAACAGGCATTAAGTATAAAAAAATTGGGGTTTTACAGTCATGACAAAAAAACATTAGGTAGTTGAAGAATCCTAATATTCACTTGTCATATCAATATGTAATTATGATGCTCTCATGAGGATTCAGGTTTTATGTTAACCATTATAGTAAATGGTGAATATCATTACTAAAGTTGTTAATGAAGATAGTTACTATTTAATGTGTTTGTTGTTTAAATTGTTTTGCATATAGAATTTGCTTCATATTAAATTTTACTAGCAAATCTCCATAGGAACTGTAACACAAGTAATGAATTAGGGAAGTGGTCAACGCCCATACTGGAGTGGTTAATGGCCATACTGGAGTGGTTAATGGCCATATTCGAGTGTTAATACCCATACTCGAGTAGTTAATAATTTTCACAAACATAAGCGAAGAAAAGCCCAAGTAATGAATCAGGGAAGTGGTCAACACCCATACAAGAATGGTTAATCTCCATACCTGAGTGGTTAACAGTCATACTAGAGTGGTTAACGACTTTCACTAACATAAGCGAAATTAAGCTCAAGTAATCAATTTGCGAAATGGTTAATGGCCATACTGAAGTGGTTAATGTCCGTACTAGAGTGGTTAAACGTCATACTCGTGTCCATACTAGAGTGGTTAACGACTTTCACTAACATAAGCGAAATCAAACCCAAGAAATCAATTTGTGAAGTGGTTAATAGCCATACTGAAGTGGCTAATGTCCATACAAGGGTGGCAAACGCCATACTCGAGTGGTTAACAACTTTCACAAACATAAGCAAAATTAAGGCCAAGTAATGAATTAGGGAAGTGGTTAACACCTATACTGGAGTAGTTAATTACAATACTGGAGTGGTCAAATGTCATACTCGAGTGGTTAACGACTTTCACAAATACAAGCGAAATTAAGGCCAAGTAATGAATCAAGGCAGTGCTTAACGCCTATACTTGAGTGGTCAATTGCAATATAGGAGTGGTTAATACCCATACTCAAGTAGTTAAAGACTTTCATAAAAACAAGCGAAATTAAGGTCAAGTAATGTATCAGGGTAGTGGTTAACGCCTATACTGGAGTTGTTAATCGCAGTACTCAAGTGGTTAATGGCCAAACTCGAGTGGTTAATAGCCATACTCTTATGGTTAAAGCCAAACTCGAGTGGTTAATGGCCAAACTCGAGTAGTTAATAGCCATATTATGCAAAGTTCAGCCACATATAAACTAAAAGTGACCCTGTTACTTTGGACAATGGAATAGTAATGGCACATTCCACAATATTTTGCCAACAATGATTTGCATAAGTAATACAATTTAAAACGCTTAACAACAAAAGTGAAATGACAAAAATTTGTCACAACATTAATCAATCTCTTGTCCTTAACCTCTTATATGTCTTTTCTTTTGAGGCATCTTGTGGAGGAAGTAAGGCCAACGCAACATGTTTTTGTAAATTTAGCTCATGGTTAACCAGCCACCATATGATCTGTATCCGATTTTCATTTACGTCAGCATCATCGTATGTAAGCGGCTCAACTGGCGCCCAGTTGTTCAGCCACATCAACACATGAACACCACAATCAACCCTAAAAGACAAGTGATTGTGCATGATTATTATATTATTTTAACCACCAATAATGGGAAATTAACATTCAATTTAGGAGAATTCGATGGGAATTAAGTACAATTGCATGTATGGTCTATACTTAAGGAATTAGTTGCATTTCGATGGTAATTTGAGCATATTAGGCTTTTAACTCATGCATTTCATGATCATGGACTTAAAAATACCTCATATATACTTTAATTTCCCATTATAGGTGCAAAGATGAGGCCCTAATTGAAGAAAATGCGAGAAAAGTTGAAGAAGAAAAGTGACCTCACCATGGACCTCCACGGCAAGGCCTATAGCGAGAGCCAGAGAAGGAGCCAAATCTTGGGTGCCTCACTGTGGCTGATAAGGAAGCTGTGTTTTCAGATTATTTCCAAATTCGACCTTCCCAAGCAATCTAGAGGGAATAAGGAAGGTTTTTGGGTTGCCTATTTTGATCTATAAATATATACCCGAATTTCCTTTTCCCTATGACCATTCTCAGCACCATTCACCCTTCATTCACTCTCATCCCTTCCATCCCTAACTCTCTGCCCTCTGCACGAAAATTCATCCTCCATTCATCAATTTCACTCATTCTACACTAATTACATGGCTTCCAACATTAAATTTCATTTGATTGTGTTCGAGAGCATGAGCGGCTAAACTCCTTGTGGGGATCTTGATGGAGGAAGGCAACCGGAGCTTCAACGTTCTTAATGGGGAGTTATTTAGTTTCTCTTGTCTAAGTTCTTTTTATGTATTGCAATTACTTGTAGTTGCTATATGTTTTGGTCTTAGAACAAGTGTGCTTTAATGTTTCAATCTTTTGTTCAATGGTCATGCATATAATTAAGCAATGCCCTTTTATATGTATGAATCTAAGTGTTGAATTCATGATATTATGCAATAGATATGCTTCGATTATAGCTCCTTTGGATTTCTAGAATATGTTGAATGCATGTGCGATTGTATGTGTGTTTAGACACTAGGTCCAACGTTAGATGGTTTGATCTACTTCTAATGAGAGTCTCTTTGTATGTGTATCATGATTCTTCACTATCAAGTTGGAACTTAATAATTGCCTATGCGATTAATTGAATGAGTGATGCGTCACGTTAGTTAATTAAGTAGGTTAATTGGACTAAGATCAATTGTCTTAGGTTTTGCATTAGAACTTGGTTTAAGAACTCCCATATCATATTAGAAGCTAGGAAGGTTGTTCAATTCATTAAGAGACCCATGTTTTCCATATAGTTTCCATAACCTGTTTTACTTGCTTTCTTTATAATAAAAAATCCCAAAAAGAATTTAGTTTAGTTTCATTAATTAAAATCTCAAAACCCCCAATTTTATAGCTTTTCATGCATTTAGTTTTTCTAGGATAGTTTATTAGGCTCCTTGAGAGACGATCCGGGAAAGCACCAATAGTGCAATCCTTAGTTAAAAATATTCTGTATTTGCACCCCAAGGCGTTTAGGAAGGTGGCAAATCAACAGGATACTAGACAATGTAAATGATATCATTATTCATGCATATTAAACCACATGAATGTGGTATGCACTTATAGATTGGACTGTTTAGGGACAAGTGGCAAAATAACCTCCTCAAATACCTTCTTGATAATAGAATTTAGCTTTCCATTATGTAATAAAATGCTGTTTGCTAAAAATAAATACAACCAATTTCATATAAGAAAACATTAAATACAACCAAGTTGTGAACTATTTCCATATAGCATGCTCGGTTAACTACTCAAGTATAGCTATTAACCATTTCAGTATACTTGTTTAGTGTAACATGTTCCGTTAACTACTCAAATATAGCCGTTAACTACTTCAATATATGTATTAACTACATATTTCACCCTGGCCTACAGGAACACTATTTCAACGGGAACTAAACTCGTTAACTGAAGCACGATAACCTGATTCTTCCTCATTCCTATATATCTTCACCCAGTATCACTTCATCTAACACATATATCATTGTTTTACTCCTTCTCACAATTCAAACTTAAAGGAGTTCACAATAATACCTAGCCTTAGACAAGATTTAAGCTTTTATTCTCTATCATTCACCTAAATCAACTACCCAACTTAACTCACCATCAATCTTCAAACCCATTTACCTAGATTGAAGACCCAACAAAATAATCAACCACGGTATCATCTTCTACCTCATACTAGAAGGAAACCAATATCTTCATCCAAATATTACTCAAATTTCATACATTTTCCTCCTTTTCAAGCTTGCATGTTGGCGTTAATGGCTGCCACTCTTCCTTTGCGAGTGCCAGTGAGCTTCTGAATTTTTTTTGTTTCAAATGGCATTTATTGTAAGAATAAGAGGGGGCTTTTTAGTCTTTTTGCTTTAAACTTGGTTATCCCAAATTGGGAACAATACCCATTGTGTCCTTTTGAGAATTGAGGACACATTTTTGTCCTTTTGATATTTGAGTGGTATTTATTTAGAATTTTCCCGTTGTTAATTTGAGAGCAAGCGGATGAATATGATTGTAATATTCTAGTCTCTTATTGCATCTTCTCAAAATGCCGACCTGACATTATAAATAGGGGTGTCTTATTCAGTTACTCCTTAACCTAGTTGTCTCTCCTCTATAGGGTGTGTTTGGATTGGCGGTGGAGAAGTGAATTTTTTTCAATTTGACTTTTCTAGAAGTAAGATTGGATAAAAGTCAGATTGTGTGATGTGAGTTATGTTTGGATTTGTGATGATAGAAGTGACTTTTTTTCAATTTGACTTTTAGAAACATGTTTGGATGATTATTTTGAACAACAAGTTTAGATGAAAAATTACTAAAAAGGACATGATTCATATTAAATAATAAATACTCCCTCCGGTCCTAAATATAATATCACTTTGACTTTTTTTTTTGTGAAGATTAAGGAAGCCAAATAGACCATTTAATTTTAATGTATCTTACATGTAATTGTATTGTACGATAGCTTATAGGTAAGGTAAATTAGTTTTAAGGAAAAAAGATAACTATAGACATTTTAAAGTAATTAATTTTGCATCCTTAATTTCTCTAAAAAATGTCAAAGTAGTCTTATAATTAAGACCAGAGGGAGTGTATAATATACATATATTCTTATAGTTTAGAAAGAAAAAGTGAAAATTGTAAAATCTTAAGAAATTATTGACGATTAGTGGAGGTGATTAGGAATTAATTAATAGAAATTTATGTATTATTAGAATATTTGATTGATTTGGGGTGTTTTTGCTGATCTTAAAGGTTTAGTTCATCCCTTATTTTAAGGAAAATAATTTGCAAAAAATTATATTTTTGGCTCAAAATAGGATATTGCGGAAGAAAATAGTTAGAGATTATTATGGTCAATTTTTGGAGATAAAAAAGAAATTTTAGATTAAAAGAAAATATCTTATTTGAGAATTTTAGGAATCTAGTAATCTAATTTTTCCTACCCACGTTATTTCTTTTCTTTTTCTTTTTTCCTCCCCATTCTGTTCTCTCTTTACGGTGGGGTTGGGCTTTTTTTCCCCAAAAGTTGCTCCTTGCTACTTTTTTGTGAAAGTGCAGCCAGATCAATAAGCTCGATTAAAAAAATGTGATGCCAAACATAAATTTTTTATTCAATCTAGCTTTTCCTGTGTCATTGAGCTTTTTGGCATGGGGCTGTGATACCAAACACACACATAATATATAGGGTTAAGTTGCACTAGGCGCACTGGGCACACCGAACTAAATTTAAAGGTGCATTCAGAGCCCTAAATTATTTATTGGTGCTATTTTACCCCTAATTTAATTAAAATGAAGCAACTCTCACCCTTATGCTAACAGATGTTAACTCCGTTAATTTATTCTCAATGGTCTCATCGGATCACTGCATCATGGATTTACTATTGCATAGCATACCTGGATTAGAAACTCATAAAGATAACGTGTTATGAATTATACAGAAAGATGAAGAAGAAATAGGGAGGGAAAGGGAGAATAGGAGAGTTGTTCTAATTAAGTATTCAAAAGCCATCAAATACATAATGGAAGTCTTCTATTTATAGGCATTACTTTATGGTTACAAGATAATGAGCTTTAACGACAATATAATAATAATAGGTCATGAGATATAGACATCCATATAAATAATTAAATATTATATTTACAACAGTACTGGTACTTTGGGTAGAATTTTATAGAAGCCAGATGCCCCAACTTTCCTACATAAATGCTTTAATGAATCTAGCGAATTATTTGTACTTTCCTCCCCCAAAGAAATCTTCATTGTCCATTTCTATGACAAAATTTCATTTTTCTCTCTCAGGGAATGAAGAAGGAAGAGAGATGCACCTCACATGATACATATGTATATATTAAGATTAGGTTACACAATGATCCAGATAAATTTGCTATGATTTGGATACTTTCGAGGCAAAAATGCTTCTAAAAAACTTCCCAATACACATCATTCATTGATGGTTACTTTTAGGGTAAAAATGCACATTTAGATAATGATTTGTATATGGTGACAGAGTTATGTTAGTATCAATGGCTTAAAAAGAAGGATTTAATGGTCAAATTTAACGTTTTCAATGTTGGGCGTAAATTTGCTATGATTAAGACTCTTCCGTAACAAAAATGCCCCTCTTATTATTTTCGGACACTTAACGCTCTTTTGTGGTTACTTTCAGGGTAAAAATGAACATTAACCTTTTAATATTTTATGAACACCTAATTGCAGACAGTTGTAATGTAACATGCTAAAGGTAAAAATATACTTATGGAAAAAGGGCTAGGTGCAAAATAACTTACAGGGTAAAATAACTCCTGAAAAAAAACTTTCTGAGCAAATTTGCACCAACCCTATAAAAAATATAGGTAAGTTCTATGGATTAACTTTTTAATAGCAACAAATTAAAATGAGGCATTGTTGTCATAAAGATATGGTATTTGATCTTGCCCAAAAATAAAGATATGATCTTTGATATAATACAATGACGTATGCGATAATATAGCTAACCTCATATAATGGAATCGGAGCGGAACTACTGCATTTCTTTACTCTGCTTGTTATGTTTTTCCACTAATCTTCACCCTTCATTTCATCCAACGGCCAAAAAAACTACACTTACCACAACTGTCTTTGCCAAGTCTGTCTAATCCTTCGCAGCCACAAAACTTCACAGCACGCACACACTACCTTCTGCTCCTCTGTCTCAGTCCTCAGCTTCAAACCCCAGTAATCTCTCCCAAAAAAAAAAAACTCTTTAACAGCCTTTTCAATCTACAAATTCATCCCCTTTTTTCACTTATCTTTCTGGGTTTCGCTTAACCTTTGTTTTTTGCGTTTGCAGATTCTTCAGCTTCAAGGATCACTTAAACATGGAAGAAGCAAATCAGAACCAGGAAATCCAATACAACCATGACAATTTCAACGACGAAGAAGAAGAACATAGCCACATCGATGACATATCTCCTTCTGAAACAAAGTCACATTTCCCGGAGCCACTTTCGCCATCGTCATCACCGCCGTTGAAAGAGGAGTTCACAGAGGCAGAACAAAACCTAGATTTTATTCCGCCACCATTGACGATGTCAACTCCGGCAAGGAACGTGGTGGTTCCGATGAAGAGGCCATCGAAGGACCGCCACACGAAAGTCAAAGGTCGTGGCCGGAGAATCCGAATGCCGGTGACATGTGCGGCGAGGATCTTCCAGCTTACAATCCGGTGGCTGTTCGAGCAGAGTAAGTGGCTGCTGATGGCGTAGGAAGAGAGAGAGAGAGGAGAGGCAAGTGGTAAGTGGAGTTTTTTGGGTCATTCGATGAAATGAAGGGTGGAGATTAGTGGAAAAACATAAAAAAGCAGAGTAAAGAAATGCAGTAGTTCTACTCTCAAATAAGATTTTATTGTCGTTATTTCACATAAATTGATTGATTTAGATAAAACTCTCGATTACATACCTACTTCTTACTTCTTACTTCTTACTTCTTACTTCTTACTTCTTACTTCTTACTTCTTACAGCATAAAATCATGTGAACACGACCCCTCAATGATTATCATCATCCCATTGTTGGTCAGACAACGCAGATAAGTTGGTAAAGTTCATTGACTCGTGCATGAAAAGCCCATGAAACGCTAGACAATAGGGTCTAAGTAATGAATATAAAATTTGAATATAAATCCCAATCCGAATCATTGTTTTGACACCCTGTCTTCTCGGATTGACAATTCAAAGTCATCCACGTATCTATCAACTAAATGGTCATATGAATATAATACTATATATTTCTCAATCAGGGTATTCTAATTTCTGTTAGTGATATAATTATTAGGATATATTATGTATGAAAATAAATGTTCATTAATTAAAAATAATTATTTTTAATGAAAGGAAAAAAAATAATAAAACGCTTCCCCCAAAAAGGAATGAATCAGTGATTTTTTTTTTCTTTTTTTGTCTTAAGGGATGAATCAATGATCAATGATTCGTAATGGGAGTACAGAGTAAACTTGAAAATAAAGAAAAGGTCAAACTAAATATTTTAACTTATGCAATATTTTTTTTTTGAGGAAAAACTTATGCAATATTACTTAGTTGAAAATCTTATCATAATTACGTATAGTTGAAAATCTTATCATAATTACGTATTCTTAAAATTATAATTATCAAAGGTAGAGATGCCGAGTGAAATCATCAATTTTTCTCTTGCTATCAACATTAGATCATAAATTGACATATTCTTATATACTTTACATCCAAGTTCAAACCAGTTAAAAAAAATGAAACATATGGTTGTTATACACACACACACATATATATGAGTACATCTCAAAACTATTTTTTTAAAAAAAAAAATAATTAGGAATATCACACAAGCGAACCCTACAATCCTACGTTATTGTTTTGTATATTTTTTAATTTTATTCTTAAAATCATTCGTAGGATCTCCTTTACCGGAATAAGCTTCCTTGACTGGACGAAATACAATATGTTCTTTTTCTTACCAAAAGTGAAATAAAATTAAAGAGGAAAACACGTGTTTTAAATTTATTTTTTCTAGCTAAAATACATTTCATCATTTAATATCTCCATACTAATCGTAAACCTAATACCTAATCAACAGAGAATAGATTCAAAATCCTAGTCCCTAGATGAGCTGCTAGTGCTTGGGCCAGTGCTAGCTTTCCGTCAACCACTCAACCTCGTGTTTCTTACGTTACTCGTACAACTTTAGAGAGGATCATGACGTTGAAAACAATATGAAAGACTTTTTATTATAACCATCGTATGGATGATAGTTGAAATAATTAAATTTCATTTATATATTTCAAATAATAGTAAACAATACTCCATCCGTCCCATAATATAAGGTCTATTTTTTTGAATGATTTTGTCCCACAATATAAGGTCCTATTTGACTTTATTTGAGTAATAAATATTTTTTTCCCATTTTACCCATGCATTAATTTTCCCACACATTCTCTTTCATCTTCTTTTCATAATTACCCCTTCTCTTACTCATTCATAAATAAGGGCAATATGGTATATTTTCTATACATTTATTGTTTTTAACTAACGCTAACTAATTTTTTAGGAACCCACAATTCGGTTAAAAAGACCTTATATTGTGGGACGGATGGAGTATATCATAATACCTCCGTCCCTAAATATAAATTTCATATTTGTGAATGAGCTTGTCCCAAAATATAAACTTCATTTGAGGGTTGTCTAAGCATTTATTGCATTTTTTACCCATTATTTATCTTTTCCCCATACACTCTCTTTCATCTTTATTATCTTTTATCTGCCATTCTCTTTTATCTTTAATATAAGGGTAAAGTTGGAAAATAAATTAGATTCCTCACATAATTATTGCTTTAAACTAACTTAAGTAGTTTTTTCGAATAAAATAAAGTAATTATTTAAAGCTTATATTTAGGGACGGAGTGAGTATTAAGAAACATGTTAGTATAAACTACAAACTTATTGAGGAAAAAATAAATCTCGTTTTTGTAATAAAACCATCCACGATCTAAAAGAACATTTAGATTTCTCAGTCAAGAAAAGCTCAGTCAGCATCTTTTGATTTCTCATTGAACTTAAAATTTCATTTAAGACATGCTGACTTCTATATTTAGTTATTCACCCATCTAACCTAACTTTCATTCTTGTAAGTAATAAATAAATAATTTATTTTAAAAAACTAAATTGTTAAAATATTCTTCTGCCGATTAAAATGTTATAATTACTTTATATAAATATATGAATATTATTTAGGATAAATATCAATTTTGTCTTGAAAGTAGTTATTTTGCCCATAAAGTATTTTTTTAAATATATGTCACCTTAAAAATATGTAAAGTGTACAAATGTTGCCATAAAGTCAGAGGCGTTAATGGATGAAGCACGTTAGAATAAAGATGAACTATTGGGATCCATAATGCCCCACGAGTTCAAACTTCAAAACGACACTACTGCACCTCTCATAGTCATTACTCTCCCAAAGCAACATTGATTTAAAAAAACTTCTAAAATAGAATCGTTGTCTCGGATTAAAGTTGATATTTATCATTTTATCCCATATTAGAGTATTTTCCCCAAATTTCACTCAACTCTCTCTCTCTCTCTCTCACATATGCCTAAAGGGAATAAAAAGTGCCTTTAATTTAATTCCACACAGCCACTTTTCTATCTCTCTCTCTCTCTCTCTCTCTCTCTCTCTGCCTTTCCCTTGTTCTTGTCACCATCCTCTTCCTTCTCATTCATTCATTCCCTTCACCATCATCTTCCTCAATCTTCATGCAACTCGTGACCCCCTTCTTCTTCTTCTTCTTCTTCCATTAATCCTCTGATTCCTCCTTCCCACATGATTTCCCATCTTCCAATTCTTCTCCACCATGAGATCATCCCCTCATGCCCATGCCCTCCGTAACGGCTCCCCCACACCTGGCTTCCACTCCACCGTCTCCGAACGCAAACTCCGCCGCTTCAATTCCCTCATCCTCCTCTTCCGCCTCACTTCCTTCTCCTTCTCCTTCGCCTCCTTCGTCTTCATGCTCACCAACTCCCACCGTGACCGTGATGATGATTCCCCCCACTGGTTCG